>JAWMRA010000009.1:10021751-10083019 GCA_035584735.1 Pseudotriccus pelzelni | reverse complement strand
TGTCTGCATAAACCTTCTCTCACCTTAGAACAATTTGTGGGGGGTGTGGTAAAAAAAATTGTCCCTAGGCAAACCCATGACACATGGAAATAAAAATAAGCTGTTAGCTGTAGCCACTGAAGGGTGCAGTGGTAATACAATACTTAGAGTCTCTCTGTTCCTTTTTTATATACTTCACTAACATAAGAAACAATTACACTGATCCATATTTCATCAGGCATTGCAGGCTGAGCGTCCTTAACGACCATTGCGTTGCTCCTCAGGTGTTGGCTTCAGCTTCCTCAGAGAGGTATCTTTTTGCTGTGACTGCTCAGTGCCAGGATCCTCTCCTAAGGGGCAGCATCTCACCATCACTGTTCCACAGCGTGGTGTGGTGACAGCCTTGCCTTGAACTGAGCACCTCCAGTACTGTGACACTGCTCACGCAAGGAACAGATCCGGACCAAATCGCGGGGTTTGTCCAGCAGTCACAACACAGCTCTTTTCTACAGCAAGGTATTTTAGGTTGAGGTCATGCCACCACTTCCCTGATGCCTATAAATATTTTGTTTTTCATATATTGAAAATGGGAAGCTACTTAGAGATTGTAGAAATGAGAGGGGGACAGTGATTGCTGCAGAGATATATGCTTGTGCCACCACAGCTCTGCGGACACAAGCACGTATGCACACTCACTGCACGTAGAGTTTGCCTTGTAGCTTCATTTCTCCCAAATGATGATGACCTGTTAACCAAAAGCCTCCCAGGCAGGAATGTTTGAAATGTTTTTCAGAAGCTTCAATTGCTGCAGAGATATCAAGACCCAAGAGTCACGCAAATGATACACAAACCCTTGGGGCAGCCAGGAAAGACATCATGAATTCTGCCTAGGTGTCGGAAGACAGGGGAACCCCACCATCCATGTGCAGAGAAGTGTGGCATGGATTTTGCGCAGCACCTGGTGTGTGGCTGCTCTCTGTCACTGACTGGATGCAAACATGAAAGCGGGGCTGTCCTTGGCACGATTTGAACTCTACAACAGATGACTGTTATAAGAACAGAAAGATATTCCTTTCTGCAGAGCTGCCCTTGAAATGGTCGTTAAGGTGAAATCTGGGCCAGCAGAAGCTGATGGCAAAGTACCCGTGGACTTTGGTCTGGTCCAAATTCCACCCCATGGGTTTGACTACTTTCCAGCCATTGCCTAAGCTTGAAGCTGGCCTTCTGCCCTACACTGAGTTTCCTCCTACAGCCGTGGAGTGGGGCCTGGGTTGAATCTCACCAATAAAACAAATAGAATTATATGATGCAAGGGTGTTTGAGTCGTGATTTTCATCAGTGTTTCCTTTTCACTGAGCTCAAAGTCTAGTTTGAATGCAGCCTACTATTTCAGTCCACAAGAAAAGGCTACATAGAAAATAGGTTTTGAATCAGATGCTTTACATAAACCATGGGTTTTACTAAAAACTGATCCATTCTGCTCTTTTTCACTCCTACAATAGTGGCTCTGCAGGGAGGCACTAGAAGTTTCAGTACTTTCATCTTGTCTCAGAACATTTAAGGTGGCCAAAGCAGGTAATAATAATAATAATAATATAAACATTGAAATCATTCACCACAACTGATTTATTAGAGGAATTTTGCCACACGTGGGTGTGATAAGTCATCCAGAAATAGGTCATGATTTTCTGAAATGTATCTGAAGTGCAGAATTATTTGCCAAGTAATTTATACCAAATAAATTCTTCTCACTGTTAGTAGACAGCACTTTAATTTTGAGTTGTTTTGACTGAGTAACACCATGGTTCACATGGTGAATATCTCTTTCTTGATTGGGAACTGGAGCAGACACCTAACCTTAACCATGTACTAAATATCTCCTGGCTGAAACCAAACAGAAATGCATGTTCAGGCTAAGGGAACACAGGAAGATTGATTTTGGTGACCAGTCCGTGTGCCAGTAATACAGAGGCCTTTTGGCAGGAATGGGCTTGACACTGTCCTAAACCTGGAGATGCTGCAGTGGGGAACAAAAATAACATTTTAGCTACCCTTTCTGAGATTCAGATGGGTTGGGGAGGCTGTCTCGAAACAGCCACATAGGTGATGAAACCGTGAGGGCTGTGAGAAGATGAAACAGAGCTCTCCTTCCTTTTGGACAGAACTGTGGTCTCCCTGTTCTTTGCACCCAGCCTTGCTTAGTCCTGGTTGATGCACCTGGTGCTTTACTGTCCTTGTAAATGTGCTAGAAGTTGCCTGAGTGCAGTGCTGAGCATGCAGCTGCCTATAGGTGATGTGGAGATCTCGTGGATGAACTTTTTATTGTCCGCCTGTATAGATAGACCTAAACCCTGGCTTTTTACTCAAACCTAGGGGATCTCCAGTATGGAGTAGCCAAAGACAACTTCAACAGCTCCCAGTCAGCTCTCCCCTCCAAGGAAAGGATAAGGAAAATCACGGCTGTCTCTGATATTGTGATTTATACAGAACCCACCTAGGTTTAGTGCTTTCAGAGGAAAGTATCGAGATTTCTTATGCCAAGAGATTTAAATTTTAAATCAGGGAGAGAAAAAAATTGGCCCAAAACTGAAACAAATATCAGTGGGGAGATCCTCATAAAAAGAAAAAGAAGATCCATCAGAACTGCCGATTTCAATGGTTTTGCAGGTATGTGAGCAAGTGAGCTTTACAGTGGCTGAGATCAATCTACACACAGCAACTCATTTTTGCCTAAGGAGTTGCTTGGCCTTTCTAGGGCTTGAGTTGGTGTTGGGGATGAGAAAACTCTTTCTCAAGCCCACTGATGTCAGTTGGAAACCTTTAAAGGTGTATGGCAAATAATAAGAAATTCCAGCAAATAGAAGGTAAGAAAAGTTTGTCAAGGCCATTGAAAATGAGATTTTTGTCAAAAGTGGAATCATCTGTCCCACTACTTTCTTTTGAACTTATCCCACAGTATGGAGCAAGGAGATGCTTGCTGATTTGGACCTCAGTATTTATTATAATCCTGTGTCTGTGTGTGGGAAAGCAGGAAACTTCCCTACTGTGCTTGGAATTGTAATGCTATAAAGGTGTTTATATGTGTGGGGCTTATTTCTTTATGAAGAGTGGGATAAATTATACTTGAATAAAGCCATCACCACATCCACCTTAGGGAATCGCTCTGTCTGCCTATCACCCTGATGCTCACTCTATCACTCTAACTGCGGCAGTTAAAGAAAAACGCAGTCTTGACCAACACACAAATACAAAACCCCAGGCTTTTCTGACTTCTATGGTTCTGGCAGAACAAAGGGGAATTAAATGGGTTGTAAATTAACTTCTGTGTGCATTAAGACTCTTTACACAGCCCAAACAGTGTAAAAGAGCTTTGGGTTCACTCAGAATTAGCCTGAATAAATTCAGAAGGCCGTATTTCTTTACACAGCACATAATAATTTCCAAAGCATCTGCCATAAAAACAGGTGATTGAAACAGATTTCTAGTGGATAATTTGCTGCCTGTTCCTAGCACTTTCATCTCAGGAAACTGAATCCAAAACTCATGGTCACCAGTGTGAAAACTCCATTAATCTCAGTGGACTTTGGTTCAGCTCTGAAAGGTACAAGAGCAGATACTGAGAGTTTGGGTTTCTGGAGCTCAGGGCAGCCCCATCTGTGTTTGACACAGCACAGCAAGATGAACACACAGCAGAGCAGCTTCCCAAGGCCTTCATCCTGTGATCCCCATCCTTTTCCAGTGCTCTCAGCACAGCCAGTGTAACATGAGGTTATGGAAATGGACAGGAACATGAACCTGTGATGTGAGAAGTAGATCTCAAGCAAGCACAGTTGGAGACTATGGGAGTCATTTACTGATCAGCTGATGTGGCTCAGGATGGGAAATCTGTTCAGATGGACCTTCACCACGTTTCCCACAGTCACCCCTCACCTGTTCCACCTCAGCAGATGACAAGAGGCTTAATTAACATGTCTCCAAGAAGAACACAAAGATGTGAAGTGAGTGCCTAGGGAAGCTTCTTACATTGTTTTCTGAATAAAAAAAAATCGCAACACACAAATCTTCATTCCCATAGGAGCTAGGACAGCTGATTCAGTGGGTAGAAACCTGGAGCTGGCTGAGGCAGCTATTGCTGATTGGAGTTGAGAATGAGATTGTCAGTGAAATGAATTGATGGTTTCAGTTCCAGATCTGGCGGGCAACTTTAAAAAAAAACAAACAAAAAACAACCAAAACAGGGCAGTGTCATTCAGTGCTTGTTCTCAGGAAGCCACACAGCACAGAAGTCGAGCTTGGAGACTCTTATCTCTTGCCCTTCAATACGAGTTCATGTCCCCCAACTTCAGGAGGCAGGAGAAGCAGGCAAGGACCCTTCCTGGAGAGCTGGCAGCACCCAGGGCCCAGAGGAGCTCCTGCATGTCCCTCCTCTGGGAAAAAATGTTGCACCAGGGAAAAACAGTGAAGTATAAAGCAAACCTCCATCTTTGTGAGACCTCATTCATCCCAGAACTGTCCGAAATGATTCAGATATAAATATTATCATACCAGAGTTGCTGTCATTTTCATTCAAGTACAGCATACAAGGGAATTTTTGTTAACTCTCCAGTGGCCAGAAGATGTAGGGGGAAAGCCAGATTCATGAGACCTGGCAAGTCAACAACCTTATATGTCCTGCCAGTTGTGCCAGTGTGCATTTCGCTGTTGCCATCTGAGGAACTGTAAGCAGCTTTCAAAGATTTTACAAGTTCCCACCACATCCCTGTTAGAGAAGTAAAAAAACCACCTCTTCCAACAAAAAAAGGAGAAGAGGGCACTGGAGATAAAAAGTGTGAATTTAGGAACCTGGTGGCAGAGCAGCGGGGAGCAGGCAGGAGGTCCTGGCTGCTGAGAACACGGCCTTCCTGAGCAGGCAGTCAACAGGACGAGTAGCAGGAACAATGAGCTAAGCACTGCAATGGAAACAAACACCTTTTTTTAGGCTCTGTGCACTAAGCTGCTGCTGCTACTTTTATCACACCATTCATTTGGGAAGAAAGCAGGGCAGCAAAACAAGGTGCACGCACAAATCTGCACGCTGTGTCTGAGCTCACACAAGTTACCAGCCCAAAAACTGGGTCGTTAAATTATTTCATTCAATGGTTTAGGACTGCAGTGATCTTGTATGATGTTAAGTCTTTGTAACTGGATACAGCTGAGTTAATCCTTCTGGGCAGGACATGGGTGATCCATAAGGGGACTGAGGACCACAAGTGGATGGTAACTTCTGGGCAGCCAAAGCCAACATTTCACCATGCGAGTCTTCCATGAAGGCTCTTGAGCTGTTTCACAGACAAACACATACACACCTGCACGTGAAACCCCCTGGCAAAAACAATGGTTGTTTTGCATGCCAACTGTGTCAGTTGCATTTCTTTTTACGACTGAATTCATTCTCAAGTCACGAATGCAAAAAAAAGGAAACAAAAAAAAAAAGCCTAGTGAGTGTTTAAATTTAGGGCATTAATTTTGCATTCCAGTGTAGAGGGAACCAAACAGTCTCAAACCTCAGAAAAAGGCACTCCACCTCTGCTTTATGGGCAATTTCATTCTGCTTGTGTTTCCAGAGCCTACTTCAAAGCACAGATGCGTTTCAGGTAAATAATGACAGCTTCAGAACAAGTTTTCCTTGTAACACAAATCACTTCACTAATGAAATCAGGGGGAAAATTCAGAACAACTTGATATCCATCTGCCTCAAATCAAATCCTTCTATTTATACTGTATAACTAGGGGTCCAACTCCTCTCCTGATCAAATGAAGGGTGCAGATTCCAGTGGGAATGGATCCAGACCTTTATGCTTGCTTGGTGACTGTTGTCCAAACCTGGGTGAGGATGTCCTGGTCTGTCCAGTGCACATCAGAAAACGTGCCTGTGGGTACAGCAGTGAACAATGGGGTCAGGTCCAGAAGAATATGAGGCACCTTCCCTCAGCACGGAGAACAGTTTCTATAGTTTCCACATTTCCTTCCTGCTCATGTCAATCATATGCAGGGGAAAACAATGAAGAAACGCCAACCTCACATGGAATAAAGTAATGGGAACCTGAGAATGAGCCATATGCTGAAAACAAAAGAGTCGCCACGTCCAAGATTGAAAGTATTGGTAGTCTGGACTGCCAAACAAATCAGACTAGCCCTAGGGACTTAGATCTATACCTGTACTTATCTCTTGACCTCAGACCCCAAGGGCAAGCTTTCCTTTTGCTTTGGAAGCCTGGAGGTGGACAAATGGTGCAGCTCTTGGTTGCCTTCATCTGCATCACTGAGCCACTTGCCTCACTGCAGCCCTGTGCCTGCCTTCAGAGTCACTGCTTCTCTCAGGTCCCATCAGCCTTCCCAAAGGCTCAGCAGTGTGGGATGAGAGGGCCTACATGTCCACTTTGCTTGGCAACAAAGAGAAGCAAATTGCACTTGAACCTGGAAATTTACAGGAATGCAGAGCAGCCTTGTTGCTAAGCCAGCTGCAAACCTGCTTTGCTCGGGGCTCTTCCCTTTGTAGGATTGAAGGAATGAGGCACGTGTTGCCAAGTAGGACATCAGTACTACAAACAAGTGGAAGGCCCTTATCCCACGAGCAATCTCGACCTGGTAACGGGCAGGTAGCTAGAGTAACAAGAAAGCTTGTCTCCTTCCGACTCGCAGAAAGGGGAGGCGGTAGGACACAGGTTATAATTAGAGCCACCCACAGGAATTTTGGGGAAGCTTCAGCATATGGATTGGGATCTTATTGTTAGTGCTGCCAGTTCACCATCTGCTTGGACTGGGCCAGTCCAGAAACCCAGTGGCCAGCACCCTCAAGCACATCTCCTGCTTGTCTGGAGTTTAGCAGTGCTTTAAGCCACCTGGGTGCCTGCAGGAGAAAGTCACAGCAACAGGAATTTCTTTATAAGCCTTTAGCCCGAGTGTCCTCCTAATTCAAAGGATTTGCTTCAGCTTTGGAGACAAGCTCAATTTGGAGCCCTCACTCCTTTCTTCCCTTTGATTATAAAATGTCATAGGCTAATCCTAACTGGATCTCCCCAGCACAGCTTCCTGCAGCTGGAAAAACACTGGTTCTGCCAAGCACTGCATGCTGGGGGCACAGCACATTTCATGGCACACATTTCACCCTTTCTAATGCAAAGCTGCACAACTGTACCCTTGCAAAAGCAGCCTCTTGGGCACCATGAGGTACCCCAGAGCCATCCCCAACTCTCCATCAAGCTGCCAATGAGGCTGGACTTGCCTCAAGCAAATTGGCTCACATATTCAGAGCTCAGGTCCAGCAGGATAAGGGTCAGAGTGGAGGACTAAGGAGCTGATGTGGCCTTTATCATAGTGGCACAGGAATCTTGCACCCTTCTGATTCAAGACATTACCATCTCTGATTTGGTCCTAATTCTTGTGGTGCTAGTTCACAGCACGGATTTGATACCCCATGTACGAGCCTTCAGGCATCACTGTTGGCCTATTGCACCTTCATCAGCATCTCTATCCCCAGGCAGGAGCTGCTCTCTCTAAGACATCCTTTGTGGCACCCTCACAAACAGCACAGGCTCCCATCGTGCAGATTAAGCCCCATCAATGTGAAGATTTAAACCACCAGATTTAAATATGTCACCCTTGTGAGAAACAGGACCTGCTTAGGAGAAGTGGGTCCTCAGCAGAGGCAACACAGCTTAGGTTGCTACATTTGGTACTGCCCTTCTCATAAACACCCCGATTTTAGGTACTTTTCCTCAAATCCCTGCTGGAGCACCCTGGGCCAGGCTGTGAGAGACTCAGTTTCTGCCATCTTGCTTTTAACTACCAGGATTTCTGAGCCTCCCTGCTTGCAGAAATAGGCTTCAACTCACGAGCTCTGCACTTTCAGAGGAAACAAGTCCAATTCTTTTTTTATTATTTCTTTTTCCCTACCACTGTGATATATTCAAAGAGGGAGTTTGGGGCCTCCCTCAGGGCTCTTGAGTGCTGTTCAGTCTGGGGAGAGCAATCACAAAGCCATTACTGCACCACGGGCACCCCAGGAAGCCCTGCGATAACTGCTCTGCGCTGGTGCCCGTGCAGAGGGGGAACCTTTCCAGATGAAGGCACGGCGAGAGCTTCCTTCCAGGTGGATAGAATAGAATTACGCGAGTTATGAATGGCAGTGTGTGTCTGCAGGGGGGTGGAGATGGGGTGAAGGAGGCGTCCGTGTGTTTTGTAAATGCTTTGAAATGTATTTGTGTGTTTCTGAGACGAACCTTACAGAAAATACCTGAAAACTGGTTTTGCTTTTCCTAAAGCATTGGCTCTTTCAGGCAGCAGCTTTGCCAAAAGTCATTAATCACATCTTTATTAACAAGGGCGGGGGAACAGTGACCTCAAACAACCGAGGAAAACAACTAAAACTGCATTCATTTGAAGGACCGCTTAGTAAAATATCTCTTGGCCAGCACATGCTACTATTGATGTATATTTAAAGTGCACTGAGTCTTTGGGATATACTGGGACTTCTGCATAGAACCAGGGCAGGACTTGACCCAAGGGTGTGTTTGACTTAACTATACAGCTCCTGGAGTAAAAGGGGAGAAAGCAGAAAGTTTTTAAAAGGTCTTCACTCTTTTCTACTACATCAAGGTGCATCATGTGAGTGGGACAGGCTAAATGTGCCGGCTTTTCACTTCCAAAGTTTCAAAATTCATAGATTCACGGATTTCATGGTGTGCATGGTTTAAATCCAGAGGGAACATTATGATCACTCAATTCCTTCTAGCTTCACCAGCCTGTTTGCTCTAAGTACGCAGGCCTACAGCTAACACCATGGCACAGGTTCCACCACATTTCTCAGTAACGTGCTTGTTTCCTCAGTTAAAAATCCGGTCAGCTGAATGAGCAGCTGTGTGAGTTTGGACTCAACCTTCGCCATAGGGATCACTGCTCTTGGGGTGAGCACAGCAGGGGAAACAACCCCCATGCCCCTACCAAAACTCTACCTTTGCTCCTCGCTGCCCGCTCTGTGGTGGTTCGTCAGTCAACCAAGGTACAGGGATCTGTGGGAGAGCAGGGACTTTTGAGGGGATTTCTAGAGCCTACCTCAAAATGCATTTACTGTGGGGTGGGCTCTCAGCAGCAGCGTGGGGAAAGGGCAGGTCCCCACCTTGGGCAGGATGCTAATGTTGCATCGTGGTAGGCACGCTGTAAGCCCAAACCCTGGAAGGCTGTTGCCACTGGTAACACCCAACTGCTGTGGCATCATGTCCGTTGACATAACCTTAATTAATGATATTACCAACCTAATGAGGAGATAAACCACCGATCCCAACTCCTGTTAAGAAATTGTCTTAAATACCAGTCACTAATCGCTATGGAGAAACAGATGGTGGGCCAAAATGCACACCTGGAGTAAAGAGGTGTGGTTCCCATGTTTTCTGGTGAAGTTGCATTTGTTTACTCCAGGACTGACTATGAACCATCCTGATTAACACATGGCGGGTGTGCGCTGGGCGGGAAGTTGTAAACAGCCACAGCCTTAAGTAATGGCACTGGCCTTGTGCAAGACCTGTCATCCAGATGGCAGCAGGATTGATGGCTGCAGAGATCAGCACCATGCCAGATGGGGGTGCAGATGCACGTGGGAGTGCACCAACCCAAGGCTTGCTCTTCCCAGACCCTGAGCTGGTGCTGAGGGGCTCTTCAGTCACCTCTGAGCGCTGGGATACTTCACAGGGATTGTCTACTCAACGTGGCTTTTGGAATTGCGAACATCACCATAGTGGACATCACCAGGCTCTTCATGGTGGCAAAGAGCTTTTTGGGCTGCTTAATTCAAGATTTGCCAGTGTAACTAGAAGACTTCCTGCTGCCGTTGGGGTACCGTGGATGTAACTTGTAAAACTGGGAAGGGACCTGTTTCACTGCACTGTTTTGACTCTTTGGCTGTTACTTTATTTCCTTGCTGTTGTTATTCTGATCCAGTGAAATTAAAAAGGCATGAGTAGCCTATTTGGATCTGAATGTGTGAGTTCCTGCCCTGCAGAGCTTTCAGTAGAGATTAGATAGTACATGCCATTGTGTGGGGGAGATGTGCCATCAGGCAAAGGAGGAACAAATGCAGGCGGGGCGAGACCGGAGAGACAGAAGTGGTATGCCTGCATGAAGCTGCCTGCTGCTCATGGGGTGGTATCACCCTCTCACTGGTGGTTGAACAAGTATCTCAGAAAACATTTGCTGCCTTCAGTTTCTGCAGGGTGTTTAGCTCCTGGAATGTGTGAGACAAGGCAGCCACATCTTCCCCACTTCTATACCTTTTAGAACTTGTCCTAGGAGGGCCTAAAATAAAAACTATGCATAGAAACCCAGGCCAAGCCTCATGTTCCTGAGGGTGCAGGTGAACTACCTAGGAGACCCTGGCCCTTACAAATCAATAATCCTCCAAGTTGCTAGAAAGGTAGATATGCACTTAGTTTGCTGGTATCCAAATAAATCTCGAGGGATTCCAAGGACTTGGGTGCTCACATGACACATAATACAGAGACAAGAAGCAGACAAGCCTGGCACAATGCTCATGCCACCAATTATTCACCTATTTCAGCTACTTTACTTTAGCCCTGTTTTTATTCAGACAGACTGTTTCCTGTGGACAAAAAAAAAAAAAAAAAAAAAAAAAAGTGTTTGTTTTTTTAAGTGATCATAGGAATGCATATATCAGAAAAAAGAAAGAACCTATCTTCCTCTTACATCTCTATTATTTCTATTGTTCAGGTATGCCTCGGGTACTTTCCCAGACACGTTGCCTTCTGTTTTTAACATTGCCGTCTGGGAGTCAGATCCTGTACATCTTTTATGGTACTTTTCAGCAGGTAGGGAATTTCTTATTGCTCCTCGTAGATAGTTCTGGCTTGATGCAGATGGGTAGCTCAAAGAAGAGCCATCGGCTTTGTGTCCTCTGCCCTCCAGCTCAGGGAAAAGCTAAGGCTCTGTGTGCACAGCACATTTCGGGACAAGCTGAGAAAGCTGTCACAACACCTGCAAGCCAAGTGATGTCCATTGCTGTTAGGAAGCTATTTGGTTAGTTAACCCTGCACTGAACTCTCTTTGCATTCTGGCACACTCAGTAATGCTGTTAATAAGCACTTGCTTTGTGGAAGTCCAAGGAAAGCAGAGCTGATCTCCACACAACAGCCACAGACCAAAACAGCCTGAACTCCAGGGCAGTTGGAGCTCAGTGCAGGAGCAGATGCAGAACTGAGTTTTGTGGGTTGGACCCATCTCTTGAAGTTGATTCTGATCATTTCCTGATTCAGAGCCTTGTGCTGTAACCACAAACCCTCCATATCCCATCCTCTTTGGTCTACATCTCTCTCTGGTTCCTTAACTAAACACTGCTCAGTAAATGCTTACAGATTCAAGAGGAGAGACTGCTAGTTCAAAGTCTCACATTATCAGAGCAGCTGAAAAGGAAAATTAAGGGCAGCAAGAATCAAATCAGAGCCAAGAAGAAAGCCTGGCTGTTCGAACACTGACAGATATCTGCTTAAGACGGATTTCTCCAGCCTCCATTACACCCATCGCTGAACACAAAAAGTTGCTTTACCGAACTGTGCAACAACTTGGAGGTTCAGGTGGGTTACTCTGAAGTGGGCTGTTCCTGAATCCGGTAATTTTGTGAGATTATTGTTCTTTGCAATAGAGCAATAATCTTTCCAGCCTGGAAAGCAGAAGAGCCACCATCCCAATGCTGTTATAGAACTGCAACTGAGAGGAGCGGAGTGATGCTCCCTTAACATGGTGACGAGGATCTCATGGGATATCAAGAAGTAAAGAAACTGACAGAGTTTGCATGTTCATGGTTTCTTCTTTAAAAATAATCTCAGCAGACTCTTTTTTTTTCTTTTCTTCTTTAAGACACAGTGGCTAAAAATGGCCTTTCAAAAATAAATCAAGCCTGAGGCTGGGTCTGAAAGCACTTAATGAGGGGTAAAAGTGGTTGAAAAAAGGAAAATGAAAAATTCCCATGCTACTCCTAGCACTGACTCCCTCATTTCTGGATGTAAACTGTAACTGCATCACACTAGAGCACTTCCACTAGTTTCAGACCAGTACCTGGCCCACTCACAGAGGTGGGTGATGGGAGAGCAGAAACTCTCCTGAGACTCTTTTCTCCTGAAGGCACTGGGCACCCCATCCTATACATCTCCCAGCATGGCACAGCATCTTCAAAATCACAAAGGTGTGACAAGGTTTAAAGCAAAACTGGACCACACAGTAGGATGAAACCAGTTGTGGACAACATGATGGAAAACTGTTGGGGAGCTGAACTGAGTGGAGCTAAAAGCTGCAACTATTATTCGGCCTTAAATGAAAACCAGGCCTTTCAGACAAATTCAATTACATTCTCTGACGAGGTTTTGTTGGGACAAGAAACTTTGGATGGGTTGGGTTGTGGTGAGGTGGTTGACCTACTGGATTCTCTTAACAATATCAGTAGCATGACATCAACAGCACAAGCTCTACGTGGCTTAGAGAGCAGTGAGATCAAAGTTCTTCCAAATGAGCAGTCCCTGGGAAAGAATGTGGGGAACTCAGGGCACATCCCCAGAGGAGACCCTCAGGGACTGACAGGACAATGTTATATCCAGTATACAAAAGGTGATGCACAACTGCTGTCAAAATCTGCAGATGGCACCAGGCAGGTGGAAAGGTGGCTGATGAAGAGGTGGAGGCAGTGGTGTGGAGAGATGTGGGGTCTGGGCTCATGCAGGCAGAGCACACATGTCCAAGCAGCCAGAACCCTGTGCCAAGGAGACAGGGCTACAGCTAAACATGTGGAGGGAGAACATTTACCCTGGAAAGCAGAGGAAGTGAGGAAAGGGTGCTGAAGGCAAAATGGACATACAGCCCAACCTGAGTGTGACACTGAAGAGTGAGATATCGCAGGTAAAAGGCCTCATAGGAGCTCTGGATGGGTGAAAAGAGGAGAGGCAGACTGCAGTATGGACCAGTTCTTGTTCCACAGATAGTCTTAATCAGAAAAATAGTTTGCCCTTTGTTGGTCTTTGCATTTTAAGAAAAAAAAGTTGAGAGACTTGAAGAATTTAACATGCTAAATTCATGCAGAAATTGAGAGATGGTGTCATTATACTGTGTAAGCACTTTCTGGACAAAATGGTGGTAGGAAAACAGTCTTTAACTGCAGGTAAGGCCCATGACAAGAACACTACAGCCTGGTAATTTCAAGTAAGAAAGTAGCATGCATTGTATCAGTGAACACGCTTACACTTGGGATGAACTCCGGGGGCAGGATTTGATCCACATTTCTTGATGCCATCAAATCCAACCTGGCTGCCCTCCTAGGAGGTCTGATTGAGATCAAGTTGTGCTTTGCCAAACATGAGTTAAACATAGAGGTGAGGGAGTGATAGCTGGGGATCCTGAAGTGCAGGAGCTCAGGAGGGAGTCTCCAGCCCTCCCTTGCAGCCATGAATTTTGGGACTGAGAACTACAAAGCTGAGGAACAAAAATATAATTTTAAAAGCCTGTTGCCTCCTGGAAGGTATAAAAGGGTGAGAAAGCCGATGAAAAACCCTGGAAGTTCTTGGTAACTTTTTCCAAACTGATAAACATCCCAAAAAACCCTCTGTCCTTTCTCTTTTCTCAGATTTTCAATACTCTAAGTGAACTAAAATTATTATTTTGTGGTGGCTTGTTGGTAGTGATCTTTTTAGCACCCTGGCAAGTTGCTCCTGTTTTGGTTTTGTTTGTTGGTTTTTGTTTGTTTGTTTGTTTTTTCTGAACAGCTACAGTTGGGTTTTCCACTCTTTGTTTCTGTGTGCTGAGAACAAGTTAAACACAACAAGTGAGTTTTGGACAGAGCTTTGAAAGAGATTAATTCATTCTATGGTATTAATTCTCCTCTCTCAGGAAGCAAGACTCATATGTAGGCACTGCTCTGAGGAAGTTTTTTCCTCATGCTAACTGTCATCCTTGCTTGGTAATGCTTGTAAGGCATTAAGCTGAAGCCCAAGGGCCCAATCCAGGAAGATAAAACCAGGTATTTTACCCTTAACGTTTCCTGGCAATTAGTTCATGTATTGATGCACCATTAGAGCTGGAATTGGAGGATACCTGGCAAAGAAAGTCTCAGAATTCCCACAGAAAATCTGCGGTAAACCTAGGATTAGCACTAAAACCATGCAGTCTGTGGGTCTAGCAAGTCAAGACTGAATAGGGCAGGTAGTAAATCTAGAAGAGCAGTAGAAAGGTTACAAGCTTGGGAATTAAAGAACAGCTAAAGAGTGAACCAGAAATACAGCTGTGGAAGGAAATAATTCATGCAACGTTGATCATCTCATCCCCATATCTCATAATAATCTTGACAAGCATTTCATTTTATCTGTTATTATTAAGAAAATTATTCTTTAAGGGCAAAATCTAACTACATTTTCCAGGTCAACTTGATTCTGGGAATCAGTCTCACTTGCCTGTGGTTTTTGCTATCAGGCCGAACTTAATCCCTGGTGTATTTCTCTTGACTCAGTGGAGTTATGTTGAATATCAGCTTGGCCTAAAGGCCTTTAGTTATATTGCCAATGGGTTCCTTTAAAGGGATATTTCCCTACTTTGAATGCAGTGATTCCGGGCAGTGATTTTCATTTTGCAATCTGGAAGGACTCCTGCATATGTTAAGGAAGTTTTAGTTATTCTGATCCTGAAGAAACCTTCTTTGGCATCGGATGACTCGTCTGATGTTGGTCCGGCTGAAGGCAGGTATGTGCATGTGCTCCGGCTGGTCTGTGGATGGCAGTCTCGAGAGCCAGCTGCCAGGTGCCTTCCATCCACAGAAACGTCTGAGGAAAAATCACACGAAGGGACATGAAACACACAACAGCCCCACAACAGCAGAGTGAATGCTGTTCACGGTGTTTCTGATTGACAGAGGAGCTTCTTATCTCCCCCGAAACCTCTGCACCCAACCCTCCAGGTGTGAGTGTGTTGGGAGAGAAGCCAGTATTCTGATTAGAGGGATTATTTAGATTCCACTATCATGGGGAGCAGCTCCTGGTAAGCGTCCTTGTTTGGAGTAAGACAAAGGGAAGACCCAAAATAAGAAGGATAGGCCTTCCAGCGTTATCCACCCTGGGCATCAGCAGCTGCAACATGTCACACGCTGAAGGCAGGTGAGGGCACACTCAGTGCCTCCACACAGACTGCTGCTCCCATGGGGTCACTAACCCATGCAGGAGAAGCCATTGCAGGAGCTTTTCATCTCATGAGGTACTGGAACAAAAGAAAGATCTACAAAGTGATGCGTTCAGGAGTGACAGCTGACAGGACAATATCATACATGCTGAAATAGTTTTATGCTCCCCCTGCCCTGAATATCCCAGGTATTGTCTGTTTTTCACTTGCTTTGGCAGCCAGGTTACTCCCCAAGTGTTCCAAATCACAGGGGAAAAAAAAAAAAAAAAAAGAAAAAGAAAGAAAGTCACGAAAGTGAATGCAAACTTTTTGGTCTTACTTCATGCAAGATGTGAAACCTGCTAATGAACCTGAGTATAACCAGCCTCCAGTTGCTTGCCTAAAACTGAGCAACACATGAGGCTGATATTGCAGTTCTCAAGAGAGATTTGTCCCTGGGACAAAAGAGACCTGAAAGAGTCCAGGGTTAGGTTCAAACAGGCTGGGAAGCATTATGCAAAGCAGAAGCACAGTGTAGGGTACATGATGTACCTGTGAGCTTCTAAACTGAAAAATCTTCCCGTACAGACTGATGATGGGCATTTCATTAAAAAGCCATGTTTACCTTGCTTTGCTGAGGATCCATGCTTTTATTATGAGCATGTCTGGTTAGAACAGAGAGACCTTTTACTCTTGATGACTTGATACGATGGGACAAGCCAGAGTCGGAGCTTTAGGGACTCTGTGGGATGTTCCAGCACACGAGTGTGCATCAGAGGAGAGCAGGGTTTGAGGGAGCAGGGCTCACGGTTGAGCTGCTTCTGTCCTTCTGCAGCCACTGTCAGCTTTGCCCAGCTGTCACAGTGATCCAGCAGCCTGTGAGTTACAAAACTACTTGAATGGAGTTTGCATCCACACAGTATCACATAACATATTTAATTGCTGCAAGGGAAGAGGGCTGTTGTGATTTCTGTATAGTGCAGCACGTGTGCAGAGCTGGTTGTCGATCCAATCACCAGCTCTGGATATCTCAGCTCTCCCACATCCTGGCATCTCCATGTGCCTTCCTTGAAGACCATCTGCCCAAAACCCTGGCATAAGCAAACTAAAGACAAATGACACAGTTGCCAACCTCCACTTATTGCTCCATCTCCGTCTCAAGGAGACCAACTCTGAAGGTGGGAAAACCTGAAAGGCTTGGGATCTGTGTCATCTAGAGCAGGAACTGGCTGACTCAGAGAACAGAAATCATTTGCTGTAGTGTCTGGAGACCTCTGAACAGCTGCAAAATCCCAGTACTGAGATCTTGGTAAGGTCGCAGTTGCAATGGGCTGGGCACATTGCCAGGGTGGAAGATTCCAGGATCTGCAGCCTCCTGGGAACACCTAGGAGCCAACACAAGCTTTGCAAAGACACCTGAAAATCCTTACTTAAAGCTTGTCAGCTTAACATTAATAACTGGGAGGGAAAGGGTTTGGAGCCACTGCAGTGCAGCCTGTGAGGTAAAGCACAAAAGCAAAATGGAGGAGAAAAGCGAGACAACTCAGAGAAAATCAGCTGTGCCATTTAAAAAGCACAACTAAAAATGTGCTCTCTCCCCACAAACTGTCCTGTTCTTACAGGATCATACACACACACAACAGAGCAAAAGTAAAAATAGTTAAGGAGATGGTCATTGCAAACTTCAACAAATAACAATTCAATAATATGACTTTAAGAAATTCACAGTACCAAATAAATTCAAGGTTTGGCACAACAGCAGTGTCCAGTAGCCATAAATAAAGCAATTTGCTAATGACTGCACATTCCATCTCATTTTCCTTGATGTTTTCCATGGCGTCATTCCTCTGAACCACACGTTTTCTTTTAATCTCATCTCAATCTACACCACTATTAGGTGCTTCACTTCTTCCTTGACAGCACCGTATTTGAATGGCCACTAAGTAGGGCCTGCTCCAAATCTGGGGAAGGTGAGGCTGGAACATATGCTTGTCTCCTGCAGGCTGAGCCCAAAGAAGGCTGCTGATCACGCCCCAACTGCACGAGTCACTCACACATAATCAACCGTGGGTAATTTGGAGCCGGAATCACCCCCATGGCCCCTTACAGCTTCAGCACTTGGGATTCAGTTGGCTCCACAGGTTTGACATGTCATGACAGAGACATTTCTTCTTCAAGCAGCTCATTTTGTCCAGAGCTAATGAGAGATTAACTAACCCATGGCAGCAAATCAGCTGCTGCTGGTCTAGGGAGGGCATCTCAGGTTCTCTCCTTAACGAGCTTCACATTTGGCT
Source organism: Pseudotriccus pelzelni (assembly GCA_035584735.1). NCBI lineage: Eukaryota > Metazoa > Chordata > Aves > Passeriformes > Tyrannidae > Pseudotriccus > Pseudotriccus pelzelni. Next base: position 10,065,569 of record JAWMRA010000009.1, on the reverse strand, counting down.
TTTCTTAACTGAAGGGGAGTTTGTCAGCACAAACATCCTGCCAGTGACACTGTCCTTATCTCACAGATGGAGCCCAAGGAGAACTGTTTTCAATGACCTAATGTTGTTCGCTGTTTACCTGGCAGGACACCAGTGAGCTGCTTGTCCCATGCACTGGAAGTCACTAAGCAGATGCTCATGGCTTCCAAACAAAAAAGTCTTCACTTTTCTTAAATAAAGTCAGGGGTTACAACAGATCAAAAGCACTTTGGAGCCACTTTGTCTCTTCTGTTGCATGCTGGGTGTTTGTGGGGGCCCTGTTTCTGGAGGGGTTGTCCCCTTTGTGCTGCTCTTGCAGCACAGGGACAGGCAGGGGCTCAATGGCATTTAGTGTGTCCTGTCGGGAGCGTTGGGAGATGATTAACCCTTTTGTCACCACTAAACCACAATGGGAACATCTTCCTCTTTTTCTCAGTCATTAAGTTTTTTTGCATACTGGAATTATATGCGTTAAACAAGGAAGTTTTCCAGTGGGGTGCACATCCTTGAGTCTTTCAGTAAAAAGCATTTTGAGTGTCCATAATCACAGGGTGTCTGACAAACCACAAAAGAAGCCTCCTTAATTTTAACTTCTTTTGGCCTAAGATGGGTAGGACCTGAAGTCAGAGTTTGAGACAAGCTCAGAATTACTTTGCCATTACCATAAAATCCCATTCTGGGGGATCTTTGCCATTTTGTGTTGCTGCTCTGCTTCATTTCTCTTGAGATTTCCACCTCAAAATTTTTCTTATTCAGTCCTGTTTTCTTATGCAACTTTACAGGCTGTGGTAGGTGGAGATAAGGAGGCCAAGTCCTGAAATGATCTGTCTGCTCTATTTTGCAACCTCAGTGACAGCAAATATTAATGTACATGTGTTCACTGCCCAACTTGTCCGACCACTCTGCATGGACATTTTGGTGACAAGCAAAGGCCTTCCACGCACTGACTGACAAGCACCACAGAAAAATGGCTAATGCTGTTGTGAGCCCCCAGACATGCTTTCCTCTTTGCTCCCCTCCTGCTTTTTTTGCACACTGGGGTCCAGCATTTCTCTTGTGCCAGGCCCTTCCTGGACTGTGGCTGCGTTACACAACCATGCCCTGTAGACTGAGGCAAGGATTAAAGGTGTCCAAATTATTAGAAAATCAGAGCAGTGAAAGGTCAGAGATATTTCTATTTTCTCTCAGCTTGGTAGGTGGTTGCTGAAAATTCACAAGTGCACTTTGAAAATGAGGGGCAGTGAGGTGCAGCTTTCAGAACACTCCTTGGCATTCATGTCTATGAGTGAACTATTTACAGGTATGGCAAAGCATTACTAATCTCTGAGCTATTTAGAAAGGAAGTACCTCTAGGATCTCCTCATTTGTTTCCTCTGTTTCTCAAACACCATTGAGTCACACTGAATCTCCTCCCCCCCGAAAAACTGCTTCACAGAGCTCCCTGAAGAAACAAAAACGTCTCTGGACACTGAAATAAACAATCCCAAAGTGGGTTGATCTCCTCCTGCAAGCTCATGACCCAGTAATTGGGTAAAAAATCCTGGAGACCTTGGAAAGGAGAGGTCAGTCCAGGGGCTGCCTGAGGACTCAGCTGCTCTCAAGCCCCAGGGAGGAACTCCCTTATCAAGGCCTGGAGTCCAGCTGGAGCTAATCTGGACCTGACCCTTCTCAAAGTTCACGTCTGTTTGGATGGAGGTTTCTGATTCAGACAAATCTCTGCTTTCAGACAGCCCCTTGGAATACAGGGCTGCCAGTTGGCTTTGCAAGGCCTTGCTGGCTGTCCAGTTGTGTCTGAACTTTCCCTGTTTCCTTCCCCTCCGCTCCAGTACACTCGTCTGCATCTGGCTTCCCCTGCAAACTTAGCCCCACATGTATTACATTGCTGCTCAGTTCCTGGGATGCTGTTGCAAATGGCAAGAAATTACCAACAGAACCCCCAAAGAAAGCCATGCTTAAGAAGGAGCTGAGAAAAAGGGAAACCTCACCATTGCTATTAATTTTTTTCTGAGCCCATATTTCATGTGCTGTTAGAGTTTCAGAGAAAAAGGAAGTGTGTACAAAGGCTGCCTTGAACAACAGGAGGATGCTGGCTCAGGCAGTGAAGGGTGAAAAGAAGAAGTAGGTACTGTGGGAGAACTGGTAAAGATGAGGTACATTAAGGAGGTGCTTCAGTCCCTGGTCTGTGAGTGGCAAGCAGCAAGGACTAGACAGCCACTTAAACAGATGGGTTAGGCAGTGCTTGAAGAACAGAAGTGGAATGAAAGACACTTGCAAAGAAAAGAAAAAGGGGATTTTCTCACAGAAGGGTAATTCTGAAGTGCAAACACCAAGGGATGGTGGATCCTACTTCCATGCACAACCTGACAAATAGCAAAGGAAAAAAGCCAGAGTTCCTGAGTTTTGATCCTAATGTGGCACTAACTTCTCGACCAGAGCACCTACAAATTGCTGGTGCCTCAGGCAGCTTTCAACAGCTAATGTAAAAACATGGCGCAGGATCCTCAGAACTCTGAATAAACAAGTCAGGCTTGACTCAAGGGGATCTAAGAGCATTTGGTGCCTAATATCTCTGTCCAGTTTCTGACCATCTGAGAAATGGAGCATGTCTCATCTGCCACAGACGATGCTGGGAGGTTAATAATGGTATTTCATGTCTGAGGTCCTGTGAAAGAAAGCTGCCACGTAACGCAACGCTTTATTCTACCCTAAAGCCAGAGTCTTCTCCACCCAAATAAATATGTATTTGTGTTGCCTGCCTCCCATTTTTAATCTACTAGAGAGTCTTACCATAATAATAATAAATAAAAATCTCTGGCCATACAAGTGTGCCAAGAGCTTGGCTAATCAGCAGGATTCTAGTACGTCGCTACAGATTTTGGCAGCCCCATTCCTGGGAATCAGTGCGATGGAAAGCGCTTCCAGCTGATTCGGGTTGTTTATTCTAGGTGAAAGTTTGCAACATTTCCATTTGGTTTCACCACCATGAGCTTTGCCAGGACTTTTTCCCAGGCAATGAATGTTTTCTCATTTCTCTGCTTGATCTCCTATTTACAGGCTTAGTTGCTACACTGTTTTTGTTATTCTGAAAGGTATTTACTTAGCCAAGAATGGGTGGATTTCATTTGATGTGAGGTGCAACACTTTTGTCTCCTGTTGACTTCAATTAGACTGAAGGACAGAACACTCACCAGCATGAGCAAAGACCCTATAGTCTTGAAGAAGGATAGATTATGCCAGAGCAAAGGCCAGAACCTGAGCAGGATTGCATTAATCATTATTATTACGTTTCTATGCAAGTATTTAACCTGTTAGCACTTTCATGGCAGAAGGAAATGCACAGAAAATGCTCCTTGTGTGGCTGTACAGTGCAGATCAGCCTGTTACAGGGTGTTAGGCAGTACCTGCAGACTTGCAGAGCTTTGGCCTAAAGGGATGAGGTCAAGCCAGCCCTGTTAAGAGAAGATCAGCTAATTGTGTAGACTGATTCCTCCTCAGCTTCGGTCAGACCTGCATAGGGGCTGAAAGTGTACTTCCAGGAACATACTGCTCTGTTTTCAGCCTAAAACAACTGTTTCCTCATTCTCTTTGTTCCTCTCTGTCATTTCTTCTTTCTGCAGCAATATAACCAAGTTCCACTTTGAAATGAATCACTGTTCTAATGCTCCTTAAATTAAGGAACTGACCATTCTGGTAGGACTCATGCTGACTAATTGCAGGTGTTGGTTAAATTTCCCCAATAAAACTTCTACTAAATCAAAGCCATTCCTAGCTGTCATTCAAATTCTGGGCATCTGAGGAGCTTAGAAGATTCAGTTAGGGTGGCTTTCTAAAGGGAAATCTCTCACAAAAATGTCCTAATCCATTGCAGCCTGTCTGAGAATGTGACCTTTTATTTCCAAACGCAGTGGGGTCATTGGCTGGCCAGATCAGCTAATAGCAGATCTTTGACCAGTTCACAGGCTGAGCCATTGTTTACAGTATCTGTGTCTCTCAGAAGGAAGCATTGCTGGTATTGAAAAGAATGATTTATTCACATGATCAAGAATCATGGTTAGGATGTAGATGTTGAAGTTGGGCCATTTCAATCAGCCAACACGTAATCCCTAATAATCCAGGTGTCACTGAAAATTGAAGTATCATCTGATCCCTGCTGCACTAACTATGACCCAGAAAGTTCTCCACTTTCCTTTTCCCCACTGTGCTCATAGGGAAAATAGTGGATGCAGAAATATCCCTTCTCCTGGACTACACACAGTTTGGGAGAGCTTTTTGATGAAAGATAGTCTTGTGGTAAATCACAGTGTGAGTCTCCAGCCAGTGCATGTGAAGCCCCAGTTTGATGCCACATTTCCTGGGCAAGTCGTGCAGCTGGGTGACAGTGGTGTTTCTCACCTGTGCAACGGGAGCAGCAGTCTCTTCATACGATGCTATTACTTGCTCCACATTGGAGAGAGGACTTTGAGGAAACTCTGACACTTCCTAAAACTTCTCACAAAGTGTGTCACAGGAAGGCTTCAGTCTCCAAGTCCTGCCGTTTAATAATAAACCTGCTGTTTATTTTGTGGAGCTCGTTTCCTAGACAGTGTACCAAGAAGATGTCATGAATGCCTGTGTACTACACACACCTTTCCCATGGTACCCTGTGTCCCAGGCACCTGGCAAAGGCAGCTCAGCCCCACTGAGGCGGAGGAAACTGCGGCACTGCTCATGCTGCAGTGAGGCAGAGGCACATCCAGGCACTCCTGGCTTTCTAGCACCTGTGCCTCAACCACAAGGCCAAATTAGTACTGAAGGGACCTGTATTTTACTGTCCCCTTCTTCTGCATTAATTAAAACACATCACTGCACACTTAAGCAATTTAAATGTTTTGGAACGAGTGTCGGGACGGCCAAGGGCGTTCAAAGTGAACGGAAGGCTGGCAGCTTGCCCTCAGCTCGCTGGCTTGCCTGTCTATCACAAGCACACATCATGCATCACAAAACTGCGAGATCTCTGCAGACCCAGCAACCAGGCTACAATTTAGTGAAGAGCTGAAGTCAGAAATTCCTGGTCTTCCTGAGGCTCCATCACATGGACTGGCTGCCAGTGTCTGTGCTGATCTTTTTTCAGTCTACGTGGGTTTTTTTTACCTCTCCCCTATGAAAACCTGATGGGAACTGTACTGTAATAGACACCACCAACACCAGGTTGTCTGATGGAAAGCCTTACTAGACCTGAGTTTAGGGTATATACCTTGCTCTTGGGGATTTTTTGGGAGCTATTCAAGGCAAGAAAGAGGAAATTAGTATCACTTCAAATAAAATTCGGGGCTAGCAAAGACTGTGTTTTACCCTGGAGGTGGTACTGAAGTTCAGAGTATAAGTGAACCTTTCTCCAAAGGTCTGTTTGCCTTTCTGTCACCTATTGGTCAACAGCAGGAGGAGGGACCTCAGGTGACCTCCAGAGCAGCTTTTGCACTGTGGACTCCAGGCAGCAGACAGCTGACTACAGTCTAGAATGGAAATGAAGGACGAATTTGCCCAGGGACATTCTCTTTTGTATTTTAAAGTAATGCAAAGTGTCTTTTCACTTTCAGTTCTGGATTTGAGACCTAAGACGAGGAGTCACTGCCATTAGATCCACATCATCACAACTGTAACATCAAAACAAGTGCTGTATTAAAAATAAACACAGCAGGCATTCACTGACTTGATTAAAATGCATACATATGGGTGAGGTCATTTTAATAAATGCCTTATGCACAGACATCTGCATTTCTTACCATGGCCCTAGGCTTGGAGCAGGAACACCATATATCCACAACTACCTGCTCGTGTGCAGTTGCATCAGCCCAGGCTCTCTGGCTGCTCAGAACACCCACCACAAGTGTCCTTATCACATCCCTGTGCATTGTCCTCCCCTTAACACACACAAAGACTAGAAAAATCACATCCCTGGTTTACCACATTAGCAGGACATCTCTAATCTCTGATCAAGCCACTGTGTCAAGGTCTTCCATCTCCTCTATCAATCTTCTGAAGGCACATTGTGATGCTGTTTGGAAATAACTCAGTGAAATTAATTCTTTTATTTTGCCTGTGTGCCTGGAAAAGGTTCCACTAGTTAAGGGAAAGTAGACTGAACTTTCCAGAATGACACGAAAAACTGCAAAGCCAACAATGTCCATCTTCACACCGATGAAAATCTCCAGTATGTTGCCAGAAGAAAAAAGAAAAAAAATAAACAGGACTTCTTAAAAGTCCTGAGCTTATGTGCCTTCCTAGGTCATCCTGCACCAAAGTCTCTGCACCTCCCACTATGGTTTGCCCAGTCTCCATAACTCAGGTGAAACAACACCTTCTCTGGCAAGCAGCAGGCAGCAAAGCTGGTGCCCCAATGGCTTTCCTACATTTTGGGTACCTCCACACAAGTGCTGCCAGAGCCAGTCACCCCAGGCTGCAGCCCCCAGTGTTGTTGGTAAGGCATCCAGACCATGATCCAGAGACAGACCTGTTCTGGGAAAGGAGGAATATCCCTAACTGACTTTTGTCTCTTGCTCATAGGGCTCTAGGTATCCCACCTGCAGAGTCCCTGCCTGACTCTGGAGCACCTCTGGGCTATCCCAGGTGTCACTGGGAGGATGCCAGGGCTCCCCAGTGTCTCATCTTTCTGAAGAGAGAAGAGGTAGCATTCCACTGAATATAATTCATAGTCCTATGGAACTGTTTACTCACTTTATATTCGTCCTGATGCCTGAGAGCTCTTGAGAAATGTCTGTGCTTGTGATAGTTGTATGTACAGCAACATGCAAGAATATGAAGCTGCCAGTAGCTTTTGCAAAGTCCTGGACCACTGGAGCAACAAGCATGGTGTGAGTGGACAAGGGGACCTGTCTTCTTGCAGAAGGTGTCACAGAAGGCAGAAGTCCCAAAACACAGTACAGAAGACATATGCCTGCCCTGAATGCTGAGACAATATTTCTGGGCACGACTTGTGTTGTAATGATGGTGATGCTCTGGGGCAAAAGGAAGAGAGCTGGGGAGCCAGGGCAGGCTCCACTGGTGACGTGCAACATGGGGACACAAACTGTGTGCACAGGCAGCCCAGAGACATCCGCTGCACACAGAGAGACCGTGTGGCAAAGCCAGGAGTGCAGTGTGGGTGGTGGGAAGCAGGGCATGTCACCCCCAGCTCTTCTGGCATCACTGCCCTTCTCTGACCCAGCCATGGGAGATGGGTGACCACCAATGGCCTGGGCCAGAGCCTGGCCTGATTTCCCTCCTCTGATTCCCACAGTGCTTGCATCAATGGATTTTGTCCTAAAATGATTATGCAAATCCTATCTGCATACTAATCCTCCAGATTCAGGCTCACCTTCTCTGCAGGATACACCTTCTTGGAAGATTTTTTCTGGGTCTCTGCTATGGGATGAGCCATAAATTAGCCTGGGAACAGCTTGCTTTGCTGCTGTGTATTTTCAACCTCAGTTCCATTTTAATATATGATAATATAGATGGTACTGTCCCCAGCCAGGATCCAGAAGGAGTGAGATGATTAAAAATAATTCATCTTACACTGAATTAAACAACTGAGAGCCTCAGGAACAGTCCCATTTGAGTTCGGTACAAATCATGGGTGACAATCTGGGTCAGTTTTTATTGGTCCTGCACCTTTTTGCCAGCCCTAAATCTGCCAGGCGTCAGATAGGTTTAATAAGAAGCGACAACAAGGAGACGAAAAAGGTCAGTCTCTGTTCGAGAAGGTGGTGGAAGGAAAAGGGGAGACTGAGCATGGGAAGGAGGCATGTCCTGGCGAACATGCAGGAGGTGATGTTTCCCCAGAAGAGAGACAGACAGCAATGCGCTGAGTTCTTTGGAAAGCAAACAGACTGCACCTGGAGCCCATTCTGCTGTTTGCTGAGACTCGGCAGCCTGGACCACTTGCGGTTTCCTCTCTGAGTCTTGCCTCTGCCCACAGTGACATACGGAAAGTGAGGGAACGGAGATGAGACATGCCTGGCACTTTCTGACCATCCAAGGCACCAGGGGCACAGGGCTGCACTGCCCACCCTTCCACTAGGCAAGTGGCAGCAGGTTCCCCTTCCAGTCACCTCTGCTGAGCCCCAAAACCCTGTGTGCATGCCATCCCCTATGTCAGGAGGTCTGCGTGTTGCATTCTCCTTCCTTGGATTGAACCACCTCACTTCCCCCTCCCGGAAATAACACAAGCAAGAGTGAGAATGACTCATCTGTGCATATGAAGACATGTATATGCACACACACGAACATATCTTACACGTTGAGAGCCTAGGGCAAAAATTTCACCCAGCTTTTGAGCTCCCTGGTTCACATGATTCTTTGAGGTTCAGTGGGAAAAAAAAAGCCAAGCAAAACAGCAAAAAACCCCAGTAAAAAAAAATCAGAACAGTGCCAAAATAGTAAAGAATTAGCAACATTAAAAATCAAATCCTGTTACCATGCTTCTAGTTTGAAAGACAGTTTTCTTCCTAATGTCTATGCTTACATTTATGTCCCACATGATCTCAAACCAGCACGACTCTGTTTAATGAGCAGGGAGCTGGCTTGCACTAGGATTGGCCCATGGGTGACCGCTTCAAATCCATCTGTGCCAGCCACTGATATAAATCCCAACCACTGATATTAGCCTGAGAACTGGGTAGATTGTTTCTTTCCCTGTGTTTGTAAACAGCTCCTTTGACATGGTTCCTGGCCAGCAATGCTGGTAATGGACACTACACACACACCTGAGCCATCAGTTTGAGGCTGAGAGAGGACAGTCAGGTGACATTTGTCCAGACCATTTCAGAATCTTTATAAACTCATCCTCTTCCGTAAAAGTCCCTGGAAAGATGCGACATCCCAAGAAGGGCTTGTGAAGCTTTGTAGTTGTGTCTGGTGTTTCCTTGTCCCATTTTCCACTGAGTTGCATGAAATCCAGCATTGAATGACTGCACCAAGGACACAGAGACATAGAATCATAGAGTCAGAAAACCAGTTAGGTTGGCAAAAACCGCTAAGATCAACAAGTCCAACCGTTAACCCAGGACTGCCAGCCCACCACTAAACCACGTCCATAAGTGCCACAACTACACATCTTTTAAATACCTTTTCAGTGACCTGTACCAACCATGGCCAAACACATCTGAAGCTAGAGATCCCCACTACAGCTGAGGCCATTTGCTGTTCCCAGTTTCAAGTAGTGGAAGGCAACAAAGTTGGACCCTTGGCCACCAAAATACAACAGTCAACATCGCCATTCTGTGGTGGGGAGCTCAGCCCTGCTGCCAGCCCTCCTTTCTGCCTTGGCACATGGGATCATTACTGCTCCACGCCTCCCTCAGCCAGCAGAGCCAAATGTTACAATATGGTGGGTCTGGAAAAAAGGGAAAACTTTAATTATCCTGCCAGAGTTGGCAAATAGGTCTTGCTGCTCAGGGTTTTTGCAGCAGGGAAGAGAAGTCAGTCATCCGCCATCGTGTTGTTGTGACGGGCCATGACAAACGTCCCGAGGCAGCTGTGTCTGGTGCAAGAGTCATCAGATGGCATAGCCTAGTAAGAGCAGCTGCTCCCTTTTTCTTGGGTCAGAGACCCTTCTCCACAGCAGCCCCCACAGCAACCATTCGTGCCTTGGCAGTGTGACATGATGCATTTCCTCAGCTACTGGGAGGATGTTAAGCTCAGTGACACCCATTCCAGCCAAGCTACATTGTTTAATAAATAGTACAGTAATCACAGACATCAGCTGCAGAGGATTAAAGTTGCCTTCACTATCCAGGGTATTTTACCTACATATCTTTTACTACATTTTTTCTTCATCTTCAGCCTTTCCTCCTCAGGACTGCTCTTGCTGGTTCCCTCACGAAGAGCAGAATGAGTGTGTGAATGGTACAACTGCAGAGGAAGGAAGTGGTGTTGCTGATTCAATAGAGTGTGTTTTTCCTTCTGAGTCAGTACTGAACAACTGTCTCAATGTGCTCAGAACATATTAGAACAAGAAGTCTGCTGCCCCTGGTGTGTGTGGGCTTGTGTTTTAATCTCTGTGACCCAGAACATGTAAAGGTTGCACAGAAGGGATTTTAATTATCTTGAAAGATACTAAAGTCCAATTAAAACTATACAGTCATTGCAGCAGGTCACCCATCCACTGTATCACTCTGTGGGCCCATTGCTGGGATGTATCTAACAATCACAGGGCATGATCCTGCTTCTAGAAAGCAGAACATGTCAAGACGCAGTGTTGTTAAAGGTCAGGTACACAATACTTTTGGATCACACAAGCTCCCGCCTAGAACTGGAGCTGGATGCCATGAAGAGGCATCCAAGGGACAGCTGGGAGACTGGGAATAAAATGTGAATGACAATGATAAAAAGCTATTAAGCTAAATTTCCAGATTTTTCTTCATCAAGTAGGTCAGAGGTAAGAAGCCTGCAAGAAAATCTGAGGTTTGCTGGACCACTCAAGACAAATACTGAAGAAATGGAAATTACACAGCAGCTAAATTATTACTTCAATTCAGACTTCAACCCTCTGTTGGGCTGGGAAGGGGAGTGACAGAGTGGCTGGGTGGGCACCTGACGTCCAGCCAAGGTCAACCCACCACAGTCCCTCAGGCTATTGTGGAGATATTTGGTTCCAGCAGGAAGAGGTGATTTGCTGGTACAGTGAAAACTAAAAGAAGAGATGTTGGAAACAACTTGGGAGAAAGTCACACCAGTCACAGTGCCCATGAAGAGGAGCAAGTGGGACCTTTAGAGGGAAGGAGCCAAGATACTTTAAAAAATTGCAGGCATGCATTCAAATCAGTTCCTGTGTCATGGGTTGGAGGATAGCAAACATTTTGATTAGTATTTTTGTTTACAATATTATTTAAAACATGAAACAGCCTCCAATTTCAAAGTTTCATGCACATTTCTCACAGGCCCAGGGTGAAGGAAATGTGGGTAGTGTCCTCTTTCATGAGACTTTCTGTTGAGCTCATTTCACCTCAAAGATTTGGGCGAGCCTGAACCCTAAACTGAAAGCAAAACTCAAATGGGCATGAAGGTAAGGCAATGGAAAGTGATTGCCCAAGCCACTGTGAACTGAAACTGCCATGTTATGCACACTGCAGATGTCGGAAACCCATTGAGCTCACACTGCAGCATCCTGAAGCAGCAAGGCACTCTGGCCTACAGCTATGAAGTTCTCATGAACAGGCTTCTCCATAAACTGCTGAAAGCAAGTGATGGTCAGGGAGATCCCAAGCGCTGGATGACCACCAGAAAGTCAGTGCCCTGTACATAAAACTGCGGGAGTGTCTAATTCTCCCCGGGCTCTCTCAGAGGCCTGGTCACCATGTTATTTCTGTGTTTTTCACTTGGGCAACAAAAAATCTGTCATGTATGGGTTTGTTTTTATTACTTCTGAGCCACGGGTGAGAAAGAACAGGTATTTGCTTGGGGCAGTCTTGGGCTCAGTGCCCAGTTCTTGATGTCAGGGAAGGGATTGTGGGCTGAAGGATCCACCACCATGGATGGACTGCCTGGCAGAGCTCTCTCTCTCTCTCATGTACATCTCAAACTTTTATTGTGGAGAGCTCTTTTGTGCTAGGGAAAAGAAATTACCAATCTGAGTTTCATGCCACTTTAAAATAGTCTAGGCCAAGGCTGTCTCAAAAAAAGTGTCTCAAGGATACCGCTGCAGGCTTCAAACCTGATTCAATAGCTTGCTGTCTTTCTGTAAAGTGCTTTTGGTGCTCTGCAGGAACAATGTGGTCTATGAAATTAAGTACAACTTTTTGGCAAATATAAATTAAGTGGCAGCTGAAATACACTGTTCTCAAGGCTTTCTTAAAATGAAGCAAGGTGGTCCTGGGTTTGAAACATGTTATATTTATACTGTTACTTTCCCATTCTTTACTCCCCACCAAACTCTCTCTTGTTCTACTCTTAAATCACATTTTGAAACACCAGCATATGTATGTGCACAGACACACAAACACACAGGCTGAGCCCTCAGGGAGGCTGTTCTGTTGCAGCACTTGGTATGGTTTCATGATATGAATGTGCTGCTCTACGAGCTGCTGCCCACAGGCTGCAGCAGGAGCCTCGCAGGTCTGGGATTCAAACCTGGCCAAAAGTCATACCGAAAAAGGTGAAATCGCAAAAAGAGAAAGCTGACCACAGCTGCTCCTCCGTGCCTCTGACAGCCATGGGCTGGGCAGGTCTCCGTGCCGCAGCCCACAGCGCTGCAGCTGCAGCTGACCGAAACCTTGTCTTCACAGGGAGGCCGGTGGTCCCCCAAGTGGGTGTATTTCAGCTCAAAATCTGATGGCAATCCTTTCATCGGTTAAAAAACACCCAGTCCGCTGAAAGCACCATAAACATCCCCCAGACAACAGGCATTTTCTGGGAGCTGGTTGAATAAATTCATAGGTGCAAGGGAATGACCAGCCCCACTGATTACAAGGCTCTCCTCCTCCAGAGAGCAGCAACAGTGAAACACAGGGGCTGTGCGAGGCTTTACCGTGGCCACAGCCAACTGGAATGAGGGATTAGGAAGAAAGGTGAAGTGGCTCTGCAGCCTGTCAGCCCACATGATACTGAATTGGACAGCAAATATGCTTTTACCCACAGGAACAGCTTTGCCATCCAGAAATCCGGTGCAGGAAGTTAGGCAGACAGGCATATGCAGAACTTTCCAGTGGGTGGAGGTCCAACAGTGAGCCCTGGGCTGAAATGAGTGCGTTGGGAGTGGGGGAACTGTCCAGCAGGACACAATGGAGGAACTGGCTAAAGACAGTGAAGGAGGAAGATGAACTGTTCTGACAGTCAGACAAGAACCCTGCTTCCAGCAACTGACAGTAAAAGCATTGCAAGGCCCCAAATGGCCCCCCAGCAATTGTTTCTGTCAGTGTCCCAGGTTCGGCAGGTCTCTGGAATGTATTTCTCACCCACATTCAAGAGAGTTTGGCTTGTTTAGTCTAGCAAAACTAAGGAGGAGAGGGCATAACTTTGTTGTCTGTAAATACACCAGAGGCTGGGGTGGGAGAAGACCTATCCAAGCCAAAAGATCCTGTTGGCATGAGAACAAATGAGGGATCAGTTGCTGTATGAGAACATCTGTGTTAAAAATTAGGAGGAGGGTTCTAGCCCACATGGAGTATGACAACAACTTCCTGCAAGAAGAGGGAGCTCCAAGGAGTGGCATTACTGTGAGCTTGAGTAGTTTCTGGAGGAGATTGTAAATTACTGCATGAGCAGGGGACAGGGAAGCCCTTTATAGCTGGAACAGGGGCAAAGAAAGTGGCATAAAAAATGGAAAAGCAAGAACTGGAACAAGGGTCTGTGGAGAAGGATCACAGAGAAGAGAGAATAACGCATTTCCAGGTGAGAAGTGGATAAGGCCCACTGAAAAGGGAAAAAGAAGCCAAGAGCTTTCAGAAGGATAGGTGAAATATCTCTCACCTTGTCAGCAATGTCTGCGGAATTGTGTCTCTGGTGAAATGCACCACATACCTGTACGGTAGAAAAAACTAAAAATCCAAAGCATTTCTGTCTTCCCATTACTGCTGTTTGAAACATCAGAATGTTCCTCCCAGATGAGTCCAGAAGATTTACATCACCTCTGAAACACAGAAGAAAGATTAGGGAAAATCAGTCTGCAAAAAAACATCTGACAACTTTCAGCTGGGGCTTCCCTCTCTGTATTGATCTAGTTACAAGCATAAAAACCTCTGCAGAGGAGAAATCCATGGGTCGTGGAGAGCTCTGTGCCTGTGGGAGCAGGGAACCTTTTCAGTGAGTGACAGAACACATGTAGGTATGTACACCTCCATACCCAACCTTACCACTCCATCTGAGCCACAGCCTTGAAATCGGAAACGAAAACTTCTGCTTCAGGAAACACACCACATCAAGGTGAAGGGTCCCAGATGGCCATGTCTCTTCTATATCTCAATAGCACCATCTCCTTTACAGCTAAGAGGAAGTCTTCTGCTGGAAAGATTTTTGAGGGGAAAACATAGGATTTCAGAAAACAGAGCCTGCCTAGGAAGGAGAACGGTACCAGTGTGCTCTCCTAGAATAAGTCCCCCAGCTGGTAGGTGTAAAACACGTGGATTTTTTTTCCATGCTTGCATTCTTTAAAACAAAGATCCAGACAGAATACACTGGGTGTGCGAGACTGTGCAACCAAACAGCCTCACTTCTGGGGAGAGAGCAATGTGCCTACAGGTATTAATCTGTGAGTGGGAGGGAAGGAAAAGCTGGGAAATCCATGCCTGTATCCCTATCCATGTTTCCACATATGTATATATAAAAATATGTATACACACACAGGGAAAGCAAAACAAAACAGAACAGTCCATTACAAACGATCCTCCCCCAGGGAGAGGGCGAGAGAACAAACAAGCAGCAGATGTGAGCCATGTCACCGCACCTAATGCTGGAGGAAGATCAGATCTCATGGTGACAAGGCGGTGTGAGAAGCCACCAGAGCAGGAGACAGAAGGAGACCCCTGAGGCAGAAGAAGACCACAAGGCAGAGAGGTCCATGAGGTACAGGAACACAGGCTTCTCTCCTCCCTTTGCATCACCCCATGGTGAAGAATTGCCTGGTACCAAGGTGGACTCTAAGGGATGGCCCTGAGCCCCTCCATAGAAGAAGGGATGGGCCTGAAGGAGGGCTGCAGGGTAACTTTTTCACAGAAAAACCCAGAACTAACCTGCAGATGAGCAGCCTTGAGCACCATGCCAATCCCAATGCCAGGAGATGTGAGCTCCTGCACTGCCTGCAAAGAGCAGAAGTGAGAGCAAAAGAGACATCTTCTAGCCAGTTGATCAAAGATAATAAAGAGTTCTGTTTCTCAGTTAGATAGATCTTTTTCCATCTTCCAGAAGAACATAAAGGGCCTTGCAGAACAGACAAGAACATGGGCCCTCTGTCTCTGGCTCACCCTTTAGTAGTGTTCTGCGTCTCCTCATCCATCCTGGGGCAGTGGTGCTGAATGCTGATAAGGCCAGACTTGGACCAGCCTCAGTCAGACAGCTGGTGCAATTTGACTTCAGATAATGATTTGTTTTTAGTATAGAATCGGGGTGAGTTGGGGTATTTGTTGTTGTTGTTGTTGATTTTGTTGTCATTGCGTCTCCCCCTCCTTCTTTTCCAATGAATTAGGTTCAATTTGTTTTGGCAGAGAACATGATTAGTGGGGCTGGGCTCCAGATGGTTGGGCGCTCAGCCGTTCACCATAAATAACACTGGATGAGCAGTGCTCCTGCATGCAAAGCTGGGCAACAAGAGGCTCAGGTCACCAGATCTGAGCATCCCATGGCTGGCTTGGGAGGGGACCTTACCTGGGCCCTTTGGAGAAGGCACTGACTAACTTTTTCTTAGATATCTCCTGATACCGATTTGTTACTGCTCCTGGACTGCACTGGCAGGGCACTGCTCACCTGGCTGTTCCCTCCTCTCTGAATTAGCCTCCTCTGGCTCTATAAGCCCAGGGCTTGTTGCTGAGCCTTAGTAAACATGGAGAACATGTTTCTTCTTTTTGTCCTTGCAGCATCTTCTGGTCTGTCTGAAGATCATCTGATCTTGCTCCTGGCATGGATCACAAGGCCAAGCACAAGGCAAGGGGAGCATTCTGTGAGGTTGATGAGCCTGGCCAAACCCCAGCATGGAGCAGCACAGAACTGCTGTGTCCCACATGAACAGTTAGAGTCAGGCCCCCTGTGTTGTCACTGTGTCAGCCAGACCCTTGGATGTCCCTCTAAATTCTAGTGGGGCTCTGTGGGAAAGGGACAGTAGTGTTTGGGGAAGAGACAACTTTGGTAAGGAAGCAGATGCCCAACTCCATCTTGACATGAAACCTTAACAATTACCTTCTGTAACACACTGTAAGATCTTCAGTAAAAGAAGAAATTTAAGCCCAAAATTTATTGTTATTTTTCTATCAGTATTTAAGAAATACTTAGTGAATTGCAAACTGAATAGGGAATGTCTTATGCTTTAAGACAAAGCTGATTGTTGATACATTTAGTAAGTAACAGCTAGAAAGCCCCATTCTATACAATAGGTTTACTACAGATATAGCATGACAATTACATTAAAGGTAAGGGGCAGACAGTACACCAAGGAGGAAGTAGCTATGAAGTGTTAAAATGTCTTTGAACTAAGCATTTCAAGCCTTTGTACTGAGCTCTTTCCTCTCACCTCTCGGTGCCACGGGCTGCCGTGTTCTTCTCCAGTTTCCCAGGGCGTCTCAGCCACTCTCAGGAGCACAACAGACACACCTGAAATTGGCATCTGCATATGGGGAGATAAACCCCATTTCAGTTCACGTCCATAGTCCAGCTCTGCAAGATCACACCTCTGTGCTGGAGGGTTCGCAGGTGCAATTGCAGGCGCAAAACCAAGATCCTTGTCCATTACTGAGCCCTGTCCCTGAAAGACTCACAAGATGTGCATGCCTTGACCATTGAGCAACCTCAGACTCTGCTGTCTGGACTGTTTGCATCATAAATCCTCATACACAGGAATGGGACTGGCTCCACTAAGGTCTGGAAGATCTCTGCAATTCTTTCAGAGCTTCAGCCTTTTGGGGGGCTTTAATGTTAGCCAAGCTCTGGTTCATGGACAGACAGACATATTGGAGCCTGTTACTGCTCTGTCCACAGGTGGACAACCCATGGCCAGCCCTTCATAAGAAGAAGATGCCTGTCACGTGGCTCGGTTGCAAATCTGGGCTGCAGCTAAGCACATGCCAGCCTCATGATAGTAAGCTTGGTGCACCGACAGCTGTTCCCAGGCACATCTTTGCCCATAACAGGGATACGTGCCCTGTGGGGCTCACAATTCCAAGTCTAAGATGCCTGGATAGCTTTTCTTTATTGACTTGTATCATGGAGGAGCAACATCAGAAGAGATCCATCTTAGGGAATGCTGGACAAAGGTGCTTTGCACCCTGATCCATGACATGCTTTCTTCGTGCACAGGGCAACTGTTTAGCAGTGTTGCACAGGTGTGGGGCGCTTATACAAGTGAATGGAGCTGGTTTCATTGCCACAGGTGGCTGGAGCTGAGGCAGAGTGCTGGTGCAAGTGCCATAAATGCCAAAACAATCAGTAGGATATGACTTATCTTGTCTGGAGCACAGATGTAGCTGCGCCACTCCAGTGGTGTCTCACAGAAAACAGAGATAAGATGGTCTTCCAGTCACTGTGTTATCTGCAGTTGGAGGTTTTCTGGAGGCATGCTGTAGAAGCAAACCTTAGGTCAAACAGAAGCACTGAGACCCCTTGCAGACAGCTGTAAATCCCACGGCCATGGTGGGTATCACATGCAAAGACATGGAATAGATGTTCATAACTGACAGGACTTGTTCTGGTCTAGCTTAAAGACATGGAAACTGGGGATGTGGCAAAGGCTGCATATATAACACTGACCAGAACCCACAGAGCTGTTCTCAAACAGGTTTACATACAGCTCTATTTATCTCTGGACCCATTGCAAATCCATGTGTACAGTCACGCATATTTTTCAAAATGCCTGAGAGAATCATGACAGAATCTAAAGAAGTTAGAGATGGAAGTGATCTATCAGGTCCATTTGCAAACTCTCACGAGCCAGGCAGAATTTGTCCCTGGGCTATATTCATTGCTTTGCCTTATCTTGTTTTTAATCGCTCAAGCAAAGGGACTAGAACAGCCAGGCAAAGTTATGTCATACTGCTGCAGAAGCAGCACTGGGGAATCTTGTATCTCTGATCAGAACAGAGTCTCACAGTTGTACAATGTATACTTAAGCATGTTTGATGTGGTCAAAAAAGTCCTATGCAGAAATGCATTCAATTTCTGTAAGTAATCATCTTCCAAGAATTTTTAAGGCTTTGCAATAGACATAGCCAAAGTCATCATTCAACAAATTGAAATCTCACTTGTATTAATGTGGTTCCTATATTCAGATTCAATTTAACCCTCATGACTTTATCTCGTAATCCAGTAAATTGTACAGGTCAATGAAAGTTTTTATCAGAGAGCTGACTGAGCATTTATTTTCCATCATCTCCTCCACCACTTCCTTGACTTAAGGCACCAGAGATCCCTCACCTCAGTGGAAGACACTTCTTAAAATATCCCTGCTGGCCTCCACTGAGAATCTCTTTCATATATTAAGTGAATTCAGTGTGTTTTCTAAGGTCTTCTTATGTATCTGCCCTTTTGTGGTGGTGACTGCTTTCAGGAGGGTGACGTTCCACTTCATGTAAACGAAGAGCAACCAATGGCTCATTAAAAATTGTGCTTGTAGAAGTTGTTTTTTATCACCCAGGGTCCTGGTTTTCCTCCCTTGAAAGCATAACGCAAGAAGGTTCCCTCCCAGCAGCCTGGAGAGATTGCAGCAGAGATAAGTTGCAATGTGCATGCCATGCTTTGGTAGCTGGGCTCACACAAAGTATAAGGAGCAGCTCTTATAGCCAGAGATATGGGTCTCTGAGAATAAATACCCAGTGTACTTCCTAGCTCAGTTGCATCTTATTTCGTTAAAGTGACCCAGGAGGTTTCTGGGGTCAACAGGGCTAAATAAAACAACCAGCAAAAACACTGTGGTCTAGGAAAGGGCAAAATTTTCAAAGCTCAGCTCCCCTTGGCAGTACAGCTCCCATACAGAGTGATGAAAGTGTTTAAGTCATCAGAAAAAGCAGGCAATGACCTGCAGTAAAATACATGGCCTGGTGAGATACGTCGTGTCTTGCTAATGACCTCCAGAGCTGGGTCAGCAGATGCCACTGTGGGGGGACACCATCATCTGCCAGGCAGCAGGCAGAGCTTCACTGCCTTGGCATGTCTCCATACTCACTGCAACCCTGGGCACATCAGCTCCATGGAGGCCCAGTGAAGGCAATTTGGAATTTTTGGAAATAACACCCAGGAGTGGGGATTCTTCAGAAACTTTTCAAGAAAACAGGCTCACCAGAACTCCAATCTTTCCTATGAGCTGCAGATCCTGAAGCTAACGGCTCTCTGGAAGTGTTTGGCTGCAATTCACTCACCCTTTTTTTTACCAAAATTACATAAAGGCATCAATGAAAACAGAGTGAAATTACATAGGCATCTCAAACTTGCAAAAAAACTTTGGAATTTTGCTCAGTCAAATATCTGAGCTAGAAATTTGGGGACAATTGTAAATCTTAGCCCAGCAAGCTCATCTTTTCTTTTCAGGCAAAGCTGGCAGTTTTCTGCCCTTAGCACATGGCTCTGCCTAATGAGGATACAGAGCAGGGCAGCCCAGAGCCAGCCTGATGCCTGGTCCAGGAACTGTCTTCTGGCATGGAGAAAAATGGCCAAGGATTGATGGGTTGAGAGTGTGGTGCCAGACACATCCTGCTGCTCCAGCTTGTCTCGGATCTATCTGGATACCCTTCCTCCCTGCCCGGCTGGCAGATTATGTGGACTGCAACAAAGCAAACTGGGGCACAGGGCAGAGCTTGCTCTTTTGTGCAATATGGGAGCTAATCTCATTGCTGCAGAGCGAAATTTGAAGCCGTGAAGCCTTTTGAGTTTAGGTCAATGAGCCCCCCACATAAGACTGTTTCCAAGTGATCCAGAGCCTTCTCTAGGTCTTGTAACACTGAAGTGATGGAGGTCTGAGACCAACACTACCAGGTCTAGCCAGGTTCATAGTCCTCAGGTCCTCCCAGCTACCAGGCTGGGATTTGGCATTGCTGTCATGTGCAAAGAAGCACTCTAGGTATTTCTCCCCCATTAGCATGTCCCTGCAGCACAAGCTTCATTTCAGCACAACATGTATTGCTAAACCTACACACCTCGTAATCCTCACCCTCTCTGGAAAGAGAGAAAACCCGATGCACAGCAGAGATACACCACGCACAGCCCCCCCAACCAGCAGTGCCCATCTGGCTGGAGAGGCCAGGGTGCATTTCAGTACCTAAAGGCACCCCGACCCCCCAAAAATAACGAACTTTTAAAATTTGGGCCTTAGATGAGGGGGTGGGGGAGGGTTGGAAATGGCCCCGTTGCTTCACGTTGCACATTAGCAACCGAGTTCACTTCACAAACACAAGGTGCGCTGTCAGAATAGCCCGGGGCAAAGTTTGTACTTTGCTTGAATTCTAACTTTTGTTTACCAAGGTAATAAACCGGTCTTCTCTTCCAGGTGTAAATGCTATTATGAAAAGGCATATTTGTGTTTCATCTCACCTCAGATGTACAGTATGTGCTCACATCCTACACTGTGTGTACAGCCCACATTGCTACAGAGCTAGGAGAAGAAAAGGGAAGGGGTAAAAATAAATAGCCCCACTCTGTCCTTGTAAAACAGCATGCTCTGGAGAACCTAGGAGTTTAATTGGATCTCTTTCCCTTTAGCCCCTGTGTACAGTCCTTGTTCTTCCCTGTAAAGACCAGGTCAGACCTTTCCCGCATCCCTGTGGTCTTCCTCATTAGTGCAGCTGGGCAGACCCCATGGGGGGAGCTGATGAACTACTCATTCTGTGCAGACAAGTTGATCTCTGAACAGTGGAGTTTAATTTCTACCAAACTAGTCGGGTCGCCAGTTTGGCTCCCTTCCCCTAAACCCGCCCGCATCTTCATTGTGCCACATGCATTCAGAGGTGTTGCGTTTGGTGTAATCTCACTGAAACTCATGGGAGAGGAGAAGGAGGTGGAAGAAAAAAAAAAAGAAAGAAAAAAGCCTGGCATTGTTTTTTTCTTGCACTTCACCTCCTGTTCCTGGTGTCATGCCCACTTGGCAAGATTTAGAGATAGCAGACGAGCTCTGGATAAAAATGACCTAAATGTTTCCTCATCCCTTCAAACCTGTTCGGTGGCCTTCTGTCTCCAACCCACTACTAGCCTGGCCCAGCTGCTGTGGCTGCCACCTGAGTGCTCCTGAAAACCAGCACCACAAGACCTGCAGTTACTGAAGTGATCAAGACTCCAGTCCAGAGCGTGAATCGCCCAGCACCGCACAGCATGGCACGGCAGGGCATGGTGGGCATGGGCAAGGGCACTGCTCACCAAACCAGTGCAACCACTCCTGGCATCACATTGCTCCTCTTACATTAAGGCACTGACCTCGCCTGCTCCCAATGAGCTTGTAAAATTTCATAAGATGACACCTTGAAAAGCTAAGTGTGAAATGCTGAGCTTGGATGGAGCCATCACTAAAGCTGCCCAACTGCAGGTTGGCAATAATTTCTTTCCTCGCCTGTTGCAGCCCTTTATGAGTAGATTTAAGGGGGCAATAACCACGCAATAATTTTATTTTTACTCAAACTATTTATTCTATAAAGCCCATGCCCATAATTCCATCTGTGCAACAGAAGAGCTGCTGCAGAGAAGCAAAGAAAGGGGCTGAAGATGACCAAAGCCTAGGCTGGTGATGGCTCGCTGTGCCCAGTGCGGGTGCTTTCTCAGAACGCCTTTGCTCCTGAAATCAGAAACCCCACGGAGAGATCTGGGCTGCCAGTGCTGCACAGGTCTGAGCCTGCCCGGCCCAGACGCCTTCCCCACCCCGGTGTTTACACCGAAGCGCTCGCTCCGGCACAGACTGAAACTGTGCCCTGGCTCCTGCACCCAGCGGGGCCCCAGCACACTCTGCTCCCTGATGGTGTGGGCAGTGACATGGTCTGGCACCCTTTGGTGCTGGCCACCCCTTCATGGACCTTGCACTGGATGTAAGTGATCATGAGACAGAGAGCTCTGAGGCAAATGGCAAGTATGATGATCCCCAGCTGCATATGCTTGTGCTCCTCTTTGCTCCTGAAGTTTCAGAAGCTGATTTGGGGCTGGGGGTTTTTTTATATGTCCACAAAATGGATTAAAGGTTCTTAGCAGCTTTTGCACTTTCTCATTTATTTTTGAACTCCCAATATTCCCTTATGCTTCCACTGTAGGGCCAGAAGGAACATTGCTCACAGGAATGCAATTCTCCTCATCCATCAAACCCAAGCATGACAGCAGCTCTGCTATCCCTTCCCATAAAATTTCACTCAGCCACATGAGCTGAGGAAGAATATCCTCAGCAGCAGTGACTTTGACCAGGGTCCTTGCAGCACTGGGATGAAGGGTCCACCATTAACCAGGAATGGAGATCTCCTTTCTCCTTAGGAGGTGAAACTGGTACTACCCAGGGAACTGGTGTGTGCTTTGCTACTCATCAGGGACTGTTTGTAAATGAGCTACTGGTGAGGGTGGTGGAGGATGGCAACATCACAGCTTTCCTCACGTGGTTAATTCCTGCCATGGTTCCTTCTTGGATTCACCCACCCTCTTTTGCTGGGTGGGGCAGAGGAGGACTTGTCTGGGTCCACCCATGTACTCCCAAAGAAGGAGCGACGTGTCACCCCAGTTTGGGAACGGGTGTGTTCAGTGGCCAGATCAAGGCTTGTTAGGAGACCTGGAACTAGTTTGACATGGGCTATTATTTCATGGCATCTTGAGTATATTCCACATGTCCTTTAAGTGCTCCAGCAAAGTAATGGCCCAGGCCAGCCTTTCCAATCATGTTCTTCCAGCACGCCAGTTTGGTTCTTCCAGAACAGGGAGGGGGTGGCTTTTTGCCAGCGTTATGTAAGAACGGGAGTGATTGCATAAGTTCAGTTGATCACAAAGGTGTAAAATAGTCTTTATTGGTAGTTACTGCAGCTGAAAATTTTCCCAGAGGCATCTGTGCATTTTTTCCAAGGAACTTGTCCTTTTCTAGATTTAGGGTCCTCTGGAATCCTCTTTCTTCTTGGATACTTTTGCTGTCAGAAACACTTGTGCAAAGGGGAATGTTTGTGTTTGTGCAGGAAGTGATAGGAGGAGTTTGTATGTCACTTCACTGGAGCTGTGTAAAGCGCTGCAGTTGCTCTACTGACCTGTGATCTGTGCAGTCAGAGGCAGGTGCTTGTTTTAAATCAGTCCACAGGTGCAAGCCTGGGACACTTGGTGGACTCATCCAGTCCTCCTGAGAGTGACAACAAGATCATATGACTGCAAACAAGAAGAATTGGTCTACTCGATATCTTTCTAGAGAATTAAATAGTGAGTAATACCTGCTGAAAACACAAGTTATTTGACATAATTTCACAGGTAGGAAAGGATCATTGCATTCCACATGTCCGTGTGGGATGGGATCTTGTGTCTTTCAGGGAAAGGGAAAAATGAAACAGCATCTAAAAGTGGTCAGAATGTGACTCACTGTAACTCCAGCAACACAAAGAGAAACAGTAAGCTTTGCTTTGTTCCTCTGAATATCTCCTGTATGTATAGCATTAAGCATATGGAAAAGGCGTTGCAAGACCAAGGCCTGATCAGTAGCTAATGCATTCCCAGGTTCAATAACAAGTACACTTTGTACATCAGAGGAATGGCAGACTGCCCAGAGCTTTTGGGCAGATGCTGTTTCTAAAGAAATTAAATGCGTGAATAGATAATAACCAGAGAAATCCCTGCTGGAATAGAGAATGGACAACCTCCTTCTGATAAAATCAAGTTCTTGCTCAATCATTCCCCACTTGAACACAAAGACCAAATTGAGTCAGTCATCAAGGTCCTGGAGTCTACAAATAAGCAGTTGGGTTTCTTTCCTCTTTGTCATGCTGTACATTATCCTAGAAACTGGCAAAACACAGCAAGGATGACTTCTCTGTCCCTTCCAAAAAGAAGGATGTTGCAGGAAGTCAGCTGGCTCTGCTAGACTGAAGAGGGAGTTACCTAGTTCCTCCTCAACTGGTTCCCTCCAACCTGCTAGGGGCGGAAGGGAAGGAGGAGAGGAAAGTGTGGCTAGCCCATGTCCTTGCCATGCAAACAGAGGAATCAAGTGGTGACCCAGCAAGGAATACCTGCAGAACAGCAAGCAGCAGCAGGGGATCAGTGGTGAAAAGATGAACACAAGATTGGCAAGGACTGGGTGAGCTCTGACGTGGGAAGGAATGAGGTGAGGGTTGGGGTCAGAGGGATGGAGAGAGGTAACCTCAAACCAAACCACCTGGGTATTTCAATCAGATGACATGTTGCAAGACAAATTCCTCAGCTGGCCTCCCCCACTACCGAATCTTCTCCCTGTACTGTTGTCAGACCCTGCCATCATTGCTGGTCTCACTGTGAGTCCTGTGGGAGCCAAGTACTTGGCCATGCTGATAAACCTCCTGGCAGGGAGAGTTTCTACCTAAAGCAGGACTCAGAGAACAGGTGACTAAAGTGCATAAGGGGAAGCAAAATGCAGCACCTGAGTGTTGGGATGCTGCTGTTTATGTTGCTGTGACCATTGTCAGCTGCTGGCACAGAAAGGTGTTCAGAGGAAACTGCTCTGTGCCCTGGGAACCAGGCTGCTGGCACCACATGAAGGGTCTGGGAAGTGGAGAGATGTTTGATCAAATCTTTTCCAAGGGACAGAGTCCAAGTCTTGTTTCCCTTTTCCCTCTTGTTTCCCATGGCCCATGGGGATGGTATAGTCTCACAAAATCAATTCTAAGGCCACAGGCCCTGGATGAAAAGGGCAACAACTGTTCTGCCCAGGGTTTGGCTCTAGAAAGCAAGGAACAGAACTTAAAATACAGCTCAGGAGTTGGAACCTGGCTCATAGCTGCAGCTAAGAGGCACGTGAAGATGCCTTAAGCAATGGGTGGGACACCATTGGATGTCAAACAAGTGAGACAGTTGCTCAGCAAGCCCACAGGCTCATCCTTTGCCTCCTGGTGAAGATGTCCAGGGGACTAACTACAGTGTGATTGCCACAGCAAGACCCAAGTATAGATGACAGCACGAGGTCAAGAACATTTTCCACACAGTCTTGGTGCTCCATACAGGTTTGGGATGTGGGTCTTGATCACTGGGACCACTGAGGCCACTGAGATGCTTCTAAAATGCCTCACAGGGGGAGGGAAGTTCAGTGCAGCCAGTCATCCAGGATAGCTGCAATATCTGGTGTTTCTGCATCTTACTCAGTCTCTGAAATATAGTTATGGTCTACATGACAGGTGGTTTATTTTCAATACCTAGAGCATAGAAGGAATGTGAGATGATGTGCTGTCATCTAGAACACTTTATACTTGTTTAGTGCCAACTCTGTTACAATATCATTTTGATGTCACCATTTCCTCCTGCTGAAATAAAAAAACCCATTGCTCGACAACATTTCTCAGCAGGGAGATTTCTGGGTTTGTTTTCCATTACACCTGCTTTTTATGACTTTATTGGCTTGTTCAGAGGAGGAGGAGACAGAAACTAGAAGAAAAATTGATAGATTCCTGTATTTTTTAATCCTTTTAATTATAAAAGACCTGAACAATCCCTTAAAATACCCGACTTCAAAGTGTCAACACGTATCTGATGTCATAAAGTATTCATGGGGTCTGGGATTAACACTGACGTGTTTTAAAGTGATTAAATTTGAGAGCCTGATGACTTGAGTTGGATTTTCATTATTCCCAGGATATGAGCAGAAAGTTTCAGAACTTGAGAGTTTGTAAGTATCCAGCACATCTCTGTGGAGCCCAAACAAATGGCCCGGGGAAAGCAATAACAGGTGGTACCCAACGGTGGGTACACGGTTTCTCTAGCTGCGCCTCTAAAACCCAGTTACTCGTATGCAACACTTTCATCCTGATTTGTTCCACAAATTTTCCATGCCAGGCCTTGTAAGCAGGCAACAGCTCCTTCACTCCTAGGAGTCTCTCGGGAGGCAGCTGCAGGTGCCAAAGCATTTGCCAGCTGTGGAGGAAGAAAATGGTGCCTGGCAGGGACAGCCAAACCATTGCCAGCTCCCTGCTCTGCTGCTGTAAGAGACACACACACTTCCAAACACCCTCTCTAGCTATTTGCACTGGGTTTGCCACAGTACTGCATATGGGACTGGACGCAGGCTCCTACCCGCGAAGCATGACACAGTGTTAAAGTGGTAAACCAGAGCCTCCAGCACCTTTGGGAGATGCTGCTGCAGAAAGTCTGAGCCCTCTTAGAGGAAGTTTTTCTGTGCAAAATATCGTCCCTGCTTGAGAACGACAACCCAGTACCAGCTCAAGGTCCCTCTCAGGAGACCTGTCCTCAGAAAGAGTTTTGTTCCCAGAAGAGAGAGCTCTGCAGAGGATTACTCTGCAAAGTAACCTGTCATGAGGGTTTGTAAATGAGCTCTGCAAGGACCCAGCTCTCCTGGGCAACACTTCAGAGCACATGGGCTGAAAAAGGCCCAAATTCCCTGTAGGGAGCCCTGGGGAGACAGGTCAGAGGTTAACAGTTCAACTGTTGAGCAGCTCCAGCCACAAACTCACATGCAAGAGGGGAGGATGGAGCAAGGGAGCCTGGACCCAGCATGGGCTCTGTTGCTCACGACCGTCCTCACTCAGTTGCTGCAGCACAACCTGGCAAGACAAGACTCAAACTTCCCAAGGCAACAGGAGGTGAGCTGGGCTGCCAGGAATCATGGCAATGACATGAGAGAAGCTCTCCAAGCCTTCCTTCCCTCTTCCTCCTCCTCCTCCACCTCTCCAGCCCTGGCAACACATCTCTGCAATGGCCATGCAACAACAGCGCCCTGGCACTTGCCTAGCAGGGCTTCTACTGTATGTGGCATTTCTGGCCATGGGCCTTCTGAGTACACCCATCTTAACTGACCCACATCTTTACACAGGCTCTTTCTGGGGCAGCGTGAGCGTGTTTTGCTAGTGCTGCTCGCATTGCCCCTGCCCTGATAGGCAGGGCAAACATTTCATCATCATCTCCTTTGTGTTTCTTTTTCTTTCTCATTTCCCTTTTTTCCACCCCCATATTTTTTTCCTTCAATGTTGCCTAATCTCCACCTGGGTGCAGGCGGTGGGGTGAGCTCCCTGTGCTGAGCACTGCATGGCTGCCCGAGGGCCATGCAGAGCCAGCCTCCTCCATCCTGTGGGAGACATGGGATCTGAAGAGTCTACACCAATCCCCTCCACCCAGGGACACAGTCCTTGGCTGCCAACCCTGCTGCACATCCCAGCATGATCTTGGGTGGAGGGAGCTGGGCCACTTCCATCAGCATCCCTGATGAGAAGACACAGCTCACCAGAAAGCAGAGAAATCATCAGCCCCAACATTACCCTCATCTCCAGTTAACTGTGGGAAACAAATCCCTCCCCAAACGGCTCATCTTCTTGTGTTCCCACAGCAGGGAAAGCAAAACCTTGCACTTCCATGGGGCAGGTGGGGTTGTGGGAGGCAGAAAACTGGAAGGAACTGCATACAAACTACTGGGGTGAACTGCTGCCTTCCTGCACCTTCTCAACCGCTGCCTCCCAAGAGACAGAGCAGGAGCTGGTGGCAGAGCTCACCAGGAAACGGTGCTTTCTGCAGGGAAAGCATTTTTTTTGTTTCATTATTTTCTGTTTCTGCTCTTATTATTTTTTGGAGGGGGGGAGGGGAACTGAGCTGGGGGATTTCACTAGAAGTATATATTACGGGAGAAGAAATATCCATTTTCTGTCTAATCGGGAGAATTTTCTTGATGCAGACAAATATCACTGCCCAGAGGGCTGAATTGCTTCTGCTTCCAGTTGCTGAGAACTACATTTTGTTTGATGGGAGTTTGATGAAAACCTTAAGTGGTGGCAAAAATGGAAATTTTGCAGATAGCTGCTGGAACCCTCTAAAAGGTCATGCTTTGCTGATGAAAAGGAGTTTAAAACCTTTCCTTGAACCAGATATTTCAGTGGGATGGCTTTGCAAGAGAAGAAAGAAACAGGTTAGGAAAACAGGATGATGTCACTTTCTTAGGAACAGATGCAATGAGGAGAGATGGAACAAAGGTTGCCCGGTGGTAGACATAGGCAGGAAGAGAGACTTGGGACTGGGTGGATAAGAGCATGGCTGGGGTTTTGCTTGGGGACTTTTAGTCCCCTAATTTTAGATCCAGTACCAGTAAGTTGCATTTTTCCCAAAAAGAATATTGGTAGAGTAATTCAGAGTGCTACAAAGGTGATGCTATGCAAATTTATGGTGGGAAATACAGCTGTCTCAAAACATTGATAGCCTGTGGTTTCATTTATGTGGTGGATGTTAATGTGTCTAATGATTCTGAGGAGAGCTGTCTGAAAAAATGAATTTGGAGTTGTTTTGTTTCATGAGCAGTTCTGAAAAGCCAGGAAGGAGGGAATTAGTTCAGATTGCAACTAGGACTATTAATTTAAATTACAGAAAACGCGAAAGGTGAGGAGAAAATGCTGTGCTTTGATTTGGAGCTATTTACAAGTAAAATGGAGGGGAATTTCAAACTGAAATAAACATTGCAAATGTACTTTCTTGGAATTTTTTTCTCAGGACGAACAATTTAGTTCAACCAGCAATAATGTTCAAAACTATTTGTCACCAAATTTGCATTTTTCACACAAGGGAAGTTTCAGGTGAAACAATTTCACCCATCCCCAGCTCTGAGCCTGGGAATTGAGGATATCTCCCAACCCTTTGCCATTGCGTGAACTAGCTCAACTGGACATTCGCACCAAACCTCTCACTGCTGAGGAATCATCTCCAGACCAGGCTTTGAATATTTGGGCAGTTTTGTCCTTTTGACATTTAGGCAAGGTTTTCCCCCAGTGGGTGTCACATGGAGAGTGATCAAGCAGCAGGTGGAGGTTCTCCAGCTCTTGGCTAAGTTTGTGAGGGTTACTCTCCTTCCCGCAATGGCAGAGAGAATGAGGCCAGTCTGCAGTGTGAAAGTCAGGGAACTTACCCCAAATCTTCATCCCCACCCCTCAGCAACAAGGTCATGGATCCAGAGACAAAAATGTCACTCCCAAGCACCCAGCATTAGGTCCCTATCTCACATGCATTGGTACAGAACACCAACCCTTTGGGCTTTTTCCCCTGATGAAATTCCTCTTCCTAGTGAGGGACACAGAAGCCGCTTCCCTGCACCAGCATCCAGGGCATGTGGTCACACATCTCAGCCTGGCTGGACCTTAGCCAGTCCTTAGGTCCCAGTGAAAACAACAGTGGTTAATAAAATCAGGCAGCCAAGTTGAGGAGTAACATTTTTCTCAGAGGTAAGTTAAATGAGAAGAAATAGTTTTTCATCCAAAATGACCTGAAAGTCTGGTTTATAGCCATGTGCATTAACTCTTTAGTGGCAGCAAGGTTTGGAGACACCTCTAACAGCTTTCATGAACCTTTCAGAAGAGGAGGAAATAGAACAGCTTGTGAAATGGTTCCTGTTTTCTGAAATATCTCAAAACCCACCATTAGGGTATCCTGAATTTCCTATGCTCCAGAAGCTACGCAAAAGAACTTTAATAAAACTTCCCATTTTTTCCCATCATTTTAATTAGTCCCTGTGACCTGCCACCCAAACAATGAAGCGGCATACTGGGACCTGAGAACCATTCATTAATGTTTACAAGACACTGAGATAATAGGGGGAGAAAGCCTTAGAAATAGTGTGCATGAATAAATGATAGCAATAATATGTTCAGTCTCTGAGATTACTCATGCTCTCAAATCTGAGCAGGTGCATAAGTTTTTACAGGTTTGGGCCCTAGTTTGGTTCAAAGACACCTTCAGGTCAGGCTGTTTGCTCCATGAGTGAAGCACTCCCTGGATCCACTTGACTGCTGTGGGTAAGAAGAAGAAAACTGTCAGATATCAGAATCTGGCACTGTCACCATGCCATTTAAGTCATGCTAGTTAACTGGAGGAAGGTCACTCACCAAAATACTGTGTTGATAAATGCCATGGAAGTGTGGAGCTGGGGAAGTCCAGAGGAACAAACATTGTTTAGGTTTTACAGTGCAAATTGCACTAGAAACAGAAAAATGTCTTTCCATTTTCCTAATCACAGACATTCCTGGGAGCATAGGCCATGGCTATTTTATTTTTAAAATCAACAATTTCTTCTGAAGAAAAAGCATTTCTTGATCTCATGACTGCCACCGGAGAAAGATCCTGTCCCCTTGCAGTCAGGCAATGAGCTTCCTGCCAGCTGGACTCACCCACTGCCTAAACCTCTCCCAGCAGTGCACAAGTTGTCTGTTATCTGCCAGGTTGGGCTGTAGCAACAGGATTGAGACATTTCAAGATATCATCTGGGAAAGCTGGATAAATCAAGGTGAGTTGATTTGTCAGTCTCTGTGAAGCTCACAGCCAGTGCGTGGCCTCTGCAGCTCTGTCTGTGCCGTGTGCTGAGAACACTGACCCAGCACCCACCCCTCCACAGCCGACCTGGGCACACCGCTCATCAGGAACAGGGGGACTGTCCTGCAAGGTCAGGGGGATGCTTAGCCTCGTCTAGCTCTCATCGTGCACACACACCACCATGCCCAGGAACAGCCAAGGCCACCCTTCCTAACTGTGTTGCCATTGCATCCTCTAAGAAATCATGAGGGTCTTATACCACCTGGAGTAACCATGTCAAAGCTGGACTGTGGAAGAAAAGCAACGTCTTTCCTCTCATCATGAAGTTGGATACAGTGTGAAGGAAACATCTGCACAATAGATTTTACATGGAAAAGTGTTTCACTGCAGAAAAATGCAAAACTGATACTCCTTCCATTTTCTCGCTGCGTGCTTGTTGTCCCTTATCTCGGTAATACATGATGTCATGCTGTGCCTGGAGGCTGTACCTCATCACCGGGCTGCACCACCACCTCATAGATCCAGCTTTCTCTGTGTTTCTGGTCTAGTTTTGTACTGGCTACTTTGTACCAGCTGAAACACCTTATCTTCTTCACTGGATCAAGGTCTCTGCTGCCTGTGTTGCAGTTTAGCTGTTTGGCAAGCTGAAACGTGGAGTTTTCAACCATCACCAGCTGTTCTGGTTCTCTGTCCAAGCGACACTGTGCTTTCCTCTGACAGGATTGCTTCACAGACTGGCTTAAACCTCACCTACCTGCAGTAGGGTATAAGCTCTTGGTTCCTACTAATGCAGCACGTGTTCAAGCTTTCCAATAGATAGGGATGGAGTTAAACCTGTGTCTCCCTGAATAAGCACCTGAGTCAGAAAATTCAGCTCGACACATGGGGCTGGCAGAAGTGATGCTCAGAAAGCCCAGGGAGGCAGAAATAGTGAGAAATGGGAGTAGTGTTTGAACATCTGCAAGGCTGGTAGCGACCAGACGTAGCCACCGGGATGGTCTGTAGAGGAACTTGTAGGGCACAACCAGCCTACCATAGACTGCTCCTTAGGAATGAATTAAAGGGCCTCTTTGGAGCAATTGTTTCTCTGCACCCGTTACAAGAGCAGAACAGTTATCCAGCCCCGATAAAGATGCTCATGCTGGGACACCTGGCCAGGTTCACGCTACAGCCCAGCAGCGGGTCCAGAGGAGAAGCACATCACACCATCCATCTGCTCTGCTCTTTGCAGATGCTCATCCCCTCACCAGCTTTTAGACTGCAGAAGCTGTTCAAGTCTCGAGACTGAAATTCTCAGTATTATCATTACTGTCACAGCATCTAGACTGACCCACCAAGACCAAAAGACTTGTTTTGCAGGATCCTACAAATCATGCTTGGAGGGATTTTCTCTGCCTACAAACACACTCACTGAGTTCCTGGTCTTGCAAACTCTTTCAGGCATTACCTCTGAGAAATTATATGTAAAGGAAGATGACCAGGCCCTACAGAAACAGCCTGTTTCTGTCCCCAAGTTTAATTAATATGTCCATGGGCTTAAGCTGTTCTGAAACACCTTGTGGAAGATGAAGGCAGGACAGGAAGAGCTCAGGAGGAGTTAATGACCCACAAAAAGCACTACTGAGCTGGCACAGGGGCTCTGCTTGTTGTGGTCCTGTGGACACATGCTGCTCTGTGGGCTGCCCTCAAACATGGCTGATGTCTCCCATGTATTCAACTATTTGAAGTCAATGAATGAGTCTGAATGTCTCTGCTGAGACACTCCCCATCAAGGCTGGAGTTTCCTTGTTTTGCATTTCTGCTAATTGCACAAACATATTTACTATTCCTGAGAGTCGTTTTCCATAGAGCTCCACGCCTGCGTGCGGTGGATGCAGTGCTGACCCCTCCAAAACTGGATCTGCAGAGAGGCTCACAAGACTGTGCACTGCCTCCCTGAAACGCAGCACTGAGCTCTGCAGTGACCCACTGTGAGCCACCACATTGGTGGTGCCTGGACAGCACCTTCATGCTGTGAGCATTCCCTGGCCAGTTCTCTCACTGGCAGAGCTAGACCTGATCTGTATAATACACCCGCTCCTTCCCAAGGGAAAGCTCTGCACTGTCGTCTTTTTGCCTTACCCAGACAGACAGACCGATGAACCCTTGAGATACTGGGAATGCCGGCTACTACAAGGTTAGCCAATGCCAGGGGTGTCTGGGGGCTGCAGGCATCTTAGCTGAGCTCTTCCTGCTCAAGAGAAGGCTAATTAATCAGCTCTGCTGTTCTGGCATCACCCAAAAGTGAAAATACTTTCTGGCAGGGCAGCAGGCACAAAATTAGCTGCTGCATTAAACTGCCAAATCTCCTTTACTCCTTTATTAGTTGCATTTGGTGATGATGAGGAGCGAGGCATTAACCAGTCCCTGATGGATAAAGAAACTATTACTCTGCTTTCTCTTTGCAGCTGGGAAGAGGAAATAGGTTTTATTACTGAGATTTCCTTGAAGACATTCACTTGACTTTGTGGCATCAGAGATGGAAGAGAAATGAAGAACACAGGAATCTTGGCACAGCAGGAGAGATTGTGCACGGATAATAACAGAGAGAAGTACCAGGTCAATTGGGAGCTGAAACACACTTAGGTGATTGAATCCTTGTGTCAGGTTGAAGCTCTGATGATCTGCTGGGCTCAACTAATTTCAGCATTACAGCCAGGATCTCTGTGCTGGCACTTAAGGCCTGAACCAGGGAACTTGGAGGGAAGGCACATTTGAGATGGATCAAAATGGAACAAAATAGAATGAAATAGAATAGAAATGATAGATAATTAATTCTTTTTTCTTTTTTTTCTTCTGTTGTTTTTGGGTTTTTTTTGTGGTTTTTTTTACCCAAGGTTTGGTTTAGAACTTACCCACCTCAACTTTAGACCTATATCCTGGCTAACATGGCATGACATTCCTTACTAAAGAAGGTGCAGACTGGAAGAGCCCATGCAAATCATGATCCACGTCCTGAAATCTCAGAGGGTTCTCTCCTGAGAGATCTGTGTCCTCTGCATACATCCATGAGTCACAGTGTGGAATAGCAGCCTCTCCAGGCACCACGGCTTTATCCAACCAAGATCATGAACCAAAGCCCCAAGTACAACTGCAGAAGGGTCTAGTGATAAAGGCATGGGTCAGGCTACCAAGCTGGTGGCCAGGTTGCAGGACATGTGGTGCATTCTGCTACCTCTGCTCCAGGGCCAAAAATAGGGGCAAGGATTAATCAGTCAGAAGTGGGCAGAGATCTATTAAATCATTTTGGAATAAGAGGCTGAATTTCCTAAGGCATAATCTCAAATTCTTGAGTTTGCTACTGATTTCAAAGAAGATAAACACAGCCTGCACACAGATGTCCAAAAGACCTAGAGCATACTGCAGCTGGAGGGCAGAGCTGCTACAGAGCTGACCTAAGCATGGTGGAGGACCAATGGACTATGAACACACACTGGGTGGAAACTGAAGGAAGGACCCTTCAGTGGGTGGGGAAAGAGGTCCTGCAACTGGTAGACAGAGGTAAAAAGCCAACCTGGCCAAAGAGGATGTGGTAGCCCAGGGCTGTGGGGAACACACTCTAAAGCCCAGCAGGTCCCTCCTGTTCTTGGTCACTGAGGGACCCTTCTCATGTCATAGGCATGTGAACCTCAGTCACCAGGAGGGCTGGGAAGGGGAACCACGTGAAACCATCATGTCCCATCACCTCTGACAATGAGAGGAGATAACATGGGCTGGTGGCCAAGGGATATCCTCCTGGACAGGGTGTATTTGAATCTCCTAGGAGGGAAAGTTCAGGCTCCTGGCTCAGAAGCTGCCTCGAATACCATCACAGAGATAAGTTTGCCTTGCAGGACAGGTCAACCAAGAGGCTGGCAGTGGCCAGAGCTTTGCTTCTGGTAGCCCTTGCTGGCTACTGCTCAGGGCACTGCTCCCCAACTCTTCTGCACCTCCGATCCTCCCAC
Organism: Pseudotriccus pelzelni; assembly: GCA_035584735.1. Lineage (NCBI taxonomy): Eukaryota > Metazoa > Chordata > Aves > Passeriformes > Tyrannidae > Pseudotriccus > Pseudotriccus pelzelni. The sequence goes on along the minus strand of JAWMRA010000009.1, from coordinate 10,031,487 downwards.
CTCCCTCCACCTCACTTTCCACATCTACAACGTGGAGCTAAAGCTAATTACAGCCCCTAGAGCAGAGCTGCATCACTTGGCTGTACCAGTGTTTCAAAAACGCTTGGAGATGAAGGGTGCTTGAGAGAGCAGAGTATTGTTATTACTAATAATTACAAAAAATTAACCAAATATTTGTCTAACAGCATCCATCCCTGCTGCTGTTTCTTATGTAAAATACATACATGCTTTGACTGCCAAACCAAAGCTCCAAAATCACTACATCAGCCCTACAGTATCGAGAAGGGGGGCAAAAAGTGCCTTGGGTCTAAAAAGGGTTGTCTGTTCCAGCAATTAATTTAATTGGCCTAAATATAACCCAGGTATACTGCAGATCCAAATTGCTGGCTGACAACAGACCCAAACAGGGCCCAGAGGCTGCGAGGCAGCAGGTTAAACGCTGCCTCTGAAGCTGCTTCGCTGATCCTGGCACACGAGTATATTTTCTCCTGGTATTCGCCGCCGCTTGCTGCTGTGGAGTCGAATTCTCGTAAAATGTTTATCAATGCCTGGGCATCTTCCAAACCAAGAAAGGGTGCTTGAGAAGTGTCCCCTTGCAGTCAGCGGGGACTGGATTTCATCACTTGTTTTAATTCCCGTCTTCATAATTTTATTGCCTTTTTCCCCCCCTGTTTTCTAATCAGCTCTTCTAACACCTAATAAAATCAGTCCTTTTTCCTTCTACTTACCTCCCCCTGCTGCCATCGTGATTACCTAGACAAGAAAAATACAGAGCACAGGGTCCTGCCGGCTGAGGTTTTAGTGACTGATTTCAACCGACGTGAGCAGAATCGGCAATAAACTTCAATGTCATGGTATTTTGATTCCTCCTTCTTCCGTATTGCGTGAAATATCTGAAGGGGACAAATGCCAAGGAGTGAGAAGAATTCTTTTGGGTTGTGTAGCCAAAAATGAAACTAAGAAAGGAGCCATTTCCAGAGGGGGAGATGCAGTCGGCTGTGCAATCGTTATCTGTAATAGATGGCATCTCTCACTGACGTGATCTCTATTATCCTCCTATCTCAGCATCTCACAGGCTTTAATGGATTCTTCCCTCCAGCATCTTTTTGAGACTGTGACATTGTCCTACATGAATTTTACCAATTGGGACTAGAAGTATCAAGAGGAGAAGACCCAGATTCCCTAACCTATGCCAGTACCCAGGTTTGCCCTGGTCACTCTAAAAATCCATCTGTAATCTGGGCACTCCACTATGTAAAAATTAATTGGTGAAGGTAGATAAAATGCTCTGTGACCACAGAGAAGCAAACAAATCTCATAAACCCCAAGTTTGTTATTTCCTGCTCTGCTTTCAAAACAAAACACAATAATTTTAGCAGACAATTAAACTCTGATTTCCAAGGGACGCAGGCACACAAATACTTTTGAGGATCTGAGCCCACATGATTATGTAAGAAATTAGCAGGAGGGAATTAACCCAATCACTGGAGCATCCTTGTGGAGGACTCGGGACTGACACACAGGAACATGCCAGGGCAAAATATAAAACCCAGAAATATTTAAAATTTAAATCAGGAAAGTGCCAAAAAATGTCACAACATTGCTCCATGACAGGAGAATATCTAGCCTGACCCCCTTCTACCTCCTACCTCACTACAGTACTGCCTGTACTGCACAAAGCCAGATAAAAAAAAGCCCAAGATTGCAGGTGCTCCTTCCAAGCACGCGGGACCTCTGTGCGGGACAGTTGCCTGTGGACTGGTCGTCGTCCATGTGTTACCCTTTGTGCATTGATACAGACTGTGTGTCAGTGCAAACAGTCCCTGGGCACCCATGGGAAATTTGGTAAGAGGGCTAGAGGTGGCCCACAACAAGCAGACGTGGGGATGTGGGTACAAGACAGGATTTCCACCACTCAGCAAGGATCTGACATTTCTCCCTCCACCCTAAGGCTTATTAAATATGCTGCAATATTAAAACAAAACCACCTTAAAAAAAAAAAAAAAGAAAAAAGAAAAAATGTAGGAGTGAGAAGTATTTGGGGAAATAATGGGGAAAGTTGTGGGCCTGATCCTGTTCTTCCTCAGCCCAGGGTAATGAGGAGCACTGGGTGAAGGCAGGTCCAACAAGGGTTCCTTGATCTCAGCCTGGATGGGGCATAAAGGAGATTTGGCTCCTTTCCCAAATTTAATGCTGTCAGGATTGAATTTATCATACTGAAACCAGTGGAATTGCTTGCAGGAGTGAGGACTGTAGCAGCAGCAGTCCTGGGAATGCAGAATGAAGCTGGTGGGAAGCAACCCTCCCTGGCTGGGATGGACGCAGCTCCCAGCACGACTCTGACGATAAAAGCAAACCTTCCTGGGCAGGCAAAGGCTGCCTCGACTGTCACTTTAATTGAAACCTTCTGCAGTCGTATACTTCACCTTATGTTTAATGATTCACCTCTTAAGCAGCCCACTTGTACCTTTGTAATCTTTCTGAAGGTTAACTTGTTGATCCTCGAAACTCGTCTGGAGGGAGAGAGTCAATTTGCAGGGAGCCTCGGAAAGAAAAAAGTATCATGTTTTCTGATGAAAAGTGTTTTTCTTGAGGGAGAAGGAAGGAGAAATGAATTGCAAAATTCAGAAGAGACAATGAGATTTTGGAAAGAAAAAAGGGAAAGAAGAAAAGAAGGAAAAAAAAGGAAAGAAATGTTAGTTAAAAAATAAGAGGGGTGGGGGGGAGCAGTTGGGTTTAGTTCCCAGCTCCTGGGAGACCTTTCATTTCTTCTTTATAGGAATCAAAAATACATTTGTCATTTACCAGATTAAATAAAAATATTCCTAGCTTTAAATTATTTTTAGGACATTAAGAGTTACGTTCTTATGGGTAATAACCTATTTGTAACACTGTAATGGAGTAACTGGCAATTTCATACAGCTTCGGGATCGATCCTTTCCTATTTGCCATGTACCTATGCAAATAAATATTCCATTTGATTCATGTCCATATTGTAGGATCTGCCTGCTTCTTTCTTACTCCTTTAATATTTAATTATTTAAAACAAGGAGAAATCTCATGGGATTTTTTGCCTCAAAAAATAGCTAACTTATTCTTGTCATTCGAGAATAACAGAGAAAAGATATGAAAATCTAATTCTTTTTAAGTCCTAAAACTGAAACTCAAGTAAGAAGGATGAGGAGAGAAAACATCTTAAAACCCAGAATACAAACTTACCCCCTCCCTTTTCACATGAATATTCTGAGTTTTTACTGTAGCTATTCATAGTTGTACCTAAATGTAGTCTATAAATCTACTAATATATTATTTAACACTCTAACTACTGGTATAAAAAAGTATAAAATATTCTGTTGGCAATACATTTAATTGAATTCTTTTCAAAGACAGCTTGTTATTGCCAGACATGCTTTTAGAGATAGTACAGAGAAATAAAAGAATTTCAGAAGGCAGTAAAACAAATAATTACCATTTTCACCATTACTTCCAGATACTCTCCTATCCAGTTACTAAATCCTTTAAGTCTAAATCAAAGAGTTTCCGTGAACAAATTTGCACAGATCATTTCAAAGAATGTAAAAATTACGTCGATGTTTTATTTGAAGAGAGAAATTGAAATTCACATAGCACTCTACCGACTGAGATGTCCGGGGAGTTATTAAAAAACAACAACAAAGAAAAACCAGGCTAGCCTAGCCTGAACTTTAGAGGCCTGTTCGAAAATTATCAGGATCAATGCAAATCCCTCTTTTAATTATAATGTGCTCGTGCCCGTAAAAGTTTGAGGCATCATCCTTCCTCTTAGGCTCTCTGCTGCTTTTTAATATCAGGGATCTGCAAGATTCTCTGAGGCATAAGAGTAATAAAGAATACTATAAACCAACCAAAGCAAGCACTGCCTTTTGTTCTTTTTATTTTTTTTCCCCCCAACAAAACAACTTACACATTAGGTTTGAACTACCTCAGCGTAACTCCTTATCAGAAAAGTATCTGTATGGGCTAGTGAGGTTTTTTTTAATCTTGACAGGTGAGAGCTGACAGATCTGTTGAAAAGGAAGGAGGTCAGTGGTGCTGCTCAGCCACGGGCCAGGGATTTTCAGCTTCCACAGGTCACATGCTTTATAGCTTGGAGGGTGCCAAGGATGACAAGATTTGGGGACAAGTAAGGGAGTGGGCTGGGGATGCTTACCGGGTGAAGGTTCACGTGCCCTGCCAGGAGACTTCCCACCCAGAACAGCTCTACCGAGGCATGGACAGGCTTTAGTCCATAACTGGTTAAAAATTGATTGGGACCAGGGAGGGGGGAGAGGTAATTATCTGCAGCTGGAAAACTTGTGGATGAAGTTTCCCTTTTAAATCAAAGATGGGGCAGAACTGACATGGGGCTGTCGGTCCTCACTGGGACAGGGACAGTTCTTACCCATCTCCTGGTAACTGATGTTTATGCACAGCCAGCGTTTGGGAGATCAGGCAGGCAGACAGGCAGATATCTTGCTCCTATGTGGGAGGAAAGTCATTTTTGACAGGCAAGTCTGCACTGTCTCCTGGCAGTAAGTGCCAAGCAGATATGCCAGTTATTTGGGCAATTTTGCAGGAATATTATCCTGAGGGTTGATCTGCACACGGTGTGGATGCACACCCCCCATCATCAGAGCAGTTCTTCCTGCGGGGTATTGGTCTGAGCGTGATTTGTTACCCCAAACAGGGTGCCCGCACATGGCACGGAGGTGACAATGTGCTCTCAGGCAGTGCGAGGAGCCGCATCGTGACACGGAGGTACTGTGGGCCAGCCGCACACCCTGCTGCAGCCTTAGGCTCTCCCTCCCTCCAGCCATCTCTCTATCCCTCTGGTCCTGTCCTCCGGGTCACCCTGTGCTCCTCCTTCCAACACCAGTCCAGCTCCAGATGCCGAGTGGTATCTACGGACACCTAAAGCCTCTGCACGAGGTGTGATGAGAGTAACACAAATCGGGCTGGGGGCTTGCGGATGGGCAAGTGGATGGTGGGCTGAGTGGGAGCCAGGCTGGGCGGGGGTGAGGTACGGTCAGGTGTGCCCAGGGCGTGGTGGGACAGCCAGGCTTTACCACGACATTCAAGTTTTTCCACTTCCAGCCTTTTCCCTTGCAGTAAAGACCGAGTCAGATCACAAACACTCAAATTAAAACCAGAAAAAAAAAAAAAAAAGAAAGAAAGAGAAAGGAACCCCAATGAGCATCACAGCACCCCACTCCCTGCCATTCCCATACGCCAAGCTGCTGCTCCCTCTTCTCCTCCCAGCCGGAGCCCATGCCTCTTGCGATACCCAAGAAAATATTTTGTTCCGCGTTAAAGGCTAAAGCTAACACATGACCAGCGAGAGGCAGCAGTTTGTTTAGCTCTTGGAGTTTATTTTAATTGCGGCCTTGTTTTGTAATGAGGATGGCTGTGGCAGGGGGAGCCTGCTGGGATCCAGGGGGTTGTTCCGGGGGAGTTTCCTTATCGATAAAAAGAAGTCTCATCTATTTAAATTAACAAGAACCTGATGGGATGCATGCTCAGCTGCTTTGTTTTCTTGGAAGTTAAACTGTACACATTTGCTTATTAAGGATTTCAGTGGCTCTCTGAGATCACAGGTCCCCTTCAAGTGCCACCTTTAATATCCCCAACTTCCAACGGAAAGGAATGAAGGAGAGAGAGGCCCTGTGTTCATGCTGATAGGCAGAAAGCAGCCTGATAAACCTGAGTAGTTTGTTATGATGATGCATGAAAAAAAAGGAGGAAAAAAAGTAAAATCATGTGATTTTTATGCAAATCAGATGAATTGGACGGTTAAAAAAACCCTAAATGTCAGGTAGATAAGATCACATTCACCTAGAGCAGTGTCATGATGTTCTCTGTACATTACATTCATACTGGAAACCAAAATGTGTTACAGAAATCAGACACCCACAAAAAGCTCTGAGATTGCACCGAGAACAGGTTCCTGCAAAGCACTGGCCTCTGACAAAAAAAAAAAAAATGTCAAAAGAAAAAAAGTAGGTTAGATTAGAAAACAAGATAGTTGAATTCAGGCAGGGGATCGGCTGTCCCCGCACAGAGTGCAGCCTGGCCTCGCTGCACATGCATTAGTATGCACAAAACTCCTTTTAAGTAACATTCATGTGGCAGCACCCAGCTCTGAAATGGGCAGGCTGTTCCCTAAACCCATCCTCGAGGCCCACGGAGAAGAGGAGAGGTTCATAGGCTCTCTTCTGTCAGGCTAAACTTTTCTCTCCCAGACACATTTTTTTCCCTTTAAGAGTCCTGGCAGTTGTGTGGGGATGGAGAAGCCTCACAGCCTGAAGGAGTTAATTTCAAAAGAAAAAATTACAGTGGGGTACTGTTTATTTAAGCAGCGTTTTGTAAAAGACAAGGCTCTTCTTTCCAGGGGTGCAGTTCACCTGGGAAAAATACGCACTGGCCTCAATATACCTTAAAATCCTATTGTGTCCCCTGGGGCATGGGCAGAATGACCCAAACCCAGGAGCTCCCCTTGCAGCCAAGCAGTACCTCCAGCTCCAAGGCCCTTCAACATCCAACTGCAGCTCTCAGAGGCGGCTGAATAATTTCACACCACTTCATGCCCTGCACGCCAGCATGCAGGCAGAGGGGTTGCTTTTCATCCCAGGAGGTTTGCCAGGGGGGGACATGGAGAGGCTGGAGAGGAACAGCCCACGGGGGGGGGTGCAAGGCACCTGTGGTGATGCCCAGCACTTCTCCTGCCTCCGTTCCTGCTCCTTGTAGCTGCTCCAGTGTGACCAGAAATACCACTGCCAAATCCAAGGGGACCATTTCCCAGCAGCGTTGCCCCTGTTCTAGTATCGCCACCACTTTGCAGGGTGGCACACAAGGGTTCAAACCCTTGCCTGGGCGAGGAGCTCTCTGCAGTGTGGAGGGTGTTTTTGAGAGAGGAGTGTGTGGGGATGGCCACCCCTCAGCGGCGTTGCCACAGCACCCCAAAGGCAGGACTGAGCTGCTGCTCCTCCACGTGCTACACAGGCACCTCATGGGTGTGCAGGAGCCACCCTGAGCCCCAGGCCGGTGAGGAACATCCCACAGCCAACACAAGGGCTGCTGGTGGCTTCCCACACTCCTCCAGTGACCCTCCCCACCGTGAGGCTACCTTTCCCCCCAGGATGAAGCCACTTGCTGTCAGGAGGCAAAGGAGGCTGTTGCTGGGACATTGCCGCTCTGGTAGCTACCGGCTGCCATGCAGGTCCCCAGAGCTGAGACTCAGATGGGACAGGCAAGGGAGGAGGATGACAAGGCCTCAGTCGGCAATAATCCCTCTGGCTGAGGGGGTGAGAGGGGTCCAAGGGAAACAACCCCATCCCCAGCACCCTAAAGTCCCCAGCGAGACACTACAGGAACCACTGCTGCTTTTGGGTACAGTAGGAAGCAATGGGAAGTGGAGGCAGGTGGCAGGAGCCCCTGGGTAGCTGCAGCCAGGCCCCGAGTGACAGAGAGGGAGTAGGAGAAGGTATGAAACCAGAGCAGAAAGACCAAAAACCCAGGAAAAGCGCCCAGGCCGCCCAGTCGCCAGCCCGAAGGGGATGCTGCTAGTTGCTCTCTATGTCCCTGTAACGGGAGGAGTTAGAATGGAAACTCTGATGCAAGCCCGGCTTGGCTGTGATCAGGCAGAGTGAGAAATCTCCCCCGTGAAAGTGCTACTTGAACGGAAGCCATGCTCGACCTCGGGTCTCCAGCAAAAAAAATCCCCCAAGCGGCAGCGCTCTCGCTGCTCCCGAGCGTCCCGCGGGCGCTGGGCTCGCAGGGCTCCGGCTAAAGCGAAAGCGTCACACGCTGCAGAGAAATGGCAAACAGCACAGATCTGCCTCCCCCAACAACCCCCTTCCTTTGAATTTCATGGCTGGGGGAAAACGAAAATCAAAATCCCGGAGCAGAGTCGGTACTCTTGGGTCTGTCCCTCCTTTGGCCACTTGCAGACCCGGGAGCCCCCTACCCTGCCCGGGGCCGGGATCGGAGTCGCACAAGTCACTCAGCTCCAGCTGCGCTCACTCCCTGGGAATTACATACTGCGTTTTAACTACAGGAAAGCCGTCTCTCCAGCATATCTGTACCACCGCAAGTGTCTCGGGAGTACCATCCCTGTGTTGCCACCGGGCTATTTTTAATGACGAGTCGTATTAGCAGAAGGGCTTTCTTCCTAATTTATTCCCCCAACCCCCCTCCCGCCCTTGCTTTATAGCGTTTCGGTTCAAGAGCTCAGCTGAGAAATCAAAATAAAGGCAGCACCCGGGGACTTTGTGCCCACGGTGGCGGCTCCGTGGGCTCGTCAGTGGTGGAATCAGTAGCTCCGAGCAATTGCACGAGTGGACCGAGGGCACCGTGACCTGCGGTGGTTGTTCTCGTAAACAAATTTCTATTAATCACCAGGGCCCGGGAATGCCATCGCAGCCCGGAGAGTGCTCTCCCCTACTCGCCACAACCCCGACTGGCCCCTCGCAGCCCAAAAAGCCGACCAGGAAAGAAAACTGAGCGATCTCAACCACCCCCAAACAATACCCTCGCAGCAGGCCCCCTGGAAATAAATACGCAAGGCTAAGAGACAGAGGCAGAAATCTCGACAGATTTACATACAGGGCGATACATTTCCATACAGGAGCGGGGAAGGTTGGGGTGACAGGTCCCCTCCCTCTGCACTCCCTGCAAAACCCACCCGAAATACACATTGCCAAGGTTTTGCATTCTTTACTCCCCCCTCCACCTCCCAGCAAAGGCCTTTGCCCAGCAATAGGCAAAAAGTACAGAAATAAAACCCCTTTCCAGAAAAGCCAAAGAGATTTTGCATCCCCAGCACAGTCCGACATTTACATACAAGCAGAATATTTATAGACTTACAGGTTATTTTGCAACAATAACAACAACAGCTACATAGAATTAACCCACCACTCCAGAGTCCTGGAAAGGAAAAGAGAAAACGGATGGGAAGAAAAAATAAAAGATGAAAAAGAAATCATCAAAATAATCTTTTCTTTTTTTATCTTTTTTTTTTTTTTTTGTCTGGAGAATCTTGGCAAATAAATAAATAAATAAATAAATAAAAATTAAAAATAACCCCCAAAAGGAATACGGGGAGCTCATAGGGGACAGTCTTTAAAGAAAAAGCTTCTTTCCCCAAGAGTAAATCCCGTTGGAAACCCTGAGCCAAGAGTGGCTGTTTGTAAAAAAATATTTTTAAAATCCCAACTGAGGGGTAAAAATAATTAAAAAAGTAAAAATCCATTGCAATGCAGTAGGCTCCTGGCTTTGCTCGCTGGGTTGTTTGGTTTGGTTTGGGTTTTTTTTTTGGGGGGGGAGGATGTTTTAGAAACGCGAAAGTGACCCCCCCGCCCCAAAATAAATAAAGCATAAATATTTTTAAAATAAAAATAATTAAAAAATATATTTAAAAAATTAAAAGGCGCGTTTCTGGGAGTGTTTTTCTGGCCAGATCCCTTCGCTCTTTTTCGCAGAAGGGTGGGATAAAAAAGAAAAAATAAAAAAAAAAAAAATGAAAAAGAGAAGCGGGGACTTGGGGGGGTGTGATGTGTGTTTGCACCGCCCGGAGCTGCTCCCCGGGACCCCCCGTTCCCCGTTCCCTGTTCCCCGTTCCTGCCGCCGCCGCCGCCGCCGCCGCTCGGTCCGCGCCGCGCGCGTTGCTCCGCGCCCGCGCGCCCCCCACGTCACCGGCGGCACCCGCCGCCACGTGACCCCG
>JAWMRA010000009.1:9958386-10021651 GCA_035584735.1 Pseudotriccus pelzelni | reverse complement strand
CACCCGCCGCCACGTGACCCCGCCGGCCGGGCGCGACCACCGCGGGAGGGGGGGCGCGGGCGGGGGGACGGGCGGGGGGCGGCACGGAGGGACCCCCGCCGACCCCGCCGCCCGCACGGGGAGCGCGCCCACCGCGCCGAGCGCCCGATGGGGGCGGCGCGGAGGGGCAGCGCACCCCGGGAGGGCCGCGGCGGCGGGGAAGGCGCGGAGGGGGGAGGTCCGTGGCCCTCCCCGTGATGAGAGCAGTGGTAGAGTCCGCAGCTCAAATTCCGAGAATTGGGCTCTGTTGATTCTTAGAACTGGGGTTCTTAGAAGTGGTGATGCAAGGAGTTTCTAGGAAAGCCCGGAGACCAGGTGATTGCTGCTTCTATTGCCGCGGCCGATTTTACCCTTTAATTCTCTCGCTCGCTTTTTTTTTTTTTTTTTCCTCTCCATTTTTTTTTCCCTCCTCTTTCCCTCCCTGCCCCGCTCCGACGCTTGGCGCGGAGCCGCCTCTATATATTTCTACCCATTTTTTTTCTCTCCCTCCTCTTTCCTTCCCCCCCCCCCTTTCCCGCTGCAGGTGCCCTTTATTTTTTATTATTATTATTATTTTTATTGTCATCTCCTCAATTTAAATTTTTTCCCTGCCTTATTTATTTATTTAGTTCACACACGCATCTCCCCCCTTCTCTCCTTGCCGGCTGTCAGGGGAGAAAAAAATTAGGGAAATAGGGGTGCCTGCATGTCTTTAACGCTGGGAGCGTGTATAAGGGGAGGGGAGCGGGGGGGAGTGGGGGTGTCTCCCCTCGCCGTCCTCTCCCGGGGATTATCGGTTATCTGGGATTATTGGCTTTCCCGCACGCGTGACGGCCGGGTGGGGACGGGGGGGACGGTGGCGGCTTCTCTCTGCACCTGCAGCCGCCCCGCGGGCGCAGGACGGCGGCGAGCGCTGGCGGCCGCCGGGCTTGTGGCGTGACTCGGGGTCCGCTCTCAATGGCTGGATCCCTTGGTCGGGGTGTGTTATTTTTCTTTTTTCTTTTTTTTCCCTCGTCCCTTTTTTTTTTTTTTTAATTTTTTTTTAACTGGTGCGTGTTGTGTCGCTGTTGTCGTTTCGCCACCGCACGAAGCCGCCGCGGAGCGGAGCGGGGCTGGCGGCAGCGCGGGGGCTCGGCGGCACCGGGCACTGGCCTTTCCGCCTCGTCCTCCCTCTCTCTCTGTTTCTATTATTAAATTATTATTATTGTTATTCCCCCTCCCCGGTGCAACCGCGAAAGGGCTGGTGCGTTTTGCAACCTGTGGCGGGGCTGCGCCGCGATCTGTCAAGCCCGGGGCTAAGAGCGGGCGGTGATGGAGAAGACTTGCGGCATTTCCCTGCCCGGGAAAGGGGGGAGCCCGCGGGGAGGTTCGGCCGCCACCGGCTGCCGGCCCCGGAGCACCGCGGAGCGCCGGCCCGGGGCGGCTCTGAAGGACCGCGTTCATCTCGACGGGGCGGGCGGCTGCCGGCTGGGGAACAAACGGCGATGCAAAACTCGGGAAGGGGGGAAAAGTGTGTGGAACGACTCCGAATATGACGCGGAAGGCTCAAAATAATAATGATGATGATAATAATAACAACAACAACACCCGCGGGGAGGAGAAGGAGTACCCTGCTGGGAGAAAGGCGGCCGGCGGGGCAAGCGGAGCGCGGCCGTGCGAGGGATGGGGTCCGTGGCGCGATGCGGGGGGAGCCTCCCGCTGCCCCCATCGCAGCCCTTCGCCTGTGTTTACTACCGCGGCGGACTTGGCGCGGAGACAGGCGCTCGTAAATCTGCCGCCGGCAGCGGCGGGGCTGGCCCCCGGCCACACGCTATTCCTGGAGCGAACGGCGCGGGGAGCCGCGCAACCCCCGCACCCCTCCCGCGCCGCTGCGCCCCCCGCGCCCCCAAAACCGCCAAAAGCGGGAAAGCAAGGGAGAGGGCTGTTTGGTTTGCTTTGGTCTTTTGGTTGTTGTTAGGTGCGCGTTCTTGTGTGCGTGTATGTATTATTTTTTTACATAGTCGCACACATACACCCCCCCCTTTAAAAATGAAGGGCAAAACAAAACCGAAAAAGCCCAACTTTGTTATGAAAACTTTTCGTGGTCGGGCGGCAGCGACCTCTCCCGGCCGCCCCCTCCCCCCCTTACGCCCCCCCCGCTCTCTTCCCCCCCGCCTGTAGTTTGCAAAGTCACAGTATGAAATGTTATGAAATCGCCTCTTGGGAAGGAGGGAAACAGAAAGCAAGGCGTTTGTTTAGAAAAATCCGCGGCGGCCTCTCAGATGTGCCTAAAAAGCTGCCTTTGACCCCCCTGTTGCATTTCCAGGGAAGAAACAAATCTGGGCTTAAAATCATGAATCAAAATCAACAAAAACAAACGCGGCCCCGGTTAGTTTTTTCCACTGACTTCACTAGGTGCAGGATCACTGCGAAGTGAGGCTGGGGCCAGATGGATGAGGCTCAGTGAAAAGTGTTGCATTGGTCTGACATCTCTGGTTGGAGCCAAATTCGTACCTTTGCCAGTGGACGTGTCAGCAGGGCTGGGTTTGGATCAGGCCATTATTTGATCTGGGGATGCTTATTGATTCCTGTCTCAAACTTTTAAATGTTTTTAAAATTATTGTTTGGGATATTGTTTCAAGGGTTTAAAGGATGAAAGCTTTAGGAGCAAATACAGACTCTTTCCTGCAGTCCTTGAGGACTTATAGTTCAAAAATTTCTGTAACCTTGAGGTTACAGTTCAGAAATTTCTTAAAAAATATTTTAGAGGAAAGCTCTCCTTATATACACGTGGGGAGGCAGAACCTGAGATTCTATTATTTTTCTCCTTAGAGTAGGATCGCAAAAACTTGCATTATAGATGGCAAATGTTGCCCCATGAAACAAATCACCAAGCCATTAAAATATTCAAAGGGTGTCTAGCAATTTTCCAAGAGAATGGACTATTACATTGTTCCAGTAAGAAAAGAGCTCATTTCTCAGCGTTCGATTTTGACTGGCAAAACAGATCAAAGATCTCTCGAGATGCATTTCAATTCCAATTTCCAGTCTCCCTCAGTTCTGACTGTCTGAGTCAATATTGGGAGAGGAAGCAGAGGTTAACTGGTTAGTTATTATTGTGAAGGAAGAAGTCAGAATGAGAAGTGATTCTTATAAATCCCACCCCAAAAGCGAAAAAAGAAAAAAGGGGGGGGGGAATCCGTCAAAAGTCTTTGTGACACTTTTTAGACAGCCTTGTTTGCAGCGCAGGGAGGATTCAGCCGGCTGTTGGATGAGACAAAAATAAACCTTGCAGAAACATTAAGTTTTTCAAAACAAGGCTGGAAAAGCTCATAAAAATAATGTTGCTCAGACGCGTTTTAAGAGGAACAGAATTACATCGACAAAATTATATGTTTTCCAGGTTTGGTTGGGGTGTTTTATTTTCCAAGGGGAAAAATTGCTCCTGCAGCAAAGCGAACTGGTGCCATCTAGTGTCATTTCTCGCCGCTCCGCGAGGGGCTGGCGGGGCCAGCAACCTCGGGAGAGTGGGAACATGTTTATTAACTGCTTGTTAAAAAAAGAAAAAAAAAATGCTTGCCAGCTAGGAGGAAGGTGGCAGAGGAAACTCTGGATGCCACTGAACTTACTTAGAGAGCCTAATTGGAAACAACCGAGTGCTTATTAAAGTCACTGACATTTCCATATGGAGTTCTCTCTGTGTCTGGTCATGAAATCACATGTGAAAATCTTTCCGAGTTGTGGTGCTAATCTGCCCTTGAATTTCTGCCTAATTTAGGATGCATTGTAAAACATTGTAAAACATGCATCTTTTTTATTTTTTATTTTTCTTTTTAGTAAGTGAAAGCTTTCAGCCTCCAATGGCAGCAGCCCAATATTAATTTGTAAGAACAGTGTTTGGGCTTGGATTGCTTTTTTTTTTTTTCATAGTAAATAGCAATGTTATCCTGAAAAACCCATTACAAATACAGGTGGTAAAACTTTGTGAGACAGTCCTGTGTTGTAGGTCTGTCCTCTCATTTTCTGTGCATACTCCATGGAAAAGAAAACCTTCTTAAAAAGTCTATAGATTAATAAAACAGAAGTCTAACCAGTAAGTGCATTTGTCAGTATGCAGCTTATGTACCTTCATATGTTTATGGTGTTAAGGTTGAAGAGCCATTTCATGCCTGTTTTAGTCTATGTGCTGTAATATCTGGGCCATGAACTTCACTCAAAGAGCTTTTACTGGTTCAGTTGGAGCCTGAAATGTTGTTTTCAGGTTTCTGAAAAGTTGGTAAAATCTAAATTTGGTGAAAAGTTGCCTGTGTGCTCATAACCTCTTGTTCCATTTTATAGTAGCATGGGAGTCTATAAACGGGAGCCTTGTATGCCGAGTGCCTGTATTCTTCTCTAGATCTATTTTTAAACCATTCTTCTGTTTGGCAAAAAGTGACACTTGGTTTCCATGTTTACAGCAGGCACTGGCAAACCTCAGAAGTTCACAGTTTGCAGTTTGGTTAGATCAGTATCCAAAAGTCAGGATCTGACCAGTAAGCTCCTTCAGACTGCAAATTTAGACTACAATTGTAGTCTTTTTTTTTTTTTTAAATCCATGCTAGATCTTATGTGTTCTCATCACTGCAGGATGCTGGCAGCCAAAAGGCACACACCCCTAAATGAGAGTAAGCCTGTAGTCTTCACGACTGCTTTAAAACCCCTGTAATCTCAGTGGAGCTTCACATCTAAACTGGAGGGAGAACTAAGGGCAGTGGGAGAGGGGTAGGAAATTTTTGGTCTATATCGTTTTTCTCCCTCTCTTTCTCCCGGTCAGTTGCTGCCTTTGGGCTGTGTGCTGCGTACCCATGAGGAATGTTGGACCCTTGTTTATGGAGGGGAGAGCTTGGGACAAGCGCTCTGGGACAATGGGTGCTGAAGAATGTGTACTGTAGGACCAGGCACCCTCTAAAATGGGTCTTCTTAAATCTGTTTGGCTAAATATAGGGGCGAGGGGATGTCTCTCCGCTGGCCAAGGCACCCCAAGCTGTGTATGTGTCTCGTCCCATCCAGGCGGGATGCCAGAGCAGTTCCTTACTGCCAAAAATGAGCTCTGCCACCCTCAGCCCCAGGAGAACAGAAACAGGGAGGGTCGGGCTGCTGCTGGCTGGTGATTTTTCTGCCCTGGTGTGGGATAGGAATGATCAGACACCTCCTTGGAGCCCAGCGGGGCCAGGAACCTGGCTCAGCTGCTGGGGACACTCCACTCCAGCTACACCCCGCTGTCAGGTTGGCATCTCGGTGCATTGCTCAGTGTTGACAGGGCGCAGAGTCTGTCTCCTGTTCTGTGGAGTAGCTCCCTCAATTTCAGCCAGGACATGGTTCCTGCCTTCCCTTGAAAAATTTATGTGCCAAATTGCTTGGGGTCATTTCAGATGCTGAGGAAAGCTGGAGTCCTCGCTTCCCAAGGGCACCCGCTGCCTCTGCCTCACAGCAGAGCTCGGTTCCGTAGAGGGCAGGGGAGTCCTTTTTAGTAGGAAAACATTGGAGGCAGTTTTAGCATGCTTACCCCCTCCCTCCTCTGCGTTTTCTTCTGCAAAGACCAAAACAATGCGGAGACTTGAGCCGGGCCAGCTTTCAAGGGCAATCCTTTAAACCCTCTTTTGAAGTACAAACTAAAGTTTCCTGCAGCGCTCGAGAAAATATGCGGTTTTCCTGGTTCCAAATGCTGATAATAAACCCGTCCAGATAATGTATTGCATTTCCTAGAAACATTTGTTTGCTGGCAGGAAATTGGATCAGATTGAGACCGCTCGATAGAGCGAGTGCAATCCGCTCACGGAAAGGGTACGGTGGAAAATACGACAGGGCTTGCACTAGTGATGCTGCTTTTGATCTGTGCTGACGCTGTGCACTAGGACTTCTCTCGGTCTCCTCTTGGGTTATTATTAACCCAGCCACGTTTTGGCCTAGACACCAACTAGAAGCTACTAAATTAATAAAACTCTGCTGTGATAGCTAAAGGACACTTAGTGCCCCCAGATTGCATGGTATTAGGAAAGCTGAGCTGGGTGCCCCCAACCAAAAGCATCTTCTTTACCATAGCACCCATGACTCTTGGTGGCGGGGAGAGGAGGGAAGCCACCCACACCCCACCCCGTTTTCTTGGTTGCCCCCCTGGTCCCTGTTCAGCAGAAACCAGGCATTCCTTGGCAGGGTGGAGAGGCAGCTGGCGCTGTGCCCTGGGCAGAGGGGATGTTCTCATGGGGCTGGGACCCTGAAGGGTGCGGGGACTGGGGAGGAGAGGGAGCAGGATGGAGCTTCCCCTGGGCGGGCAGTTTCGGAGCACTGTGTGGGATGAGGCTGTGGGGAAGGAAGACTTCACCCAGCCACCCCTCCAAGGTGGTGTGAATCGGCGCTGCAGGCTCTGGAGGGGTAGGAGATTGGGGCCCAGGGAGGGGAGGTGACTGGTACCCTCTTCCTGGCTGGATGCATGGGTGTGGGAGAAGGGTTAAGACCACGGGGGATCACCTGTCTGAAGAAGGACAGGGGAGCAAGGAGTTCCCTGCTGTGCACAGAGTGCAAGGAGGATGGATGAAAAGGAATCCCCTATAACTGGGAGAGTGGATGGATGGAGAGGCATGGCAGAAAGATTAACTGGGGAGGAAGTCCCTATTTCTCCCCTTTGCCCTGGGGTGAGGGAGCTGAGAGGGTCTCCCCTTTGCATGAGGTTGAACTGAAAGGGGTTCCCCCACACGAAGGTGCACCCTCCCCATGCTCACAGAGCTGGCTGCAGGGAAGGCAGAGCCAGCCCTGGGCTCCTTTCCAGGAATGGGTTCTCTCGGGGAGGTGCCGGCAGGGAAGGGCTGTTCCCTGAACCGCTGGGGCAGACCAATTGCCTTCCTGGAAGGCAGCAGCAGTGACAGTCCTGTGTGACCACCCCCAAAATGGGCCCTGTGCCTAATTCGGACCTTCCTCTATGGGTACAGCAAGCCCTGGCATGCAGCCTTGAGCACTGCGGGAGAGCCCACCCCTACAAGGTACTGGGCAGGAAAACTGGAGGGGGGGCATGGGATGGTGCTCTGGCCCCAGCTGAGTTTGGGGGGCCTCATGGGCGTTGAGGGGAGTGTGGATTTGCAGCCGTGCTTGGCTGCAGTGGTTTTTCCTGCTTACTGTCAGGTCTGTGCTGCTTTCTGTCCCTTTTTCTGCTGGTCTCTGGTCCAAGCATCCTTCTGTGCTGGGGTACAGAGCTGGTGCTGTACAGAGACTGGGAGGGGCAGGGTTAACCCGACTTAGCACAGCAAGGGGAAGGAAAGCCCCTTTCCCTTTGCATGCCCACATCCTGCAGCCGGGAGCTGCTTGGGATGCACCTGCCTGACTCCCAGGGCTTTGGGTGTTTCAGGAGCACTGGGAGGGATAATTTGGGAGGATGAGGGGGAGCTGTGCTGGGGTTCCAGCTCTGGGAGAGAAGCCGGGTGTCTGCCCGGGCAGTGCTGTGGCCTCGCTGTGGGTAAGGGAATTTGGCGACAGCAGCAGCTTCTCATGTGGTGCTTGCGGGTGCAGAGTTCATCTCACAGTTTGTAACTCTGTTGGTTTACAAATGGGTCACCTTCTCAATGTCTGTGACACTGAGGTGGCTCCCCGGAGCCTGGGAGATTACAACTGCCAATGTAGCCAAGGTTGGGATGCTACCCGGCTCTCCCAAATGCATACGTCTGCTTGTGTGGACGCACGGATGTGTGCTGGGCTCCTTGCAGATCGACGCGAGTCCCTTGGCTTGCAGCTGATTATAGTGAGTGGCTGGCAGTGAGCATGTACAGAAAGGTCAGAGTCTGCAGTATTTGGGAAATGAGTCACTTTTTGTATGTGCATTCAGTTTTAAGCTGGCCAGGCTCACGGCAGCTCTGAAGATTTGTGTTTGATGGCTGGAATGAGCCTGTAAGACACCCCTCTGGGGTTTGTGTATGATACCTTGCCTTAAATCTCATTTCTTCATCCTGGTGTCTCTGGGGATGTTAGGGGAGCTTGAGCTCCAGATCTGCACATCTCCCACAAGGGAGAGGGAAGATGACGCTTGTCCTCACAGCGATGGACGGGCTTTCTGCAAGTGCTGGCAGTCTTAGAGCCTCTATCCAGTTTCTGGGGGTTGGTCCTCAAAGTAGTGTGATGAAGATCTTGGGGTTTGTTTGTTCCCTTATTTATTTGTCTTCTCTCTGCTGGGGTGACTGGCTGAGGACCTTTTTTCTGTATTGGTGGCAGATCAATTGTCTTAGGTTTTAAGTACATTTGGGAGGAATAGTATGAGTTCGGGATAGGCAGTTAACTTCTGGGTTTCCTTGTTGTTCTGCCCCAGCTGCATTGCCTGTGAAGCCAGTGGCTGGAGACACAGTGTGTGGTTTTAGGGGAAGACTTTTGCTGCACCAAGAGGAAGACATTTGTTCTGGGTCCTTGTCTGTCTCCACCACTGGCTTCCTATGCAGTCCTGGCCAAGTCACTTTGGTACTTGATACCTATATCCTTCCAAATCTGTTCAGCAGTCCTGTCTTAGGGTGTTTGCACCAGCTGGGGCACGTGGGTATTTTGACAAGGGCAGAAGGTGTTTTGGAGGGCTGTATTCAGGCTCTTTCCAGGCTTCTGAGCAGAATTGCAGCAGATGTTTGTGTGTGTGTCATACCTACTAACAAGGTGCTGGGAATATGGCATGGGTCTTGAATGTGGCACCGGACAGGAATTCAGTCTTGGCACGGGAAGAGTTATCTCTGAAAGAAGTGGTGAGAAAATTCTCGCTTGACTTCCCTTCCCCACCTGCCTTTAAGTTCCTGAGTCATGGAAACGAAAATCTCCTTGGCATACGCCCATGGTTTGGCCTAGAGGGTGTGGAAGAAGCTATGATTGGATTCTCAAAGCCTGTGGTTGTGATAAGAACGTGCTGTACCGGAAGAAACAAATGTTAACAAACCTACTCTCCAGTAAGGTTATCTCTAGCTTTTATCCAACTGATACTTGAGCAAAACAGCCGGTTTGTGTCCTGCCATGGCCAATTCATAATTACCAGCTAATGTGGCGTTTGTTTTCTTGTGCTTTTTTTGTAGGTTTGAAAGAAACTTTTGGACTGTGAATTGAGGCATTGGGTATGTAAATTTAAATTTTGTGCTTCTCCTCCTAACCTCCCTCCCCCTTCCCTTTAACCATGTGGAATGAAATGTTTCATTAGACCCAGCTGGAATTTGTTTTCAGGAGAGCAGCTGTTCTGTAGAAAATACTGTACATTCATATGTTGCTGGGGAGGGGGGAGGAGTCAGGGTTATGGGAGGGGGTTAATCATGGAGGAATTTCATGCTGAAGGTGCACGTTCCAGCCCAAACTTCAGGCAGGGAGATACGGACCATCTTGGGCACTAGTTGGGAGGACACCTCTAAGATGGGAAAGCAGGGTTTGTATTTGGGGAAGGCTTCATGTTCCTCGATTAACCCAAGCCTTGCTTGCTGGGAGAGACTGGGCTATGGTATGGGTAGCAGCCTAGCAGGTTAGATGAGTTCTACTCCTCACCAGTTCATTGGGAAACTGTGGACAGGTCTTCTCCAGAGTGGCCACCACTTGAGAGTAGGAAGGTAGTTTCCTGTGGGTGAGGGCTGTTGCTCCACTATGGGCTGGATTTTTTCCAGATGTTGAAATCACTCAGCTTCAGTTGGGACCTTAAGGCTTGTTTTGAATCCTGTGGCTGAATTTACAGCCAGACATCAGACAGGTGAGGGGAATGGCTCCCAAGGAAGATCTGAGGGCTAGGAGCTGTGTTGGGACCTTTGTGGAGATGACCCTGCACGGGAGGAGTGGACTGGGGTGTGGCCACCATGGGTGAGGCAGGGCGAAAGAGGAGACTGAACTAACCCTCAAAGGGTCTGGCCACCTTCACTCACCAGCTTGCAGGGTGGGATGAAACATGCCAGGTCTTGCTTTTGGCCAAGGGACCTCACTAGCAAGACTACTGGCCAGGAGTGTAGTGTGGTGCAGGGCTGATTGCTTTGGGACCAAGGAGCTGGTGCTGCCCCTACAAGGGCAATTGGCCTGTCCCAGAGCAGCAGCTGTCTCTTCACTGGGTTTGGAGTACTTGCCTGGCTGTTCCCCCATTCTCATCTTCCTCCTGCTTCTGTTCCAAGCAGACTCAAGATGGCCTCGCCGGCAGACAGCTGCATCCAGTTCACCCGCCACGCGAGCGATGTCCTCCTCAATCTCAACCGCCTTAGAAGCCGGGATATCCTGACTGATGTTGTCATCATTGTAAACCGGGAGCAGTTCAGAGCCCACAAAACAGTCCTGATGGCCTGCAGGTGAGAGCAGGGTCCTTCCCTGCCTCTTTCCTTGCTCCCTCAGCCTTTGGCTGTCGGCAACACTGCTGCAGTCCTGAGACGGCTTGTGGGGTTCAGACAGGGAAGTAGAAGCAGAGAAGCAGAACTGAAAGGGGATGCCCAGAACTTTGTACCTGTGATGGGATTAGAGCTGAGACCTTTTCCCTTCAGCACACTGCCCTTACCTCTCTCCTTCTGTGCCCACATCTGCCCACAGACAGCCCATGGAGACAAACAGGAGTGCAGCAGATGTGAAGCACATCCCTGAGAGGGGAGGAGAGGGAGGGCTGAATGCTCGCTGGGGTGAGAGAGTCCTCTGTGACTGAGGTGTCCCCTGCCGCTGCTAATTTTAGAGTTATTACTCCCTGGCTCCCAAACGGCTGCCTGCTTCCACCTTTGTTGATTTTTTTTCAAAGCCTGATGGAGTCTGAAATCCCTTTCCAGCTCCTAGGATTGCTGGAATTGCTTCCTATTGAACACTAGTTAATATCCCACCATTTCCCAGTTGAATTACAGCAGATACCTTCCAGGGGTCTCTTGCTGACAAGGTATAAAGATTTGAAAAAGCCAAACTTGGACTACTGAAACATCTGAAAAATGTTTTGCCAACATTTTCCTTTTTTTCTTATTTTTCTGGTTTAAGAGTGAGCATGGCTGCCCCAAGAGAATTCCAAAAGAAATGAGTCACAGTGGGAAGGGGGTGGTGGTAAGAACAACAGTGGGGGGAAAAAAAGGGGGGGAATTTCTAAATGGAGGCAGTGGGGAGTTGTTGAGCAGGTGAGATCTGAAAGCAGGCTGTTCCAGTTGGGAAAAGTGCAGTGCAGAAGACGCTTACTAAGCTGAGAAACCAAGCTTGATAATAAGGGGGAAGCTCAGGGAATTCTGTAATTGCCTCCTCCTCCCTTTCCGTTTATGAACCCCTCTGTGCTCAGGGATTTCAGACAAATTCCTTCTTCCTCTGAATTGTCATAACACTTGTATTCTCTACTGTCTCCTCTCTGCAGTGGCCTCTTCTACAGCATCTTCACTGACCAGCTCAAGTGCAACTTGAATGTCATCAACCTGGACCCTGAAATTAACCCTGAGGGGTTTTGCATCCTCTTGGACTTCATGTATACATCCCGCCTGAACTTGAGGGAGAACAATATCATGGCTGTGATGGCCACGGCACTCTACCTGCAGATGGAACATGTGGTTGATACCTGCCGAAGGTTTGTGAAGTCTAGGTGAGTGCCATGGGTGAACTTGGGAGTGTTTGGGTGGGCAGAGGAAGAACTAACAAAGTATCTGCAAATGTGTTCTTACGGGCTGAAAGTGACTGTGTCTCCTTCCTTCTTTCCCTGGTTCCAGTGAAGCAGAGATGGTGTCTGCTATGAAGACCCCAAGGGAAGAGTTTTTGGCTGGACGGATGCTGGGCCACCCAGAGGTGATGGCTTATCGGAGCAGAGATGTCTCAGAGAATGGCATGCCTCTCCAAAATGGGTCCCTCTGCAATGGGAGGGCCTTTGCACCTGGATTGATCAACAGTTTGTCTGGATCCCCCATTTCGTACCATGGATACAGCCCTCTCCCTCTAAATAGCTTCCTTGTGGATGATGAATTGCGGGAGATGAGGATGCCTCTTTCTGAACTCTCAAGGGCAGGTGCCTTCCCCAAGGAGAGGATCCTGCCATGCGACAGCTCCAGGACAATCCCCACCGAGTACGTAAGAACCATCACCGACATCTCTGCCAACATGTGCCACGCTACCATCTATGCTCCGAAAGAAGGTGCTGCTGAAGAAGCCAGGAGTGACATGCACTACAGCGTAGCCTCTGGCCCCAAACCTGTCATCCCTTCAGTCCGGAACAATCCCTATTTCCCTTGTGACAAAGTGGCCAAAGAGGAGGAGCGGACCTCTTCAGAGGATGAGATCAGCCAGCACTTTGAGCCCACCAACACCCCCCTGGACCGCAAGGGACTCATCAGCCCCCAGAGCCCACAGAAGTCAGACTGTCAGCCCAACTCACCAACCGAGTCCAGCAGCAGCAAGAATGCCCGTATTGGTCAGAACTCCAGCTCCCTCTTCACCAAGAGCCCCACAGACCCCAAAGCATGCAACTGGAAGAAGTACAAGTTCATTGTCCTCAACTCTCTCAATCAGAACACCAAGCAAGACAGTGCTGACCAGAATGAGATGGGGACCCTCTCTCCTCGCACCTACGTGCCCATGTCCACATGCCAGCAGTCCATGGAGCCAGAACATCTCAATGTGCAATCTCCCACCAAGATAAGTGTGAATGGAGAAGACTCTACTATCCCTCAAGCGAGCAGACTCAACAATATTGTTAACAGGTGAGAATATTTTTACCCCCCACACCCTTCTCCCCTGAGAAACAGGTATTCCTGAGTTGCTGAAGAGGGTTTGGAAGTTGTGAAATATCTGTAGCATTGGTATGGGAAGTCCAGTCCTGAGCAGATGGAAGCCTCTGTGTTTGGTGAAGTGCTGCTACTGACATTGGCTGGGTACCTACTGTCCCCACTGTAGGGGGGACTGGCAATGGATATGGGAACATTGGGTTTTGAATCCCTGGCTCTGGCAGCTCCAGATGATTTCTTAGGAGCCTGGATTTACATACCCTGGTTTCCACCAGGCTCCCTGTGCCTTGAGCTTTTGGCTGACTGTAAGCATTGGAGTGGCCAAAGTATCAAGGAACAAAATCATCTGGACCTGAATGTTCCTAGAGAGCTTTGAGGTCATTTGGTGATGGACACCGAAGGATTGAAGCTCGAGGACATGTTGTTGATCAAGGCTGTGCTGTGCATCTCACCACAGAGGTGTCCCTATAAAACGTGTCTGTCCCTTGTGTCTGGAGGGGTGCAAATAAGGGTCCTGTAGCTCAAGCACAGCAGGAGCCTTTTCATGTTGCTGTCCTTTCACAGGTCCCGGGATGGATCCCCTCGGAGCAGCGAAGGGCAGTCCCCACTGTACATGCATTCATCGAAGTGCAGCTCCTGTGGCTGTCAGTCCCCACAACATACTGAGATGTGCCTTCATACCCCTGGCTCAAACTTTGGAGAAGAGATGGGGGAAACCCAGTCTGAATACTCTGACTCCAGCTGTGGTGAGTCTTGCATCACTGGTCATCTTCTTCAAACAGCAGTCAGGAGGGCTGTACAGTCCAGGGGCCCATCTCCCAGTGCTCTGTGACAAAACGGGCTGGCAGACCAATCACTATGCTGGTGGATCCCACAGTGCTTTAAAGTCCTCTCTTGACTCCCTGACCAGCTCTGTGCATGCATGTGGGGGACACATGCACATTGGAATTACTTCCTTCCTCCCTTTCCCCAGTACCATCCAGATACTTTGTGCAGGGAATTAGTCACCTGCTGCAAACCTGGCAGCTAAGGACAGGAAACAAGTGCACCCCACCCCACCAGAACCACAGGAGAACAAGCTTTATAGATGTAATGACCCTAATGGGGATTGGGCAAGATGGCATGTCTCATGCATCTGTCACGGTATCTTGATTATCAAGGAGCCCAACGCACACATCTGGGGAAATGCAGATAATGAGGCTTGCAATCTTGTTGCAAAACCCCACAAGCCCAGAAACAGGTATCTGTAAACTGATCTGCCTGTAGCTCAGTGAGGGGGAATGCAGGATTGGCACCTGTAGTGTGGGGCAGAGATCCATGGAGGGAACCCCTCTGTGGTGACACTCAAAGCTACACACAGTATTTAAGAGTTGGGCACTCTCCTACTGAGGGAACCTACCTTGTGATTTGGGTGGTGATTGTCTTCCCATGCTCAAGGCAGACTTGTAAAGGTTTAAGACCTCTAAAGGTGCTGGAGTTGCTCGAGAGCTGAGCATCCTTTAGAGGATTCCTGATAACTTGGGTGCTTTCATGGACCTCTCTGAAAGATGTCCAGGTGACATGCTGGCTTCCTGGAAGCAGCTTGTGTGGCACTAAAGGAGAGAGGGAGCTCATGATGATTTTGCTCATTCAAACCACAGACGTTGTTGCTGTGTGCACAAGAAGGTCAGGAGGTGACAGCACAGCGCAAGCACCACTGACTGTGAACATTGACACTTGGCTGCTTATTCCAACACTTGCCCTGGCTGCCCCTCCCCTCCATCCTAAATCCATCCCATGGCCCATCAGAGAGGTGGCCCATGCACTGCCCATCTCAATGCTCTCCTCTGTGCCCTCCCAGAGAATGGAGCCTTTTTCTGCAACGAGTGTGACTGCCGGTTCTCCGAGGAGGCCTCTCTCAAGAGACACTCTCTGCAAGTCCACAGTGACAAGCCCTACAAGTGTGACCGCTGCCAGGCCTCCTTTCGCTACAAGGGGAACCTTGCCAGCCACAAAACCGTCCACACAGGTACAGTGTTTGCCATGGGGACAATTTACTGGGGAGGCTGTGTGTTGGGTTGGTGTGCAGGCCTTTATGGCTGGGTTTGTCCCAGATGCAGCATCCTCTGCTCTGTGTCACAAGCTGTCCCTGATGGGAAGAGCAAGGTGCTTTTCTTAGCACTGCCGGGGAGCCCTTGGACAGAGTGCCAGACCTGGGAATGGGGGAGATACCTGCCCTGAGCAGGGATGGAGCTCAAGTTTCTCTGCTGCAAAGCACTGGGCACCACTGTTTCTAAAGGTGTCTCACAAAGTGAATGAATGAGAGCAGATGTGTGACTTCCAGGTAACTTTGTGGTAAACTTAAGCAAAAAAAAAAAAATTAAAAATGGTCAAAAGAACATTGAGGGAGAAGTCTCAGATTTATTTTTACATCCTAGAAATCCAGGTCATATCTAGCTTGGCATAAACTCTGCTGATGGGAAAATCTGTGAATGGATGGACTCTGTGAATCAGCACAATGAAAGCTGAGAAAGGAAGGGGATATTAAGGGTTTAGTCATTTGCTGACAAACCCTTATTTTATTTTATGCTTTTATTAATGCTTAACTTGACAACAGCCAGTTCACTAGCTGGGGAAGGAAAATCTGGGCTGACGACTCAGTACTGCTACACTGAATTAGGCCAAAATTTCTGCAGTCTCAGCTGAGCTCCACAAGGGCTGCACAGGTGGATAAGACAACACAAGTGCCAGGGCAGGGTTCAGGGGTGCTTACTGACAGCTGTAGGGAGATGTAGGTGCCAGCCACTATCCCCGGGCCAGGAGCAATGATGCTGTTAATCCTTGCTGGCAGAGCTGACTGACTTTGTCTTGCCCTGAAGGCTGCAGCTCCCAGTCCAAAAAAGAAAGCTCTCCCGAGCTCACCCTGCTCTGGAGACACCCAAGCTGTCCTAACCAATGCTGCTTGTCCACAGCTATCTCCAAAAGGGACAGGAGTCAGGGCTTTTGCTTCATGCTGTGGAGTCCAGCACCTGAAGGGACTTAGCTCTGGGGAGTGCTATGGATCCTGGGTGCTGAGCATACCTGTACTTAAGCCCTCACCTTTCTTTTGGGCTCTGCAGGAGAAAAGCCGTACCGCTGCAACATCTGTGGGGCACAGTTCAACCGACCAGCCAACCTGAAAACCCACACACGCATCCACTCGGGAGAGAAACCCTACAAGTGTGAGACTTGCGGGGCCAGATTTGTCCAGGTGCGTGTGGCCTCTGGGATCTGCGGTTCTGGGGAGGTGGGATGTGGCTGGATCTTCTGCCCAAGACTGGTGATACTTCATGGCAGGGAGGAGGTTGGTAATGACCCAGCTCATTTCCTTTGGAAGCTCTTCCCATGGTGTTGTAGGGTAAATATGGACCTTAAGGTCCACGGGAGCTAGTTTGGCTTAGTAGGAAGCCTGACTGCTGGTTGTAGCTACTCTGCTCCATTTGCTCTTAAGGACTGGAGATACCAGACCTCAGATGCATGTGGCCCTGACTGCCGGCTAAAACCTAATAGACTAAAAAAAGATATTTGGGCAGAACCCCTGTTCCCATGGGGATGCCCTTGATCCCTGGTGCTGTCCTGACCCAGAGCTGCTCTCTCCAGGTGGCCCACCTCCGTGCTCACGTGCTCATCCACACCGGGGAGAAGCCATACCCCTGCGAGATCTGCGGCACGCGCTTCCGGCACCTGCAGACCCTCAAAAGTCACCTTCGAATCCACACAGGAGAGAAACCGTATCATGTGAGTGACCCTGCTTTTTGGGGGTGGAGGGGGAATCTCAGGGGACTGGAGGAGGATGCTGCCAAATCTGGGGGGCTGGGAAGACAGGAGGGCATTCACTTGGGCTGGTTGCAGCACCCCAGTGCCCTCCACCAGTCTCATGAGGCCCCAGGCCAAGGTCACATCCCTGCTCCTCGTGCCCCATCTCCCTCTCGTGCATTAGCTGATGCCGATACAGTATTTTGTCAGGAGTGGCTGGGTTGGAAACACTGACATGCAGCCCCGGCTGGGTACATCTTAGCTGCTTTTTTCTTCCACCCCATCTGGAAGAAGGTCACACTTCTTCAAATAGCTGTGGCTTAAATTACAGCTGCCTGCAGTGTGCAGGGGTGCGGGAAAGGAGCAGACAGCCTGTCTTGAGCTCACCTTTGCTTGTGATACCTGCACCCAGTGAGCAGCCAGCCTGGCCTTGCTTGCAGCCCTGTGGGCTCCCAGTTCTTTGCTGGGGCTTTCCTTTCTTTCACCATCTGCTGGAGAGGGAATCAAAGTAGTGATTATCATCCAAACATCCCTCTGGAGCCATTCAGCTTGGCAGTGGTCAAAAGCAGCTCCTGAAATAGCCCTGTAGCTGACTTGATCATCTAGATATGAGGCTTGGTGCTATGTCCATTAAAGCCAGGGTCTTCTCCCAAGGGACTTTGGCCTTTGTTCACCCCATGAACCAATATATGCTGCTGAAAGCCTGGGATGGGGTGCCATCAGGTACTGCTCCTCCCACAGTGTTCCCCCTTTTCCCCTCATCCATCAGTATAATGGGTGCAGCCTCCTGGGATCACTGGTGGGGGGACAGGCGTTTGTTGTGGGCCCCCTGCCCTGAAGGGAAGGACGTGTCTACTGCTGTCACATTTCACACCCTCCACCTTTTGCCTCTTGCCCCGCAGTGTGAGAAGTGCAACCTGCATTTCCGCCACAAAAGCCAGCTGCGGCTCCACCTCCGGCAGAAGCACGGGGCCATCACCAACACCAAGGTGCAGTACCGCATCTCGGCGAGCGAGGTGCCTCCGGAGCTCCCCAAGGCCTGCTGAAGGCACAGGATTTCCCAGGAGGAGGTCGTCTTGTGGGGAGCCAGAGGGGGAGAAGCTGTCCAAAGGATACTTGCAACACTTTAAAAGGAAAAAAATGTTAAAAAAAAAAAAAAAAAGAAAGAAAAAAAAAATTTGTCACATGATGGAGTGCCTCTAAACCCATAGTACAGATAGGTGGAAAAACATTAGAAATTTAAAAAAAAAAAAAGAATTTACAAATACACGGGTTTTATTTTTCCCAGTTATGTGAAACAAAAAGAAAAAAATTATTCAGATCTTACTGTATATAAAACATTAAAAAAGTAAAAATAGTCATTTTAAATGTCTGTGCAGTGGAGTGTTGATAAACTCTGGAGTCTAACCTTCACAGCCTTTGCCGTTTGAAGATGAGGAATGTAATGTTGATTTATGGGAACAGATTTTTTTCTTTTGTATGCAAAATGTGTGTTCTTTTAAAGAGAAAGTATGCTATTAAAGAGAGGGCTTTAACTTTTTTAACCAAAGGTGAAGGAATCTATGGCAGAGTTGTAAATATATATAGATATAAATATATAAATATATAT
The DNA here is from genome assembly GCA_035584735.1 of Pseudotriccus pelzelni. Lineage (NCBI taxonomy): Eukaryota > Metazoa > Chordata > Aves > Passeriformes > Tyrannidae > Pseudotriccus > Pseudotriccus pelzelni. The sequence continues at coordinate 10,003,591 of JAWMRA010000009.1, read as the reverse complement.
ATAAAATAAATATATATAGACCTTTAAAAAAGCTATATTAAAAATATATAAAATGCATTAAAGGCTCAGTTGGACTCTGCAGGCAGAAGCCAGTCTGAGAATCTTTATTATGATAGAGCACTTAAGGAGATATTTTAAAGTATTGCATCTGTACAAGTAAGAAAATATTTTGTCTAAATGCATCAGTGTATTTGTATTTTTTTGCAAGTGAAGGTTTACAATTTACAAAAAAAAAGTGTGTATTAAACCAACAAAGCTGCAGAAGGAATTTAAAATAATAATAAAGTGTAATTTTTTTGTTCTAGTTCTCAGTCTGTATATATGTAAAATGTGGTTTCGCACGGTGCCTTTCTTTTCAATGGAAGTTTTCAATGTATGGACTATATTGAGCTCAGTTTCTTTAAGGTACAGCCTGATGTTGCAAAAGGAGATTTGGTGGAACTCTCTACTGGGGGAATGTTTTATTTTTTTTTGGTTTGGATTTTTTTTTTGTCTTATTTTACATGCTTGTGTTATAAACAATCTCGGGAGACAGGGTTTGGGCTGTGTCTAAACTGCATTAATGCGTTCTGTAAAATATAGCTGTACAAATAAAAGAATAAAATTCAGAAAAGTGACGTATGATGGAGTGAGAGGTCTGTTCTTGCCTGTCCTTCTCCCTTAAGCATCTTGAAGGCTGGCTGGTGCCCTGGGAAGGGATTCATCCCAAACGCCGGGGGTGAATTCTTGGCTTGGCACAGCTCTAGTGCTGTGTTAAAAGCAGGACCCAGTTCCAGCATTGAGTGAAAATGATCTCTGGTATGAGGTCTGAGCAAGATTGAAGCTCTGCAGCCTGGTGGGGACTGTGCCACCTCTTTGGTACTTTCTGCATTGGCACCAGGTAGCCAGCAGAAACTGGACAGAACCTGGGGAGAGACCCTTGCTGACCAGCCCAGGGCCAGTTACAGATGGCTGAGTAGTTATTTATAATATTTCCTGGAAACCAATTCACTTGTCAGATGGCTTGCTCAGGGATGATGACTGCCTGCTGCTCCTCTCTCTTTCCAGTGCCTGGGATGGTGGGAGGCTGCTGTTCTGTTTGCCTTGTGAGACAGTTCAGTGGAGTAGGGTCTGTAACCACCCTCCAGGAACTCACTGGCCAATAGCATCTCTGGGCTTCCAGCTATTGTATGCTGGCTTTGGGCCAGAGCTGAGAAAGCTCAGCTTGAGGGAGTCCCTCTGCTCACCCACAGTAAGAAAGGAGCTGCTTTGCTCCATTTGTGTGCCTGTGCAGAGCTGGGAGAGGCCACAGAGCAACCAGGCCTTGTTCTCTCTGCAGACAACCCAGAAGCTCAGTGCTGGTGAGGGATTGCAAGTTTCAGAAAACCAAAGAGCCTCATGCAAAAGGTTTCTGTAAATTACACAGGCACATCTGGCTGGAGCCAGTGTGTGGAGCCTGGCCACAGCTCAGCATGGCCCGGGGTGGGGTCTGAGCTGCACAGGGCTGGTTTCATCTTTAGTTTCATTAATCCATGGATAATTTTGGTGCAGGGGTAGGGGGGATGATTTACAATGCGGGAACTTGGAAGCAGCAGCAGGAAGCGAAAGGCCTACCTGTTTTCAGTGTCAGGAGGGGCTGCAGTAAGGAGGAGCTGGAGATGAAGAGGAGGATGAGTTTTCCAACTCGTCATGGGACAGAGGCAGACATGAGACAACCAAAGAAGCCCTTCATGGGAGGGAAATGCCAGGAAGAGGGGGAGCCAGTTGGCAGTGCTGCTTCGCAGGACCCTCTCTGCTCTGACTCAGCCTTCTGGAGGTTGCAATGGGCAGGGATGACCATTGCTGGCATTATCTGAACATGTTTAGGACCAAGAGCTATGAAGATGCTTTTGGACCCCATGGGTGAGATCATGATGACAAATAATGGCAATGATATTCTTAGAGATATTTCTCCTAAAGAACTGTCTTGCTTAACATAGCCTCTGGATCTGGACAGGCTGCTGACTTGGATAGAGTGGCTGGTCATCATATCTTGCTACTTTTGGGTGTACTTGGTCTTTGTTATCATGGACATCTTTGAGTAATCTGGACTAGTGGAAGGTGTCTCTGCCCACGGCAAGGAGTTGAAATCAGATGATCTTTGATGTACCTTCCAGCCTAAATCATTTTATGATTTTATGACCCCCAGTTCCTCTGGCTTGTCTCCCAGCAGACCAGATCTGCTGGCACATGAAGGACCCCCCAAAAAAGCAAGAGCTGAACACCAAGCTGGAGCCAGCCTCTCCCTCCTGCTGTTTGATTTGGCCAGGCAGGATGGCTGCCTGGCAGCCTGCAGCAAGCACCTGCCTGCTGTGGGGCAGACCTTTCATGGAGTGAGGTCTTCCCACGCATCCTTCTGGGCAGGAGCCTGTTGCCCACCCCACAGGCAGAGCCCAGCAAGAGCCCTCACCAGGTTACTTGTGTTAGACAAAGGGTAGTAGAAAAATGACCACAACTGGGACATTACCTAAGCATTGAGAAGAGCTAAAATTTACTTTCCTGCCTTGCTCCCTTTCTTGCTTCCTCTCTCCACCTCTCCCTGGTGGAGTTTTTAATGTTTAGTAAGCTGGCTGTCCTCACGATGGTGTTTTGACACACATACTGCTCTCATTTGACACACATACTTAGGTTTCTCCCCTCTCTGTCAGGAGCTGCTTGCCTTTGAACTCACCACCTCTCTGGTTACTGCAGTTGTCACTTCTGGAAGCGGCTGGGCTGGGCTGACAGCCCCGCTTGCCCCAGACAAGCAGCTGCATAGCCACGACCTCTATTTCCCATTGACTTGCTCAGCTGCATTTGCAAAATAAATACTGTATTTTCCTGGACCATGGTTTCCTCCTCGTGATGGATTTTAGTTTTTTTTAAACAGTGATGTCATGGCTTTTCCATGCAGTTCAGCTAAAGCGATAGCAATCTGCGGGGTCAAAGACCTGCAGGCATCTGGCACGGATGGTGTTTGGAGAGCCAAGGGAGCCATCACATCCACAGCTGCCCTACACCTGTTTTATGCCTGCTTTATACCCACAAACATCGAACTGCTCAGCCCTGCCCGTGTGGGTACTGCTGGGTTGTTTGCCCTTGGAAAAAACAGCTCCAGAGGCAAGGTCCTGACAGCCCTCAGAGGGGAGGTCATCACCAAATCCGTGAAATAGCTGGTTGCCAGGAAGGCCCAGAAGGGCAATAGGGGTTCAAACTTCAGGGGGCTGAGGAGGGCTGGAGGAAGCAATGCTTTGTTTATTTTGGCAGCATCGGTGGATGACCCCTCCTTTCTCAGCTTCCTCAGCTCAGATGGTTAGAGTCTGGTGCTGATAACGCCAGGGCTGTGGGTTCAATCGCTGTATGGGCCATACACTTAAGAGTTGGATTTGATCCTTGTGGGTGCCTTCCAGTTCAGAGCGTTCTGTGAGTCTGTGGGCCCCCCCCGGCTGGGCCGGGTCGTTCCGCTGCATTCTGCCGAGTGTCCACAGGAGGGCAGTGGAAGACGGAGTTTAAGCAAAGAGGCCTGGAATTACGGAATGATTTGGGTTGGAAGGAACTTTAAAGATCATACACTTTCAACCCTGCTGTAGCATGGAAACCTTTCACAGATCAGTTTGCTCAAAGACTCATCCAGCCTGGCCTCGAATACTTCCAGCGATGGAGTATCCACAGCTTCTCCAGGCAGCCTGTTTTAGTGTATCACCACTTCTACAGTAAAGAACAATTCTTCCAAGTACCTAATTTAAATAGACCTTTTTTTCAGTTTAAAGCCACTCCCTCTTGTCCTATCACTACACGTCCTTGTAAAAAAGTCCCTCTCCAAATTTCTGTAATCCCATTTAGTTACTGGAAGGTGCCCTAAGGTCTCACCAGAGCCTTCTCTTCTTCCAGTTATATTCAGAGATAAAGCAGATTCCAGTGTTATTCCTGGATTTCATGATTTTGTGTGCTCACCTATCTTTACCCATCACCTCTCACCTTATGCTTCTAACTCCTTACAGCACGGGGAGCGCCTGTCTGTGCAGTCCCTGACAGCCCCATCCCTGACTCCTGCAAGCCACTGCAGTTGTACAGGTAAATACCCTGGAATTTAACTCTTAGATCAGCCTGTTCAACTCTGCTTCTGCACGTGCTTGTGCTGATTGTTTCCTTGTCTTTCCCTTTCCTCTTCCCTTCTCCTTCTCTTTTCCCTTCAAGGCAGCTTCCCTCAGCCCTACAGACACCATGGAAGTGGCTGAGATTGGAAATGAATCTCAGGTATCAGAAATCCTGAATACAGCTCGGGTCTTAGGCAGACACATTTCAAAAAATTAGATACTAGGACCCCTGCTCTGTGAACCTCCACAGCCCGACTCCCCTCCCTCTTTGCTACCTGGAGCAGAAATCCCAGAGGCCAGTAGTGATCTGTGGCAAAACCATTCTGCTGTTGAGCTGAGAGAGTGTGGAGAGCATTTTGTAGGTGATAGAGAGGGAAGTGAGGTGTGACGGGAGCCAGGCTGGTGGCTGCAGTGACAGCAGAGGGCACGCTTTGCTGGTACAGTGCTGAGCACACAGCCTGTGCACACAGTCCAGGGCATTGTTGGACTGCTCTGGACCTGTGGAGCAAGCTGGAAACATGGGGGCAAGGAATCAGTCACAGGGCAGGAATTCAATGCAATTCAAGCGTCTGCAAAACCCCCTGCCCCACAGTGCTGCAGCAGAATGAAAGGAACAGAACTGCTTTCACCACAGCCGAGTGGATGATGGATTTATCTGGCTGGGGAATTAATGTAAAAAAATTCAGAGCACACGGTCCCACAGAGGATCTGGGGGACAGGGAACTGGTAAATCGGTCTGCAACTTACTCACCACTCCATGCCTGCACCAGGGTCATAAGGATATCTGGAGGTCTGCCCTTACCCCTTCCCCAGGAGTCCTTCGTGGGAGAAAATCCAAAGTTGTATGGACCAGATGGACTTCCTTTTTCCACTACCTCATTGCTGGTTCCTTCGGGTCAGCACAAGGTGGTTTTCTGAGCCAAAGCTTGTGGTATTTTTCTTCTGGATTTTCTTTGAAATGAAACGTAAAAACTTTTCAAATGGAGAACATCAGAGTGATTCTCGAAATCACTACCTGAGAGCTTTGGTCCATTCAACATTCTATCCACCAACAAGGCTCAGACATGATGGGAGTTCAATTTCTCTTCTTTAAACAGGCTGAGATGTTTCTAAAGGAACATTCTCACCAAAGCCTTGTCTCTGGTCCTGCCTCCACCAGCCTCATAATCTCAGCCAAATCCCAAGATAAGAAAAACAGCGAAGGTGGATGTCAGAGCTTTCTGATGCTGCTCTGGCCAAGGAGCCAAGTCATTTCCTGGTAGGGCGCAGGAGCAGAGAGAAGAAAACAAGCACATCCTTCCTTCCCTCAGGTGAGCTTCTGAAATTCAGTGGGACAAAGAAAGTGTAGATAAAGATAGGGGCTAGGAAGGAACAGCTCTGGGCTGCAAGTCTTTAATAGGGCTGGTTTCATGGATGCAGAGGTGCTGCAGGTAGCAGGAGAAGAATGGGGTTGTGAACAGCCTGGGGTTGGGCAGGACATCGAGAACAACCTCTCAAACCTCTTAAGTACTCAAGTCTAATATCTTCCCCCATTTTGTGACAGCATGACCACACCAACTTCCTAAAACCAGCCCTGTCAGCCTGCCTGGAACCCACCCATCTCAGATTAAGCTATGCAACTCTGCAAAACCCCATTAAATGTGTCCGAGTCCTGACAGCCCCACACAAAATTGTCAAGAAACAAGAAAATTGGAGAATTCAGCAAGGAGGCTGTTCCTGCACTGTGCCAGCTCATACAGTTCTTGTCTCCATGTTGGGGTACAGGTGGGTTCTGAGGGTGCTGAAATGTAGCAGCTTTCCACCCTGTGCACCAGTCCAAGGCTGCACTTCAGCCCATTGCAATGCTCTGGGAAATACAGATGCTGAACTGATCCCTGTGGCACATCAGGGCAGATCCATAGCTATGGCAGCCTAAGGAGCTGATAAACCATTCCTTCCCACTCAGGAGTGATGGGGGTTCCCAGTGCTCCCATCCCTTTGAGTGACAAGCTGAATGACAAAAGCTGTGCAAGGCTGGACAGCTCTTTGGAGTGGCAAGAGGTCACTAGGTAACAGCTTCCATTAGCCACAGGGGCATCTGAAATAACTCAGTGCTACCTCCCATTTCCATCTCTTCTCCTCTCCAATACGGCACTCAAGAAGATTGCATTGACCTGGGCTGTGGGAGCTGGGATAATCTGGTGGGGAGTTGGAGCAGAGCTGGTCCAGGCTTGCATTGCAGTGTGGCACAGCTGGGTTGTGCTGTGCCAAGGAGGAGATCCAGGGGGCTACAAAAGAAGCCTATTCCCAGTGGGGGAAAAAAAAAAAGAAGAAAAAAAAAAATGGGGAGAGCTCAGCTTGCTGCTACTGTCACATTTGGGAAAAGTGGGGAAATTACTGTTGCTGGCAGAAACCTTTCCTAGGAAACCTCTCTTCAAGGCAGGCAAGAGGGCCAAGATAGGTTTGATGCCCTGGCATCTGCTGCCTTGGCCATTTGCCATGACCACGACTGTCTCTGCTTCTTTGACTGCACGAGGAGAGATGTGCTGGTCCAGCTGCTAACACAGGGACATGGCAGAGAGAAAAGCTCTAGGACTCATGGCCCTTGGGGTTAATCTGCTCTTTTTTTGGTCCAAATCACGCCCCTTAGCCTTGGCAAGAGGCTACGTCCTGTGCCCAAAGCAAGGGAAGGTGTCTGAACCAGAGCAAGGGCTGATTCTTCTCAAGCAGTTTCCCCAGAGCAAGACCAGTGCTAGAAGATAAACAGGGACCTAGGAATGCAAAGCTTGGCCTTGTAGAACCAGGCTGCTGGGGAAGAACTGGCTGTAAAAGCAGCACAAGTAAACCCAATGCTCAGGGTCTCCTGGGATACAAATGAAGGGTTATTCTCTCATGGCTCTCATTAATTTTGCTCCTCAATTTAGGGAGGATGCAGAGGATGAAGGCTATGTGTGGCTGCAGGTGTCTGCACAAAGGAAGAGAAGCACCACTCAGCGAGGGCAGTGGCAGTCCAGCCCAGCCCAGAGTTCTGCCTTGTCTGGAACCAGCAACAAGCACCAATTCCTCTTGTCTGACTGTAAAGCAGAGCAGAAACACCTTGGTTTATACTTCATGCTCCCAGGTCAGCCTCAGCAAACCCAGCCAGCAATGCCAGGGTTGAAGGAAAAGCGAGGGACACACATTAATTCAGCATGAAACAAGATGTCACTTTGGAGATTTCTGAAGACCTTTGTGCAGCACTTAAATTCTTGCCCCCACAAATCTTTGACTTTCCTCGGCTGGAAACTGAGATGGGAGAAATCCTGATATCCCTTTTTTGGGTAGAAGTAGAGTCCCTTTCATGCACATCCTGCTTCTGCTCCTGCCAGCTGAGGGGTTTGAAGCAGATTTTCCCTGTGTGGGTACCAGCCAGCTAAAGGGGAAAAGTTGGAGGAGAGGGGGAAACTGGCCATCCCAGCTGGACAGGTGCATCCCTCACGGGACCAGCAGGTCCAGTGACCCTGAGGTAAAGACAGGACCACAGGCTCAGCCAGGAACCAGCACGCCCCAGCTGAGGCACCAATTTGTCATCGCTTCCCCAAGCTGCAGAGCCGTGGCAGAGCTGGGGCACTCTCCGGGAGGCTCCCACTGCTCCTGCAACTGCCTGTTGGAGAGAGTTTGGGCAAGGAACGATGCCAGAAAGACCCTCAGGGGCCAGGGAGACTGAAAGGACCCCCGGGGGCACCTCAGTACTCGCCATTCCCTGTAGGAGCCGGGGACAATCTACTCTTAAGGAGACCCTTTCCAGCTCCCTGGACTCTGCAGCCATTTCTTACCCGACGGGGTGGGACACTGCTCTGGGGTGAGGGGTTTTGGCACAGGGACTGCTCTGGGGCTCCGACCTCCGCCACGAGGGTGGTCGATGCACAGCCGGGACCCAATGCCGCTGCGACGGAGGGCTTGTGGCTGGGGATGACGGAGCCGACAAGCAGGGTCGGGAGCTCCGGAGGGGTGGTGATCTGGGGACAAAACGCGCCGGGGGCTGGGGGCGGCCGTGGGCGGCCGTGAGGCTGCCGGAGAGGGGGGATTTGAGAGGCACCGTGGACGCTTGGGCTGGCCTCGGGCAGAGCAGAGCATCCCCAGTCCCGTTTCCCCCTCCCGCCCGGTCCTGGGCAGAGACCCACCCCCGGCGGCGTGGGGCGAGGGGGGCGCCCCCGCCTTGACGTCAGGAGAAGGGTTTATAAAGGCGGCGGGCGGCGAGGAGATCCCCAACGCCGGAGCCGAGCCGCAGCGGAGCCGCCAGCGCCTCCCCGCCGCCGCCTCCCGCGCCCGACCCGCCGTCGAGATGCTGTCGTGCCGCCTCCAGTGCGCTCTGGCCCTGCTCTCCATCGCCCTGGCCCTCGGCACCGTCTCGGCCGCCCCCTCGGACCCGCGGCTCCGGCAGTTCCTGCAGAAGTCCCTGGCTGCCGCCGCCGGGAAGCAGGTGAGAGTCCCGCGACGGAACGGACACCCCGGGTACCCTCGAGCACCCCGCTGGGCACCCCGACGGCCCTGCTGCAGACTCCCTCTTCTCCGCCGGAGAACCCCCTCATTCCCCGCTGCAGAGCGCTTGGCACTCCTGCAGCAGATCCCTCCAGTTCCTCACCAGACATCCCAGTACTCTCAGTGCAGACCTCCAGTCCTGCACCAGATTTACCCAATGTCCCCGTTTCAGAAGCCCAGTTCCTTGCTGCAGACCCTGGTTCCCTGACAGATCCCCGGGTTCCACGCCAGGGCTGACCCAGCGGCAGGCTGGGAGGTGAGACAGCCCAGCTGGGAGCTGGTGGGGAATGAGGAGCCAACGCTGCTGGGGCAGACGACAGAGTCCCCGTTGAAGCTCTCCAGGGTTTCTCCAGGTTACTTAACTAAGACAGCTGTCCCAGTGCATAGGAGCGTGTCCTTAATCCCTGGCGGGGGACATCCAAGGCTTGGAGGGACAAGAAGAAAAATAAGTCCCAGAGAGACAGTGACCCAACTCAATCTCCTCTGCCAGCTCCCCCAAAGACTTTTCCCGTGTTACTTTAGCAGCAGCCCCGTGGCATTCTGCCTGAGTAGGGCACTGTGTGCTGGAGCAGTGGGAAGGGAAGGGCAGGTGATGTGGGTCTTGGATGAGTCCATTCCCTGTCACAGCCAGGACAGCTCTTCCCCACACCACGTACAGGTCAGTGCTCTTCTGCTCCGCTTTATTTCACAGATGCAGCTGCTGCGCAGCAGCTGTTTGGGCTGGGATTTTAGGAAAGCCAGAGCTCCCCTTCTCCTCCAGCATCCTCAATGTCTCTAATCTGGGCACAAAGGTGTCTTAGAGGGACAGAGTTGTGAGCCCTCAAAAGCCAAGGAGTAATTGTGGTCTCTCTACCTATCTCTCCCTTTCTCTCTCTTGTCTCCCAAGGAACTGGCCAAGTACTTTTTGGCAGAACTGCTCTCAGAGCCAAGTCAGACAGAAAATGAAGCCCTGGAGTCTGAGGACTTGTCCCGAGGGGCTGAGCAGGATGAAGTGAGACTGGAGCTGGAGCGCTCGGCTAACTCAAACCCCGCTCTGGCACCCCGGGAACGCAAAGCAGGCTGCAAGAACTTCTTCTGGAAAACTTTCACATCCTGTTAGCTTTTGAAACTCACCTTTCCACCCCATCCATCCCTGCCTTCTTCCTAGCCCCTTGCCCCGAGCAGAACCTTCACCACAAGAGGCGAAGACTGTAAATACACAATCCACGGTTATGGTGAAATTAAACAAACAAGGAAAATTTGAGTTTGATTTCCACTTGTTTTAATAAAACTTTCTGTTCCAATTGTACATGATATGCTTGAGTTGTGATTTCTGACTATTTCTTTAATGACATCCACTCTGCAACTCTTTCAAATGTACTATTTTTAATTCTCTGTTGCAATAAAGTTTATGTTTCAAACGGTGATGTTGAGGCTCGGTGTCAGTGAGAAAACCCAATTTACCTCCCAGGCTGCTCATTTTGGAAATGCTGCCCGTCTCAGGGCAGCAGCAGCAAACATCATTCACATCCACACATAGGCACACACAGAGGGTATCTCTTAATCTGGTATTTTTTCTGTGGTCTCACTAAAGGATCACAGTGGTATTTTAGATATCAAATCCCTGCAATTGTGACTGAATCAAATCTGCATCCCTGGCACTCCAAGTTAGTCTAGAGGACTGACACCCATCACCAGAGGCATCATTATAAATCACAGCTGTGTATTCCAAGTGACAGGGATGATAAAAGTGGTTCACCATACAAGTTACACCACACATCTTACTCCCTCCTCAGCCACAAGCACTAAAACATTTTCTTACCTACCATATATTACTCCTTGCAGCATCCCCAACACACACTGCTTCTGGGATTCCTCAGGGAAGTTTTCCTTTGTTCTGCTGTGCAGGGAAAGGTTTTGCATCCCTGTAAAGATGAGATGTTAACCCTATGCCATCATCCCCTCTCCATCTAACAAACTAGTCACAGCAGTTTTTCTACCCACCTCATCATCATTAAAGGCAATATTATGAGGTTCAGCAGGGTAGAACATAGCATCAGAGGAAAGACATTCTTCTCTTAAGGGAAGAGAAATTATTAGTTCTTTTGCAGAGCCTTTGCTTTTCAGCCGTGCTGGTTTGTGACATACACTCACAGGTGAATTGGAGCCATACATCCTGGACGGGGGACAAGTGCCACTGATAAGAAATTCATCCTTCAGGATTAAAGGTAACAAATATTTTGTAGCCATCATATGTGAAAGATGGATGGAAAATGGGGTATCTTAGAGATGTTGATGGGTGGAGGGTTGAGCAGGACCCCAGTGGGGATGGATTGCCCAGCTGAATGCATGTTAAATTGTCTCTAGTCTGTACTGAGCGTAGCTCTCTGTGAGGCATCATTCCTGATGGCTCATATGGACCATTGTTTTTATTCTTAGTTTGGACTCCTCTCCCTGTGGGCAGGGATTAGATTCCAGCTCGGGGGAAGGTGAATCCTTTGCTGTTGGGAACTATAGCAGTGCCAGCGGGAAATCCCAGCCCTGTCACTCTCAGTCCCTGCAGAGATCGGCTTGGCTGCTCTGCAGCCGACTGGCAACAGGCAAGAGCAGCGAGAACGTTCACAGAGAGAGGAGCTGCTGGTATCAACCCTGAGGGAGTCAGTGGCAGGATTGGATGCCACCCTCCCTCCCCAGAGCAGGGCAGCCGCAGCTGTCTCCGGTGCTGCAGGCTGGGCTAAGGTCTGCTGCTAGATCCTGCACCCACTAGAGAAGACTTGCTGTGACATGATCCTCTGTCTCCCCAGCTCCTGTGAGCCTCCTCTCCTCCTTCCTTGTAAGCAGGATAGGTTTTGTGGTGTGATCTGGGGAAATGCTCAGCCCTCAGCCTCCCCTGCCCTGCACTCAGTGTCATGGGGTCAAGGGCTCTGCCCTCTGTACCAGAGCTGGATGCACTGCACACGGGGCAGAGAACAGTGATCCTCCTGGCACTCCAGGAGGACAGAGGGAGATCCTTGCTCTTTTTCACCCCCTGGATTTCTGTGGCTGGTGCAGCTGTGGAGGGTGCAAGATTATCAGAACCTTGGGAGAGGGACAGGGCTGGCACTGTGCAAGGAAAAGCCTTCAAAAAGACATCTGAGAAATGTAGGTAATGTAGATCAATTCTCAGCCCTGAAAGCAGGAAGGGTGAGAATAGGACCCCATCTGAAAGTGTGGAGACAGACTCTGTGAAGAGCGAGCAACAGCCCTAGCTCACATCTGATTCCTGCACTGCTGCGTACTGTCAAGGGAGCAGATTTTAGGGGATCCAGTAAAGCACAGACCTCCTCATTCCTGGCTGCTCAGTCCTCTGTTGACTGAGGTTCCTTTTAGTTTTCAAAAACCAGCTGATTTTTTGATGCTGAGACAGCCTCAAGAGAGCGGCTACAGGAACAGTAAGGGGGTGGAGGTGCCAGGGACTTGAATATTCTTATGCACTGAGTCCATCTTTCATGGGTTATAAATAGACCACTACTCGCCTGAGGCTTTTCCCCTTGTTCATAATGCTCAACCAGTGCTTCTGAAGGCAATTTAATCCTGCCAATTGCTGGAGTGAAACATCCCAAATAGGAATGAGGATGATCCTCAAGCACAAGCAAGAATTAAAGACAGTGATTCACATGCCTGTTTCAATACAGCTGATGGCACAACACGGCATGGCAAATTCTGGGAAGGTTAATGAAGATATACTGGTGGCAGCATGTGCAAATGTCCTCAGTTCAGAGACAGAAAGATATACCTGCTGCTTCTGTCAGCTCAGGAGTTCCTGGAGTCTGGGGAGATGGCTCCCAAGGCATTAAATACAGTATCACCACGTATAACTGCACTCTATCAGCTCCAGCAATGCCAGGTGCTGGGAGCTATACAAACACAATGCAAGAGACAGCCTTGCCATGCTGAGCTAGAAAGACTAGAAAGACAAAGATATATTGTTTCTCTTTGCTAGGTGGGAGTTATGGGCTAAAGAGATTACATGACTATATTTAATCCCTAGACACACTGTCACGGAACAGTGTTCCAGGCTGGGAACACTCTTGCTGGGCAAGGCTGAATCTGGGATGAGCACGTAAGTATGGTCAGCTCCTACAGGCCAGACCTGCCGAAGGGGAGAGCAGTTCTTGTGAGAGGTTTCAAGTGACATCCTCTACAGGTCAGCGTTGAGGCTCCATGGAGGAACAGCCTCAGCAAGGGTCTGAGGGAGGTTAGGGGCTGTGATGATCCACACTCAGCTGATTCATCTCCCCTCCTGCACTCGGTGCCACAGGCAGACCCAGAGCAATCCCACTCTAGCAGGTACCTTCAACCTGGTGATTCATCTGAGGCAGTGCAGGGAGATGTCTGTGAGGAACCACATACAAGGGCTGGAATCTGCTGCCTGAAGAGTTGTTTTTATGAAAACCATAAAAAGTTGTTTAAGGCCTGGAAACACACATCCTCTATTGGAAGTCAGTGAGGAGCTTCTCAGCCATCCCCAAAGGCAAAGCATCCAGTGATGCCAGGAGGTGTCTCTTGGTCTAGCAAGCAGGCTAGGGTTTAATTATTTTTTTTTATGTGCCGTACAAATCAGTAAAAAAGGCAAGTCTTCCTTGTTCCAGAAGGCTTGTTGGTGACTGATAGCTTGAAGTGATCCTTGCTGTGGTGCAGAGAAAATACTTGTGGGACTCAGATTTCATAGCCTGGGTCCACTCTGGCACCAGCTCACTCTTTCTGGCCCTGCAGAAAAGACCAAGAGCCTGGACCCAAGGGCACAGCTACCCTCCACCTAGAGCAGCCCATAAGATGCTCTGCACTGCCTTTGCCTTTACTGTGCCTCTGTGGCTCCTAGTGAGCATTACACCAGCACTCTGATCGCAGCCACCAGGAGCATCTCAGATTCCCAGACCTCTGCTCTTGCCAACAGCAATCTTTTTCCCTTTCATCCCACCCAACTCCAGAACCTCTGGGGAGCACTAGAGCAATACCCAGCCCCTGTATGGGTCAGCACCAGCTGCTTGGAAAGAAGCACTCACTGCTGCAACTGAGTCCTAATTCTCAGCAAGAAAAGCAGTAGGGTGTTTATTGACCAGGGTGAGAAAAGCTATACCTAGGCAATAAAAGTTATTATGATAAAGGAACAGACTGTACTCTCAGCTCTCTGAATACCTTCTGACTCTTTGACAGCTTCTCACCAGAATAATACAATAAAACACACTTTTCTCCTTTTTTCTTCTCCTTTGTAGTTGTTTTATTAGGGAATTATTTGTTACTTTTTCCCAACAACTAATTCCACTTCTGCGAATAGCTTTTTGGCCAGGTGCTGTGAGTACCTCAGAAGACTTTTTGAATCCCAGTCTTAGGAACTTGTAGAACACCAAAAAAAATATTAACAAGGCCATCAAAAAATCTCTGAGTTCTGTTTTCCTCATATGTATAGTACAAATGCCAGTTTGTGCCAGAAGCTATTATTTCCAATGTGATCTGATAAAGAAACACACCTGTTCATTTAATTAACAAAATTAATTTAGTTAAAGTCTCCAGTATTTCCTACAAAATGATTCCCTGAGAAAGCATAAAATAATGCAAATCCAGACTTTGTTCATCACCTGGGTTGGCTGTTGGACCAGAGAGAGAGGGATGTAGTCCTGCATACAGCAGAGAGCATCCCTCCCGATGCTCTCTGCTGCCTTCCTCCCCCTCCTGTACAACTGGCTCTTGCAGGCAATGGACTGCTGTGCTCTGTGTGCAGAGGGATGAAACGCTCCCGACCTGCAGCCCTGGCAAAGCATTCCCAGGAGCTGAGCTGAGGGGTGCTCCAGGCCCTGCATACTCCTCCCTCAAGCCCTGTTAGGAGATGTCCTGGGCACAGGGCCAAAGTCGGTGAATCCCTCCTGGCTCAGCAATAAGCCCGGTGCTGCTCTGCCCCAAGGTAGAGAATTTGCTCCCTTACACTGTTCTGTGCCCTGCCTTGAAGGAAAATATCTCCTCTTGCTCAGGACCAAGGTTTAGGAAGAAAAAGGATCCCCCTGGAAATGGGCTGTCACATTTGCAAGGCTCTTCTACAAATCTTTTCTGCCACCTCTTTTCTTCCCTGTTTTACTTCCTGTATTTGTCAGGGTTTGTGGTTCTTCCCAGAGGCTTAAACACAATGTTGCTTTCCCTGTGTTTCTGACCCCCACTCCAGCCTGTACCCGTCAGGGTGAAGTGTGGGGGGACAGTGCAGAGCACAAGCCCTGGGTTGGGGTGAGCTGCAGCCAGCAGAGAGAGCCAAAGAGCACAGATTGTCCAGTTCATGGTCTGTGTCTGTAAAAGCAGATGCTCAGGATATGGGTCCTTTGTACCAGGGGCTCTCTGAGCTCTGGCTACGACCTCATCACAGGGAGATGAGCCGGAGTCAGAGGTCCTGCAAAGAGCAGCTTTCCATGGAGCAGCACTTTTGTGGACCAGAACCATGTCAGGACACGGGCAGCGCTGCTCTTAATTTCTGAAGGACATTTCTTATGTCAGAGTTGTCATTTTTAATGAGCTAGAAGAAAGTTGAATAGCATGAAAGTAAGTTAAGTGTTCTACCTAGGGTTAAATGCAGTGACTAATGGCAACCTGCAAGAAACTGTTTCCATGCAAACCTTTTTCCCCCAGTATTTTTTGTTGTTGTTCATCCTCTTCTTATTCGTTCAGTTCTTCTGAAGCTTCATAGTCTAAAGAGCAATGGCAGGGGCAAAGGAAGGAAGTGTCCTGTTCAAAACAGTCGGAGTTCTTCCTGAAGAACATATGAGGATGCTGGGTCATATTGCAAAACAGGAACCTGGCAGATCAAGTGTTTCTTCAACAATGTGTTTCAATGAGAAATCTCAGCATGATTCAAACACATCTGAAGTCTCCTGCCAGCATGCAGGAGGTGCACCCTCGAAGCTAGGGCCCACCTGCTCTCAAGGAGGAAATTTCAGTGTGGCAGATGTGGCTTTCCAGACACTGCCTCCACATGTAGGTGAGCAAGTGAGCAGGCTGATCTCTGGAAAACACATCTGTAGACTGAAGGATATCATTCAGCTAGATATGAAACCTGAATTCCAAACCCTGCTTATCTCCCCAGACAATGATGACACATGTCATAACGTCACCTCCACCATCAATTCCCTTATTTGTCACATTAGCAGTGGGTGATACTGACACCAGCAACCAGGCAATAAAAGAAATTGAGGAGATCCTCAGACAGAGGAACAAAGCAGAAGCCATGTCTGGGCACATTAATGAATTCCTTGTAGTCTGCTTTCAATCAGTCAAGTTATTCAACCAGCAACAGGAAGCAGATAAGAAATGAAGGAAGGAACAAATCATTCTGTGATGTAACTGTGTCATCCAGGCCCGTAACCATGTCTTCCACGAGAAGAAACTGGCTCAAGAACACTTAGTGGAAGTGCTTAAGGATGTAATAAACAACCTCTTTACCTTAATGCTAGAATTCCTGGATGCAGACAGGGAGAAATATCAGAAGCTAATATGGCCATTATTGTCCTCATGAAGAGGGTGCTGGAAAAATCTGACCAGATGATGATTTTTTTGGTGCCTTGCTGGGTGATCCAAGGCAGCCTGACTACTGAGGGCAGCCTAGGTAAATATTCTGACCTGCTAGCCTAGTACCTGTGGAGGACTACATGTCTTCTCCCAACCGCCATCAACACCATCAGCCTGGATGAAACCCTGTTGGATGCCCACATGATTGTGAAGACTTCCTCAAAGGAAGCACTGAGGCAGTACACAAACAAACTCCCACTGCAGACCCTGAAAACTGTTGCATAACTTGTTGCAAGCTGAAAGAAGTGAGGATTCTGGACAATCTCACCCTGCTTAAGAATGCAGCTGGCTCCAAGGTGGAAGCTTACCTCCAAAACACAGTCAGTCCTACTGCCAAGCACAGGGCAAATGAAAAAGCTGTAGGAGCAGAAGGGGAGGTGCCCAGGGCAGCTCACAGTGTTGCAAAGAACAAAGGGGGTGATGTTTTAAAGATCATCTCCTAGAAAATTTGCTCCAAGTGGAGTTTGAAGATCTAGAGGAGTTACATGAATGTAAGAGAAAATGGCCAGGGGGAAGTTAGAATCTTTCCTAGAAAACCTCTTCCTCTCCTTGCAGAGATATGGGAAGCAAAGCCTGGCCATCATCCAGACAGAACAGGACACCAGAGAAGCTTTTTCCTCCTCCTTCTTCGGAGATATATCTTTAGGTGAAAGCACGTCCTCTTAGATCAGCAGAGATCCCAGAAGGATCGTTAAAGGGGAAGGAGTTGATGCCATCCTGCCACTCGGAAAACCTTCCATTCACCTGTAGCAGCAACACAACCTTGAGAGCAAGGCAGCCCACAGCAGACTCCCTGCCAGCCAGGACACCTCGAAGGATGCCAATGTCATGCTTCCTCCCTCCTTTCCAGGGTTGCGCAGTGACCTCACTGGGGGCATGAGGAACCACCAGCAGAAATAGCACTGGGACCTCAGAATGATCCAGGCCTCCTCCACACACACATCAGTGGGCAAATGGTGTGAATCACGAACTAATAAAGAATAAACTCCAGCATGAACAACCCTGTGAGTTACCTCTTTTTGCCCAGAGAGCCTGCCAAAGACAAAGGTTGCAAGAGGAAATTCATTAAGGAAAGTGATTTGTACAAGTTTCTGTTTTCTCTTAGGTAAAATCAATAAGACATAGACTTTCAAAGCCACTTCCACTTGTCAGACTGAAAGAGTTCCAGAGAGCAGAGTTGCTATGGAGGACTGCAGAATGCCAATGCCTCAAGCCCCTTCCATCTGCTCCACTTATCCCAAGGAGTACCTGCTATTCTCATGTAAAATAGCCTTGATTTGTTTTTAACACCCCTGTGAGTTCTTAAGGTGGGAGTCCTTAGCTTTGTGTCAGGTATAAAAGTAAGCACTTCAATGATGCTTACTAAATTACAAGGCTTTTTTACTAATAGACAATTCAGTCAATTACAAAATGCTATTAAGCGTTTGTGCTCAGGCAGAGCGAGTTAGCCGCCTGGTGAACATGGCAAACCAATATTTTTAATTAAAATAAGAAAAAAGGAACACGCAGGCTGATTGCTAGCCAACAAGAAAATTACAACCCTGAGATCTCAAAGTGTAATTACCCTTTCTGAATGGTCAAAATGACTTGTTTGTTGCAGACTATAATTCTCTCTAATGCTGCTATAAAGCCAAGGCCACCTCTTCACCTACCCCATTGATCCAGTGCTGTACCTGTCCAGGGGCTCCACCAGTACCCATGAAACCATGCTCTGATACACCCACGTGTGGTGTCTGCCTTATTTTCTGGCTCTGTAGCTGGAGGATTCACTCTGAAAACATGGCTGATGGCACAGGTTTGAGAAGTCTGTCCATTTACAGTCACTCAGTCCCCACTGAAATTTGCCCAGCAATATCATTCCCTTTGCAAAAGCCTCTCTGGCCACGTGCTCTCACCAGGCTGTCCCGCCCCACGCTGAGGCTGCAGTAATACATCTGGCTCACTGCTAGAGGAAAAGTCATTAATTAGCAGACACAGCTGATACGGTGAGGCCACACACTACGTTGTAACCAGGGGACACAGGCAGACTCCTTTTCTACAATGCTGAAGGCCTGATCCATTACCTAAGGGTTTCAGAGACTGTAGAAAAGGGGAAAGTCAAGTGTTTGGAAGCTTTGCAATATTTGCCTGGCAGGCAGTCTATGCATCATGATGCATCATGTTATCAGAGTGCCTCAGATCCCTTGTCAGCAGTCAGAAGCCCCCTGCAGTGGGTGCAGAATAAAGTCAGAGCAAGTGACAGTCCTTGTCCTGCAGATATAACATGTGATAGGAGATAACTACATCAGCAGAGATGCCCTGGAGTCCTACAGGAATACGGGGCCTCTTGAATATTCTCACCGTGTTCTCTCTTGTGCCCCTCAGCAGAGCCTCTGAGCAGGAATCAGGAATGCCTTGAGCATCCAGATGGTCATCTACAAGCCATTCTTGCTTGCACCTCCTTGCCCTGGCAGAGAACAGCATGCAATGGGGTATCATGGGCCACTGTGGGTCTAGGTACTTATTCTGGATCTTACCCCAGAGAAAGAGGAGCAGGTTCCTGCCTGTGAAGCAATGGATAAGGAACGGGTCCTAACACACAGGATGACACTTCTGCCAGCACCACAGCCTGAGCTTTGCTGGATGGCAATTCAATTTTCCCCGCTCCTGCCTCCCAGACGGTCAGTCTTCCAGACTGTTCATCCTCCCTCACAGCCCTGGAGAAGAGCAAAGAGCAGAAGAGCAGCTTGGTCAGGAGGCAAAGAAGGAGAGCTGCAAAGAACTCATAAGGGAGAGATGACCTGGTACCTTTTGCTCTTTCCTGGTTCAGTCTTCTTCCATTTGCTGGAATCACGACCAAACTGTGTGCTCAGGAGATAGCAGGGTCAGGGAGATCAAGAAATTATAAACAAATACAGTATAAACAAATCAATCATAGGGGTAAAAACATTCGACAGAGCCACACTAATTAAAAATATAATAATCAAGATAGTAGACATTTATTTAAAATGGTGCAATTACAGCTTTTAATCATCCAGGTTTAAATTAACAGCAGCAGCAAAGTGGCTGCGCAAATGTGTTCTCTGTAATGAACTGATATTAGAAAGCCAGCTTGGTGATCTCTCCCTCTCTCGGGCTAATTCTCCCTCCTCTCATTGTAAAATAACCTTTTGGTGTCATTTTCTTGTAGAGTCTTGAAGATGAAGACACAATATTGGAGCTAAATTAAATCCCCTTCACATATTTCTCTTCTTTCAAGCTGTAAAAATTGCTGGTATCAGTCATTCAATCTCTAGTGCTGACGCAACCACACTTGAGG
This sequence comes from Pseudotriccus pelzelni, assembly GCA_035584735.1. NCBI lineage: Eukaryota > Metazoa > Chordata > Aves > Passeriformes > Tyrannidae > Pseudotriccus > Pseudotriccus pelzelni. Next base: position 9,984,133 of record JAWMRA010000009.1, on the reverse strand, counting down.
AGAACATCTGGGGGCCCCAAGAGTCATTATAGGGAAAATAAAATCCTATATTACAATCAGTCAGCAATTAAAAGGCAGGATGCAGGAGGGCAAATCCTGCAAGATGCTGAGTAGGCTTGGTGGGGAAATCAAATGTTAGACCTGTGATGCCCTGAGGCTCTTTTCTTCTCAACTGAGTTATCTGAGAGAAGGCTAGAAAATTTCTACACCTGCTTCTGCCCAGCACAAATGGTCTTGGAAGTAGCTCGTGTTAATTTAGGACAGTACTCAGACAGAGGTCACAAGTTTAGTACCCACTGGCTTGGCCTGCAGGGCTGTGGGACCAATCTTGCCCTGGCTTGGCAGGTTGGTATTCAAACAGCCAGGTCCCAGCCAGGCTTGGTATTCAAACAGCCACAATGTTTTGGCTGAAGGCAACGCTCAGCTTGCCTTGGAAAGCCCATACGGCTTGAGTGGGCTTGATACAGGCAAAGGCAAGTCAGCCTTGAATGGTTCTGGCTTAGCAAAGCAATGGGTCTGATCTGCCCTGGGCAACTGTCACGGCCTTTCTCCCACACGTGTATCTCCACCTGCCCTGTAAAAGCCTCTTTCCTATGGAAGAGCCCAGTGTTCACCAGCCAAGGTGCTGACAGGAGCTCATTGCAGTGATGGAAGCAAGCAGAATTACAGACATGTGGCAAGTAAAACTGCTGAAGGTAAATCCTTTCAGACATGGCTGTCCTGAGGTGGGTTTGAATCCACAGCCAATTAGAGGCAATCCTCCTGTGCCTGCTAAAGCTCTACTGCTCTACAGCCTCTCCTCCTTGCCAGCCAGCATGCATGGCTCTGCCCTGACCCTGCCTTCACTCTGTCCCTGTGCCATGCCCTGCACATGCAGAGGCACAGCAGGACAGAAACAGACCCAAAGGTTCCTGAACTCAAGTTTCAGCTTCCAGGAATGCCTCGGCATGTCTGTCCCACAGCTTGTGCTGGTGACAGTGCAGTGCTGGTCCTGCTCACAGCATTAGGATGCTCATCTCAGTTGGGCTTGCTTGAAGACTGCAAGGAAAGGGACAAGAATTAAAAGAAACCAACATGAAAAAAGATTATTTTGAAAGTGTGGAAAAATTTCTGTGGGGTGGGAAATGAGCACCCCACAGGGAGAGTGACTGTGAGGGTGTAGGGGAGGGTGAAGGGGCGCATGCCTACACATGCACTTCTGTGCATGTAAGTCACAGCTTCTTCCAGAGCTGCCCATCCACCCCTGGATTTTGGCCATTGTCACCAAACACAATTACCAACTGTGTCCATAGTCCTGAGAACATGATTCAAATCCTGAGCCCTTTGGAAAGAGAATTTCATCTCATTACCACCAAACCCTCCTCTCTTTCCTGTTTACCCAAATGGTGTGCAAACATACAGCGAGAGAGCAAGTGAGAGTCATGCAGCCCTCATGGTTGCTGTGGGCTATGTAATTACCTGGCCTGCACATTAAGATTAATAAATATTAACTTTACTTATGTTTATACTGTCCACCTAAGATGGAAACAATGTGCTTTACTACTTAATCAAATTAGAGGTATAAAATTATTTCCCTTTTAGAAGGTTCATTTCTGTTTGGCTAGCAATTGATGTTGATGATCTGAGTCCCATCTTTAAAGCATTTTAAAATACGGAAAATGGCAGAAGTGCAACAGTGCTTTAATGGAGCCATAACACACATCAGGTAATAAAGCATGAACAGCCTGTTTACTTTGAGTAGTCTAATTATTTGAGAGCTTTTTTAAAAACAGAAAACTGCCATGTGAAAACTTTAATTTCATTTGATTTAATTTTTAAAAAGAAACAGGAAAAGCCAAATAAATTTTAAAAAAGTAAACCCCTCTTTTTAAAATGTTGCTTTCCAATTCCCTGCTGCCAGGCTAGGTTCCAGGCAGACCCGGGACATATCTTCCCTTTTGTTTTTCTCTTGCTTTTTTCTCTTCAGGGTGTACAGGGCAGGGGTGACCAGTTGCACGCTGGATGCTCAGATGGCCACTGCTACACTATCACCGAAAATATCTCAAGGAATCAATGCATGTTCTGTAGGAGACTCCCACCCTTCTCTGACTGTAGGAGACAAAGTCACTGTCATTTCCTCATCTAAGAGACAAGAAAAGCCCTTTAAGACCTTTAGCACAATCAATAAAACATTTATCAGCTGTATATTAGTGTGAGACACAACTCTCTAGTGAGGTAGAGTGCAGCTCCCACAGCTTCTTCGCCTCTGTGGAACTACCAAGGTTTACTTCCTCTTCTTTTCAAACCAGCAGCAAAATTACAGCACAACTGAGGCAGGATGGGTCCTCTGGAGGTTTCTCTGGTCCTGCCCCCTGCACAAAAAGGTCAACATCAAAGTTAGGTCATGTTGCTTTGGGTCTTATCCTGCTGAGATCTTAATACCTCCAAAGGCAGATTCCCACAACTGCTGCCTTGTCTTGGGACCACACTGCATGTTATGAAAGTACCTCGTTGTCCTTGTCCCTGTGGGGTAATGTGCCAATGGTCTCTTGTCCTGTTCCTGTGCATCTCTGAGGACATCCTGACTCCATCCTTTCCATTCTGTCATCAGTAGCTGAAGCAAACAGTGAGACCCTCCCTGTCCTTTTTATCTTCAGGCTCAAACAAATTCAACCCTTTCACCCCACCTCACACATCTGCCTCCACCATCTCAGTGGCTTCTCACAGGCTTTCTCCAGCTCACTGGGCTTTGAGCCAGATGGTCCAGACAGTCCTTCCCACACCAGCTAGTCCTCTCATTCTGTTTTCACATCCACCATTCGGCTGCAGCCACAGAGAAGACAAAATTACATGGAAGGCATGAAAGGGCTGGTACCAGCAAGAGGAAGCATGGCCAAATCCTTGTGGTCTCCCTTGACACGATTCCGTAATGCCAACAGGTTGACCAGGGCCAACCTCTCCCATACAGAACTTATCCTGCTGTTGATATCCAAGCACACTCTTTCCCTGATCAGTCACCAGCAGTGTAGCGAGCTCTGCCCCATGACCTGGCCTGCATTGGTCTTAGCCTGTCCCAACCCAGATGACAGTGGTCAGCTTGCACAGTCTCGCTCTGGATGGATAAGGCAGCACCCTACAACCAAGTCTGGCTTGAGATTAGTTCAAGACCTTTGTGATGATGCAAAGAACAAGGCAAAGCAAAATCTGACCCCAGATGTGATGGCCTGGTTTTCTGAAGCATGGCTGTTCCCCCATTGCAGTACATGAATTGCTTCACCAACCAAGTCTATTTGCAAGGCAATACAAGCCAAGATAAATTTGCCCCCAAAGTAATAACTTTTCAATTACCTTCGCTATTCCTTGCTCAACACAAGAACAGCACAGCACCTCTTGAGGGAGCAGCTGAGTATTTCTCTCCAGGGTGCACATTTATTATTTTAAGAATCATTTAATTTTCCATTTGAACAAAAGGGGCGAATGTAGGTCCTGAATGACTCCAGGGCCCCATTCAATACCTTGCTGTGTCATCCATCACAGCAATTGCACATGGCAGTTCATCTCTGAGACACTTCAGTATGCAGATTTGAGAGCATTTTATGTACCCGGCATGGCTCAGAATTCTGGGAACCAATGGAAAGGAGGGATCATGACTGGGAAGCATGCCATTATGCCCAAGAAACAAAGGTTTTAGTAATGGGACTTTTAGAATACCACCAACCTGTAGCCTGGCTTTCCAATGCCTGTCTCAAACTCCAGTTTCCCATAGCATACACTCAACCCTGAAAGTCCCATTGCTGGGGTCAATAGCATTTACAGTATTTGTGCAGTGATGCTCCTCTGACTGGTCTGACAGTGAGAAAAATGTTACTAAAATGCCACTACAGCAAATAGTCCAGCAGAGACATAATTTACTCTCTGAGGTCTCTGTGTTGCTCTCTGAGCGTCTGTTACTCACTCTCTCTTCAGCAGTGACCTATAGGGCTTGAACCAAAACCCACTGATGGAAGAATAGAAAAGTTTAATTACAATTTCCACACTTAAAGGAAATACCAAGACAGCTCTGATCTTATAGCTGAGGTCTTTCCCTGCCTCCAGCTTCTCCCTGCCACCTTTATTTGCCTTCCAGTATCCATTTAGTAAAGGCTGCCCAGGCTAGAGATGTTACTATGGGCTGTGGGCTTATCTTTGGCACAGATCTAGCCAGGACTAGGTATCCAGGATATTCTCCAGATCCTCCTTACATGGCTGCTTGTTGGTGGTATGAATACAATCCTGGTCTGTAGGGCTTGGGCCCTGAGCTGGTGCTTCAGCTTCAGGGTGCTCATTGAGGAGCTCTCGTGGCTAAATGAGAGTGGGTGGGCCCCTATCCGCTTCTCAGAAGCATAAGAACCAGTCTCAGATGAAGCAACAGCACTATCACCAGGCTCAGAAAATTGTGAGAATAAAGTGCTTCAGTAACAGGTACATGCCTCACACTGAGAGGCCACTCTGCATGACTACATCTTCACAAAAGCACAAGTGCCCGAGGAGAGGAACCCCTGACACATTCGTCTCCCTGCTGCTGCCACATGTGTCAGCCTTCAGCAGTGATGAAAGCAGATTGTAGACCAAGCACACAAGTGGTATCCTAGCTCTGTGATCACACTCTAAGCAATATCCCCACTCCAGCCCCATGAGCCCATGACACAGGCAGACTGGCTGGGGGCCACCTGTCAGCAGGGCCCAACAAGAAAGGACTGCTTCATTGGAAAGTTAAAGGTTGGGTGACACTTGCCTCCTTATGGTTATTTCTTTTCCTGTCCTCAGCACTCTCGTTTGCCCAGGCAAGTCACCACAGTGAGCACCCTCACAGATTCCAAGGAAGGGAGTTTGAGCCCTTATAAAAGAAAATGGTAAAAGTCCAACATGGGTCCAACATTCTGGATAAACCCCGGAGAGACCAGCAGAGCTCCCTTCATTTCTCCCTTATTGCCACAACTGTTGTAAAGCAGCTCTCTGGCCTTCTGGATACAGAACATGCCCAGGTATGAACCTGTTCCTGGCTCTCCTGGTTTTTGAAGAGCAGAAAGCAAGGTGAGTTGAAAGGGTAGAAATGACAAGCAGTATAATGGATCAGTGAATTCTCCACAGAACTCACGGGAGGCAATCTGAAAGTTTGGCTAATTGGAAAATCATCTCAATCAGGTAAAGGGGTGCTTCTGAATTATCACTGCTCAGAGAATCGTTACTAACAGGGGAGCAGAGAACAGGTATCTGTAGTGCTGGCATTCCCTGTTCCTCTCTTTTCTGTATTCAACTGCTAAATAATTAATTTCTTTGTAATTCCCCAAATTATCCCAAGCCTGGAAATGCCTCGCTGTTGTCTCATTTAGCAAATAGTCCCTCACAGTGCCAAAAAAGTGTACATGTCACTCAGTTCAGTTAGGAGAGAAGCACGGCAATGCTCAGATGCCATCATTATTCCCAGTATCATCCTCTATCAAATTATCTAAGGAATACAGCTTTTCCACAGTCCATACAAAGTGGCATTTCTTTTGCCAAAAGTGCGTGTAAATGTGGGGAGCCATCCCCTCTGTCCCTGCTGCTGCTCACTGCCTGGTGTGACACTGTGTTCGTATCTAGCAGGGCAAGAACAGGTCTGAAACTGGGTTTAATTTGTAATGTGCATGTTTTCTGCCTACGATGGGGTCCCTTGAAAGAGCCAGGTACCAAGTAACTGATGGCCTGTATTCCCAGTTCCTCCCACTTCTGAACGTTTGGCTCTGTGCACCAAAATGTTTGAGTGGGGTATCATAAGCCAAAATTTTGTAGTCTGATGCAAACCAGGATATCACATTCAGGTGAAGGTTTCCCAGCTTCCAAAAGTTAGGTTTGAAAGTGGACTCACACTCCCCTCTCACCATCTTGGTGCACTTCTGCCCCACACAATTCATAGACGGCTCAATAAGGCCATGTCCCCTTGCCAGCAAGGTCCTTCAGAGTGGCCATAAGAGCCTCTTCACTGCTCTGCTTAAACCACTGCGAGGGCTAAATCAGCATGTGTGCAAATACAAAACATGCAGCATGTGTAGCTCTCTTGTCTGCCTCCGTCTCCCTCTTGAGAAAGCAAGCACTTAACTCTAATTGTGTGGACTGGCTGTCAGCTAAGGGATGACAGCAGGGTGAGTGCAGAACAAGGAGCTTAGCAGATTTTTCTAGCAGTGTGGAGCAGTGTGGCTTTTTCCAGGAATACCAGAGTGTGTCAGCACTGCCAGACACATGAAACTCAGAGAACCACTGTATTTTGGTATCACTGACAGACCAAGGAGCTGTGTAAAGATGCTGATCTCCCTGTGTCTTGCACAGACAAAGACGTGGTACAGAGAACTTTATTTCAGCATCGTGTTTAGAGGATGCTCTTTGACCTCTTTTGCTGGTGATTGGAGTATAGCCACTATAAACATCTGATACCATGCAGAGGACCCAGAAATAACAAGAAAATAAAATGCCTAATTAGCCTCATGGATAACTTTAACCAGCTCCCTCTGGAATATCTTCATTGAAGAGGGTTAGATTTCTTCCCTTCCCCCTACAGCTGATCCTCACATTTAATTAAACTGGAAACCTGGCTGTGCCTGGCTCAGATGGAGTATTTTACCACTTACATGATATTTGCAGATAAGAGACACTACTGCTGTTGCACAGTGGAGAAGTGGCTGGTTTTTATATCTCCTTTGGGAAGCTGCAGCTCGAGCTACGTCAAGCAGTAAGACCAAGGCAGAGGCAGAAATCCACAAACAGAAGCACTAATTCCCATGCCTTGTATAGGAGAAACAATGCTGTCATTGATTCTTGATCCTTTCACCTAATTGAAGAGGCTAAAAATCATAAATTTTCGGGTGAATTGTCTACGTGGGACAGAGGAGTTGGGTTCCAGCAGAGATCTCACAAGGACAGTGAGCTTCCTCAACAGCTTACTCAGAGAATGGTGTCAGAGAGTGTTTGGACTTCCAGAGAGGAGTGTTCCAGGCAATGAAATTGATACAGCGAAGGTGAAACTGCACTATACAAAATCTTAAATCAGATGAGCTGATTTCAAAGAACACAAAACCATGTCTCTCCAGGGAGGGAATGATCATCTCATGGATAAGGGGGATTTCAAATTTTCAAAGAACACAAAACCATGTCTCTCCTGGGAGGGAATGATCACCCCATGGATAAGGGAAGACACTGAGCTGGAAACTCAGCGTTTCCCCTGGAAATTTTTTTATACCTTCCACTGATAAGATTTTTAAAATGGGAAAAACATTATGCTTATTTCTCCAAAACCTTTGTCTATTTAGATGATAAATTGTTTAATGTGAAGACTTTGACCTCATCCTCTCTTCCGTGCTGTCTCCATTTGTCCCCCCAATATTTAATACGCTATGTCCTCCCATAGCCAGGGAGTGTGTTTGCCCCAAGACAAGCCTTGCAGAGGGCTCGGTCACATCCTAGAGCTCTCTGTGCTACAGCTGGATTTGTTTTCCATGTTGGACTAGCGAGAATAGTGTTTGAATCACATAACCATATAAAATTTTCATCTTCTCAAGAGTCAGTTTCTTCTGATAGGCTGAATGCCTCCCCTGCGCCTCTTCTTACACTAATGTGGAGCTTTTCAGACAAAAATTTCAAACTAATTGTGAACAGCAGCAGGTTAATATGATCAAAGGAGCTAATAGGCTTTCATATGTATTTACATGATATAAGGCTCCCAAATCCAAAGACTGGATCAAGAGATTTGCGATAAATTGCATGAGGATTATGTGTCTGCCTATTGTGCAGCAGAGAACTTGTCTCTGGTCTGTTGGAAAAGTCAGAGGAGTATTTGCATGGGCTGGGAAATTGAAGCTTTCTCAATAACACCATACAGCTTTCACCATCCACTACAAACACAGGAAAAGTTCAGTAGCTGGCATTACACTAAGCCAGATCCCTGTATAACAGAGAAGAGAGCACATGTCCCCAGCTGTGAGCCAGGCTTGGCGACGGTGGGAAGGTGCTCACGGTCAGGAACTTTCTGCTGAGGAAAGGACACCAAGGCAGATACAACAGGAGGAATGAGCAGAGGCTGGGAAGGAAACCACATACCAAGGAATGTTTTGGTTTTGTTTTCTTTTAACTGGACGATAGAGCAAACTTTACCTAGATAAAGCAATGACATCTTCTGGCTGTTTAAAATTAATCAGAACAAGGCAGAGGAAAACACACTGATAGAGGGATACTGCTCTAAGCAGGGTCCAGGCAAAACTAAACAGGTTTATTCTATTTACCTTGTAGAAAAGTGAAACAATTTGAGTGGGACAAAACAAGAGAAGCCCATGACAGACAAGTAGGGTTTTTTTTTTTTTTTTTCTGAAGAGGCATCCAAATCTCTAGTCCAAACGGAGCAGGTGTCAGATGTGAGCCCAGGTTTCCTGTGCTCCTCATGACAGTCCCTTAGCAGAACAGCAGTGTGGGAACCCCATATTTTTTTCATTAAATTTTCATAAATCCTCCTCTTTTTTTTCCCAGCTCTGAAGTAGATAACCATGATGTTTTAAATTTTCCAATGTTATTAACTTGTAAAAACTATTTTAATTGAAATATATAGTTTTAGTAAATTCAAGCTTCTTTTTGCTATGATCTTTAAAGCTATACGAGAGGTATACTCATGTTGTAAACTGTGGGTTTGTTTTTGAATCAAAACAGATGAAAAATGGAAATCATCCAATGCCAGCATATGAATACAGGATAATTTGAGCCTCTTTTTCCTAGACAATATTGTGCTGAAATTGATACGTTTTGAAAAAGATTTTCATTTCAATCAAAATAGCCTTTTTTCATCCAAAACTGTAAAGCTTTTCTGGGCATCTCTATTAGGGACACAGCTGATTGTCATCTCCTTTCTCCTGGTATGACTTTATTGAATACAGTGGAACCCACATCTGCAGCTGGGATGTGACAGGGAGCTGTGCCATGCAGCAATACTGGTGCAGCAAAAGGGGGGGGGGGGGGTGGTTTTGAGGAGTGGGGAGAGTGGATTTGAAAATTCCCTTCCTGCCCCCTGTGTCTCAGTTTTTGACCTGTTCCTACACGAAGGAAATAAAACGAGGACATGGGGACAACAATACACTGTTACTGTTGTGACCCTCTGGATCTGCACAGCTTTGCAAAGCTCTGCAGGATCTCCCCAGGAAACATGTTGCTTAACAAAGCCTTTGCATGGCCTTTTTATTTCACTAGCAGATTTGTTGTTTGGCTCTGGAATAGCACTGTCTCAAAAGAAAAAAATGGTCCTAAATTTGTCATCTGCCTAGAAAACAGAGAGAGGAAGAGAAGTGAGAAGTAGGGGAAGATGTGCCTTTCTGATACCCATGCTGCACAGTCCACAGTGCTCCACAGTCCGGCCCCAAGACTTCCCAGCATCCTGCGTCGGCAGATAGTGTTAGGCAATGAACTCTTCTCCTTCCAACATAATTACAATTTCTCCATAAAACCACACAACCTTTGGTCATGAAAGCTCATTTCCTCAAAACTGGGAACACATTGAACGTGCTGAACCTTTTTGGAGAAAGAGAGAGAAGGGGCATGTCCTGGGAGGTAGAGAAGAGACAAAAGCTAATGGGATGGGAGCCTTGGTGTCAAGCAGTGTCTAAAATATCCTTTTTGCATCATACTGGTCCTTTAATTGTCACCAACCACGGAGGAACTGATTGAGCCCAGCAAGGGTCCAGAAAAATAGATAATTCCTTGCAGGCATCTAAAATTCATGAACGCGGTGGTGGTCCCGTCACACCATTGCCATGTTGTTCCATGGCCCAGAGTCTTCCTTGAAGGGCAAAAATATCAGGGGTAATTTTTTTTTCCTGAGAGCAGAATACATTTGGGTTGTTAACGCATGGCTCACACTTCAGGCAGATCCTCACCGAAGGGCTGAGAGCTCATCTCAAACCGCGTGTTGTAAATTAACTCTTAATGTGATGAATGCATTAAAGGGCTGTAGGGTCTGAAGGATGTGCTCAGAAACCCGACGTTCTGATTAAGGACTTGATTCATAAAAGCCTTACGCACCATTTACGCAGGTTTCTTTATTGGAAATGTTACTTGGAAAGAGCTCTTGAGTGGCTTCTTCACAGAGAAGTGGGGTGAGGAGTCTGGACATGCCGGCTCACACGTGTGCTTGCAAACCGGTGTACTCCCAGAGGCAAGAAAATGGCTTGGACACATGCAGGGACTCACGGGCACTCATTGTACACTGGTACCACGTGTGGCTGCTGTGCCCTGAGCCACCCATGCAGCAGCATGAGGCTGAGCCTTGTGGAGCAGCCAGCGCTCCTACTCCAGACTCAGAGCCAGGCATTGCTCAGCCCATAACCTTGGTGCTGCTCAGGGATTTTTCCATGCATGGCTACTGCAGTTTGCAAATGCGCCAGGGATAGCCCCACCACAGGGCTGCCTTCTCCACTGGGCCTTTGGGACACAGCAACATCCCTGACGCTCAGGGGCTGGGGCAGAGAGGGACCAACGAAATGGTACTGAGCCAGGGTTCTGAGGCAGGAGGGGAAAAGCCAGAAAAATTACTGAAAACACTTGCAAGAGGAAAAGCTCTGGGAAGTGACTCATGCTGTGTGGGTCAGGAAGGTTGTGGATGGAAACCCTTTTCTTATGCCTCGTCTGTACAACTTTGGGGGCTTCAACTTTACAAAAAGTTTCAGGTATCTCATGATGCAGGAACTGTTCTGGAGCATCCCTGGAAGGCTTTTATCTCAAGGAAAGAGAGGTGGGAGCCAGCTGCACTGAACAGAGGGGTGCTACCTGAGCAGATGGGCACAAACAGCCTGTGTTAACCAAGAGGCTGCGACCAGGGCAGTGTCTCTGCAACCAGAAGTGACAAACCAGCCTGCCAGCTCTGCTACCTGGGCTCCTGCTTGGGGGAAATTCTGTCCCTCGAGGAAGCAAGATGTTTAATTTCCACATAGGCTGCATGAAAGGAGATATATGCCATTTTCTATATCTCACAGATCTATAGAGAGGAGCAGTCAGAAAATTGCTGGAGGATAAAAAATAATTCATATTAAACGTGCCATTCCAGGGGGATCTGGATGAATCAGGTTTTAAGTGACACCCCACGCTGATCATGACAAACATCCCACATGCAAAGCAGCCCCAGTAATTTTACAGCCTTTACTTGAATAGCTTACACTGGGAAACAAGGAGACTTTGCTGAGCACTGAGCAGCAGGCTAGTGCTGTGCTCTGTGCTGTTCTGCCCTGTGCCATTGGTTGAAGGACAGCCTCAATAATACGGGCTCTTGCACCAACCTTGCTGACCCTGTCAGACTTCATAATCTCCAGACAGCATGTTTAGGAAATCTCCTACCTTTCTCCAAATCCCTGCCACCTTGTACCTGGTTTAAATTGGTATACTGCTAGTTTCAGTGAGTGTGCTGTGGGATGCAGTGAACAAGTCTGCAGTCACCTTACCTAAAACCTTCATGATTTCATTCTGCTCAAGCCTTCTCCTCTCCCTGCTAAGAATCCCAGCTTTTTTATTGTTTCCTTGTAAGGCAGTTCTCCCATCTCCTGCATCACTTCAGTCTACTCTGTAGTCCCCCTAACCCACTTAATCCTTCATCAGTGCAAAGATCAGGGCTGTCCACAATGCTCAAGTCCACCCCAAAACCCACAGCAGGATTTGTGACTCGGGGTCCCACCACCCACCTCCCGTGACAGCTTCTTTGAACCCAGGGCATGGCAGGCGCTATTATCAGCTCAGGCAATAGCAGCTGATCTAGTTTAGTCCTTCAAGTTCTGAAATTACCTTATATTTTATACCCCAAATTCTCCAATGCAGCACAACTACAATGTGCTCCTTTGTGCCAAACCAGAGGAAGATGCTGAATCTGTCCTCGGCATTTCACCCGACATGCCTGGCTGTGCACAAAGCCAGGAGCTCTTCTCATCGAAGTTTAGTGATGACATTTATCCTGATTTTAATTATAACATGCTTCTGTGAGTCTGCTGTTAGCAGGATAGAAAAATGGCCCGTTCAATCCAAGCAGTCTGCTCGATCCCAGAGATGTTTAATCAGGCATCAGCAACTGTACCTGAAATCATCACATTAGCTATACAGCAACATCCCTCCTCTCAAGATGCTGCAATAATAAGCCTCCATTCAACAGGAGTGAGTTTTATTTAAAGGACATAAGGAAAATCAGTGATTTTTCTGGATTTAATCTCAGCATTTTCTGTTATCAGCATCTGCTTTGATCTCACAGGCGGCACCTGCTCCAGAGCCCCGGCAGAGGAAGGGGCCAGTTGGCAGTTGCTCATGTGTTGCACCCACTGCAGTCATGTCTGACCCTGAGTACCAATAAGTGAAAATGGAGAAGACAGGAGAAACGAGTCAGGGGATAGCAAATCAAACAAAAAAATGTGATAGTTCATTTATGGCGTTTAGGGGTGTGTCATTTTCAAATGTTCTGTCAGAAGATTTGCTCAGCAGGCAAATATGGGAAAGCAGCAGCTGAGAGTGGAGCACTGGCTGCATCCCGCCTGTGACTCCGTGTAACAATACCACCTGGACCTGCTATTTCCTAGCACCCTACTAAGTCAAGACAGTTCCTAGTCGGGGTGCAGGTTGGTTTGCCTGGACAAGAAGTGATGCCCAAATCTTTGTCCTACGCAGTGAGGGCTCCAGGTACCCTGTCTCTGCTCTCCTCTGCCAGTGCAGATCACAGTCAAGGTGGAAAAATAAGAACCTGAACAGTAGCAAAATGAAAAAGACAAATGAGTTTCCCAACATTGTTTGAAATAATAGTATTTTTTAAAAAAACAACAACCAGTTCAGTTTGGAAATTTTTAAGTAAACCTCAGATTCTGGAAGAAGGAGGGTTATGCTCATCTTGAGAAAGTGCAAGGTGAGCAGGGCAAGCTGGAGTGCTTCTCCTGAGAGCTTGTTTACAAAGCTACTTCTTTTCCATCTTCTTTTTTTTTTCTGGCAGCATAAAGCTGCAGTTTAATCACTGTTTGCTGAGGAACAGCCACAGGAAGCTCTGCTCCCAAGAGCAACAACCAGAGACATTCAATTTTGCAGCTGCCAGTCAACAAAAGGGCATGAAGTTATTAGCTCTGAAGACTCCATTACCTGCCAGTTCGGACCCCAGATACCATCTTTCATAGATTTTTCTGGGGATTCCCATTTTGATTACAGTCAGAGGCCAGATTACTGCTAGTTGGTTTCCAAAACATCTCCAGAATTACAGTGAGCACAGATGTTCAGATGTAGTGTATTTTGTTAAAAACCAGCATTATTAATAAAATAACTATGCCCAAAGATGTTTCCATCCAGATATGCGAGTGCTTTTAATGCAAGTAGATGAAAAGCATGATGCTGGAAAATTTTGTGGACAGCTGAGGTCATTTTACTTCTCCTGTCCCCAGCCATCCCCCAGAGCATCCCCTGCTCAGTCAGGAGATTCTCTCTCAATCCCCAGGGAGGGTGGGTGTCAGAAATGCCCTTCTGCAGAGCAAGGGTCTGCAGAGGCAGGACAGGCAACACCTCGTAGGAACAGCAGGAAAGGTCTGATTTGAGCATGGAGAAGAAAATAAATAAGGGTTTGCTGCTTAATCCCTGCTCCAGCCAGACTATTTCAGATTTGTCAGTTTAAGCTGCAGAAGGATTTATCTATCAAAGAACAACTTTGAACACCTTAAAGAAATGCAGTCAGAGGCCACAAAATGATGGTGTCAGGCAGAGGGAAGTTAGCAGATAATGTGGTAAGGACTGAGAGAGGGATGAGTCCCTGTCCGTCTGCCTGTCTGCCTACAAAAGTAAGTGGATTAAATGAGGAAAGTGAGCAAAATCCCCTAGAGTGGCAAGTAAGGTTTAAACTGAATAGCTTCAGTACACACCCCAATCTAAGTGGTTAATAGACTGGGCAACATTTTTAGTACATTCCTCTTGGAGGATTTCCCATCACTTTTATCTTGAGTAATCAGAGGCTCCCTGATCTCCAGCCCTTCCCTTCACAGCATAGTGTTAGTAAGAGTTTCTGAGCTGCAGAGGCTGCTCAAAGCACAGCCTCCCAGACAAAGTACAGGGCTATCATTTTACAATTTGCCTGTGGGTAATGGAGTAAATAGAATGAAGTTCATATAGTCAGGATTTAAAAGGAAAAAGATCTGTATTTATGGGCAGAAAGGAACGTGCTCACAGATACCCTCCACTGTGAAGCTCGCGGTATCAAAGCTGTGTGATGCTAAGCAGCTGGATGCAAAGATGCAAAATCTGCTGTTTTTAACAAGTGGTGGTGGCATCTGGACAAGATCAGAGAGAAGGGAATTGTAGAAGTGCCAAGGCAGGTTTGCCCACGCAGGAGGGCTTGCTGCCTTTCAGGACTTCAAATGGGATAAATTCGTAGGGGGTCCTTCCTCAGCTTTGCATGCAGCCAGGGAGGAGGATCAACATCTCCAACAAGAAATTTGGAGATGGCACCGAGCCTGAAGTTCTCCTCATGCTCTAACAGACCCCCTTTCTCTTTCCAGTGCCCGTGGAGAAGTTTGGGGTCCCAATAGCCAGCATAGCCGGATAAGGACAGGGCAGCACTTGGATGCACAACAGCAGTAAACCACCACCATAAAGCTCATATGGGCATTGCCTGCTCCCCTCTTGCCCCTGTGCTCTGGGAAAAGCCTCACAAAAGCCTTTTTCAGGACATAGGAGAAGCCTCTGACAGCACTACCAAGCATCATAGAGCATCAGAGAGCCATAATCTAGCCTTGCTGACACATTATGCTGAGTTACTATCCAATTTATCTCCACTAATCCATTCCTATATAGGTCTGCAAGATAAAAATCTCCAAAATGAACAGAGAGCTGCCAGAAAGCTTTTGAATTGACTGTGGGTTGTTCAACTGTTTTAGCACACTATCATCCTAAATTGCCTGCTGCTCAGCACTCGCGCCGGCTGCCCTAATGGCACTTCTGTACCACGCAGAACTGGAGGCTGCATCTTCCTGTGTTTATAAGAAACCAGGACATTATGTGAAGGAGGAATAAAACATCTCCAAGATCAGTTGTTAGCGCCAGGGATGTTTTATTGGCTGGTCTGCAGGAGAAAGTTTGGAAGAGCTGTAGGGATGCCCCAGGGGCTGAGCAGCCAGACAGGCGGTCATCACTGAAGGCCAAGAGTGAGCCCTTGATTGTGAATTCATAGAGCTGACAAAATGCCACTGGCAGCAGAAAGAGGCTCAGTTAATGGGGTTTGGCTGCAGTTTGGAAGGATCTACCCCAGCATAGCTTTTAACTGCCATTCAGGGGCTGACTTTTGAGAATAATTTGCTTTTATGTTTTCCAGTGCAGGGTAGCAGACAATCCCCATCCCTGCACAGGGTCTGTCCAATGGCCCTGCAATGGTCACAGCTCCCAGAAACCATCCTGAGCATTGGCTTTATCAGAGAGCAAATCAATATTGCTCAGACCTGGAGATGTAGTAGTTTTCAGCAACCTCCCTCAAACCAGTCTTCTTCTTTGAAACTTTTTCATTAGGAGGTAAGCTGGAGCCCAGCTTCTGGAAGCCTGTTTACAGTCAGTGATACAAACAAAGCTATTGAATCCCTGCCTTGATCAAGGGTTTTTCTCTGAAACAGGTAGAAATGAACTACGAAAACCCTTGTTTTGAAATACACTAGTGATGAAGAAGGCAGTGAGAAAGGGAAAACCACCTAGACCCTTCTTGCACTGTACCAGGGAGCAGCAGGTACACTCAGGCTGAGAGGACAGACCGTCAGTCTGCTAGGAGCAGGGTCAGAGTTACCCTGCACCCTTCTGCAGAGGACCAACCTCTCACTCTTCCATACCTTTCTGTCCCAGTCAGCCCCATGCACATTTTGGGGGGAAACAAGCAATTTCTAGCATGTTCCTCCTGCAGAATGGGCATAGCAACATCAAAAGTGCACAGGAACTGCCGGACACTGAAGGCATTAGAGGCAAACCTCCACAGAGAGCACAAAGGATGGAAGCCATCCTGGATCCAAGGTGCTCAGTAGACATCTCGAGACAGGTGTCCTCTGAAGGCAAATTGCTGTGGCAGAATGAACATCTTCTGCTCTGCAGACATGCCTCCTCTGAGACTCATTCAGTCTGTGTGGTTGTGACCCTCTTCCTTTCTAGGCCTGGCTAGCCCATGCAGAAGATGAAAAACGGGGGTCTGGGTGGCAGACCAATATCCTGTCTTGATGAACAAAAGGTATCATGGCACAGCTGTGGGGGAGAATGACTGATTTTCCAAGTCTACATGATTTGAAAGGAGACAACTCAATTCTTGTTCTGTATTGCACCTCATCGTGTGATCTGCTGGGCTACAAAGGCATCCCACATCCCAGTTGTGGGTTGCCAATTTTTTGTGTTTCCTACAGCCCTCAGCCTTCTTCAAATTACTATCTTAGTTGAGCCAGAGCTAATTTTACCATGAAAACATATGGGAAGGCTGCAGTAGCTACAAGGAGTGAGCCAATGCCTTCATATATCTCCTGCAAGATCACTCCTTCCTTCGGAGAGAACAACCTTGTTCACAACTCCCCGACTTACCCAGATCAATAATTCTCAGGCCTCTGATGCCTGCACAAAACACAAGGCCTGGGGATAGCAGCAGAGACAACTCCAACTCACGAAATATTTCATTAAACTGATACCACAGAAGGATGGTGTCTCATGCTGCCAGAATCACTCGGCATCAGCCCTGTGCGCCGCCACACAGAACCGATGCATTATGTTATTTCAGAGGTTGTTGTAGTGAAGAGGAAACAGGAGTGTTACATTAGCAGCAAAGGTGGGTCATCAGTGTAATAATTGAGTACAAGATCTATCCAGTGAGGGGGTAATAGAATAACAAGCAATCAACTGCAATACAGGAAGAATAAATTAAGCGGCGTGTGTCTGCTTTCATCCAGGCACAATTAATGTCATTAGTCCTGAGAGATGATCTGGCTTTCTGTGAGTAACTCATGAGACAGGTAACTGCCTGCACTCAGAATGCAGCTCCAGCCCCAGTCCAGCCCCTGGCATTTGCAGATGGGTGCAGAGACGTGGCTGCATCCCCCAGGATGGGCAACACGGCTGTGCCTTCCCTCTGAATGTGTGTGAGCTCCCCCCACCCCATCCTGAGCAGAACAACCCAGCAGAGTTTTGGTTGAGTCACTCATTGTGGCAGCTCTCAGGGAGTTATGTGACCTTCAGGCCACGCAGAGCTGTGAGTGACCATCAGCTGGTGAAAGACCATCAGTGAGATCAGCAAAGTTATGACTGAAAGGCTCTGGATCTGATACCAAAACCCAATGTATCCAGAGCTCTCAATTTTATTCCCAACTTGAAAGCAAATATATTGTTCACATGGTGAAACAACCTGTTTACAGCCTCTTCGCTCTCAGCCAAACAGTAAAATTGCCTCTTGCCTGCAAGTTTTATTTGTCACCTTATAAATTAATCACTTTCAGTCTATTCCTCAGCTAAAGCTGTTAAAATCTGGAGAGTCTGGGACAGTTTAATCTAGAGTAAACAACTCTGCAGGAGCTCTTCTTATTTCTGCCTTGGTTTTCTTTTTTGCCTCTATCACAGAAAAAAGTGGTTGTATTAATACTTTCCTGATGTTTTGTCTCAGGAGCAAAACTTCAAAGTGATTTCATGGTCTAGCTCACCCCTGAAAAGAAATAAATCATGAAGTCAAAGAGGCTGGTGCTGGAGCCATGGCAGGGACTGTTAAAAAAGCTGTTTCCAGCCTTTTCCGTTTTCCAGGGAGCTCTCCCAAAGACTGCCCAAGGGAGCTATTTGTTCTGTTACTTCAGGGGAAGACACAGCCGAATAGCTCGGGCTCGTTCCTACCTCAGTGATGAATGCAATGAAGGGGGAAAAGGCTGCAACCCAGCACACACAGCACAGGGGCCTCATGGACACAAGGGACAGTGGGGCTGGGACACTGCTGACCACGGATGACAGTGCAGCTTGTGACAGTGACACAAACCATCCCTTCACCCCACAAAGTAAGGAAAGGGGACCTGATTTTTTAAATTACTTCAATCTCTCACAAAGGAAGATGCCCTGAGCAAAGTGGCTGAATGATTATTTGCACCACACGATTTGGAAAAAGAAGAGACTGGCTCCATCAGACTGCAAATTGGAGAGTGGGGTGTAGTATGCAGTTGGTAGATGTGAGAACTACCCCTCTTTGGTCTCAGGTGATCTTGGAAGTAGGAACTAAAGGCTGCCTTTTGTTGTGAGCCAGCATGACCCAAGGGGTGGGCTATGGTAGAGCTTTACAATAACAGATCAACTAATGGGTGAGCAATAGCGGGGCTGAGGCAGAAGCCGTACTGATTAGTGTATTGTCAGTGCTGAGGCCTCCCACACAGACAGCTCTGTCTGCCTTCTCTTCCTTCACACACTCAAGGATGCTATATTCATTAGCGTGTTTCTGAGCTCAGTGCCCTCCATCCCTCACCCAGTGTCCTCTGCCTGTTTATTTAAGCTTAATGCCAAGGAAAATAATCCACCTACGAGGCGCTTTTTCACACTCCCAGTGAGATGCTCTCTGCTCTGGGTTAAAAGCAGCAGCCCCCATCACTACTTCATCCCTCAGAGGGCTGGGGATGGCAGAGTCAGAGCTGGCTGCTGCACTTGTCCTGCACTTGGAGCTGTGTGACTTCAAAGAAACATCACCACCACCTCCAGGCAATGCTGAGATGCCTGCAGGGAAATTTTGCTCCCATCTTTTAGCTGAATGACTTTGAAAAGGGCAAGTCTGGTCCTCTGCCCTGCTAGAGTTTGGACTAAACAAGGATTTTGCGTTGAAAGCAGGCAGTTTGGGCTCATTGCTCGATAAAGAAATACCAGTGCTTTTAAAGCAATCATGCAGTGGAATTCCATCCTCTGCCCAATATAGCCTGGGGAGTTCTATGTGCTGCATCAATGCAGTGGTGGTGGCTGTTTAAAACAGCCCCTGACCCAGCAGGCAAAAAAGAAAGGGGACATGTCTACCTGGCTATGGGGTGCAGAGACACCTGGGCTAGAAGCCACAGGGGGATCCCTGGACTCCTCACCTGTTGTGTGCACAGTGAGGGGCATTACTGGTGCTCAGCAGAGCTCAGTGAGTCCGTAAAGCTCTCTGTCCTCCAAGACCTCCCTTTGTTCACCTCCATCCTCCAAGTAATATCTAGAAAATGCAAAATTATCTGTCTCCCTCCAGCCACTGCCCTGACGCAGCCATCTCCTGTGTGTGACCAGTATGAATGCAGCTGCTGGCATGTCATTTCACAGAAAATCCTGAAAAACAACCACCCCTGGAATTCTGAGATGGATTTGGGTCAGTCCCAGGGAGATTTTTACTAAGGGAGCTTCAGAGTCCCCTGCACCAGTCCTCATTAACAGAGGCTCCAGCAAGCCACCGCCGCAGTGGAGCCAGGGAAGCCGAGCGGAGGCAGCTGGCTCCCCAGAGCAAACCCAAGGTTTTTGGTACAGGCAGAGCAGCATTACGAAGCCAAGACGGTGCAGGGGCTTTGGGGCAGCAGAGAAGGAGGGGGATAGAAGAGAGAGGCTAGGCAGAGACAGCAAGTGTGCTTTGAGATGGTTCAGCCAAGCTCCTGGAGAGAGGTGCAGGGATGGACCAGGAGCCAGGGCGTGATGGACACAGGAAGCAACAGGCTCAGAGGATTCTCTGGCTTTGTTTCAGCATCCCAGGCTCCTAGAGAAGATCTGCAATAGCATCCCAATGGTTAAACAACAGCTAGGCTCATTTCCTCGCTTTGATGTGTCTTTACGTAAGGGAGCCCAGGATACACAGCATGTGCTGGGGATCTGGAGGTGGAAGCCCCTTGGAAATGAACCATGCTTCCCTTTGATTGCCACCTTCAGCAAGAAAATTGTCCTTTCAACTCTAATTAAAAAAAAAAAAAAGGAAAAGATCAATATGTGTGTGTACATAGATATATAAAGCAATTGCAGCCCCCACAGAGCGAAAGGAATAAATAAAGGAGTGGGAGAATGATTCAGTAGCAAAAGCTGGTTATGTGCATGCCCATTAGCGAAACTTTGAGAGGAACAGGACTAATGACATTGAAATAATAAAGTCATTAGGGTGAACAGCCAGAGCTGGTGCTTACACCTGTAAGTGCTGCTGAGCCTTTGAGTAGATTAAGTTCATTTTAGTGACCGTGGCTGCCTCTTCTAAAGTAATTATTGACAGATCCATGAGCTGTTTGCTTTGCATTTAGTGATCAATTAGTATGCAAACACTCTCGCCTTCCTAGCTAGGCCTGTGGGATGTTTCCGTAGTTAATTATTTAAATACTTAGGTGACAGGATAACGGATTTCAGGAATTTTGTCGTATTTAAAGCCTGACTGTGCCCTGCGATGTGGAAACAATCTGACTCTCATTTTAAAATTTCCATCCCAGCAAGAATTTGCTCAGTTAGAGAGGGGAAGTATCTGCAGATGCGTCATTAAGACCATGCAATAAAATGGAGCATTAATGCAGTGCTCTGAGATGGGAACGTGTAAATGGGGAGGGCTGGCTGGAGGAGGAGGAAGAAAGGGGATGCCAGGAAAACCAGGAACTTTCTGACTCAGTGCCGCAGTCAGTAATGGTATTGAGAAAGCACCCACAGGAGAAGACCTGGATGTGGTGGTTTTAAGAAAAGGATCATCAGCGGGGTCAAATACAAGCATTAAGCATAAATGCACAAAAATGTAACTTTTTTATTTCCTCCTTGCTGCCTCAGTATGATGGTCACTGGGGCTTTGAGCACAGCCAGTGTCTGTCCCTGAGAGTGTGCCAGGCACCGGCTACATCAGAAGCTGTGACATTCCACTGCTATCCCAGCATTAAACACCATGGGCGTGACAGCAGCCAGGACCATCTTTTTAGGCCAGGGGTGAAGCTGCCCTGAGCAGCTTGCCCATCTCCTGCAGCCACACCCCGAACTGTCCCTCTCAAAGCTGCTGTCTTGTCTGGTAGAACTCAGTTTTAAAACAAAAACTCTGTCCCTTTATTTGTAGTTGAAGAGGAAGCATGAACCAATACAACCCTAGCAGCACTCAGTGTAAAGATGAGGGTGTACCTGGAACCTTGATGAGTGACTCGCAGGTGGATTGGCCAAGCCCCAGCCCCTGAGATATAACTCACACTGGCGTGACTAACTGCAGGCATCTGTTCCTTGGAAGAGAAGGTGCTGACATCCTGGGGAATGATGTATCATGACACCACCTTGGGTGGAGCTGCTACTGTCGAAGCAGGAACCCATCCTAAAATGCCTGTCAGGGAGAGAGCTCAGAGAGGAGTTGAAAGAAGCCAGATGATGCTGAGCCACCACATGAAGCCCCATGTGCTTTGGTCATTCCCCTGTGTCCCTGTCCAGGGTATCCATGCAGAGACACCTACAGGTCTGTCCTCCCCATCTCCCCTGGAAAGGACATCCAGAAAGTCCTGCTCAGTGCTTGACTCTGGCCCTTACTAATGAACTGCAGCCCCACCCCAGTGCAGAGGGGTGGGTTTCTCACCCACATACAAGCAGAGAACTGTCATCAGCTACCTCTGTGCACCCTGGCAAACACCTGGATCCAGACACTGCTGTAGCTGGCGGGGGGTCCCCTGTGACAAATGATGTGGCAACATGGGCCAGTTTGGCCTGTGAGCCACCAACCAGTTTCCTCAGGATAGTCCCTTTGGCCCTCTGAGGTGCAGGTCATCTGGGTCCTGCTGCAATCTGTACTGTGCCCGTCACCTGCATGAAGGGACCTGACCAATATTCGTGGCAGAGCAAGGTGGGGCCATCCAGCCCCATGTCACATCCCTCATCAGCCACATCCCTGCATGAGTCTCCCAGGCCGCCGCAAAGCTCCTCTCCCACACAGTCAGGATGGATTAACACGGCAAACCAAACCAAGCAAAATCTCTGTATCCTATTATCAGTCTCCTAAACTACCCTGTCCCCCAGTACAGCATTCTTTGCAGAGCAAAACAGCATTGATTTCAGTGCCAGTTTTCCAGTCCTGTTATTTATTTAACGTGAAAAGGCTGGTTTGCACACTTCTTCCCTCCCTGCTTATCAGTCAAGCGATGTTTACACTGTGAAAGGCATCTGTTAAGAAAATAGCATCTTTCTCCATAGTAATTTATTGTCCTCAAAAAAAGAGTGGGGCAGTTTAATATCTTGTTAACGAGTCTGTCAAACTGACTGTGATGGCTGGGGAAAAAATACAAAATAAAAAATGGAGCTTATATTGAAATCAATGGGAGTTTAACTACTTTATAAAATGCCACTTTTCCCATTGGGTGTCGATTAAGCTGTCAGACTTAATAGGCCTGTCCCAGAAAAAAAAATATATCTTCAATAAATAAACGGCCTAGATAAATACATTAATAACTGGTATGTACTGAAGGCTCCTCTGCTGGTACTTGTTATCTTTTTTTTCTCCTCTCTCAAGTTTACATAACTGTCTGAGAGCTAAAAAGCATTTAATTCTCTCCTAGCATATGGCTATTAAGTAGGATTTACTGTAAAAAGTGCTTTCTGACATGTGGCTAATGAAGTCTGTGTATGTCTCGACTTTTTAATAGGCTCTTGAACTGCAGCCACGTTTCGATGCTGCTGAGGACTGAGCAACAGTCTGCTCTCCTGCCTCTGCTATCTACCAGCTCCAGACTAATTTGGCAAATTTGAGCAGCTCCTAATTACTTTTTCCTCCCTCATCAAACAACTCATCCCTGCTTTCAGAAGGGATGTGGGACCAGCATTCCCAGTCCAGCAAGAAGCTCACGTGCTGGCTACCAGGAGGAGAAATCTCATGGAATGTTATGGGCACCTCAGGGACCTCCTGGGTCCAGGCACAGTTTTCCAGATCCTGTAGCCTTGTTTTTCTGCCAGGACAGAGCTCTGCCCAAGCTCCAAACTTCTGTGGTCATAGCAGGACTGGGACTTAGAGAAGGTCATCAGAATGCAAAAAATAAATGGTTCTGTCCTGATTTTTTATACCATTACTTGATTTATCTCATTTTCCTGCCCAAAGACTTAATGAGAAGGGGTTCTCTGGATACAGAGATGTATCACCAAATCAAGGGTTTCACCTTCTCTGGGTTTAAGCAGCAGCAGACTTGGGGAGACAATTGAGAGTGAGGGCTGAATTTTGCAGACCCTGTCCATGGCAGCACATAGCTGTCAGTGCATCAGGCTCAGGACACAGCCTGCTCACCCTTCAGGGTTCTTAGGGTCCCTGTCCCCTCACTCTGGGTGTTTGGGACTGCCTCATTAACATGTGGATCTGTGATGCTCACTACCACGATGCCCTCCTAGATAAGAAAGTTATCCCAGCTACTGTGTAATTCAACAAGCCACTGGTAGAGTTATGTGCTGCCAAAGCACTGGAGCTGCTAAGCCCTCTTTCCCAGGACTCCAGATTATCAGGCAAGGATCTGGACTCCTCCTACAAAAGGTAGGAATCCTTTCCTACAAAGGGCTGCTCCTTGCTCCTCTTGCTGCAGTTTTCTCAGCAAATAATTCTTCTGGATGAAGTAAATGTCTTCATTAATTCTCTGTCCGAGTGACACATAAGGTCCCACTGAGGCCCACCAGCCACCTCCAGGAGTGACAAGGCTGGATGGGGCTCGTGCATCCTGCTGTCAAGCACAGCCAGCCAAGACATCCCATCCAGGGATGCTCATTAACACCCAGCCATTCCCATTAGAGCGGCGATGACTGTAAGTCACGGCAAAAATAGAAACTCCCATGGAGCAGGGAGCATCTCTATGTGGCAGCGCTGATTAGTTCCCTGGGATGAGCCGCTTGCCGTGGGGCATTCGGGGGGTCCCATGTCACAGAGCTCGAAGAGGTGGCAGCCCCCCCACGTCCCCTCCCCGCCGGGGCTGAGCTGACGTTGATACAACTAAGTAGAATTACTTAAATATTCACAGACTCCTTCCCCCATGGTGTTTACTAGGAATTTACATTTCCACAAATACTTTGATTTCACCACATTTCCTTTCATTCTTCCCCCAGGGAAGGGCCACCAGGGGAGGTTTCTTCTCTTTTGCTTTCCAGCAAAGCTTCAAGCCCTCCCATTTAGATTTGGAGTGTTTCCTTTTTCCCTTTTCTCTCTTCACTTTCCTTCAAAGAAGGCAAAGAGACAACAGAGAGATGGAGAGCCTCTAAAAGACTCTAAAAATACCAAAGTCCTCCCCCATCTCCAAAAACGCCACATAAAAGCCCTCCAGCATTCCCAGGCATTCCAGGCTGATGAAAGGGCAGGTCTCTGCAAAACTTCCAGAGCTAAACTCATAGCTTGAAAATACTCGTGAAAACTCGTTCCTGTTTTACACTCAGCTTTGCCGGACACCCCGGCATGGCTGCTCTGCTCCAAACGGGTAGCTCCCTTCCCTGCACTCACTAGTCTCCCACCTTTCCCAGCAGGCAGCAAGGCAGTGTTTGCAGGCAACCGAGCTACCTCTTGCTGCCGGGCTCGCTGGCACTGCTTTTGGCTGCCAAGCCAGCTGGCCAAGGCACGGGTGAGCTCCTGCTGCTTGGGCAGCTGCCGGATTTTTGGCTCCCAAGCTGGCTGGGCATCAGGAGCTGCCTCTCCATGGCTGGCAGCCTGGTTCTGCAGGCAGCCTGTCAGCCAGATGCTGCGTAGGTCTGGGCTACAGTAATAACCATAATTAATAACAATAACATGCCTGCAAACCATGATGACAGCAGGCACTAATCTTTCATAATACTTTTAAGGCAGGAAGGGGAGAATACTGCTATACAAGTCCTGCTCTATATCAGTTTGGAGCCAATACTTAGAGGAAGCAGAAGTCTTCTGAAATGGCATGCAAATTTGTTTTCCATTGAGCCAGGTTCTATCAAACCCTTCTGTCCTTATGCTGTCACTGAATTTACATTGTCCCTCTGTGTGTCTATAGCACTAGGCAGCAGACACGATCCTTGCAGGCAGAAAAAATGCAGAAAAATGGCAATTTTATATGGTTACAGATATTTCGCTAAGGTGGGAACGAGGGAGGACTTATTGCCATGCTGAGCAAGTGGTCTTTTAGTGCTGCTGCTTCTCCTTCAGTAAGGTGTTTGCCTTGATCAGCTGGGACTGGGGTGGCAATGGCGCTACCTGAATCCATGTTGGTGAGGCAGTGTTCAGGACACCAGCTCCCAGGAGCACAGCAGCTCTCTGGGTATCAGGATACTGGGGTTCAGTTTGCCCAGTCCTGCCGTGTGTCAGGGTAGAGGGCAGGAGCTGGCACACCTGCCCGCTCCTCCCTCCACAGCACTGATCTCACACCTCCCCATGCTGTCTCATTTATTTCAGGCTGATACGCCAACTATCATCCAGGGAAAACCCTGTGTTTGGTGTGTTTAATTCCCTGCCCATGACAGAAGGGTAGAGCACAGGCTGCTTTGCTAACCCATCTCATCCCTGCTTCCCTTCACCTTTCCCTCACAATTTTGCCCCCACTGTGAGCAAGAAGCTTCTTGACCCACACTGAAGTTGATGTGGCAGAGAGTATGGCAGAAGGTGGACAGACATATTCAGACTGTCTCAGGACGAAAGGATACCTTAGGAAATCCACACCATGAAGCCACTGCTCCCTGCCTCTAGCAATTTGGAGATAGCTTGGGGGGACCTTTTCTTGAGGGAGTGTCCTGGTTATGGGACAGGGGTCAGTTCCAGACCAACGGAGGGTCCTTTTCCTGAGTTGTAGCTTCACGTGTAAGATCCCGGAGAAAC
>JAWMRA010000009.1:9909986-9958286 GCA_035584735.1 Pseudotriccus pelzelni | reverse complement strand
GGGGAGGAGGAGGTGGTCTTGGCACAGGGACTCAGGGGATTGGTCGGGGGCAGCAATTTCCCAGGTAGCCAGTCTGCTGGGGCTGCCAGCATCTCTCCAGAGGGAGATGTCCTTGTCTCCAACAAGGGAGGACTCTGTCCTCACATCTGTTTTTTCTAACCCCACACCCCTCTGGGGGCAGAGAGGAGGAGACCACACTGTTCATGCTCTAATTTACAGCCCACTGCCTCAGTTTCCCCTTCTGTGACAAGGGAGTTGGATAATTATCTCCTGGTCCCTGAGGATAAACTGGGAGGTTTTCAAAGCTGTAGACAACCAGTGGTACCTAGACACTGCAGCAGCATTTATGAAGTGAGTGGAGCTCTTCAGGGGCAGAGGTGTTTCAACACAGGAATCACAGAAACAACAAATGCTATTAAAAACCTGCTGTTGCATTGTTTGCTGTACCCTGCAAGGAGCGATTACAGAAGGTCCCTGAGAGATGTCAGACCTGATGGTCCCCTTTACCCTGCTGTGTCTCAAGTTAGAGACTCCCACAACAGCCATGCTAGTTCAGTGGCTGGGTGGGCTCTGCTAGAGTGAAAACATCTCCCAATTACACTAATGAGGTGCAAGTTCCCCAGAGGGATCTGGAGATGAGACACGTCGTTTGAAGAGGATTTTAATTGGCCTGGGAGTCTGAGGGCTGCTGGGGGTGCACACCAGCTAGTGGAGACTCTCCAGAATCCTACTCCACTTTTTGTACTGGAAGACAGACAGGAGGCTTTGCACATCGACTGCTGTCATGTCTGGGATGGACACTGGGTGACCTTAGCGAGGATACAGAGCAGTTTGCAGCCAGCATGTCCAGCCACACCACCAAGACTCTCAGATGAGCCTGGCTGTGAGTGGGGTTCTCTGTTGCACTGACTGGGGCTCTCCATTCTCCCATGTGGCAAAGCACCAAAGCCAAACACCCATGGAAAATGGAGCCTTGCTCTTCAGAGGATTCCCTCACGTGCTTGCTCCCAAGGAAGCTGCCAGGAGAGCCTGGACATCTTGCTGCCACTCATAGAAGGGAAAATCCAGTGTTTTATCGTGCAGAGCCTTCCCTGACCATGTGGCTGGTGAGAGCTGCCTGCTGCTGTGCATTGCAGGGGCAGGACTGAGGGACCAGAAACCAGTGATGGAGCCAAGCCTTGATCATGCAAGGTTGGGGCTGCCCTGGGAGCTCTCTAAACCCTCAAGAAGGAGAAGGGAAGCCCTTGCAGGGGTGATACTGTGGTAGTGACATGGAGCAGTCTTTCTCATGGGCAGCTGTAAGAGCCCCCCCTGGCACTTTCTGCAGGGGAGGGATGCTTGCTCATCACCTTTCCTCCTGGGCTGGTGCTTTTGAATGGTTGTAGATTCCTATTCCTCCCCTTTGTGAGCCATGAATCAGCTGTCCCAGCATGTTTCTACTCTCTCAAGCGCTGTCCCTTTCCCTCATCCCATGCCTCTCAGCCTCTTCCTCCCCAACAGGAGCCGGTGGAGATGGGGACAGCATCATTCCCTATGCCCGGAAGGGAGACAACAGTAGCAGTGAGATGACGTGGGAAGAGGATCCGTGAGATGGGCAGGGGTAGAGGACAAATGCGGGGCAGCAGCTCCTGGCTTTGCCTGCTACCCCTGCACTTCCAAATGCTCTGCTGGGAGCTGGCTGAACTGTGTGTCTGGATGTGAAAATTGCAGGGTGCTTCTTTCACTCACAGCGTGACAGCTCCTGCCACGCTATGACATGATAGCCTGTTGAGAGGCTGTTAGATGTCATCCAAGGTAACCCTTTAGTGTTGGATTAATCAGAAAGGTGACCTTGGCAGGACCAGTGAAAAATTTGCTGAAGAAAAGATGTTTTTTCTTGATAAGCACCACAAAGTCCCACTCTGGGGGCTCCTGCTGCATTACCAACCCCAGCACAAAACGAGGGTGGATGGGTGGGCTGGTGTGTTTGTGCAAACATAATGGCTGTACATCAGTGCACAGATAACTGCAGGGTTCAGTGCAGACGGATGGATGCACGGATGGATGGATTCACTAAATAGCAAAATAATGCAGATCCTCAGAAACAAGATATTTGAAAACTTTTGGTAATGTCTGCTCTGAACTAACTGTGACTGTCTGCTTTGTCAGTCTCAAATTCAGAGAAATGGGAAAAGCTTTTACAAATCTCCTTCATCATGCCAAAGGGGTAAACAAACAGGATCGCCTGCTTCTATAACTTGGGGTGAACTTGTCCATCAGGTGATTGGAAATCTGAAAGTAATAGGAGCTTTAGAAAGAAATGCCTTTATCTATCAGCTTTGCATTTGTAGTCTGTGTTAATCCTTTTTGTTTCAAGTCAGAGAAAAGAAGTCCTTTATTTGGGAGGGATTTCTGATGTATAAGTGATATTTTATAACACTGCAGAAAGTGACCAATCTGGAGTGGAGGATGAATATTATTCTTCCTGCTGGGAAAATTATTAATAGAGCTGGGGGAATTGTTCACCTTATCTTTATTTCAGGTGCAAAACTACTGCATCATGCATCAAGTTTAGTATCCATATCTGCAAGACTAACATAAGCTTTCTCCAAAAGAGCTTTAGGCAAGATCAAGAAAGCTATATATATGTACATATAAAAATGTATAAGTGTATAAAATTGTCCATCCTTTAAGTGTAGGTAGAATTTACTCATTCCCTTCAAGTAGAAGCACTGAAAAAAAACCCTCAGAGAATGACAAGTTCATCATCATAATTAACATTTTCTACAACAGTTTAAAGGAAATAAATGCGGTTTGGTTTCTTTGGGGTTTTGTTCTTACTTTCAAAAGTAACTACTTGCTGTCTTAAGAAAAGCCTACAGATGAGGCAGAGACAGAAACTGCTTATTTAGAAAGCTGCTTATTATGGAAATGTTTGACTGCCCTTTTGGGATTGTTTCAGAGGAATTAGGCACACAAGACTGGAAGGGAAGAAAAGGGACTTCAAGCCATGTCCCCGGCAATAACAGCCCCAGGGCAGCCACGTGATGCAGAAGAGTCCCCAGAGCATCTCATCCACACCCCAACATGACACCCCAATATCCCCTGGGGATGTTAGAGCTCTGTTAGAAAATAAAACCTCAGCTCTCAGGTGACACAGGGAGAGAGGTCACAAATGTATCATTAAATGTCTGAAATTGGTGTGAGTTTGCTTGGGGAAGTTCAGAGATGCCTGGCTCAGGAGATGGGATGCTGGAGCTCTGTACTCCCACCTACCTCAGACCACAAGCCTTTGCTCAGCAACTCCGTGCTAAGCCCACTTGTATTTGACAAGGCTGTGCTGTAGCAGGACCTGCAGCCTGGGGCAGAAAGCTCTGGGAGATGGAGAAGGCACCATGCTCCTCGGCTGCCTGTTCCAGGCAGAAGCTACTTCGTTAGAAGTCTGTAACTCATGGAACATGGAATCTGCCTTTAGCCCACAGCTGTTTGATCCTCAGTCACTTTTCTCCACCTGCCCACAAAGCCTTCCAGCACTTATCGCTTCTCCCCTTTGCCCTGCCGTCAGCTCACCCCCCAGGCTGCCAGGTGAGGAGATGTGCAGAGGTCTTGCCAAAATATGGCTCTTGCCATCTGTGTCATCCACACAACAGATGGACCTGCTAAACAGAGGTCCTTAGCAAAGGCCCATTCGAGCCCTGGATTTTGATGAGCTGTCTATCAAACCCATTAGCGCTGCCAGCTCTGTGCACAAAATTAAGTCATTGCTAAGCCAGCACAGTGATGAGAATGGCATAAGAGCTGTGGATTCACTTTTTTCTTTGGCAAGAGCAACACTTCACAAAGTCAGACTGACTATGACTGCTGCCAGGAGATGGGTCACAGTGTGGCTTGTGGTGGCCCCATCCACAGGGAAGAAGTGGCTCCACACAGCAGCTTCAGGGAGAAAAAGCTGTGGTCTTGTGTCTCTTTCTCCTGGCTCTTTCCTTCACAAGTCCCTTCCCACTCTCAAGGCATGAGTCGCTCAACCCCAGATTCTCATCAAGAGCCATGGTTTGGTCTTAGTCTACAAATGCAAGGTCTGAACGTTCAGGAGGAAGTCAATTAGCAAAGACCACAACTTCAATGAGGAAGGTCCATGGTGTCAGTGTCAGAGATTGCTTAAATGTCAGTCAATACAAGTATGGCCTCAGCTCTGGGACTGTGTCACTGCTGAGCTATAAATAAGACTGTGTGACCCAAACTCCTGACTGCAGGAATAGTCACAAAGGCTGCAGGAGCCTGCTGTAAAATCCCAGCCCACAGAGCAGGAAGCTTTTCAAGCAAGGGGACATGGCTCTTCCACTCACCCTTTTTGCAAGGAGACTGACTCATGAGTGATTTCATCCCCCACAACTTTCGTCAACCTCACCTCATCTGCTGTTCCTGCAGCCTGGAACATCCCTCTCATGTTGTTCTCCCCACACAGCCCCCTGCATTTCCCTCCTGCAGTCATGCCCCAGCTGGAAACATGCATTTTTCTACTCTTGACTCAACAGAGCCAGTAGCAGGGTGGAGGAGCAAATGAGCTTCCGTTCTGCCTTGCACATTAGCAAAAAAACATGACTGACTGCCTCCTGATTGCAAACACTTTATTCTTGGTGACAGCATGGTAGAGGCACAAAGGATACAGCTGGATTTGCAGAGCCCAAGATGAGCTCTGCAGAACTGATAATTAGAAGAAATCATCTTTTTGACTTGTGAGCTGAGCACATTTGAACTGAGATCAGTGAGGGAGAATAAATATGAAAACCAATTATGTCATTTGAACCAAGTCACTTCCCTGTATGGGCATAAAAAAGGTGAAAAAATGCCCATGTCAAATTATTAAGTGAATTAGGGTGACCAGACTGTACTTAATGACTCTGTCGCTCGTAGAATTTAAGTGAAGTTGTCTGATGGGATTCTAAAGTCAGATATGCACTGAGAGGGATAATTGGAACATCAGAATGAGGATTTATGGTACTGTTGCAGTAGAAGCCTTAGTGTAGGTTGTACAGTGGTGCATCACTACAGCAGGAAATCTTACTGCTGGCAGGGACTGAAGAAACAGCAGTGAAGCCACAGTGTGTTCTGCAGGGCAGCATCCTGCCAAAACATTTCACTATGGTAAGATCTAGAGTTAAACAGCCTGATGGTCCAGCACCGCTCCTGGCAACCCAGCAATGACTCCTTGACTCCAGCAAAAGGAAGAAATGAGGACTTCACTCAGAAAGAATGGGACAAGTCAGGCAAATGCTGTGTGAAACAAGCAGTTGCAATCTCCTTGTGAACGTGGCTGAGATCCAGCAGAGTCAAAGACCCACAGAAATAATCCCTACAAACAGAGATAGTCCCATAGGAGGCATCCTAAACCCACTTTTCACCAGTCTAAGGCTGGATCTGAAAGATGTTGAGTGTCCATGAAAAGGTACCCAGTTTCCTCTCTAGAAACACATTCAGATTTCTTCTCTGGTCTAAATTCACCAGAATTAAGTAAAGAATATGCCTGTGTATCACTGTGCTGCAGGCAAAGGACAAACCCTGCCAGCAGCCTGCAGCCCTTGCACCAAGCTCCAGCTTCATAAACCTCCACCATCATAACCCTCTGGAAAGCTTTGAGGAGAGAAAAAAGCTCGAGAGCTGTCTGCTGTCTCTTGCTGTGATGCATGAACCAAGCCTGTGCTGGGGAGCTTGCTGAGCAGTGTTTACACACTTACATCCACTAAGCTTCAGCAGCTTTGCTATCTCTCAGTGGAGATGTTTTAAGAAATACATTTTTGATCCTTTGTTAGCTATCCACTGGAGGTCTCATGGAATCTAAATTAAATACCATTAGGAGACCTTTAATCTGCAGTGCTTCCAGTAAAACCAGATGGTCTCTCTCGAGCACACAGGCTCATTCACTGAAGGCTCTCCCGGCACGCTTACCCTCAACACTGGAGCTGGGAAAGCGAGCCAGATGCACAGCAGGCTCAAATTGGCTGGGTTCCCCTTCCATCAGAGGGGAAAAGCTAGTCTGTGCCAGCCAAGGGTCTGAACCAGTATTTCCTCACAGGAAGGAAATTAAGGAATTTGGACGGCTCTTCCCAGCACAGTGCCAGGAGCATCTAAGAACCTACGTTGCTGTCTTCTGCCCACAAAACAATTCAAGAGGACAGAAATACTTATGTCTGTCAAATTGTTTAATCTCCCCTGCTTAAGCTGCCTGTCCAAATTTGAAGCCTAACTAGATTTTCCCCAAACTGCTTGTAACTGTGTCTTATCCTTTTATTAGGATGAGGAGGATTATTTGAAGCTTTTGTTCTTTACAAATCCCCTTGTGCAAAGGCAAGGTGGCGCTTTAGATGAAATCTTCATCCTGGGCTGCTCAGATGAGAGATGCAACGCCTTCCCACAAAGGATTTAGTGACATTGGATGCTGAAAACTGGTACCACATTGCTTAGGGAGGGGTCTGTGATGCTCTAGTCCCCGTGATTCCTGCTTTCTTCCTTTGAACCTGAGAAGTTGTGTTTTGTCAGCCTTGCGGAATGAGTCAGAAATCCTCATTTTTCATGCTAGAAGCATAAAAATAGGCAAACATTCATGTTAAATGGAGGACAGGAAGAGAGTTCCGTCTGACAACTTACAAACCTTGGCTCCTCTGAAAGCCTTTGTTTAGCTGCATCACTTGCTCTTATTTTAAGTTGCTTTAATGATTAAAAGTAATCATCAAATTACTTAGCCAAAACATGTATAAATCTTAGTGTTGAGTCCCTGCAACCTGAATGTCCCTGAGGAAAGCGTGATCAGATCTGCCTGAGGGGGTTCTAAAGGATATTTGCTGGTTGGTTCACAGACATACAGGCCTGTCCATCGGCTGGACAATTTTATCCTCGACAAGCTGGTGGGTCCTTCCTGACCAGGGGTTTTGGAAAGCACCTGGCTCTGCTCATGTGTTCTGTCCAAGGTGCGGGACACAGCCGTGGTACACATCCATATGTCATGCATCCTTGAACCCTGTAAGAAACTTGGACTGAGTATTCTGGATGAAAAGATATATAAGGATTTGACCTGCAAAATTTTCAATTACCAGCAACTGCAGCTGTGGGGTAGGGGAGCAGGACATCTCCAGAGGCACACACAGACCCAGGCACAAAGCCTTGTTCTTGCAGAGCAGGTACTGTGGTGAATCACTTCCTCTCCCAGTTTTTCCCAAGCTTTGCTCAAAAGAGAGGAAAAAAGCCCCTTTTGTTGGTGGGGTACCCAACTGGGAGGTGTGCCAGTTTTGCCTTGGGCTTGGGGGAATTTCTTAGCATTGCTGAGTGCTTGAGGTTCTTAGATACCTTTCTGAAGTTGGGTCTTCATTCCTTTGGCTTTCCAGCCTCTCTCCTTTGTGTAGTCCTTTCAGACTGCAAATGTTGTAAAGCAGGAAGTCTCTTTTATTATGTACAGCACCTAGCACCACAGAGCCCACTTGATGATGTTATTAAAAGCCCTGCTACATACCACTAAGGGCAAAGGGGGATGCTGAATCAAAGGAGTTCTCATTAGCAAGCCAGGCAGGGATGCTGGAGGAGCTGTCACACTTTGTGACATACCGGGTATGCACCCAAGAAGAAGTCACGAGCTCCTTTCAAAGCCTCCTGACGTTCCCCTGTGATCTCCTTGCAGGATGCTAACAGGGCCAGCGCAGAAGCAACATCTGACAGACACAGTCTCTGCTGTTGTAACACAGAGTATATCAGTAAAATTTGGCACTGGATCCATCCCTCAGTGCCCATCCGTTGCTCAGTATTTTCATATAGTGGTGACAGGGCCTCATCTCCTAGGTAATCTTCTTGGGAACTTGTGGTGACCTTGGCTTAGTCTTTGGGAAGTTGTTCTGGGGAGTGTAAAGTGGAGCATCCCGTAAGCAATTAGCAGGAGGAATACGTGCATTGCAGATGGTTAATCTGCCTGCTTTCATGTGAACAAAGGAGAAGTCCCTTGAATGAAAGGAAACGGGTAACTTTAATGCAGGCTACAGTAAATGCAAATTAACTCCACAAATAAAGAAGCTTTTCTTCTTGGAGCCAAGAAAACATTTCTCAAAGTCTGTATTTTAAATATACAATAATCTCTTTTAAACCTCGGAAAGCTCTCCCTGCCGTGAGCTGTCTGATATCTTCCTTGCAGACAGTAATCAGTCCATCGCCAGCACTCAAGGATGAATATTAATGTTTGGTTGTTCCCTTTGTATTTCGGCACATTCAGTTACAGGGCTGGAACCAGACAGACTTCTCCTGCAGCCACAACCTGCCTGGCCTCAGGTTTAGGCTGTAGTCCAAGAAGGTGACTCACATTAAGCTCTGGGGCATCCATAGATCTTGGTATCGACCCACTGCCTTCCTCAGAACTAGGGTGTATCAAATTTTTAATCCACTGATCCATGATGCTGTAAAGACTCTGCATAATTCAGCTTGCCCCAGGGAGCTCATCCCTTCCTGGGGATGCCAGAGCTGAACAGGACTGTGCGCCCCCTTTGAGGACACCTATCCTTCCCCAGTCTTTACCCAGCTGCTCCAGCACAGCCTGAGGCAACAGCTTTAATCCGATGGGGTGTGGGGCTGAGACAAACAGAAAATTTGGGGCACTTCTTCAGGCAAGGGAGCCCATGCTGGTTATAAGAACCCCTGCTGTCCCCTCCCTCCACAGCAGTGCAGAGGCAGAAAGGTGCCTCAGTTGAACACTCTTGGGCTGAGATCAAATTTCCTTGAAGAGGGCAAAAGGTGAGGGGGACAGCAGCCTGCTGCAGCTGGGAGAGCCAGGTCTGTGCTTATGGAGCAGCTGGAGTCACTGCTAATGGTCTGGCTACTACAGATGTAGGGGAAGGGAGTGCAGCCAGACGGAGATAACAGCCTGAGCCAGGTGGCTGACGAGTCTGGGGATGAATTGCCTGAAGATATGTATGACCAAGCATACAAGAGGATGCTCCAGCCTTGAAACTACCCAGCAGAAACTCCCAAAGGAGTAACCCTGCCCCACTCAGCACCCACCAGCAACTTGAGCCTCAGCACTGCTGATCCCAGACCTCCAGCCCAGTGCAAAACAGACACAGACACTTCAGATAATGCAGAGAGGATATGGAACACCAGTCTCCAGCAACGGCTACGGTGGTCTCATTGCTGGCTCTTTTCACCTGAGGTTCATGAAAGAGACATTAAATCTAAAGCAGTGGCAGGCTTCTCAGCCCATTGAAGTGTCACAGATTTGTAAATCAGTGAAGCATGTGGGAGGACTTGGTTGCAGACAGATCAAAGAAAATCCATCCCAGGAGAGAAGGTTTGCAATGAGAAACAGAGTGTGTGAGACAAGGAGGAGGGAGCACAGTGGGGGTAGAGCAAAGGACACAATGAGGAAGATTATTTTAATTTCCTTACCTCCTTCAGGCTCTTTATTAACACCCTGATAGATTCCTCTCCCTGGTTGTTGCAGCAGTGGTAGGGGCCTGGCTAAATGTGATGGCAGGTGAGTGCAAATCAGGGGCAAGAGAGAATGAGGCATCTACACATCCTGCATGTCTCATGGCAGCTGTGAGATCAGATGGGGCTAGAGACACATGGGAATAAAGGAACAAGGACAAGCTCCTGCTTCTTGTGACCGATCCAAGTGACCTACTGCAAAAACAACCCCAAGAGGTGCTAATATGTGAAGATGTGATTTTCCTAGTCAGTCCACACCTCAGTCCATACATCACCTGATGCCAACATGGCTGGGTCAGTCAACAAGCAGCCACTTCCTCCAAGGCTTGCCTGCAAGGTGGCACTCATGGCCTGATCCTAAGGAGGACACACAGGCAGGGAGGAAAGAGAAAGTCTAGAGCAGCCATAGCAGTTTTGGGGCTTAAGTTCATTCTGGGACTGTAGAAAAGGGGACCTTGCGGTATGGAAAAGAGCAGCTAATTCCAGCCCTCATGCACAGAGCTGCTGCCACAATGCTGCCAAAGCTGCTGCTTCTCTCTCAGCTTCCTGAAGAGACAAGGCTCATACGGACCAGCTGAACCTGGGAGTACCATGCTGTCTGAAGGCCTGTCAGCCACCACTCCTGAAGCTTTTAAACTTTCAGGCCACTTCCAGAACATGCTTTTCAGAGGGGAGAGATCCTAGAGAGGTGAAGTTCCCACAAATGTTGTGATCTAGTGGATGTCGATTTAGCTGTGGATGACTAGACAGAGGAGGGACCCCTGCTATTTTCTCCACCAAGGTGCAGCAGCTGGAGCTCAGCCCCTTGGCACACACCAGAGAACACACACATACACACACACATACACAGGCATGCACACAGGCACAGAGTCAAGCTGGGATGCACTTTGGGCAAATTTCACGTTTCTGTATGCCAGAGAGGTTGTGAGAGACACAGGAAAGATGTTTCTGTGGCTTGATTTAGGCTCACAGACAGCTCTAAGTTATTTCCAAGATAAGAACACATATAAGCAAGAGAAATAAAGCCAGGACTGAGGGAGATGATAGGGAGACAGGGCACTTCCCAACTCTCCTTTCAGTGCCTTGGTGGGTGGGAAACCGAGCAAGTGCCTGGAAGCCTCCGCTCCGTCAGGGGCACGGGAAGTTACAGCAACACCAGTGAGACAGGCCCTGGAGTATTAGTTCTAATAGCCATCTCAACGAAATTAATTCAAATTGTGTTCAGCCGACCATGAAAGCGTTGTTGGTGGCAGTGCTTCCCCATCCGCTCACATTTTCGTGAAGTAATTAAAGCCATTAGAATGTAAACCAGCTTTTTTGGCTTGGGAAGGAAAGAAAGAAGGAAGGGAACAGGGAAGCTGAATAATAGATTAGCTAATTCAGCCAACGTTCCCACTATTTCCGTATATACTGATTAGTTCCCATTCTCCAGCCACTTCCATACTGATGCATAGGCTTGGGTCCTCTGCACAGGTACCTACACCTCTGTGCAGCAGCACACCCTGACCCCAGCTCAGCATCCATCTCAGGGTGGATGCTGGCAATCGGGCTTTCATCCTATCAACCCTCACCCCTCAGGTGTTCGCATACCTGGATGCAATTCTCTCCCTCATTGGGAATATGTAGAAGTAAAAGAGAGAGCAAACAGGCTTCAAAGGAAAGAAACCCCACCATGAACCCTAAACAAATGGAGAGAAACTGGAGATTCAAGGAAACCACACTATCCTGGAAAGTCATTTCATGTCTGAGAAACCATCCACGTGACATTCAGCTGCAACATGAATTCCCTCAACTAATGGAACTACCGGTGAAATGTCTTTATTGGACAAGCAAAGGGAAACAACTCTGCTGACAGCAGATGGCCAAAGCTGGTACCTGGGGCTTAGCTCTCTGCTGGTACTGGCCTGCATGCCAGAGGGCAGGTAAAGTTCAGGGCCAGCAGGACCTGGAGTGAGGGTGGCTTTGTGACAAGTCCAGGTTGGAGAGAAATGAGCCAGAAAATGGAGAGATGAGCAAGGTGCAGAGGGTTGCTGAGGGGAGATAAAAATGGCAATGTCAGGGAGGAGGAAATCCTGCTGGACCCCAAGGCCACATGACAGCTATATCTAAGGCAGTCTCCACTGGTGCCACTGTGGCTGGCCAGCACCAGTGCTCTGCAACCCTCCCCAGGCAGTGGCTTGGAACTGCTGCCTGCACGTGCATCCAAAGTAGATGCTGCCTGCAGGGCTGGCTCTTCCTAGGGATACTTCCTCAGACTATCCTGGTTAGATAGGGATGAAAAGGCACTCTTGACTGGTTGCAACAACAACTGGGCTGCTGCTCATGCAGCTTCTTACTCCTCTCCCATCCACCTCATCCTCACCCTCCCTGCTGAACAAGCCCTGTGGGATGGCAGGTGTCTCGGGTCTCAGTGAGGACCTGGGCAGCACAAGCTGTCACGCTGTGATGAAGCCTGAAGAGCAGGGCTGACCCCACATGAGCTTGGGACAGGCTTGAGCTATGCAGAAAATGCTGTGATGGATGAAGAGGGCACAATATAGCAGTTCAAATACCTAGGGGGAAGTTCACTGTGGAGGTGCTCGCTCTGTCTCTCTGCAGTCTGTCCCTTGTAAGCCTACCTCTGCTTTGTGTAGGCAGTGTGGGAGTGTGGGTTATCTGACATTTGCTTTCAAGGCAGAGGAGTTCAAGAGCATCTGAAGGGCATGTTTTGTCTGTGAAGAACAGCAATAACTCCCTCCTCCTTGGGAGGACCTTGAAGGAGACCAAAGGGCAAGTAATTTTGAAAGCAGCAGCTCTCTGCGGGCTCTCCTGAGCTTTGGCTATGCTTTATTGGACCATCTCTCACTTTGGCAGACGTATCTCAACACTTCAGAGCTAAAAGCCTTGCATCATGCAGTCTACAGGACCAGGAATGGCATAATCAGCAGAGCTTGTGATCTGTCACATCGGCAAGTTGGAGCATCAGGCTGAGAGTCCAACTTTCCCAAGGGATCGGTCCACCCGAAGGATGATGTGCCCACAGCCAAGCTGGGCTAGGAAACTTGTGAGCACTACTGCCTCCAGCTCAGCCAGCTGATTTTGCATGGGATTAACCTAGGAGGACTCACATGGATTTTCCCATGTGCCCAGTGCATGGACACTGCAATGGATAGCCGTGGATGGCTACTGGGACCGAGTGCATGCAGGTCAGTGATGGGATCTAGACTGGAAAAGGTACTCTTTTCTTCACAATACCTTTAGCTTGATCCAGACAATACTGGCAGGAGATGCCAAATACCCCTGGAGGGGGTTTGCAGACAGACATGACAAGGCAGACCTGCACCCCATACTACTGCTCTCCCAGCTTTCCCAGCAAGGTCTAGCCCAGGCCCCAAGGGGGATAGGATGGATGTCAAGTCTCGAGCAAGCTCTGCCATTTTATCTGCACACTTGGACAGCAAAGAAAAAATCCATTCAGGAAGCTAAGCAGCAAGTTCACCTCTAGGGTTACTGAGGTAGCAGGTACTAGTGCAAATCAAAGGGTTTTCCCCAAGAAATACAATGGTTTTGACACTAAAATGAGCAAGGAGTGCCCATAGTGCAATCTTAAAATTGAGGTCCCCACCATTAGCTGCTGCTGCACACAAGCTACTGAGATCTTGGAGGAAGAAGCACTGTGAAGCAGCAGGAGGATGAAGGAGCTGAATTTAACTGGCAGATCTTTGTACTGGGACTCCACTCCCAACTCCCCCAGCGCAATCCCACTGCTGCTCTCCCAAAGCGTGCCTCCAAGAGCGAGGAGCATAACACAATGCATCCATCCCTCCAGGCGTTCATCCCACCTGGGCCTCCTGGCGCGCGTTGTGGAGAGCGGCGCTTTCAATTAGGCAACATTAAAAATAAGACAGATTCACTTTTGCAATGACATCAGCAAAAAAAAAAAAAAAAAAAAAAAAAAAAGAAGAAGAAGATGCCAATTGAACCCAAGGGGCTAAATAGCGTCTTTCACTTGCTTTTCTATGGACTGCTAAAACTATGGGAGAAAATTGAAATCTGTCTCCTTTTTTTTTTTTTTTTTTTTGGTAATAATTCCTGGTATGCAAGGCCTTGTGCTGGGGCTGGTATTGTGGGTGATGAATCCTGAGTCAGGCGGCAGAGAGGTTTCTGTCCTATCAGCGCGCGCTTGCCGTGGTTTGGGATAATGTGCCTGCGGCTTGTCAGGTGCTGATGGGGAGCAGGAGGGGTGGGGGGCTGAATGCATTTTTGATTGCTATAATTGCCACAGATTGGATGCTTGAGAGGAGCTAATTAACGAGGAGGCTATGGGCGGATTATACTTGCAGAACAGAATCCCATGCAGATCCTTTCCCTTTGTGCCACATGTGTGAGATCATTGGTAGGTGATTATGGCTGTGAATACGGTGCTAATTTACTTTGCACGTCTGACGAAAATCCTGTACATAATAAAACACAGAGGCAACTTAAAGTAGCCCAGTTCAGAGGGGAAGGACCGCCTTGCTGCTAAAGCACTGAACCCAAAGCTAAGCTTCTGATGTCTCCTACTTTCCCTGAGTAACCATAGCTGAGTGACAGCTCTTTCCCCTGCCTCAGTTTCCCCTCTCTATCAAAGGGAGAAGGCAAGCTCATAGCTGTGGATGCTTGCAAGGCACTGTGCACCCTGCCAGGGAAGATGCTGTAAAGGAAAGAACAGAAATATCATCATGCCACTGGAGCACATCAGACAGCGCAGCAAAAATAGCAGCCTGAAAGCTGAGCACTTCGAAAAAATACACGTCTTTGTGAGGACTCTTGCTCTGAGAAGAAAGGAGTGTAAGCAGCAGTTCCAGCTGTTCCTGCAGCCTCAGATTAGAAAGAACATACAGGAAGGAATAGCTCTGCCATCCTGGTCCTGCTTCTCCAACCTTGTCCCACCATCATATCTCCTACATTCTCTCAGACTTTCTGGGGCCTGGGGGGAGAGGAGCAAAGGTTTCTCCTTAAATGCAGACCTTATCCTGCTGGAGATTCTTGGGCTGGAGTTTAACCCAGGCTCTGATTTCAAGAAAGGCTACACTGGTTTTTCTCTCTGGCAGCTGGGCACTTATAGCAAGCAAAAATAGCTGCTGTGCCAACATTCAGCTGGAATATCACCACCAGAATTACCAGTGGTGGGGACTGAACATCATCCGTCTATCCATCCATTCTTCCACCACCATCCCTGAGGATTTTAAGAACAGGTTAAACTACAATATCCATTTTGATTTGGAGAGCTGGAGAAGGGTTTGTCCAGGGGCCTCTTACTGCTGTCCGTGCCAGTGGGAGTCAGGCTGGCCAAGCCTGGAGGGCCTTGGTTTTTCCAAGCAGTAACACTTTGCTGGGAGTCAGGCGGTTTGATTAAGTACTGGTAGACTTTTTTAGAAAGTTGCAATATTCCTCACAAATAAATCACATCTTTCCATTCAAAAATGGAAGTGATATTTATAGTATCGAGTAATTTTCACTTGAAATATTTTCTGCACTTTTCAATGGAATTTTTTGGAGGGGAGGGGGGCGTAGGCATTAAAGTCAGCATTTTCAGAGGAAAAGAAACAAAACCGTTTTCCAAGGTTTTTTCCTTTAAAGTCAGCATTTTGAATTCCAAATTATATACAGGGATTTAGACCTTTTCCTTCCACAGACCATTTTACCATGGTCATTTTTTTATTAAGGTTACTATTTCAATAATAGTGGCTCCCTGTTGATTCCAAAATGAAAATATCACTGAAGGATCTCCTAATAAAATACACTATTTCATAATATTTTCTCAGTTTTATTTCATTTTGTGCTTATTTACTATGCTCTGTATGATGGTTCCTGGAAAACAAAACACCACATCCAGCCTTCTGGAATCAAGAACTACTCATCTAAACTTTGCATTTAAATTAATCAGGACCAAGAGAGAAAGTGATCTGTCTGCAGGTTTAAAAGCAGGATTCATTTCAACAACAAGAAAGGGTTTTATTTTAGAAAAGAAGTAAGAAGTGTAAAAATGGGTTTCCACTTCTGTCATGACTGAATTTAAGGAGAATAATCCATGACTGAGAAAGGATTGTTCTGCTGAGGGAAGAGGTTGCTGCCAATTAGCAATCTGGGCTGCTGGAGTCCAGGGAGATAAACTGGAGAGGAAATATTTCATTTACTGAAAGCAGGATTGACTGTCCGTGAATGCTTTTAGACAAGATAACAATTGAACCTTGCCTCTGTGCAACTCCTCTCTTTCTGCAGGGACGAGAACAGAGCATCCATGGACTGTCTCTCACTGCAGAGAGGAAGAGTAGCCTAAGACATGAAATAATACAGAGAAAGGAAAAGGCTAAAACCCTCTTCTGGGAAAGAACCTTGGCTTGTTGCCAAAGCAACCATTTGTGACACTCCAGTCCAGGTCCCAATTATGATGTTGGTCATTTTCGGACAATGTCCCAACCCCAGGTTTTGCTTTGGACCATTACAAAAAATGTTCCCGTTGTGCTGAAGTTTATGCCTTTGAACAAACCCTCCATCGTTTTTTAACTCCCCTTTAACTCCCAAAACATTTTCCATCCTTCCACATCACACTCTGGATATATGCCTTTGGAAAGTTGGAGAGAGGACAAAATGGAAGGCAGGGATCAAATCTGAAGTCAGACAGACAGCTCCAAAGACAATGTGGTGGGAAGCTCAGTGCAACGGGGGAAGAGAGAGAGGATACATAAGAGGATGGCATAAGAGTACTGGCCTGTTTTAATCATTCACATTGAATTATTGGCATGATTTGCCCTAATTTCTAAGCAAAATATGTATCTCTGGTGCTGAGGAGAGACAGGTTGTCACAGATGTGGAACAAGCAGGGTAGAGACACTGGCAGAGAACATTGCTAAAGGATCAACATTAGCATACTGGCATTTGGGCTGACGCCTTATCTCAGGCCAACTTTTGAATTAAAAGTAACTCCAGGAACTCTCCTTCTCCTGGAGTGGTTTGCTACTTTATTATTAGGATTGATTTTTGCCCTGTTGAGCTCTGCCTTCCCCCACTGAGTGACTGGAGAGGCCAAGTCCTGCACTGAGGAGAGGAGGGAGCGGTTGTGAAGGCACAGCCTTGTCTCCCAAAAGCACTGGTGGGTACTGAGGCACGGGGATGGCTGATAAGGGACACAAGGGAAGCAGAAGAAAGGCCCAATGACGAACTTGGCACAGACAATAAAATGCTATCCAGGCATGCAGGCTGGCAGTGCTGGAGTGCACAGCCCAGATAACGAAGCACTGCACGCACGCAGAGCCTGAGACCAACGATGGCAGGATGCTTCTGCTCCCTCCATCACTTCCCAGCATCTCCATTCCCAGACATAGCTTCTGGGGGATGCCAAAATGCCACTCCAGGTCTGGATCCCTCTCTCAGCCCCCCATGATGTGCAGACGTTCCTCCCTGCTCACAGCTCTACCTGTGACAGCTCTGAGATTCTGCTTCTACAAAGGGCTCTTGTCCCTCTCATCGTTAAATAAAGAAGTCCCATTAAATACTATAAAGCATTTATTGGCCAGTGGGTAAAAGGAATGGGTTACTTTATGACTGCAATGATCATTAATGAAACTTTAGGGTCCCTGTTGGGACCATGGAGCAGAATAAATGACTTCTTGCTAGTCATTGTCTCCCTGGTTTCTAGGACTCTGCACCAGAAATGATCCAATTTCATTTAAGGAAAATCAGATTAAAAACAGATTAAAGTAAAAGCACCTCATGCCCCTGTTCTGATTTAACTGTGATGAAAAACAGACCATGAAGTAACTTTATAAAGGGAGGAAGCTCATTTAAATATTCCCCTCCCAACAGAAAGAGATTTAAGAATTAAATGAATGAGGAGATTTTCCTTTTAATGAGATTAGCCTTTTATAATTGCTCATTATGGACCACTCCAGAGATGTGGAAGAAAAAAAGTTATACAACATACCTGGAAAACACTGCATTAGAAACCAGCCAAGCCTGCCCCTTCACAAGCAGTTCCAAAAAGTGAAATTCAAACTAGTGTCTACTTACAAATCACTCATCTCAAGTGGCTGCAACTCCTCCAGATCCTCTCTGCAATTACTGGCTTTGTAAAGAAAGTGAAACAGAGGTTTGAGATTAGCAAACCTTAATACATTTGCTAAAAATTCTCCCCTTTCCCCATGGAAACACATTTATTTTTGACTGTCAGCTGTCTGGCAAAGCCATGTGATTTCATTTCATCTTTCCAAATTTCAGTCCTACCTAAAATAAAGGCTGGACAGAGCCGCCCCTTCTGGCTTGGAAACGCAGGCTTGATTCAGAAGCATTACGGGGAGGTTGGACTAGAAGTTTTGTGTCTGAACTTGAAGCATTTGACTCTGAAGTCCCAGCTTTGGGCTCTGCAACAATACCAGAGTAAGGACATATACACGTGCATTGTTTCATCCCTCTCCGACTGTGATTTATGTTTAGTGTCAGGCTCTTTTCGATGAGCTGAAATTAATACTCAGAGCAGGATTTTCTGTCACAGTGGGATTGAGCAGCTGCTTTCTCCATTCCCGTTGAAGGGACCAGGCAGTAAATGAGATCAATGTCTCTCTTTGTTTCCTCCATGTGCTGCATATTCACAGCGATCACAGTCTTGCTCCTTCTCTTTTTCTCTTCACCTGCAGTGACTGCTATGAACTGGCATTCAGCACCTAGCAGTGCACAGGCACCTCTCAGCCCTGGGCTGCAGGATGGATCTTGGACCTTTCATGTTGGGAACCCTAGATCCCATTCCCAGCCATTCCCTTGGGAT
Source organism: Pseudotriccus pelzelni (assembly GCA_035584735.1). Classification (NCBI taxonomy): domain Eukaryota; kingdom Metazoa; phylum Chordata; class Aves; order Passeriformes; family Tyrannidae; genus Pseudotriccus; species Pseudotriccus pelzelni. Next base: position 9,940,066 of record JAWMRA010000009.1, on the reverse strand, counting down.
ACGCAAAAGCTACTAAATACAAGAAGAGACTCCACTCTCTGAAGTTTGGCTGCTCTCTCTGCAGTCAGAGGGGAGAGAGGCATTTCTAGAGGATGTTCTGCTCCACTCCAGAGAGGGGTTTTAAGGCAGGTGGGACAATGATGTGGCAGGACACCACTTTCTCTTGTCACCTCCTGCAAGGCCAGCTCAGAACACACTCCTTGTTGTCAGGACCTGAGGTCCAGAAAGTGGGATCCCGATCAGGATCCACTGAGTTTTGAGAAGGCAGAGTCCAGTGCAACCATGCAGAACACTGGAAAGCCCCACTGGCTGTGACAGCAGAAGCTCAGGTTGGGTGACCACTGCCAAGTCTTGGAATGCTCACAGGGAATGGCCAAGCCAGCTCACCAAGGCCATCAGCCACTCAGCACAAGGCAGTGGCCAACATATCAGTGGGTGCTTACCCGGCTGCTAGAGCTGCTCAGACCTTTTCTGCCAAATCATTTGGCTTTCAACACAGTATTTCCTTCCAGTTTCATATTGTTATCAGATGCCAAGTCCATTTCTAGAGTTTTGGGGATTAGTTTACTATGATTTATAATTCCTTTCCATGTTAGCAAAGACAAATAGACACTGTTTTCCAAGCATCTCTGCTACCCACTGACTGCATTCCCTTGTAAATCTGTGCTGGTATCAGAACTAGGCAGAAAGTGAAAAGTGTCCTTAATGACTCCAACCTCTCATCTCTATCCACCCACCATCTGATACTGTGTGCTCCCCCCTGATCTCACCAGGGCTTGGGAGATGCTCTTAATCGTGTGTCAAATGTGAGGAACTCAGCCTAACCTTGGCCTTGAATGCATACAAATAGGCTTTATGTTAATATTTGCAAATAGCATCTCAGAGGAGGAAAATATCTCCCAAGACTCCCATCTTCTGGGCCTCTCCAGGTAATGGAGTGGGACAAATGCAGCCATCAGCACAGCCCAGGGATGAGGACAGAGGAAGAATCACAAATATTCAGCTTAAATCACCCAGATGACAGGGAAGCCAGAAACCCTGAGAGGTCTTGGCACCCCAGAGCACCCTGTGGGCTGCAGGGTGGAGCTGGGCAACATTATCTGGTGAATCAAGAGGGGTGTTTTTACTGAAAACTAGACTTTCAGGAGGGCTGGAACAATTTGAGAATTCAGGTCAAATGCAGGAAAGAGTCTTCATGGAGACAAAATAGGAGTGTTTTTAGAAGGAATGTTAAAACATTTTTCTCTTTCTCTTTTCCCCCTGTTACAAAGTAATTTTTTTTTCTTCAAAAATTGCCCCAGTTTTCTGGAGACACTCAAACAAAACACAGTCAAAGAAACTCATCTGCACAGGACAGAGCAGAGATGGGGGCTGACTGGAGCCCACATTTTCCTATCTTTTCTTTCACATGGGGAGCACTGGGTGGTTCAGGGAGAAGGGGCTGCACTCATAAAGAAGCAAAAAATTCCTTTTTAGCCCACCCAAATCATTCTGCACAGCCAGACACTGACCTTCTCACTCTGTTAGTGAGACAGCTCCTCCCCTGGAGAAGGTAAGGATGGAGTAACTGGGACAATGTCCTGTCAAAGACCCTTGTAGTTAAGCCTTCAGGGTGTTCATACAGGCTGAGTTTGGAGGCTCCGGATCATTTTTGTCAGGAAAGGAGAAGGAATTGTCATGTTCGTTGCTGGGGTGGCAGTGTCCTACTCCCTGCCATTCCCCCTGAGCTGCCTGCCTGGGGAGTGATACCTCTGCTGTTTCCCTTGCCCCGCTGCACAGTGAAGGAGAGCTTTTCACTCCTCCCATGCTGTCACCCCGGCACTATCTGCCCCTGCCAGCGACTTGGAAATTAAAATAATAAACAAAGCAAGAGACAACGAGTGCGGAGGCTAATGTACCATAATGCTCTGAAACACAGGCAACCACTGCCTCACGCTGAGCACAGAGGATGTGCTTGGAAAATGTATCTTCCTCTGACAGCAGTTATTTCAACATTATCTTTCTTCTTTTTACTTCAAATAAGGCATTTACTTTCCCCCGGCTCATAATCTGTTTACGGGGGAGAACAGAGGGCAGTGGGAAAGGTAGAAAAATTACACTTTTTAACACAGACAGGGTTGGTGGGATTTAAATCATGGGAAAACAAATGGAATTTAACTGCCTAGCTGAAGTCACATTCGTGTTGTGGGTATTTATGGCAATCATCACTAACAACAGGAAGAGATTAGATGTTGCTGAGAGCCTGAGTGCTGGCTGGGGAGCAGGAACTGACTCTGCCTGTCAACATGTGATCTTTAAAGCAAGGGTGGGATGTGTGCATGTACAGACAGACACCTCTGCATGTGCCCAGGTGTGTGTGAGATTGTGCTTGGTCCACACATTTGATGTCTGTCCCAGGAAGACCTTAGCAGGGCAACCTCAGTCACACGACTTCACCCCAATTTTCACCTGAGATCTGATGAAGAAAGGGGAGTTCATTTTACTGGAACTGACTGAGATTGACTGCAAGATTAATTCCAGGTATCAATGTGGGTGTATCTTGAACGTCTCCTTCAGCAGAGACATGTATTAATTTTCCAGCTAAGAGTTTTGAGTCTAAGTAAGAAATGTATATGGGGAGTCTTGTGGGATTTGAAAGGCTGTGTATCTCAGATCTCAGAGCAATCTGTTTGTCTAGTTGACACTGCTCAGGGTATGTAAAATGTTGTGCAGACAGAGAATCTCACCCCTAGCAACTGCCCCATGAGCCAGGTGAGCACATGGCATCCCTTGCCATGTCCCAGTCTGCATGCTTGGAATTGGTCAAGACCCAGTTTACCCTTTCCCTGCAAAGTAGATTTGCTAAGAGTCACCTAAGTGAACCTGTTTCTGGAAGGAGGCAGCCTGGACACCTTTCAAGGTCCAATCCTTGCCATTTGGATGGCCGTAGGTATGTCTAGCCCAAGGGGCACAATAGCACCTAAATACCAACTACTGATATTTTACTAACCTGAGCATCTCCCCTCAGACAGCTGAGCAGAACCCCAAAGGTTCAGTTCTCCAGCAAAACCACCTCACCTCCACTCCAGGAAAATAAATCACACAAAGCCAGAACCACAGAATTGCTTCAACGTATAAAATTCCCTTCGAAATCCCCCTTTTCCAATTCCCAAGCAAAGATGTCCATATTAATAAAGCAATGTACTCTCACCCAGAGCAGCTCTGGCAGGAAAAAGAGTTTTAATGGACTGACCGGGAGGGAAAATTGACTTGCAAGATGAAGAGTTGTGGCTGGGTCCCCTGAGCCTGGACAGGGGCATGGTTTAGAGACCTATTTTAATCAAATTGCTTTTAAAAAGCAGAAAGGGAAAAGCTCTCTGACGAGTTCAACCCTTGGGCACCTCAAAGATAAGGGCACAAACTATGTGATATACTGGCTCAGAGGAAAGAAGCGGGTGGAAACAGACTAAGTGTCATTTTGGGAGTGGAAAGTAAAGGAGGGAAGAGGACAGACAGATCATCTGCTGGTGGTGCTGGATTGAAACCCACCTTAAGGCCCCTAAGTCGTCCCCAGTGGAGGCAGCTGTCAGCTGGGCATCAGCATCCAGCTCCCTGCTATGATCTTACTCCATGTCTGGGTTTGTGTTGGAGGCTCTGCAAGGAAGGACAACCATGAGAACTCACTGTACCTGGGGAAACAAAACAAAATAATTAGCAACAACATCAATGAAAATAAATTAAACATGCACCAAAGGAATGGGAAATCTCCATTCCCCACCCCTGTCTCCTGAACAGCACTGCACAGTGGAGATGCTGGAGACAGTGGCTGATGTAAAACTCTCTGTTGCATATTGAAATCCCAGAGGCACCAAGCACATCTGCACAGATGGGAAAATCATAACTTACCGCACTTGGGTGGTATGACAAGTAATTTTTTGCACCCCAAAAAACAACTCAATTGTGGGAGGAATGTGTCAGTTGCAATTCTGCAACTTAATGAAATAAATCAACCAGATGGAAAGACGAGATGAAGATGAGCCCACACAGTCTTGTGGGAACACAAGGGCCACATGAAGTCAGCTGCCAGGAAACCAAGATCTTGTCTGGAAGACTTCAGAGCCCCCTTTGTGATGATAACAATGAATTTCCCACGTGAGGAAGCATCTTTGAACTTTCTCCAGCCACTGGGGCTGAGGTTTCAGGAACACATGGCCACTGAGCCACTGAGCAGCAATTGCAGGAGACCCTAGGTGGAGTTCTACTCCTCCTAACTTGCTTCAATACTGCTATGTCTCCCAAGGGGAGTAAATCCTGCAAACCTAGGAGACTGATATCTGTATGACGAACAGAGAGCAGCAGCAGGAAGAGTCAGAGCCATGCAGAAAGGCTGGGAGAAACAGCATGGCTTAACTCTGCAAAGATGACCCTACCGACACTCTCCTAAGTCCAAGTTAACTGAGTAAACACAGAGGAGTCAGAGCAAGGCTTGTCAAATCCTTGTCATGTAAAGGAGGCAGAAAATGTATGGCAGGTAAACAAGGAGCATGTTTCCATTGCAGATGCCCATGACAGAATTCCCTTTGGTCAGAGATATGGAACGTTACCAGCTTAAAATAACCCCCGAAGGCCCACAGCACCCAGCTCTCCACAAAGGAGATTTTACAGAAGGAAATTGATTTCCAGAGGCTCCCTCATTAATTTTCATGGCACCCAGAGTGTGGTTTTAGAACAAGCAGAATTATTAATGTTCAAAGTTACCCAAGCACTGAAAAGAGCACAAGGCCGTCTGAGAGTCAAAGCAGGACTGACAAACTGAGGAAGAAAAAGCCAAAACTGAGCAAGTGTTTCCCTCAGGGTTCAGCCAGGCTTGTCCTTGGAGGCAGACAGAGGGAGAAAAGCAGGAACCTTGGAGAAAAGGTCCTGTGCCCCTTTGATGGCCCTGCTGTTTGGAAGGAATAAAATAACACAGACACTTAGCTTTTAAAAGAAGAGGAAATTGTCTAATTGCACTAACTCAGGGCTGCCCTGCTTCTGAGCCACCCTGGGCTTCCAGGAGTGGGACAGGAGGCAATTAGGAAGGGCAAAATATTCTCAGGAGGTAGAACTGGCAACACTGCTCTCGCCCTTAAAATCACATCTGAGCTTTGGTGACATCTCAGCTAATTAATAAGAAAGCCAGTTCAAGTCTCCCAGATTGAACTATTAGTTCTGGACAGATATAAACCAGTATCCCAAAACTGTCCTGAATTATCTCCAGGCTGACACAGGTGGGAGGATGGGAATCCAATAGTTGCAAAGGTATCTATCTCTGTCTGGCTCTTCTCCTTCTGCTTTTGCACAAAGAGTTTCATTCCCAAGCATCTCAGTGTTTTTGGGCTGCCCCATGCCCACAGGCTCCTCCCGCCTGCCCCCAGCTATCCCTAATCCCAGCCACTTCTTTGCATCTCCAAACACAAGATTCGGCCATGGCAAGCTGGAGGATTTTGCTGTGCCAGGGGATACTCGTTGGCTGGCACCACATCTCCTGTGATCTCGCCCCGTTGGAGCAAGAGAAAATAAGTACCATTTGTTAACATGCCAATCGTTCTTTACACTGGCTGATTAAAAAATAATTACCCACAGCCATTATTGAGCACTCTTGCAAATGAGCTGTGGGAAGCTGTGACCGTGTGCTTAGCACACAGTGTGTCTTGCTTGTTTCAATATTATTTTAATTAAGTATCTGGGTAAAAGGCCTTTCTAATGTAACTTTCTTTTCATAAGCAGAGAGCAGGGCTCTGTGCTTGGCTGAGCGGTGACGGACTGCTATAGCCCGGCATTGCTCCAGGCTCTTCCACTGTGGTGACACAGTGGGACACACTGCTTATTCCAGTTCAACAGGACTAATCTTAGGGAGACCCATGGTGGGAAGGGAGCTCATCTGCACCCAAGGGACATGGCCACAGCAGATAGCTGGAAGGCATCACTGCCCTGAGACCAGCCAGCTGGGATCCTCTGGTTTGGTCTGGGATGTGGACAGGATGGAGCTGATGACCGAGGACATCCTTCGTGGATGGGGTGCTTGGTACCACCTCTCCTGCAGGCACAGGGGACCAGCACTGCCGAGGCAGTGAGAGGAAAGGACCTCACCCACAAGAGCTCTGGGAGAGCCTCATCCCGGGACAGGACCACAGACCCTCAGCACAGCTTCATTTGCCAGGATATTTTCCTGTTCTTTCCACAAACAAGTTTGCAAAAGTAAAAACAGAAGAGGTGGAGGAAAATCCACACATTCCGGTTGACTGCCTATGTCCTGTATTTGCCTTTGTGCATGACTCAAAGCAATCACGTCAGATAATTCCACCTCTTTCTTATTTACATGTTTTCCACTTTCTGAATCCCAGCCAGAGCTGTATTTAGCAGAGCACATGGCCACCATCCTTTATTTTGGAGGGTGATTGCTCTTTCACATGAGCTTATATTCTCTCATGTAGCATTTAAGCTGCAGCATTGGTGTAGATTATCTGTTGTTTGCAAGCAAATTAACTTGGCAAACACATTTCAGATCCTCAGCCAGTGTCAAATGAACATGGCACTGGAGAAATTGAATTACTGCACAAGTTCAAGCAGGACAAAACAGCCCCAGAGCTTCTTCTTGATCTTGATCTTTTTCTTATCAGACAAAATTCCTTCTCCAGTTATTTCAATCAGTATAAAAAGAAGGCTCTGAGCAAGTGCACCCTGAAGTCCCACTCAGATTTAGCAAGACGGAACTGAAGTTATTCTATGAATTTGTATTCTATGAAGTTGTAGAGAAAGGTGCAGCCATAACGGATCATCCTCACTAGGTGAGCTTGCAGCAGAGCAGATAAATGATCTCTGAATGTTTCTTTGGCAGAGCCAGACTGGTCGTGCTCTGCTCCTGGAGCAACACAGCAACAACATGCCTTTTTGATCAAATGGACGCTTAAGGTTTCCCCAGACAATTCCTCTCTGTGAGCTGAGAAGAGCACTAATTGCAACAGACACTCCAGAAAACTGAAAACCTTGAGCTTCAGACTCTGAATAGACAAAAATAAATAAAAATCTGAGGGCTTTTCTCTTGCTTCAACAAAAACATACGTTCTCACCAGACTTTTTTTGATGGAAAAAAATAACACATTCCCCAAACAGCTCTAGTTATTGCAGACAACTTCATTTCCCATCTCAGACACTGCTGTGGCAGGAACGTAAAAAGCAGAATTGATGAGATCAGACTAGGTTAGATAGAGAGCCTGGTGATGAAAAGCTGCTGCTGTTCTCTCTGCACCCATTCAGGGCCATTAGCAACCTCCATCCCTCTCACCTGGGGATGCTGCCCCATTGCTGAATTCTGGTCTAAGTAGCTGTTCCATGTCTCTCAATTTCTTCCTGCAGTCTCTGTTTTCAAGCACAGTTTGCCCCTCTGTGTGCTTTCCCTACTGGAGACTGAGCTCCAGAAAAACAGCAAGGAATTTCTGTATACATAATTTGGCAACACACTTTGTGATCCCTTGGGATAAAACTTGTTGGATCAGTGCACTTTTATTATTACAAGGGTGATGGTGACTATCTTATTCTCCTCTGAAAGCCCCTTTTTTTCTTTTTTTTTTTTTTCTTTAATGCAATAACACTTCCTTGTAGCTTCCCCCAGGAAATTGCTCTTCTCAGTGTAGTTTCACACTAGGTCACCCAAATAACCTGGAAAGAGCCATTTTACCAGCCCCTTGTCTTCAACACAAAACTACTATATCTTATTTGCCGGTGCATTAAGCTGGTTGAGAGCGGAGCAGGGTTGTGGAGGCAGTGAAACTTGTTCTAACACTCTCCCTTTTTTTTTCTTTCCTTGGATAATTTCATGGTCCATTAGTTCCCTGTAGCTGCTTCCTGCAAACACACACACATCGCCATGGTGTATGAGCTTCCCTCTCGCTAGCACAGGCACCGGGCAGATACATATCTAGCTGTCACACTTGCTCCAGGGGCACGGGAAAAGCAGCTCAGCCATGTCCAGGGCAGCGCAGAGCAGGATCCCCAGGGATGCTGATGTCCAGAACAGTTGGTAGACACCACATGAAGGTTCACAAGCACTGACGAACCACTGGGTGAGGGGACTGGTCCAGATTGCCACTGTCGTGGCACAGGGCGGTTTGCATGACACCTATCTGGCAGAAGCACTGCATGGAAAAACAGAGCAGGGAGAAGGATTAGAGGGGGTTTTCCCACCATCCAGCCCTGCAGCTACAGCAGGAGCTGGAGCATCCCATCACACTCCCCGGCCAGAGCAACCTCTGAGTTGCTGCAGCTCACAGTAGCTTACCCTGAGCAGGTAACAGGTCCAGTGCCCACAGCACCCTGCCCTTGAAAAGAGAGCAGCTGAAGCGTCATAAGACCCCTGCACTGGAATACACAATTTTATGTCTCTTATTTTTAAATCACATGGGGGGGAAAAAAAGAAATTAAAATCTGTACATGAGGATTTTGCAGCTGCATTTTGCTGCTCAGTTCTGAAACTTGCAGATTTGGGGAACCACTTCCCAACAGCAAAGTCTGTACCCAGAAGATGTGACTCAGTTATCAGAGAATGACTGCCCTGTTCTTTATGGAGAGGCTGGGGGCATCAGGATGGGCAGCCCCTCGGACAGGCATGATGTGGGTGGAGGGGATGGTTGAGACTGATGTCTCTCCAAAATGACAGCTTTTGCTTGGAGTTTGCTTTCTCTCTCTGACAATTGAACTCTGGGGAAAAAAAGAAGGGGAAAAAAAAAAAAGGAGGCAGGACAGAATGTGAATCCTGCCTGGAAAGAATAAAAATAAACAAAAAAGCCACCCCAAACAACCCCCAACAAAAATACAACAAAACAAAGGAAGCCGGGGGGGAGATCTGGTGGGTCTAACACACAAAGAAATGTTATTCACAGACATTATTGATTAAGTTTTCCTCACCAACACATACGTAAATACTTATCTCTCAAATGAATAAGAGGCTCTGTAATGCTGGAGGGAAGAAGGGAAAAGATTATTGAAAACGTGAGGGTCAGAGAAGCATCCGGCTGCAACGAATGAATTGAGAAGATAAACGAAGATGTCTTTGTCAACACATCGGTCTGCAAAGACCAAGTGAGATAGAAGGCAGCGATTTTCAGGCACTAGAAGCCATGCTTGGACTTTGATAACAATGAAATATAGATTATGGAGCAGAGCAGATCCTCACCTGGGCTAATTCAGTGCAAGAGCCCTGTTCACACGGCAGCTACATCAATTTACATCACCCGAGGATCCTGCTCGCTCCAGACAAAGCAGCCCATTAGCAGAAGGGCAGAAGCAGAGATTTATGACAACCTCTGTAGGGCAGGGAGAAAAGAGAAGAGCAACAATGAGTGAGATCAAAGGAGAAACAGAGGAGGAGTGAGGGCTCTGACCCATGAGTCCAAACCTTCCTGATTGCCTGGGCATCACTCCATTCCCAGCACTGCCTTGCCTGCTGCCACACGGTGGAGCACACGGGGCTCTGCCTGCAAACAGCTGCTTCTCGGGACGTCTAGGACATCGAGGAAATGTGCCAGATCCATTGAGAGTAGATCTGGCCCGTGAGCCAAACCCAGTGTCACATGTAGCACCGTGCAAAGCAGGGCTGGGACCCCCCATATGCACCAACTGAAAAGGAGCAGACATTTGGTGCTGAGCATTTGGTGATATCAACCCAGAAGCTCTTGAGCCATCTGAAAGCTGTGAGGGACCATTGGGATAACCTCTTCTGGCATCCAGCATCCCCATGGGATCAGCTCATGCATCCTGCCTCCAGTTCGCATCTCCAGACACGTGGCTTTCTCTCAAGGCAACAGGACTGTCTCAGGGACATATTAAACCTGCTCAGCACAGCTCAGGACTTGCCTTTCTACATCTACATCTCTGCATCTGCCACCATGTGGGGCAGAAACACTGGGACTGTACAGGCAGGATTTCTACCGAATAGGATGTTGCAGGGGTGTGCTGACGGTGGAGTTAAGAAGAAGCCAAGGTCCCCCCAGCACGGGGAGCTCAGCAAATGTCGGCGTGGGCTCTGGGCTTGCACAGCTGTGTGAGTGCAGGACTGAGGGTGCACATGCACCAGGAGACACTGCAGTTCCCCTAGAGAAGCTCTGCTGCTTCAGGTCAGTTGCCAGCCATCAGATCTGCCCAGCTGTACACAGAATCAGGTCCCTCCAAGCTCGCCCAGCAGGTCTGTGGATTTTGAAGTTATTCCTCACCCATCAAGGGTTTGCTCCTGTCCCCTCATGTGACAGCAACCAGAGACAGGCACGGGGCTCTGCCTGTGATACCGTCCCCCTTGCCTTGAGCCATTTCAGTGCAGCTCCTCCTACCTCAGTTTCTCTGCCTCTGAGCTGGGACACAAGGCACATCCCCGGGGACCCAGGTTTGCTGTGACACCTGCACGATCCACTCCCAAAAGAAAGAGAAAAAACCAAACTTCAGGGCTTTTCCTACCACCTTCTCTTGGTGTCTCCAGCACAGGCAGTAAAGCTGCTGTTATCCCAGAGAGTGGAGGCTCAGGAGCTGGAGCAGGGCAGCCTCTAGTGGCTGCGAGCCAGGAAATACATTCCCCAAACCCATGTGGAGGGATATTTGCTCCCCAAAGCATCCTGGCTTGAAAAAGCCACAGCCTGTGCTGCTAAATTGCCCCATAAGCCATAAATATTGGTCCTCGGACTCCCCCTCCCTATTTACATCTCTGCCTCCCTCCAGCCACAGCCACCTCTTACAAGCTGCTTCCACCCATCCCTCCAAACACCTCTGACCCCATGACCTCCTGCTCTGCCAACGCAGCCAGAGGTACCAAGAGACACATGTCCCAGACTTCATGGATGTGCCACACATGTCCACAGGGCTTCTAGAATCCCTGGAAATAGCTCCATCCTCAAAGGTTTGCCATGCACCTGATTGTGGGTAGCTATCGGACCTGCAGCACTATCTCCAAGTGCTGGAGCTGACTGTGACAGTGAATCCACCCCAATTCATTAATGCTCCACCTAGAGAAGCATGGCCTTTTCTGACACAGAGTGCTCTGGCCCTAGGGATGCCCAGTGCATCCTCCGCTGCACGGGGAAGAAGTTCTCCTCAGGGAAGGGGATGGCCAGGAACTGAAAGACCAGCCCTACGTCCAGCATTGCATCTATGGCCAGAACCGCCAATGCTGTCTTGACCCTCCTCTGCCAACAAAACTTCATCTTTCAGGTTGAGATTCATGCTCTGCAGCCATCCCACAGCTCCAATGCTGGCCTTCAGCTTTCCCTCCCACAGAACATAAAAATTAGTGGAACAAGACAAGCGAGATAAAAATCCTCCTGGCTGCCTCCAAGAGCCATTTGGCTTCACCTCAGCACATCCCCTCTCCCTATCTCATCCCAGTTTTACTGGTGAGTCAGAGCTCTCCAGTTAATGTTTGAGCATTGGGGCAGGGATAAGGAAGGAAACCAGGGCTTTTTGTGGGACATATGAGAGGACAGATCCCCAGACAGACAGACATAAATCTGCAGATCAAGCAGAAGAGGAGCTATTTGCATACCAGTGTGGGATGGCCATGAGTCGAACAGAAAGTTTTCCGGCCCCAAGTTTCAGGGAAATGACTGGTAACCAAGCACAGCATCAGCACAACAGGCTGGCTGACCACTGGCTATCAACTATGCAAGCAATTTAAACATAGTTTATGTCAATAAGTCAGGCAGCAGCTTTACTCTTAGAGCATCCTAAAATGAAAAAGGGATGGGGAAAGAAACCAAGCAGAGAGACCCATACTTAAGATGCACGCACATGCTCCCACTGCAGCTGCTGAGGAACCCACACCTGCCATCAACCTGCCCCACTACGCTTTTGTCAAAGAGCTTGGGCTGTGGCATAAGATTCAGGGACACTGCAAGGTTACCTCCAAAAGTAGAAATAAGGAAATGCCTCAAGGACTGGAAATATTAGCAGATAAATCCCTTTCATGAGTGCAAGAAGATTTTTCTCCCCACTTTTGGTTTTGACCATTTCACTAGGAGATGCAGTTTCCCAGCTAAGCAGTACAGGCAGCCCTTCAGAGACTTTGCTGCTGCTCTGGACATCTCCTGAAAAGTCCTGAAGCAGGGCCAGGCTTTGCAGCTTCTAGACACTCAGCATTTAAGTTATGGGATGAACAGTTCCCACTGTATACATGTTTATGCATATTGCCATTCCCTAACTACAGAGGAGACCCTAATCCTCCACAGGATCTCCTAGTTAGGAACAAAAGTCAGGCAAGTTCAGGTTTGAAATACTGAAAAGAGGGTGACTACAACTATTGGTAGGGACTGGACTGTTACAGCACTGAAAGCATCTTCTGTTAGTGTCCAGACAAGTTGGGCTGCACCTGTGTAATGTGAATCATTTGGCCAAAACCAGTCAGGAAGCCCCAACATACTAGAGAAATTTTTGCTTCTTCCTGCTGAATATCACCATGGTCCTTTTGACTATTTTTCCATTTTGCTTAGGCAAAAGAATTGCTAGAATTGTCCCAGAACCCTGCTGGGATTATTTCTTAAAACCCCAGATCCTTCTTGTTGCTACTCCATAATTATTCTTTTCTGAAATAATTTCTGCTTTCAGAGGTATGACACTTCAGAGTGACAGGTTACAGTCATCCTTCTCAGAAAGCACATCACAGGCAAAAGAAGGCAGGACAATGACCAAAACAGCTGCTGAACAAGTTATAGGGGAGGAGGTAAGGGAAGGACAGGAACAAGATACAGCCTTTTATCCTCCGCATTCACTGAGACATTATTCCTTCTTAATTGAAGCAAACCTTCTCTAACCAGCAGCACCTGCACCAAATGACCTGAGCCTACCTCCACCTGATAGTGTGGATGAGGATGGCAGCTGAGCCAAGTAGGAGGTTGTTTTCAGCAAGACTTCTGCCTCCAGGACCACTCATCATTTTCTGTGCTGGCTCTTTGACACCAAGGCAACGGCAAAATTAATGGCTGTGCTCCTGAAAGGGATTTAAACATTAATAATGAAGAGGGGACACAGCTCCGCAAGGCACATTAGCAGCCATTCAGGGCTTCACTTGCCTCAGATGGTTACAAAATGGTGTGTGTAATGCAAGGGCCCTCTTGTGATAGCACCCTATCTATTGGGAGTGGGATGGAGATGTGAGAGAGCTTGGCATAGCCTTATCTTAACTGTACCAGACTGATCCTGTCTTCCCTTCACTCCCTTTTCCTAAAGCCATAGTGAGTCCAGGTATTTTGTTTCTCAAGAGAACGGAAAGATTGTGTTAGACCCACATCTCCCCTGATGTTGCACAGCTTTCCAAGTCACACAAGGACTACCTGATCTGTCCCCAGAATTTACTCTTCTGAGGCTTCACCTTTCGCTGCTTGAAAGTATGGAAAAACTTGTCTTGATCGAGACAGGAAAGGGGCCAATTCAGTTTTGTTTCCATCAGAGAGGCTGTCAAAGCTGCTCAGAGGAGAAGCAGGAGCTGAGTCCAACTCACCCCCTTCATCTGGTGACGGCATCAGGACATAACAAAATCAGAAATCTGGTGGTCATTGGGTATGGCAGCTTCCGCAACACCTTCCCCTGACACCAGTGCCAAGTTCTTCCCCCATCCAGTGAGACAAGTCACCTACATGCCCCATTCCCCCATTCCCCCATTCCCAGTAAGTTCAACCTGCAGAAATGCTGCAGACAAATGAGCTTCCCAGGATGCTGGTTCGGTCACAGTCAGCTTGCACATCCAACACCTCGATGTCCCCAGATACTGAGACACAGCTCATTTGGCTCTGTGTTCATTATCTGTACTGCACCGTGACAGAGACCTTCAAAGGCAGGACCCCCTGGCCTGAATCAGACAAAGTGTCATCTGAGTTCTCCTTACTTCCTTTCTGGTTGCTGAACTTTTGGAGTGAATCTCAGATCACAATTTTCAAGCTGTTTTCTATGATTATGAAGTATAAAACATCCTTTTCTTTACTGAAAGCTTAGAGTAACAAGAATCTGTCTGAATCCAGTATCCAAAGATTTAGAACAAATGCCCATTCTTGCAAACATCACAATAAAATTATGTGAGCCAGCGATACTCGAAATAACACCCAATTTATCTTCCTATTTCCCCTGTATGATTATGTCTTTCATTTTGCTGGGGTAAAGAACCTTGAAAACAAATGAGTCAGTTTGATTTTTGTTTCAGGGAGAAGTTCATTTCCTGGTTCCTTTGCTCACTTGCAATGTTCAGCTGACAGTCTGCAGTTTTCTGAAAAATTCAAAGACTTTTGAAATTTCGGACTTTGTGGGCCAAGAAGGCGAGTTCCCAGAAACCCCTTGCCACTCCTCAGTTTTGTGCTGGCATTCCAGTGCCTGTGGTACTTGAAGCACAGGAGCACTGGCCTTCCACCAGGCTCCCAGCTTTCCTCCTCACAACCTTCCCTCTGGTGAGCTCAACACAGGAGATGACTGACAGCCCTGAAGTATAGCAAGATCTACCCTATACATTTAAAATGTAAATAGAAAATAACCCACCCTCAGCATCACAAGACTGGGCTACGGTGGTGGGAGCAGAAGCTTGCAAGCCCTTACCTGCTGTTTAACCCTGACCACTGCCAGGACACAAGCATAGAGCAATATTTACCCCCTGGAAATGAAGGAAGACAGAGTTTTTCACTCCGTCTTGAGGAATAGCCTTGCATCACTGGTCTCAAGCTCCTTGACTTGCTTTTCACAGTGATTCCCCAGATGATGGAAGCAGTCCAAGGACTCTACAGTCTTTCCCATCTTCAGACCTTCGGTTATTTTCCTGCCTTTCCTAGGTCTGTGCTGCAAACAGGAGCCTATCACCCTTGCTGGGAGGTTAATTGTATCTCAGGGGACATCCCCAAAACTGGTACTGAGCACCACTCTCAATACCTGCAGGAGCAGCCCTGCATATCTCCACCCAAGGAGTCCCTTGAAAACCTCATTCTCCTCTTCCAAACCCTGAGCACTTCATCTCACCTTTGCAGCATCAACCACACTCTCACACAGAGTCTTTCCCTAGTCTGATGAGGAGGTACAGCCAATTTTGCAATATAATGAATGTACGTACATAAAAGTTCTGATTCAAACACTTTCATTAGATTTAGTCACTGGCTCCCAAATACAAAATGATGGTGACACCAATTCCTTCTCAGCCTGAGTGACTAATTGTGACACAGAGGCAATTAGGCTTGGTTAAATGATCCATGTCCCTTCAAAATAATGGTCTGTCAAACTGCATTCGCCCAAAATAATCTGGGATTGACTTGACAATCAAAATATCTATTTCTTCAAAATTAATAAAAACCCAGAATTCCTTGTTTCTCCACGGTGCAGCTGCAAAATGAAAGGGCTGCCTCACTGCACATGTGGGAGGATGGGTCACTCTGAGGGAGAAGGGAACAGGCATTAGAAGGCAAGATAAAACAGCTATCACAAACTACTTGATGCAAGCAGAATACAGCAGAACAGACTGCTCTGGCCTTTTGAAAACACCCCTGCAAAGTCTCCAGCACAGGAAATAGCTACAGTGAGGGAAGATGGGACAGACAGGGATCTCTGATCACCTCTACCAGACTGTTACCAGAGCCCCCAAGGCACCAACAGGAACTTTGCTGGTGCACTCTGAGGGCAATGTTCCATCTCTAAGAGATTCCCTCTAAAGAAGCCCTGCCAACAGGTCCTTGTGGTCTATGAGGTGATCCTGCAAAATTCTTGGGTCTTGGGAAGTGGATGAGCCACCTCATGGAAGCACCTTGCAGAGAACACAGTGCTCACAGGGACCACGTAACACTGTCTGCTGTGGGGACAGGAACATCAGGGGATGAGAGCCAAATTTCTCCACGCTTCAGACAGCAGATCCCAGAGCACTCTGCACTTCCCCATCCAATATCCTAACCCAAAGTTAATAAGGACCAACCCTCAAGTTTGTTACCTAGTCGCCTGCCTCCACAGGGAGCATCTACTAATTAAGTATAGTAGGTTAATTGGAAGAACCCACACAGACGTCTTGAACATGCAAGCCCCAGGGATGAGCCCTCCCCATCCCTGCCATTCCATACCACCCCATGGGAGGGTTCTTTAGCACACTCACAACAGTGGAGGGCACCCAGCTCCGTGGGACCCCAGCAAAGGATGCCCTGGCAGCTTAGCTAATTTCTACACTGCCCCCAAATTGTGTCAATGCAATTTCCATCTGCTCTGCACAGCTCACTGCACCCAGCTCTGAGAAGGGAATGATAAAGCAATTACCCATGTTAATGGAAGCAGATATTCTGTCCTGCCTGTATTACTGTGTCTCTCTACCCCTGAGCGCCAATAGCAGGAAGGTGCCACGGAACCATCTAAGCACAGCCTGTGACCTGCCTGTGTCTTCATCCTGCTTGCTCACACACAGTCTTCCACAGGCAGCAGAGCCACAACGGTGGCTTTTCAGGGACTTTCCCAAATGGATTCTCACATGTCTGATGCTGTTGAGTTCATCCCTTGGAGACACCAATTCGGATCTTTTTCCTCCACCTTTCATTGAAGAGGAATTGAACATCTTTGAGACTGTCCCATGCCAGCTCTGTCTGAAATAGGGTAATTAGCTGAAATGGGGTGATTGGCTGAAGGTTCCTGGTGCTGGGTGAGAGACAGGGAGCCAAGCCCTGCAACATGAAGCTGGAAACAACAGATTTCGCATTCAGAGCAAATTACCACCTGGGAGACAAGAAGTGGCACTGCATCCTCTCAAAACACTGATCCACCCCACACAATTTCCTCATCTATGCAACTGCTCAAATCAGCGTGGACTGAGGACAAAAGTCCAGGCAGAGACTGAGCCTCACATGTGCATGCTGCATGAGCCCTTGCCAGCAGCAGAAGATGAAGTCTATGTGATGCTGTGTATGTGACAGAAGGTAGTCAGAGCTGATGATGCCATAGGTCTTTAACCCCTGTTCTTTATAGTGAACTCAGCAGCACAGTCAGTAACACACAGAAATAGCAACTTACTACTGGGAGAGATTTTTCACCAAATTGTCATTTCATCTGTGACTCTCTGGGCTGATCTGCAAAAGCTGACTGTAAAATATCTCCAAAGAGATGTGGGAATAGAGACAGTCCTCCACTGTAAAATTAAAAATCACTGACCTTTTAAAGGGTAGTGGGTTATTCATGCTAGCACTCATAGCATGGTATAATCACCCTCCTCCAGTATCCCCTCCATGTTGCAGGGAGATTAATTACTTGTATTCCTCATTTTCCAACGAAAAAAACTGACTATTACTTCTGCTTTAGCTAAGCCTCTCTGCTCCACAGGTACCAGCGGCTTTAGCTCTAAAGCTAAATGGATCAACATGCCCACCTGAGCTCAGGATGGTTGCTTTCAATTTATTCATAACTCCCAGGATTCTGGCTGACACACAGTGACTCAGGCAGGCCTCCTAGCCCAGGGTCTCCAGCCCCTGATACCCTGGGCCTCCTACAAGTTCCCAGACTCCAGCAAGGAAAAGAACCACAGCTCCAGGCATGGATGGAGGTGGGCAGGAAGGTGTTAAATCTGGAGCTGCACTAGCTCTCCCCCTCCTGCAGTGGGGACTTCATCCTTTATTTATGGGCCAGCCTTCTCTGGATACTAGACATCTAAATTTTTCAGCAAGGTCTATGTCCCATCACCCAGGGCAGTTTAAATTTTCACTCATCATGCCCAGACATTGGCACAGGCATCAGCAAAGGGATAGTAATTACGGCAGGAAAAGGATGAAAAGAAGAGTCAGTCCTGCAGTGATTATCCCCCATGTAAAAGGGAATTATGTATATTTTACAGGGTGAGAATGATCAGCCTGTTGCACTACTTGGTCTTGCCTGAACACAGCAGAGAAAAGACATTAAAAGAGCTTCTCATTAAGGTGTTGTCTCAGCCAAAGGACATTGCTGCTGGAAACAGCCAGTAAACATGAGAAAGCCCCAGGCAGCACTCATTTGGTTTTGAGCATGATGTGACCAATAATGTCCGAATGCTCATCAAAAGGCAGCCCAAGAACAGAAAGTTGTTTGGCACAGGGATCTCCAAAGAGAGATGTAACATGGGATGTTTCCTCATAGGGTGCTGACATCTAACTCTTAAAGGCTCAGATTTTCAAAGACTTGTGAAAACACAGCTCAGTCCACAGGAAATCCTCAGGCTTGCTGCCTCCTCTTACCAGCCACACTAAGAGCAGAAGCCACCACTGACCCAGCTGCCAAAAGAGATGCTGATAGCCAGACCATGTTTGATCATTAGGCACGCTCAGACAGATTGGGTTTATGTGTCAGGAGAGGTTCAGGCTCCCAGCAGAAGCTCCTGGGCAATTTGCACAGCTCAATATAACAATTTGCTCATGAATTATGTTATGGGAGAGAGAAGCAATGCTGTCTGAGTGCTAAAGAGGAGAGCTGGTTATTGCCTTGCCATCAAGGCATCGCTCCATGATCATTTTGCCAGATCTGATTTAAATTGCTGCAGGAAAAGTGGGAGACAAGGGCACGAGGCTGTGTCCAGCCAAAATGGAGGGTAGGGAGCTCAAGGGGTCCAATTTTCCCACACATAGCAGGGCTTCTGCAAAGACAGAAATGGACTCGTGTCATAATGCCCACCTGGAAAATCCCATCTGCTCTTCCTTCCATTCCAAGCCACCTACCCCCATCCAATGGAGCTGTACATTTGCCTCCTTCCCCTCCCTTCTGGCCCCTGCCTCGCATTGGAGGGCTGCACATGGTCACCCAGGTGTTGGGGACTCCCTAACAGCACAGCCCAGAAGAGTCCTACACAGAAGTTCCCATTCACAGGCCACCACACAGCAGAGAGAAAGGGGATGCCCCTGGGAACCCCACTTGGAACTTCTGAAAGTGGAGGCAAAAAGTTTGTTTTTCTTTCATGCGCTGGAAGCTCTCTAATTGCACTAGACTGTTTCTCCAAGAAGGATGTAATTAAAAGTGAATGGCTCCAAGTCTTTTATCATCATGAATATTAAATAAAGATAAACACCACATCAATATTCATTTAAGCAGAAACATAAAATGAAAGGCAGGACTTGATCCCAACTGACACTTTAGCATTTTATAGATGAAATTACAGAGCTAGAGAGTGAAAAAAGTATCCCAAAAACCAACCAAACAAAAAACCCACAAAACATTTGTGACCTTGGCACAAAGCAGCTGGGACAGGCTGGAAGTGACAGCCACCCCATGGTGTGTCCTTCTTCATCACCCTGTCCCCAAAGTTAGTTGCTTCAGAGGAAGATATAGGACATTCCCAGGCTGACAGTTCCAGCACTAAGTGGCACAGGAGCTGGGTTTAATCTCACCTTTGCTCAGAGCACTGATGTACAAGTGCTTGCTGGAGTCACTCCACAGATGCACAGTCCAAAGGGATGCTCTTATTGACTACACTAATAGTCCATTGTGCTCCAGTGCTGCTGTGGGGTGATCCAAACCCTGCTGAGGGATCCAATCCCATCCCCTCACAGTCCTGTAACATGTTCAAGATTTTCCTCATGTTGAAATACATATAAAGTCATGCTTTCTGTCCAGCTTCCCCTTCTCCATCCCTGTTTTCACCTTTTATTTCTCTTTTCCAGCACTCCCCCAGCACTGATGAAGCATATCTCACCACCAGCAGCTGCTGTAAGGCAGCTAGATGGTCCCTCAGTCTCTTGTTAAGGCTGTTGGAGCCTCACCAGTGACCTGTTTGTGTGGGTTTGGTATCTTTATTACTGTTTATAGCATGGTGGCACATAGCACCTTCACCCACCTACACCGGCTATAGATACAGCTCATCCCCTGCACATTGTACCCTCCAGCCTCCAGTCATCATAGAAAGGCTTTCCCTAGAGAACCCAGACTGGGAGCTGAGCAAAGGTTTGTGTGTCCCAGCTCAGCCTCCACAAGTACTGTAAGTACAGTACAAGTACTCTAAAGACATCATTAAGGAGAAATTGGACATAGCTGGCTTGCAGAAAAGTCCTCCTTGGCAAGTCAAGCCTATATCCTTCTCCTGTAGCAGGTCACAGGTGCCCCCACCCGCACCACCAGACTTTCCTAGGAACCAGGCACACCACATCTCACCCAGATTGCATCCCTCAGCTTTCTGAGCAGCTACTCACACTCCTGCGTGCCCCAAGCCTGATGGAAAGAGCAGAGGAAGGAACAAAGCAAAGGAATCATGGGGAAAGTCCTCCCAAGGTTCAAGAACACAACTCCCAGCTGTTCTGTAGCTATTTATGTGGTTTTCAGGCTCCCTCTAACTGGTCTCCAGGCAAAGCCAGTGCACCTGAGTCAGACCAGTGAGCAACATTAAGCCCGAGCTTCCAGCCATCCTCAGCACTCTGCTCTGAGATGGGAGCACAGTCCCAAGACATGCCCCCAGGCTGCAGAGCTTTTCCTGAGGTGTAAAACTGCTGTTTAAATGTCGTCTGTCTGTAAGCAAACGTACAGTGTGTCTGGGTCACTGCCTGATGGTGTCTCAGGCAGACTCTGGCTTCAGACTTCTCCCTGCACCACTCTGCCCTCTCTTTGCTCCTCTGCTGGTAATGTGCTCTCAGTATCAGAACTCTGACCCAGAAGTGGCCACATCCTGACAGCAAGTGAAATCACCAGTGTGCAATCGTTTTGTGATGCTAGAAATATTCAATATCAATTTTTGTGCTCAAATACACCCCTGAGGAGCTCACTCATGAATGAATAATGCAGAAATTGCTCTCTGCAAATGCAGCCCAGTGCATCATCCCTCTCTGCCCACTGCTGCCCTCAGGACTAACAATCTTCTTCTTCTCCCAAGCCTATGGCTTATCTCAGCTGAATTTTTGTGTCTTAGAGGGGCCGACTGTGGCATGAGTAAGAATCAAGATGTGATTTGAATGACATTGTAAATGTGGTTGTCCATAAAAGCACAAGTCACAGCAGATTTTGAAGATAACTAATGGCCCGTTTCTGGGTCTCATATATCCAGGTGAGTTGTTGAAATCCACCCAGCCGTCCTGTCTCCAGATGTGTGATCTATGAGCTGTGTTCCCACCCCCAGCCTACAGCACATGTTATGCATGGGCTGCCATAGCAGGGTCTCTGCACACCCCTAACGACCCGAGGTGGATGATTAACAGCTTGTAATGAGAGCAGAGCTGCTGCTTGTCGATAATACTCCACAATAAGGCTCACAAAGCCCACATGAAGAATGGCTGCTCCCAAACCGGTGCAGAGCAGTGCACGTAGGCAGGCAAAGAGTTCTCAGTCCTCTCCCGAATTCCTCATTCCCCAAGTTGTCTTTACTCCCGTCTGTGCATAGCTGCAAGTTATGTCTTCATATTGCTGCTCCAAGGGATGGCCAGTGGAAGGATTAAACATCCAGACTTTCGTAGGATGGGGTGTTCAGAGAGATGGGAGAGCTGGGCCTTCAACTGGCTATATGAAAGGCAGTTTTGAAAGAATACTTATCAGTTAGTGGTGTGATGACTTTGATATTTGTTTTGTCCTTGTGTCTAATGGCTCAGCCCTTCCAGTGTCAGAGTATCTGGTGTCTGGACAGCCTTCACCAGGAGAAAGGGACACCAAGGGGAACTGAGGTAGGGGACATCAGGCCTCCATGGATGTGTAAGGTGTAAGGCACACATCCAGCTGTGGCTGTAGGGACCTGGGGATCTCTTCAGCAGTAGCACAGTGTGCACCACTGTCAGTGGTCAAAGGACTTGTCTGAGACACCTTCTTCTTGCAACCTCTCCCATACATCTGCATTGCCTTCCAGCCTCATCAGCTTTTCAGTAGCCCAGCTGTTATGTCCCACCCCAGAGGTTGGAAGCTAGAGGGACAATCCCTCGAGTGACAGAAAGGCCCTGCAAACGTGGGTTTCCATGCTGGCAGCAGCATTTCCCACTTGTGGCCAGGAGCAAATGAGTCACTTGGCACTTCTGTCTGTATGAGCTGCCTCATCAGTGAAGCAGTCCCAGCACCAGAGCTTTGCCATTTAGTTTTGGCCTCATCAAGTCCAGAAGCACTGGATATCCCAGATGTCTCCATGCACCAAGCCTTCTTCAGATCCTTTCCTTTCTAGGCTGTGTTGTTTGAGATAGCCAAAATTGTGAGTACATCACCAGAAGCCTTAAAAATGCTTCTTACCACAGACAGGGGCCTAAAGCATAAAGATGTGTTGGTCATGGCACACATGGGCAGTGTCCCCAGGACCAGTGACACAGCAAATTGCTTGCCTGCCCTGGCTCCACCAAGGATCAAGTGGCACCACTAGGAGCTACCACTCATGACAAATTGCTCCCTGGTCACCATCCTACCTGGTGTCACCATAACCCAGACCTCAGAGAGCAGGTGGCCCCAGCACACCACCTGCAGGGATGGGATTGTTAATCGCTGCAAGTAGAGAAGACCTGCAGGCTTCCACATCCATCACAGCCTCACCACCGCCACGTCTAAAAATTATGACAGTAGAGAGGGCTTCCCCTTGGGGGAGCTTTGAAAGGTCTACTGGTCCCGAGAGAAAATGGACATCCATTTTCCCCAGTAGCAAGAGGCTTTGCCTCTTCCCCCAGCCTCTTGCCCCAGCAAGAGGCTTTGCCCCAGGACATTGGTTTTCAGGCTTCCCAAGAGGAGAAAGAGGCTACATTTAGGGCAGAGAGTTACACAACCGGAACAGGGACTGCAGACCCAAATGCTGGGAGCTACAAGTTGTGGGGAATCGTGATGAACGCCGGGCATGTGAGCAGGGGCTGGTGCTGTCAGGGCCAGCAACGACTCACATCATGGTTCAACACCCACCAGCTTCAGCAAAGCCAAGCTTTTGGAACTGAAAAAAAAAAGAGAAGGAAACAATGCTCTGAGATTTTTCTGTGTCTTTTTCTTCTTTTATTTTTTTCCAAGGGAGGCAAGGTCCTGCAAACAAGCTGTTGATTGAGCTGAACCGGCTCATGTTATCTGTGCTTGTGAGCACAGCACAGCGTGCAGTGCCCTCCAACACCATGGATTTGCTATCATCCCCTGCCACCCACGTAATCACTTCAGTCACACCACACTCTGTCCCACTGCAATTTCACAGCCGCTCGGTCAGGGGGACATCACAGTGATTTGGGCTTGTCTGAAAGCATTGCAACTGTGTGCTGCCTCTCAAAAGGACACCGGTTTGCACAGGGAGGGACTGGTTGTGATGTGACCCTTACAGGGTCCAGAGCTCCCCAGTGACTCACTTGCCACCAAGAAAAGTGCTTGGAGAAGCAAAGGGTGCTGTGTCTCAGCACCTGGGAATGGAAAACAGAGCCCTTGCCTCCTCTGGACAAGGTAGAGTGTGGAGCATCGGGCTGTGAGGCAGGACCATAGCTTTCAAAGCCTGCCCCTGCCCCAGATTTCCCATGGATTGCTCCAAATAAGTTTCAGAGGTCTTTTTCTCTCAAAAGTGTGCAAGTGATGCTGTGCTGCTTGCCTCCATGGGTGTTCAGTGCCTCAACCCTTCACAAGTCTTGTGCCAGTCCTTCAATAGTGGTGTAGGCTCAGCCAAGCCTGTATCCCATCGAGGTGGGTGATGTTTCAGGATCTCATATCTCACTCTCTCAAAAGCATTCAGGGGCTTCCCTTCCAGTGAAATACAATGCCAAAATATTCATCAAAACTGGGGCCAGCACACATGGTTACACACCAGCACAAAGTCACAATTCTGACAGTTGTCAGGAGTCAGTGATGCAGCAGCTGGAACCCAGCAGTAGGAGAGATATATTTGAATTAACCAATGTATGACACACCATCCTGATTTCTCTGGGTTTACTTCAGTGTTATATGCATTTTTTATCTCTCTGCATCTTTTTAGGGTCCACCAAGTATCCCTCAGTTTCAGCAGAGGGAGGAATGACAGGTTGCTGAAACAATCCTGATCATCTCGTGCAAGTCATGAATGTGCTGTGACAGTCAGGCTGCCTCCCGTGACCCCACGGTGTGCATACTGAGGCAGAGGATGGGGCTGAAAAGGGGAAGAAGAGGGCTCAATATTTCCATCCACAGTGTTATGGATCTGATTTTCTCTTGCAGCCAAACAAAGCATTGATTTATTGAATAGCCACTGGGCTGTGCTGAGAGTGCACTAGATTTGTTTTAGGTATCTTCTAGTGGATGCTGTGTGCTACCTCAGCGGGTCACCTCTGCAAAGGGCTGTGGCATGAGCCTCTCCTCAGGACAAGTGCTGGAGAAGGGCCAGCACAGCCCAGGGACAGAAGGGAAGTATCTCGGAAGGTATCTCGCCTCTACACTTTCTCCTTAACCAGCCCCCAGGGCAGATTCATCCGTTGGAATTGCTGGCAGGAGCAGTCTGAAAGCGCGCAGAGCCCAGCACATCCCCAGGACCCCCGTGTCGCACGGCGGGAGCACTGCTGCCCCCCCGGACCTCCCCACGCAGAGGTTCAAGTGCCATCTAGCGGCACGCGGGTCCCCGTGGGACAGACGGACGTCCGCAGCTCCTGGGCAGCGAGCTTTCCCTTCCCCTCCGTCTCTGCACGCTGCTTCCCAGATGCACTCCCCTCTTCTCCACAGAGCCACGCTTTGCCATCACCCCACAGCCTCTTTTTCCCACCTCCATGTAGTCTCCCTTCCCGATCTCCACCTCCCTCCCTCCCCCTCCCCGGCCCCTTTGTTTTATATCCCCCCTTTTCTATGCTCATACATCCTCCCTTTCATCCATGCCAGATCTGGGCTGTGGCCACCTCCTCCTGGGACTGTCACACCCTGCAACAGCTCCAGGGGCAGGGCACTGCAAAGCCACTGAAGGACTTAACCTCCTCCCAGGCCCACAAAGCAGGGAGATGGCTTTGCAATGCGACTGTCTGCCCTGTTCAGACTCCTGAGTGTCTCTGTTGTCACGTCCATGCCCTGTCCCCCAGTGCCTTCCCCAAAGTGGCTCTTCCGCTCTCCCTAGTTCTGGAGCTGCAGAGAACCTGCAGCAGGGTGTTGTGGGCCCCACCAGCACCTCCCCAAGGGTTGCTTCGATGGGGCCTTGTCAGTGGTAAGAGCCACGAGGGGGCTCCAGGAACTCATCTGAGACGAAGAAGAAACCCCAGGAGCAGAGCCTGTATCTTCTGTAGGATGGAGGAGAGATGCTAGGAGCAGAGCTCACCTCTCCTGGAGAATGAGGTCTTCTCCAGCATCCAGGATGGAGGAGAGCAGGAGAGGTGTCACAGCTCTGATAAAGGGGCAGGATCTGCCAGAACATTTGTTCCTGTCACATACACCATGACCAGGAGCAGTGCACAAATTGCAATCTGCCCAGCACAGGGCCTGAGAGAGGCTGTGGTGTGGGCTGTGCTGGCCTGACCCAGAGGGGCACAAGTTGTTGCAGGATACTGGTGTTCAGTGTATGATTATTTACATCAGTCATAAATTCACCCCACGGTCTTATTCCTGTGGGTCCACATTTATCCCTCACAGATGTTTTATCTCTGTCTAACTCCACTTATTCTAGGAGTATTATTTCCAGGAGTTGAATTGGCCCCCAGCATTAAAGAAATGATTTGGACAACACTGCTGAGCTCAGTCCTTGATGAGAATCATGGGCATGGAGAAGTAACCCCAGGGATGACCTCTTCAAGTACGGGAGACATTTGTGAGAAAGCGGGTCCCAGCCTGTGTGCTGGTCTGTCACAGTCTAACTCCACTGTCTCACCAGCACTTAGTGAAGAAAACAATCCTCGCTAAAAACTCAGCATGCCCACTCCTGTCACTTCATTGTGAGACCTCAGATAATATTTTTGCAGGAACCCCACTGGGGACAAGACTCAATTCCCGTGGAAATCACTGAGATAGTTGTGAGCTAGCTGAATGTTTCAGGTAAAGAGCAGGTAATAGCACACATGAGACAAGGTGACCCTTGCCTGGCACCCTGCCTGCACAGCACCAGGTTCTCCTCTCAATGATTTTTTATTTTTGCCTTTACTCTTGGCAGATACTTCACACAGCCCTGTGAGTGGCCAGGCCTGGCTACAGAGAACCCTCCTTTTGAGAAGATGAGAATAATGCTGGAGAAGGCATTGCAGCCAGAGCAGATTCTACACCACCCTCCCTTTGCAGGTCCTTGGCTGTCTCCTCACCAGCTCCTCTGAAGCACAGGGCTTATATTGCTACACAGGCTGGAAATTACCACGCCCACACACTGCAGCAGTGGGGTGCAGAGTCCATCAGACCTGACCTGATGTGAGGGAGGCAGTGCAATTAGTCAGGCCAGCTAATTAGGGCTCCAGCAGGACTCGTCTAGAGACCTGGGTCCAGCTGGAGGACTCAACACTGCAGGTGTCGGGGCTGGAGTTTCAAGCAGGAGGGAGTGGGGGTGCAGGAGACTGCAGATAGTTTTAGGCACTTGGGTACAGCAAAACCGAATTTGTGCCCATTCAGCCACTGCTTCTCAACTTTCTTTATGAGCCCACACTGTCTTAGGTCAGACTTGGCCAGAAAAAAAAACTGATTCTTGAGCTGCTCAGCACAAGCTTTCAGGGAGCTATGATTCTGTGCAGCAAGGGGGTTGGTGGACTGGAACAAGCACTAGGTCAAGGAAACCCCCTAGGATACAGCAATGTAACAGGGAAATCAGCTCAGAAGGCTGCTGAAGGGATCTCCAGTGGCCTGCCTCTTGAGCATCCTCTCCTGCCTTCCAGAGCCTACATGGTCAGCATGGATGCTTCAAGCCCACACTGCATCCAGCAACATAGCCCCAAAACATGAGGAGCTTCTGTTGCCACTTTACATTTCCCAGTCCAGCCTTGCAGTGTAGACACTGACTTTGACCCTGGGTGATCCGGCTTGAAAGAAGCATCGATAGGCATAGAAAATGTCACTTCAGAATTAATGTTAGAGAATTAATTAGAGAAGCTGTTCCAAAAAGATACAGAAGGCTGCTGTGATGGAAAAATGACTGTATGAAGGACCCACCCTGCCGAACAGGCAGGGAAAAAATAGATCACAATGTATTCAGGGCCCAGACAAGACCACACTTGCCTGCAAAAATAAATGCTTGCATTTGACACATTGCTTACATATTAATTAATTTGATCAGCCTGCCTGGGTGTGTGAGCATGAGTGAGAGAGAGCTCGTGACTGTGTAGTGATAAGCTGTTAAAACTTCCCAAATAGGGCTACAAATAACTGCAGACCAAGATCTTCCCTTTGCCCAGAGCCTTTCTCCTGTTTTTCTAGTGCTTTTCCACTCATATTTTTCTATTTTACTTCACTTGACTCTTAGGTACCACTTCTCTCCCAGCACAAAACCAGAGGCTCACAGGAGCAAGAGAACTAGCTTCTGCCCTCCAAGACAAGGAACCATAACCCCCCCCAAACAACAAGACAAGAACTGGAAAAAAGAAAATTCTAATTTTTTTTCACTCTGTCCCCTTCCCTCCCAGCTTATCCAGGACTGCTGAAGGGGCAAAGCCGATGCAGAGGCTGGAGGTACCATCGCCCCTTTAACAGCAGCACCACAGCCTGACATCAGCGAGCTGGGGAGTCCAGGAAGGCTGGGAGCTGCTGCTCCAGGAGTGGTGCCAACACATCCCCGTTTCCCTGCCTCTTCCCGGCTCTTGTTTGTGTGTGCCTTTTAACATGCCGCATGTGTATCCGTGCCTGCCAGTGGATGTCTGCACGGTTTACATTAGCCAGCTCAAGCTGAAATTGGTAAACAGCTATTAATGTTTTGCTCTTCATGTGTCCAAGGAGATTTCTGAATGAGGGAGTCGCTTGCATCCTTTGACTTTCTACGTGCTTTTCCCTTGTTTGCAGCCCAGATAGGTCTTCTTCCCACTTAGCTATGCAGACAAGGGAGTTTGGGTTGGTTTGTGCCTGGCACAGGGAGTGGAGGTGAATCTCCTGTGGCTTAGCGGGGAGTGTTCTTGGTTTTACCTGTTTCCTGAACAGGAGGGAGTCAGGCTCAAAGCCTGGAACTTTTGTGTTTAAAGATCTCACTCCTGAGCAGAGTCCACATCTAAAGCTGCTCTTTTGCCCTGGGGCAAAATACTGAACCCGGCAATTCCTCAGTTCTGCCGGAGCCTGCAAACTAGGGCTTAATTTTACTCGGACTGTCACAACTCCAAAGTTTGTTGGAAGACAGATTCCCATCCCAAACGCTGCCCGGCACTAAGTAGAGATGCTGAAAGAAAGCCCCGAGAGCCAATCCCAGCGGCAGCATCATCACTAAAGCTATTTATCCCCGCACGGTTTGGTATTTTTTTTCACACATTCTTGCCTTCTGTTTTTGCTGGAGCCTCCGACTCCATTGAGAGGCAAATTTTAGCCATCTGGCAAAGCAGGCTGTGAGAGGAAAAAAAGAGAGAGAAAACACAATGTGCATGGGCACCGCCACTCACACATACAAAACTCTGGAGATTAGGGAAGACAAAAACTCCGCTGAATGCTGGAGCGCAGGGCAGCCCCGCGGCGGAGAGGAGGGAGAGGCGGGCGGGGAGGAGGGCTCGGATGCGGGCAGGTCTGCCTGCTGCCTGCTGCCCGCCTGGATGTGGGGAACGGCTGCAGGCAGGGAAAGGCGTGACCTGCATGGAAAATGCCAGACAACTCCAGACGCACACACACATAGGCGCACACACGGTCACAAATCTCCGGATAGAGATAAGGCGGACGGCGGAGCGTTGGGAAGGAGGCAAAGCCGTCCCCCGCGAACGAGCCATCGATCCTCCGCACCAAATCCACCGGGAAATCCTCCCAGCAGCAAAATGAGGTGAGTAGGTCCGCGATGGGCTGACCTCGGGCTCCCGCACACCATGGTCTCAGGGCACGGCCGGGGGGGGGGGGCACGCTGCTGAGGGAGGTTTCTCGATGATGACCGCGGCTTCAGTTCCCCTATCTGTGAGCAAACAAGGCATTGCTCACGCCTCGGCTTCGTGCCGCAGCCCAGCCTGCATGCCGGAATCCCGGCAGGGAGCGTCGGGTGATGGGCACTGCTCTGCCATGGTCCGAGGGACAAAGGTGCGAGTGAGGCAGGACCTGCTGCACGGGCTTTAGGTGTTTGGGGACACCACGGTTATTAGTCACTTTTACCGGAGGTCAAGACTTTCCTGTGATGGGAAAGAAGTTTGATGCTGTTTTGCCTCCCGTGTTGAAGGGGAATACAAAGTTGCACCAGCAAACGGCCCGTTGAGATCGAGGAGCTGATGCCCATTTATACCAGCTGAACATCCAGCCCCATGCATGTACTCTGGCCAGAGGAGGAACAGTTTTTCCTTTCTCACATTTTTGTGGTTTCAGAAGAGCTGTCAAAAAAAGGCATGTTCAACCTTACTCTGCTTCAAGGAAAAATCAATCTAAATTTCTCAGCTCCCATTAACTTTTCTTTGTAATGAAGAGCTGAGAAAAGTGACAGCACTACACAAAAGAACTCCAGAAATTTACTGCCCTGGCTTTGAAAGAACACAGACAAGTTAAACATAATCCACTAATATAGCTTCCATTTCCTCACCAGCATACCTAAATCAAACCCTGATTTTGAAACCAGGTGTACGTGTTCGTGTGAGTAGTTCCAATGTCTGTAGTACACACCTACAAGCCTTTGCCAGGCCTTAGTGCCTATTTTAGAAAGCAGAAATTTTCATCTCTAATGGCTCTAATTTCCTTTGTGTGCTCCACTGTGTGTAAAGAGCCTGAGGTTTGATCCTCTTTTTGGGTTTTATGCAATGGCACAGGCTTCTGTGTTCACACCTCCAGCACAGGTGGTGTTCTCTCCTTGCACAGAGAAATACTCGGTTTATGCTCACTTTCATGGTCAAATGCAACTGGAGGCTGATGTGAAGCCAGCTGGACTGCCACTGATTTACCTGTCCCCTCTGCCCTCCTCTTGGAAAATCAAGTTGGTAACAAGTTGGGACAAACTCTTCAGGCTGAGATTTTTTTAAAAAATGGGTTTGATAACAGAACACCTCTAAAGGATCTCAGCCTCTGTGTACTTTCTCTGAGAAATTCAGAGAAAAAGAAGAAGAAAAGAAAGAGGAAAGAAAAGAGAGAGAAGAGAAGAGAAGAGAAGAGAAGAGAAGAGAAGAGAAGAGAAGAGAAGAGAAGAGAAGAGAAGAGAAGAGAAG
>JAWMRA010000009.1:9870701-9909886 GCA_035584735.1 Pseudotriccus pelzelni | reverse complement strand
GAAGAGAAGAGAAGAGAAGAGAAGAGAAGAGAAGAGAAGAGAAGAGAAGAGAAGAGAAGAGAAGAGAAGAGAAAAGAAGAGAAAAAAAAAGAGGGAAAAAAATAAAACATAAAAAAATGTAACATGCTGGTTTGAGCTGCTGGACATGGGTCTGTCCTTGCCCAGCTGCAAAGTCTGTGCTGTTCATTGAGAGCTAATGATCCCAATTTGACAGGATGAGGCTAAGCAGTAATAATAATAATGATACTTAGCAGTTGTTGCCATGATCCTTTCATTAAACCAATTTAGAAAGCATCATTATTTTATTAAGCATCCTTATGTTTATTGTTCCATTAAATGAAGATTTGCCCATCACTGCCCCATTAGTTAATGGACGTGTTACCAATGGCTGCTGCTCCCAGAAGCAGGAGAAACACCAAGCTCCTGACTGCACTTCAAGCAGCCTGGGAGCTGTGGAGGTGCCTTTGCATCCCATGTGGCACCTGTGTCACACACCTTTAAAAGGGGCTTTCCCCTCACGGGAGCCACATGCAGCTCCCATCCCCACCACCTCCTCCCTGTGATTTGGCAGGGAGATGCTCGTGGTGACTCCTTTTCCATGATCCACCTGGGAAAAGAGATGAGCCTTCAACAGGTTTTGTCATTGCTAGTGTTTCATTGCATGTCCTCACATATATTTTCCAGGTACCTCCTGACCTGGTCCTTTTGTGCCTTGCTGCTCTGCATGGCAGATGCCATTGAGCTGACAGACATGTTTGGGGAGATCCAGTCTCCCAACTTCCCCGATTCCTATCCCAGTGACTCGGAAGTGACGTGGAACATATCTGTGCCTGATGGATTTAAAATCAAGCTGTACTTCATGCATTTTGACTTGGAGTCATCCTACCTCTGTGAATACGACTATGTGAAGGTGAGCTGTGAGATCGTGGGGCAGATGGAGAGGTAGACAGCAGACCTGCTGGGCCAGCTGAGAAAGGGTAGTGCTGGAAAAGCTGGGAACAAGACAAGAGTTTTCCCCGTTTATTGTGCAGTTGTCAGTCCACTGGACCATGGGGAGAACTTGGGTAAGATGACAACATCCATTGGACTAGGAGTGAGTGGGACACCAGAGTCAGAGGTTACTCACAGAGGATCTGATTTCTGGAAGTAGCTGGGTATCTGATTCTCACTGGATCAAATGGGATTTGCACACCTGTGGGCTGATGAAAGCCTTGTGGCTAAACCACCAGTCTGTGCCACTCTAATGCCAGACATGTGCAAGAAAGACCCCTGAGCTGGTCACACTTTGCCAGGCCATGGCTGTGGGTGCACCTTGCAGCCAGTCTGGGTCCCTGGCCATGACTTGCAGGCTCTTGGGACACACTGTCCAGCTCCCAGGGAAGCAAAAAAGGAAAGGCTAGACCTGAGCTTAACACTGCTATGGAGGTTTTCAGGGAGCTCTCATGGCCAAAACCCCCAAATATTTCAGTCTGCTTCATTTCTGGGCAGTAACCATTCAAAACTGCAGTGGACCACTCACTGCAGTGCCACAGAGCAATCTTGCCTTTTGCACCACAGGTCTCTCCAGGCAGGGCTCTCCTTCCCACCCAGGACAAGCTGGGTTCTCCATATCTTTGAAAATAGTCAAGTTTGGTGCTTCTGGCAGACCAGCAGTAGCAAGCAGATGCTTTCTAGGTTTGCTTGGTTGAACAGACCTTACCCCATTGTCCAGTACAAGCCTCACCCTGCCCCTCTGCGCAAAGGCAGGTGGAGCTTGCCTGGAACCACAGAACCTGGCTGGAACCACAGAACCTGGCCCTGGTGCTAATTGCCAGATAATTGAAATTATTATTTTATTCTTGCCCTAAGAATGCAAAGCAAACCTTTGTGAGTTTTTTCCCTCTAGGATCTGTTGCTTGCTGCTTTAATTTCCCCTTTGTGCTGGCACTCATTCTGCTACTAACAGCTCTCACTGAGGTTTGATTAGTTCTTTCTGCTTCTCCTGGAGCTTCTCCAAGCACAAGGGCCAGGGACATATATAGAGATATATTGCTTTAAAAACTCAATAAGTTCAAGGAACAGATTTCTTGGAAACTTTCCCCATTCCAAGCTTTACCCCTCCTCCCACCCTTCACCCCCTGCTCTTTTTTCCTTTTTCATAAGGTTCCCTGTTATTTGGCCCTGGTGCCAACTTGGCACCACAGCTCTCCCTGCCTCTGGATTTCCGTAAGAAGACGGTATTTTTCACAGGGATTTAGATCTCAGCTGTATAAATTTGCTCAGGGCTGTAACTCAGCTTGCAGAGCCTCCACCACAGAACTACTTTTGAAAAGTGGTGAAAATGGATGGATTATGGGAGATCCATGAGTTACTCTGCTGGGTAAGGGTGCAATCTTGATGCTACTAAACCACCAGTTTAGAAGACATCAAAGAGAGCAGCAAATGACTCTGTGGCTCTTTTGCTCCTTGGGTTTATGTGTCCAGCTCTGTCATATCAGTGCAAGTTGTAAAAGCAGTGTCAGTGCACTCTTTGACAGAGGCCTCAGTGAACAGCTATAGAATATAACCATAGATCTGGCACATACAGGTGCTTCTCTGTAATACTCTGCTGGTCCCAGCTCAGAAAGACACAGGTGGATCTCTGCATTCCACAGCACTCAATGGATTCTCACCCATGAACTTGTACCATTGCTTTCTGAGCTCATGGGTGACTTTAATCTCTGCAGCGTCACACGGCAGAGAGTTACACAGGTTAAATATATGATTACATGCTTCCTTGTGTGTGTGTGTGTGCGTGTGAAGAAACACATTCTTGTTTGTTCGGACTCTGCATCATCTTGACTGCCATAAGAAGGAGGTTAAAATGGGGATGAACAGGTGGGGACTCAGGACTGGCAAAAAGCCCCTGAGCTCTGGCCTTTGTTCCCCTCAGTCCTTGGCTGCCTGCACACCCAAGCTCTTGAGCAGTGTAGAAGCTCATTGTGAGTGAGCTCAGGGCAAGCTGAGCTGCAGACCCACACAGATCTCTGCCTTCGGGGTGGTCTGCAGAAGGGAACAGTTTCCAGAGCTCTAAAACAATGGCTAATTAAAACAATAGTTGTTTATTTATATATATGCACATATACGCGTGTGCATGTGTATATATATAAAAAGAACGTGGCTCCTAAAGAAATGCTCACAGGATGGGAGGCTTGTTTGTGCAAATGGGGATGGCAGAGAGGGTGAGTGAGCCAGGAGGAATGGGAGCAATGCCCCCAAAATGCCCAACTGGAGAAGCTCCCCACGCAGGTGGAAAGCACCGGTCAGATGCTGCCTCAGGAAGCCAAACTCAGAGACAGCCTCTTCTCAGGTTTTGGATGGCCACCCTCAGCCACCTGCCAGGTCCTTGGGGGCAGAGATGGAGCAGCCATCCACCCTGAGCTTTCAGCTCCTGCCCTCTGCCATGCTCCTCAGCAGGCTCAGCCCAGCTCATTGCTGTCCGCAGGGAACTGATTTGGGGGTTCCTCATTTGCAGAGGGTTTTACTATGGGTTGTCCAACTCCTTTCTGAGGTCACCCAGCAGTGAACACTTTTGCACACAAGTCTCCAGCTGCCAAGGAACCCCAAAAGCCACAGCCATGACCAAGAAATCAAGTTAAGTGACATGAAAAGTGTCACTGAGGAGCGCTGTGGCAGAGGCAAAGAGATGGATGATCAAATCCTGACTTCTGAGGGTCTTTCATGAGTAAATCCCAAAACTTCTTAGGGAGATCTGAGCCTGGGGTCCTGTCCATGAGGTTTTGCACATCTCTCAGTCAACCTTGGAATGAAATCACCCCCTGAGAACTTGGCAGCCAGTTGGGTACATATCCTTGATTGAAGTGAGGATGAGGGGACATCTCCTTGCTGATGGTAAGGGACATGCAGGGACAGCGAATAGCTTGGTGCTGCATTCAGGGCAGGGGCTTCAAGAAGGGTGCGCAGGACCCACCTACACCTTCCTCTGCTCAAAGAAGGGATAAGAGGCACAAATCAAGGTTTGGCATGAACTGGGGGTTCAGGAGGAGAGCATCCTCTTTTGGTCCTGACAGACAGCCCCAGTCAGGGGCTTGGAAGTGCAGGGTTCCCAGAGGAACACTTCAGATCCCTGGAGGCATCTGGGAGATGGCTCTGTGCAGAGCAGTGTGGTGGCACTGGCCACCCCATGCACTGCTGGGGGCCACAGTTACACCCACTGCAAGGGAAGGACGATGACCAGGCATAGGAGCAAACCAACAGCTCCTGCAGCACCCCAGCATCCTGCCTGGGTCACTTTTCACCCCCACCCTCTCCAGGGAACAGGCCTGGCCCAGAAATAGGGCATGTGGGCACAGCTGCCATGCTGAGAGGGGACAGTCTCTGGACTCCAAGCCAAGTCCACAGCACAGGAAACCAGACATCCTCCTTTTTTGCTCATGGCAGGGCTGCCACAGTTCCCATGGAAATTCAGGACAATTTCATGTTTGCATATGAAAGGACCCTTGATGTGTTTCAGGGAGAGGATGGATGCATGTAAGGGAGAGGATCTCCAGGAGACCTAGAAGGAGGCTCTTGCAGGGGCTGTCCCATCCCTGCCTCATTCCCAAGAGTCAGCAGCAGCAATGTGTTGATCTGGGTGCTGTGTTTTTGCCTCACTCTGACTGCGGGGCCGCTCGGCGGGGGCCACTTCATGCCCTTCCCTGGCTTTGAGCGTCTCCTCCCCATGTCATGTTCCCAGTGTCTTCAGCCCAGCACTGCGATTTCTCTGCCTAATGAGCCATTTATATATATTACAAGTGGTATGTTTGGCCTTCATCAGTCCAATTAGTGCATTCCTGGAGGGCTGGAGGGGGGGGGGCTGGTGGCGGCTGTGTTTCCGTGTTGCCGACTGCCTGCTCCTCTTTGCTGCCGGCAGCAGACACCAAACTGCAGAGCCAAATTCCCCTTGGTGATCGTGGCATTTCATTAACCCACTGGCTGCAGGAGGCATCTCTGAAGCATCAGTGCCCCAGTATCCCCAGCAGCCCATGCCTTGGGGCAGCCTTTCTCTCCTGCTGAGCCAGGGTATTCCAGCTTCTGCCCCAAAGCAGGAAATCAATGTGGGGCAGAGAGGGGCCCCACAGCTTGGGACACCACTTCCCTTACGCATAGCACCAGCCAAAATGCAGGGGGACAGGACCATAACCGGGGAGGGACTCCCATCTGCCTCCATCCAGAGGGGCAGAAATCTTAATGAGAGAATGATGATGCAAGCGGAAACAGGGAACACAGCAGAAGGCATTAGCAAGGGTAAATTTAAGGCACGAGGGTGTCGCTACATTTTATTTTTCAAAGGAGGATTCTTTCAGCGTATTTTTACAGGGAACTTCTCTGTGGCAATTGATATTTCCCTCAGGGACACATCTTCTCTAGTGAAAACGTCGACATCGTGACCCGAGAGGGAGAAACTCCAAACAAACAACCAGGATTTAATTACCAGCCTGCTTGCTGGATGTAAATGATCCACAAAAAAGTATACAGTCCCCAGCAGAAGCAGCAAATATTAACCAGGGATGATGACCTCTCTGTTTAGTTTACTGCTGGAGGGCTGCCTCTGCTCCCTGTGGCTTGGGGCATGGGACCCGTCTCAGATAAGAGGCCGTGGATACCTTCAGTGAGGAGAGCACGGCTCTCCCGGGCCCCATCCTTCTGTTCCGGGGCTGTATCCAGGGATGCTGGGGGCAGTGCTGAGGCTGGCCCCATGGATGGAGCATCCTTGGGCCAAGGCACAGGTCACTGGGAAGATTTTCCCGCACTTTGGTGATGCTGTGCTGCAGATCCTGGGGCTTAAGGAGAGGGATGTGAGCTCACACAGTGGCTCATGTGTCCTGGCAGAGGTGACAGCCACCAGCCCCACACGGAGCAGCCGCTGGAAATTCCTCCTTCCCTCAGATTTCCTTAAGAAAAAAGCATTTTCTGCGGAAAAGGCTGCATCCCACATGCTTGCACAGCCAAGTCTGTGTGTTGGGGCCAAAATGCCTTTTTCCATCCTTGGTGATGGCACTCCCGTTTTTCAGCCTGAAACACTATTTCAAAACAATTTTTCAGATTTAAAAACAATTCTAAAGCACCACAGTATATTTCAAAGGGATTGAAACCAGATGGATCCCAAATTACTTGTTTTCTTTTTTTCCCCAGAATGCTGTTACCAAAAAAAAAAAAATTCAATTGGGTTTTTGTCCCAAAGAAGGCCGTGTGTTTTTCCTCCAAATTCCCAAAATTTATCATCGGAAAGTCTCTCTCTTTTCTGGCTAGCTCCAGCTTGTATGAGAGGATGGAAAATATCTGGAGGCAATGTCAAGGCATGCTGAGTTGCCATTTCCATGTTGGCTTTCCCTGGTGTGAACGAGTTTCCGCCTGTTTGTTCAGCTCTGGGAAATTTCCCTTTCAGACCCAGACCCTCCCCAGACAGCACATCCTAAGGGTCTCCAGACATCAGGGATGCAGTCTTGCCTTACTGAGGCCACGCAAGCCAGGGCCAGCGTTCCAACACCTCCAGGAGCCCATGGGTCCCCAAGCAGATGACTGTTTTCGCCAGGCACATGCTGGGGGACTGCACACTTCATCACAGCCTCAGTAGCCGTGGCTTGGCATGAACTGTGGCGGGCTGGCTGGTGGTGTTCATTACATTCCTCTCCTGAGGCTTATTCATATCTGAATCTCCTGAGGGAAAGCAGGCAGGGTGCTGGGAACCACTTGGGAGAGGTCGTGGTTGAGACAGGGGTTGAGGATGGGATGTGTAGGAGAAGAAGATGAATCAATGCTGAAGAAAATGGCAAGGAAAAAGGAAAGGAGGGGCTTTCTAGGGAAAACTGGAGGGTTTTCTACAGGGATTCCATTGTTTTAAGGCACAGGTGAGGCTGTGTTTTAAATGGATGCACTAGAGAGTACTGAACGTGCTGACATGACAACGGGGCCAGCATGATGGCTCATTGCTCCCCTTCTTTATCCCGCTAGATGCATGGTCAGAGTCCAAACAGTGTCTGGTACCACAGGTCTGGAGCCAGACAGGGATCCTGAGTAGCAGGGTCAGGACCAAGATTGTCCAAAGGCAGCGCAAGGAACAGAAACACCATCCAAATTACAGCCACTGCTTTGAAGTGATGCAAAACCAGTGGGCAGAGGCTCCTCTGAGCACCCTCCCAGCAGCACAGCCCCCATGCAGATGCCCTACCTAGATCAGTGTTTGGGCCATGGGAAGAGGAAAGGGGGAGCATCTCAGGTACTGACAGCTCTGAATGGGAATGACACAGCCCAGGGGCTGATTTTCATACCTCTTCTTCTGCACCACCTGTCCACATCCTTACCCCACCTCCCAAATAGGCTCCCACCCTGCATCCTCCCCTTACACTCTCCCAGCTCCTCCCTGCATCCTGGATGCTACCTGCTCTCAACACCTGCTTCAGAGGGTGACTCCAGGCAGAGCAACCAGACCAGAGTCTCTGTGCACATTTTCCAGACCCCACTTAATTGCTTTACTGCACCAACAGCATCTCGAAGAGTTGGATCAGTGGGAGTCAGACCTGCCATGCTCTGAGCATCCCTGGAATCACTCTTGGCTGCAGAAGGTGGCGTGAATGCAGTGGGAATGGCTGGCTAATGCTATTTCAAAGGTGCCCTGGGAAGGGCCAAGGCAGCAGAATGATGAGCAGGACAGGGTCCAGAGCTGCATTCTCAGGCTGTGGCAATCCAGGGCTGCCAGATGGGCAGCCTGTCCCACGGAGGCACTGGTCAGCTCTGGAAGGGGGCAGGCTGGGCAAGCACAGGCAAAGGCGTGAGCTGCTGGGTGCAGAGATGATTCCAAGCCCAGCCTGACATCCCTGAGGAACACATGGCAGGCTCTCCAGGCTCACCCCTTCTTTCTACTAACAGATTGAAGCTGAGGACCAGGAGCTGGCAACCTTCTGTGGCAGAGAGAC
This sequence comes from Pseudotriccus pelzelni, assembly GCA_035584735.1. Taxonomy (NCBI): domain Eukaryota; kingdom Metazoa; phylum Chordata; class Aves; order Passeriformes; family Tyrannidae; genus Pseudotriccus; species Pseudotriccus pelzelni. The sequence continues at coordinate 9,901,952 of JAWMRA010000009.1, read as the reverse complement.
AACGGACACAGAGCAGGCTCCTGGCCAGCAAGTGATCCTGTCCCCAGGGCCCTACATGGGGCTCACCTTCAGGTCCGACTTCTCCAATGAGGAACGCTTCACCGGCTTTGATGCCCATTACACAGCAGTGGGTAAGCAGCATTTGAGCCGTCAGGATGAGCTTCCTAGGGTAGGGTAACAGATTTGCAAAGATCATATCCCAAATCAGCTTTGGGGACCCAGGCACGACAGGAGCTTGTGTGCAGCCCTTGGGCCATGTTGGACTCGCTGGGTGCTCATCTGACCCACCACATGGGACAACTAATTTCTCAGTGTTGCGGCAAATGTCTCCATGAGGAATGACATGTGGAGGACTGCAAGATGAGCTCTCTGCCTTGTTATCTTTATCCTAGATGTGGATGAGTGCCTGGAGAAGAGTGATGAGGAGCTGGCATGTGACCATTACTGCCACAACTACATCGGCGGGTACTACTGCTCCTGCAGGTTCGGGTACATTCTCCACTCCGACAACAGGACCTGCAAAGGTACCACCCAGGCACAGTTCAGACACAGGCATGGTCACACAGAGGGGTCCCTGAGCAGGCAACAGACCTATCAAACACAGGCAAAGCTGCCTTGTTTTGCTGCTGGAGGGAGGAGGTGCCTCTTCCCTACAAACCAGTGATTTTGGACTGTTTGTTCCCATGGGCTGTGCTCCTCAGCTAAACTCTATAGACCTCCTCAAGTCAGAGAAATTAAAAGGTTTAGTCTGTGCTCTGAAACTGCATCATGTAGATTAGCTGGGACTAGCTCTCAGCCCAGGGTCTCTGTGCCAAAGGCGTATTTGGAAGTTGGCTGTGTGAGATGCTCCATGCATGGAGAAATATTTGGGTTCCATGGACCCACTCAACAGATCCCATTCCACTGGGAGGGCTCCTGAGTGTGATCAAGATTGGGACGTGACTGTCAGGGCTCTGACAAAGCCATGGCTGTGTTTCAGTGGAATGCAGTGACAACCTCTACACCCAGAGGAGCGGGGTCATCACCAGCGCTGACTTCCCCAGCCCCTACCCCAAGAGCTCGGACTGCCTGTACCGTATTGAGCTGGAGGAGGGTTTCTTCATCACCCTGGACTTCGAGGACAGCTTTGACGTGGAAGATCACCCCGAGGTGACCTGTCCATATGACTACATCAAGGTGAGCTGGGGTCTGCACACTCCTCCTCTGCATCTCACCTGTCTTTTCCCCAGTGCCCTGGTAAGGGGACCAAATCGCCCCAGTCTAAACAGGAGTGATGTAGCCATCAGGAGCCCTGTGCTATCTTGACCCCATCCATGTCTCTTACCACGTCTGATTTTGACCCTTTCAGCCAACACATAGTGCTTAAGCCCCACTGGTGCTGCTGAAGGGGTCTCAGGGATCAAAGAGCCTCCTCACACCATCCACTCATCTTTGCCTTGTCAGATCAAAGCTGGCCAAAAGGAGTTTGGACCTTTCTGTGGAGAGAAGTCCCCAGGACACATTGAAACCCAAATCAACAGCGTGCAGATCCTCTTCCATAGTGACAACTCTGGAGAGAACAGAGGCTGGAAGCTGTCATACACTGCAATTGGTAAGTCCTGCTGCCTTCCACTGTTTGCCGGGCTTGGGATTAGGAAGGGCTTTATAAAGATGGACACCGTGAGTTTGGTGGTCCACGATCCTGTCTCCAGAAAGGATCTATTCCAGAAATCGCACAAGGAGAGGCATAAATAACACAGAGCCCTCCCTCCAAAGGATGCTTTTTCAGATGGACCGTGAAACAAGATCACATTGCAAAGCAGAGCAATTTTGGGCAGGGTAATTGCACAGGCTACTGTTATTAACTCCCAGGTTTGTAATGCCCAAAGCCAGAGACTTACAGAGTGGAGGAAAGACCTGGAGCATCCATGCCTTCTAGAAGAGCCTGGATGAGCCATGCGAATGTAGACTAGAGCAGGAGCAGGGCAGAAATGCTCAGACTCAGCTACATGGCCTAAGTGGCAGAGCTGGGACTCCAAATTTCCTCTGTTTATTCCTCTGCATTTTGTTTTGCTTCATTTTCTTTTACTCTAAGGAAACCCATGCCCACCAGTGCAACCACCAATCAATGGGAAAATTGAGCCTTCTCAAGCCAAATACACCTTCAAAGACCAGGTTGTCATCAGCTGCAACACTGGATACAAAGTGCTGAAGGTATGGGGAAATGATGTGGAGCTGGGAATAGGGTAGGAAATGCAGGATCCTTCTGCTCAAAGCCATTGCATCTCTGGGAGTGTGAACACAACCCACACAACATCCTTACCCCCTTCCCAGGGATGAGGAAAAAGCCTCCTCTGAGAGCCACCACCTTTCCATTCCAAAGATGCAGAGGAAGAGAAGACAGAGCACTTTCCTGAGCCACCCTCTCAGCATCTCTCCAGACCCAGCAAGTTCACAGAATGTCAGGCTTGGCACCTCTGCCAGAGAAAAAGTCAGCAAAAGCCCCGGGGCAGTGCCAGGGTTTTGTCTGCTCCCCACCTTGATGAGCACTGGCTCAGCAGCCCTATAGAGGCCATACTCCACTGACTGAGAGGTCCTCTGGGACAGCTTCAGCAAGTCACAGGAAGAAGGATTTTGGCAGGCCCTCTCCAGGAAGCAGCTGAGAACCACATGGAGTGTGGGTGACTCACGGAGTGGCTGTCTTCACTCCAAACCGGTAGCCCGCTGTGACTTCCAACATGGAGTTGGGTATTTGCTCTGATATCCTCCTAGTCCCATTCTTCATGCAGAGCTGCCTTTTTACCCATCCCATCATCTAGAACAGGAATAAATTACTCCAGTTCTTTTGCTTCAGCATGCCACTGAGTTGCTGGCAATGAGAAAACTCTCTAAGTTTTTCATTATGATTTTATTGCAACTTTTAGTTCCTCTTTCAGGGGAGGCTGGATATAACTTGACTAAATCACCAAGAAATTCCCTTTTAATTGGGAGATTTATTTCTTTTCCTTGAACATTAATAGGTGGTTTGGTTTTTTGTTGGCATCCTCTACACAGGATAGCGTGGAAAGCGACTCCTTCCAGATCGAGTGTCTGAAGGATGGGACATGGAGTAACAAGATCCCTATCTGCAAAAGTAAGGACACCCTTCCCTACCCTGCCAATGTCCTTTTCCTGCTAAAATAATTTCATGCTAACGGGAGCTGCCCTGCCAGAGTGGAGTTCCTTACTCAGAGACACAAACCCAGCCAGAGAGGCTACGTAACCTTGCAAAGTTCTTTTGGCTTGTTCTTGGATAACATAGTGGGGCTCAGTCCAAACACCACAAGCAGGAGATTGGTGCTCTTATTTAGATTACTCATATAACTTGATTTGTGAGCCTTTTTTGCTGTCTCCCTGTCAAAGAAAAGAGCAAGCCTGGCTCCTGAGCACTGGCTCTATCAGATAAATCTGGGATGATTTGGGATAATCCTATTCCTGGTCCAAATTTCCTTCTCAATGGAGGCTGTCAAGACCCAGGGCATTAGTCCCAGGTACTAGCCTAAACTTGGCACTGCTCAGCTAAGTGAAAGGGGAGAGAAAAGTTGTCCAAATATTAATAAACCATAAAATGGAAGAAAAGGGGAGAAGAGAAGAAAAGAAATGCCATTTGAAAGGCCAGGTGATGATTTGCATCATCTCTTCTTTCATCTCACCCAGCTGCTCTCTCAGCTCAGGCTTGGGAGGTGTATCTGATAACACCTTTTCCATTTACCCCAAACCCCTCAGCCCTCAGGGAGGCTCTCACTGCTGCTCAGTCTGTTGTAAGGCTGGCCCAGAGAGGAGAAAAGGAGCAAACATTCTCAGAGAGCGTCCCAAGCCTTGCCAGGAGACGCAGCAGGAGATGCTTTCTAGGAATGTTGGGACTCAGGCTCTCCTCATCTGGGCAAATCCTTTGTCATTTAATAATATTGTGGATCTTACCTTAGGAGAGTATTTCTGGAGTTTTAATTCATGTTTTCTCACTCAAAATGGAAAGTGGGAGACTCTGAGACCTGCTAAATAGATTCATATCTGAAAGAGCTCCTTAGGAAGTGTAGGGTCAGTGATGCCTCTGCCCTGCCAAGGAACTCCGCACTCCTACACTCTCATTGTCACAGTCTCCCATTGATTGTATCCAGCTTGAACAGTGATCAGATATAAATTTGCATCATGTGAAAAATAGAATGAAATTCCAGCTAAATATTTTTAAACCCAGAAAGTTGGGTTTATGAGAAAATTTGAATTATTATCTTCATTATTCCAGCTGGAATAATGATCACTTCTTGTGTAATATGACTCACTACACTAAATTTCTAAGACTTTTTTGGAAAGCCAAGAAGCCCCTAAATGGGCAATTCAGCAAAGCCTCCCACCTCCCCAGGATGTATGTGAGTGGCAGGGCACAGGCAAAAATGGGTTTAGAAAGCAATGCAGAAAATAGGAAACTTCTCAGTCAGTGTGGATAAAATCCAGCTCCATAGCCTGGAGAGGCTAAACACAAACCTGTGACAGCTTCTCCCAGCCACTGCCCCCAGGGTGCCTTGGCCCGGCAGAGTGAGAGGGTCCCCAGCAGGGTTGTGGCTCCGCTGGCATCCGCAGCACCCTGGCACAGCTCGCCGGGCACTCATTAACGATTTCTGGTGTTTTGGGGGCTGGGTTTCCTGCATGTCTCTCTCTGCTCATCTACTAATTGGGCTTTCTCTCTCTGCTCTCCTCCTTCCCCTCTGCTTTCGGTGCAGCTGCAGATAGAGCCGACAACCAGACAGAGGGAAGAGCCGGCTCGGAGCAAGTGGCCGCGTGAGGCTGGCGCCGGCCGTGCCGCCCCGACGGGCAGCCTGTCTTGATGCCCCTCTCTGATCTGTCCAGTACCCAGGGCAGGCTCCCTTTGCCGCTGGCCTGGCTGCCAAATCCATCTCTGTGGCTTGTCTAACTGGCATGGCACTGTTAACCCTCCTGCGCCTGGTGCTTTCTTAACTCCGTCTTGAGAAGGGGAAAGGAAACTGGAGTTGAACACCCCATTCCCACTGTCATGCCTGGGGATCATATGCTGCTGCCAGCTCCTGGCATGTCCATATCCCTCCCTCTCCGTGCGGATGCCTTGGCCACCTTGGCTGCCCCTCCAAGGCGGCCGTTGCAGAAGGAGCACATGGCAACCATGGTTGGCTGGTTGGATTCAGTCTCCCGCTGCCCTTCATCCCTGGCCCAGCATCACAAATAAGAAACGCTCCTTCCTCTCCTTTCTCCAAGAGTCCTGGTGCCTTTCAGACCCTCCGGACAAGGAGGCCTGGAGGATGGGTTGGCATCACTAGCCCTTTCCTGCAGGCACTGAGCCCTGGCAGCAACACAGCAGGATGGATGTTCCTCTGCCTCCCCTTTGCTTCCCACTGCTGGCCTGGCAGAGGTGAGGATGGGCTGGCCTCATGCTGACTGCAGCTGAAGGAGGTCAGAGCCTGGTATCTGTCCCCATTCACATCCCTGGGGGCCATGGGCATGAACCCTGGACTCCCTGAGGCATCAGAGGCTTCACTAGGAGGAATCTGGGATGTGGACCAGAGGTTGGGAGAGAAGGAGGTGTGTGTTGGGGAGCTCAGTCCACTTCTGGTCCTACAAAGACAAAGATGCTAAATGGCCCCTTTCCTGAGGGAAAGCTCTGGAAAGGCTCATGGAACAAATGCCCTTCCCTCACCTTTTCAGCAGGACCTGGGAAACTGATGTGGCAACACCTCTCTGCAAGAGCCCATTCTCCAGGCATCAGGTTTGCCCAGGCCTGAAGGACACACAGGGATGAGATGGGCTCTGCAGGCCAGTGGATGCTGCCCTGCAGCCGTAAATAACCCCAGAGTAGAGGTGGCAGCCAGGATGGTCCCCTGAGATTCATTCCCTCCTTCCTGCAAGGGAGCAGGTACTCAGAGTCTCCACCCAGCCTGGCTGCACCCACACACTCATTCCATCACCTGCTGTCCCTACAGAAGGTGAAGGGGACCCTGGTGAATAGTGAGCTGCGGCATTTTGCCATAAAGCAGGCTTTTTTCACCCAAGAAATTAGGCAACCCTGAGCATTAGTACATATCCCCTGTTCCAGCTACTACTTCAGGTGAGTTCTCTCTTTGTTAGCCTGGATCACTTCATGAGGAGTTAGGACTCCTGTCTCCACCCCCTTCACCTCCTGGAGGACATGCAGACCCACATCCACAGAGGGCCATCCCTTATCCACAGGACCTGCTTTCTGCAGTCACCCATCCCCTACTCGAGCCCTCATCCTAAACACAGCAGAACCCAACTCCACAGCACTGCATTTCCTGGCAGGATCAGACCCTGGTTCCTGCCCTCCACTGGGGCAGGTCCCCCAGGATGGGGCAGGGGGAAGCTGCACAGCATTGCCTGAGTGTTCTGTGACATGACAGGAAGCTACAGCTCCAAAGAAGTGACTCCTGACTTTGGAGGATGAACCATCTCTCAGCCTGGAGTCTTTCCTGGTGTGCTTGGCACAAACCCAATAGAGGGGACAAGCTGGGAGGAGAGGCTGGGCAGGGCACTCTGAGTGATCTAGAAGAGAAAGAGGATCATGGACAGGCCATGGGGAAGGGCAGTGGCACCCTGGGAATTTTTGTCCTTTCATCAGACTCTGAGCCAACACTAAGGATGGGTGAAGCAGAGCCAACATTGCAGATGTCCTAGGGGATGGAGCAGGTTTGATTTCACCCATATCTGCTGGCATCATCCCTGCCTGCGGACCAGCCAAGCCACATTCTTAATGTCCTTCACCTTCTGCTGTCACAGGACAGCCAGGATCAAGGGTTGTTCAGCCTGATGTGTAAATGCTTAACAGCACTCTGGTGAGTGAGACCAGAGTAGGAAGGACTGGACCGTGCTTTCAGTAAAACCTTGTGCATAGAGAAGCACCCCTGAATCACAGCACAGGCTGGTGAATTACCGCGTACTTCTTGCCCACTCCTAAGGGATGCAAAGATGTACTCTGAGACGGTCTCACAGCTCTCACCTGCCAGAGCAGGCTTCCTCCTCTCTCGACAGTATAGCGGGGAGATCCCACACTAAATGGAAGGGTTCCCAGGACTGGGGTCTCTACCAGCATGAGTGGCACTGGCCCTACAGGCAGCAGGAGAGCCATGCCATTTGCATGCCCTGTCTGTGCATGCTGTGTCTGTGGGAGGGTCTCACAGAGCCAGGATGTCGTGACAGTCTTCTGCTGCTGTCTGAGGCCATGTCAAGTTTCATCTGCAGTGCCCTAGAGGAGAGGGATATAGGACTATATGGGCCCATGCTCTGTCCCACAGGATCAGTTACATGCCAAAGCCCAGCACCACCTACCTGCTGGTTGTCTGGATACCCCAAGAAACAGCACAGGGTTCAACTCCCCTTCTGTGTTGGGTTTCAGTTGCTGACTGCAAAGTGCCGCCGGAGCTGGAGCATGGCTTTGTCACCTACTCCACCAGGAACAACCTGACCACCTACCGAGCAGCCATCCAGTACCACTGCCAGCACCCCTACTACCACATGGCCCCCAACAGCACGGGTGAGCAGTGGGGCCAGGCCACGTCCCCACTGCACAGCGCAGGTGGGCACGTGGCCACGCGTGTGTGCGTTTGCAAGGGGGGGAGCCTGGGGTGGCTGCTCCGAGGTGCTCTGCAAACAGCAGGCTGTGGATGTAGCCTACACACACCATACCCTGCCTCTGCACTGCCTGGACTATCAGACTGGACACATCCTGCTCCTCAGTGAGGTAGGATGGAGTTGGACCTGCCTCGTGTTTTGCCTGAGTGTTTCACAGCCTCGGCAGAGCAGTGTGGGTGTTCCACGTTCTGCCGCCTTGCCCTGCCATTTGCTCCCTGCAGATTATGAAATTACGAAAAAGTGAAAGGAGCTGCTGCTGGGGAGAGCACCAGATCCAGCAGCCTCAGTAAGGGCTCTGCAGGGCTCCTCATCCCAGCAATCAAATGTTCAGTGTAGCCGAAGCTGAACAGATAGCAGTGGGATCATATGAGACTGGGTTTTCCCTCCAGGCTCCCTGGTCCACAACCACAGAAAACCCACAGGGTACTTTGACAAGAACCACAGGTCTCTGCACCCTTCAGACTCAGCTCTGGGCAGCAGAAAGGGTGTGTACGCACCCCAGACCATCTTTCTTCTCCTCCCTCGGCAAGCAAAGCCAAAGGAATTCCTCACATTCCTGTCTCCCTCCTTGTATCTCCCACTGGCCCTGTGCATCTGGTCCCAGCATCCCGTATGCATTAGCAGAATGGGCACTGGCAGTATTTATGTGGAGGCTGCTGCCAGCAGAGGCTAAAGGCACACACAGCCCCCCAGACACCTCAAGGCAATGAAACTGAAGATGGTGGCATGTCCCTTGCATGGGGACAGGGCTGCCAGGTCCCGCTAGAGAATGGAGCACAGAGAACTTTAAAAGGGAGGTCACCTGCAAAAGGGTTCTCAGGGTCCTAACCGCTGGGCAACTCTCCTCGTTGCGAAGGACACCCCCTCATGCCAGGACCACAGACGAGCTAACACTTTGCTCTCTTCCAGCCACCTACACGTGTGACGCATCAGGGGTGTGGAGGAGTGAGGAGCTGGGGACCAAGCTGCCGTCGTGCCGACCAGGTACTGCTGCTGGGGCAGCTGGTTCCACTTGCTCAGCAAGGGGCACAGAGCAGGGACATGCAGGGAGGGGATGCTGCCACGCCTGATCAGACCTGATGCTTCCCTGGGCAGGGACCATGCCCCCCGGTGACAGTATCACATGACCTGGCTATTCGTGTCCAACTGCCACAGTGAATGGCCAGGGCAGGGGTGAGGAAAGAGTCTTTCTGCTATCCCAGCTGGCCCAGATGGTCAGGGTGCAGTGGTGGCACTGGGCAGCAGTGATGAGGGCTTGTGTCCCTGGCAGTTTAGGGCAGCACTGGCATCACAGCCATCCTGGCTGTCAGGGCTCCCCAGGTTCCCCATTCCAGAAGACAAGGAAGCCAGCAGTCCCAGGGCAGAGACCACTGTCCATGTTCAGCCCCCGGCATCCCTGGAGATGGCTCCGGCCAAGGGCAAAGCAATACCTGGCTGTCAGCTCCCATAGGCAGTGTGTAGACATCCAGTAGCAATTATCACCTCTTCAAGCCTTGCAGAAAAACTCAGCGGCTTTTGCAGGGAAGGAAAATCCCAAGTCTTAGAGCAGCAACACAAATGTTTGCAGCCAGCAAGTTTCTAGGCCAGGCGCCCACTCAGGATTAAACAAAAGTCTCCAGGATGTTTGCTGGCCATAGCTAAGAGTGGGGCCAGGTCTGGCTGGCAGGTTGGGGGCCTGGAGGCATTTTGGGTGTGGATTATGATCCAATGTGCAGGGAAGGCTTTCCAGAGGGGTGCAGGGATCTGGTTGCCATGCAGCAGCTGCAGCTGTAACCACCCCAGGGTCCGGACACTGGCTCAGCCCTATGGAGGGTATCTGCTCTCCAGCCATGCTGAGACACTGCAGGTCTAGAGGAGGGACCCGTGAGATTCCCTGCATCCCACAAAACTACAGAAAACTCCAAAAAAACTCCTGGTCTGTGGCTGTTCTTGTTGTGGCAGCTGCTCCCTGAATCTCTGCTTGATGTTTCAGCCTGAACTAATTTGAACTGGGAGCATATGGGGACAGCTTTTGGGGCCATAGCTGCTTTCATGGGCCATTTCCAGGCCTTTTGATTAGTGGCAGGAGTCAGAGAGACGTCAGGAAAATGGAAAATCCCAGAGAGAGGGTGACGCTCTCCTGAGATCGGCATCTGCAGGCAGCAGCTGGCCAGCTGTTCTTCAGATCTTCCCCATGTCTCACGCACCTCCCCATCAATAGAAACTTCTCTTCCAGGCCACTCCATGCCTGCCTCTGCCATTAGTGGGAGCATTTGCAGCCTGGTCAGCAGTTTTTATATGTAATTTAATAGAATAAATATTTGGCTGGATGCACTTCCTCTAAAACCATCTCCTTGGGACGACCGTCAGCTTCAGTGCAGCAGACCATCTGGGCTGGGACACAGGAATTCTTTTCCTGAGTGTGTTTTCTATTCCTTTCAGCACTGGGAAAGGCAGAGTGCGGAGCACATGCAGAGATGCTCACCATGCTCCTCCCCTGCTAGAGTCACATTTTTCCTAGAGACAGATCCCAGTCACAACAAATCCACATTAACAGCTCCCAGTGCTCCTGCACTTGTTCCAAGGCTGACTCTCAGCCCCGATCCCATGAGCCTGAGAGGTCAGATCCTCTTTTTGTGAGGCTTTGCATCCTCCCCTCACAGTACAAGTGGCATCAAGGCAGAGGCCTGGCACTTTCCCATGAGGATATGGGTACTCTTTGCAGACTCAGAGAGATGACACCAGCACCTGAGCTGCTGCGATTCAGGATTCTTCCAGATGTAGAAGGACAAGCCCAAATTAGCTACCACAACCTTCTGGTGACATCAGCCCCCACAAGCCAGCTGGGAGTCCCCCTCCACAGGGCTGCCAGAGGCATGAATCAGCCCCACCACCAACAACAGTGTCCCAAGGCTTAAGTTCCACAGGGACAGGATTGTTCCTGCCCACCCTGTCCAACCCTCCCAGAGTCACTTTCAGCATCCTGAGTCCCTCCTCTTCCTCATGCTATGTGAAAGTGCCTGGATAAAGCTCCTGGAGGCAAACCAGCCAGCACATCAGGGCTCTTCAGGCATTAATTCTGGATCTGTTGAAGAGCTGAGAAAAGGGATTCTGGTTTCGCTGCCAGAATTGTGTTGAGGAGGTTCAGGAGTAATGCCCATGGCGCTAGGCAACTTGGCTGAGGCTTCTTCAGCCACACCTCCTCCTGGAGGGCAAATGCCATGGCCATGAGAACACAGACCTCATGACAGGTCTCAGAGCAAGCGATGAGACTGAGCTGATGTCAAGCTCCAGCATTCCCCTGGGTTTCTTGGCACACTGAGCAGGAGCCAGGCTGAGAGGTCTGGGTAGGGCTGAGCAACCTCAAAGGTCACAGTGAGGCTACAGATTTACTCGTTTGGCCTTTCTGCTTCTGAAGTGGTGTGGATCCTGCCAAATCCCTCCATAAGCTACAAAAGACAGTGTTTGGTTTGAAGATAACCAGCCATGCGGCATAATCTACAGGGATATCCCTTTTCATTTGTTCCCTGGATAAGTAAGCTGGGAGTAACTGCCCTGTCCTTTCTGTCCCCAGTGTGTGGCCGGCCGGCTCGCCCTCTGCCTGGGATCATCAAGCGCATCATCGGCGGGCGGAATGCAGAGCCCGGCTTCTTCCCCTGGCAGGCCCTGATTGTGGTGGAGGACATGTCCCGGGTGCCCAACGACAAATGGTTTGGCAGCGGGGCCCTGCTCTCAGACTCCTGGGTGCTGACGGCCGCCCACGTGCTCCGTTCCCAGCGGCGGGACAAGACTGTCATCCCCGTCTCCAAGGAGCACGTCACTGTCTATCTGGCCCTTCACGACGTAAGGAACAAGATGGACGCTGTCAACCGGACGGTGGAGAAGATCATCCTCCACGAGGAGTTTGACATCCAGAACTACAACCACGACATCGCACTGGTCAAGCTGAAGGAGAAGGTGACCATGGGGAAGTATGTCATGCCCGTCTGTCTGCCCCAGCTTGAGCACGAGCTGGAGGGGCCTCACCCCAACACGCTGGGGCTGGTGGCTGGCTGGGGTATCTCCAACCCCAACATCACAGTGGATGAGATCATCAGCTCAGGCATGAGGACCCTGTCTGACATCCTGCAGTACGTCAAGCTGCCGGTGGTGCTGCACGCCGAGTGCAAGACCAGCTACGAGTCGCGGTCAGGGAACTACAGCGTGACCGAGAACATGTTCTGCGCCGGCTACTACGAAGGTGGGAAGGACACTTGTTTGGGAGACAGCGGGGGAGCCTTTGTCATCCAGGACCCGGGAACCCGGAGGTGGGTGGCCCAAGGGCTGGTCTCATGGGGTGGCCCAGAGGAGTGCGGCAGCAAGCAAGTGTACGGTGTGTACACCAAGGTCTCTAACTACGTGAACTGGGTGGAGAAGAAAACAGGCTCCTCAGAGAGGTGGACATTTCTGGACCCTGAGCCAGAGAGATGAGTGACTAAGCAGCCTGCTGCCACCGCGGCTCCCTTTCTTGTTGTTGTTATTGTTTAATGTGCTCCAGACTCTGGTCTTTCGCAAGCAACAGCCACGATACTCCGCTCATGCCAAGCCTTTGCCAGCCCTCCAGGTCATTTGTTTCACTTGGTCCCACATCCCTTCACTTGCATTCTTAGGAAATGCTTGCTAGGGAGCTGGGGGAAGGGAGCGAAAGGCAAGATCTCAGCTGGCGTCCTCAGCTTGTGCTGCCCGTCTGCAAACCTCACCCACACTCCAGGGAGCCTCCCTCCAAGCCAGGAAAAAGGCACTGCAATTGAGGCAGCATTTCCTTGACACCATGCACAGGGAATTGCCCCCACCTCTGAGACTCTCGGTCAGATCTTCCCATCAGAAGATGCAACTACAGAGCCTATGGACAGCACCAGAAAACCCATATGGGCAGGCCTGAACCTCACAGGTCCCCCACACTTTCTGTGCAAGGAGCAGTGAGAGAGTTCGGGGGATTGCTATTATTTTTGTTTGCAAACAAACATCCCTGCCTGGTGGCATCTCAGGTGATGCCCACCTGGCCCCAAGGATGTGAGGATGAATCCACAGTTAGCCCTAAACTTCAACTCTAAACTTCAACCCTAAACTTCAGCCAGCACCAGCCCAAATGGTCTACCTGTGTCCCAGCATGTGGGATGAGTGACCCACAGAAGACACAGGGACTGGGAGAGGGGTTTGGACTCAGAGGCACACTCTCCTCCAGCCACCAAAACTTCTCCAACCTTCTATCACTTCAAGCCTTCTCCAGTCACACCCCCAGACTAGCTCTGTGGTTTCCAGCCACTGCAGGCCTCCCAAAGAAAGTTTTTCAACATATGAGAGAGCATCACTTTGGCTGTACCTAAGCAGTACTTCTTTTCAGCAGAATTATTTCAGATAGAACATGCTTCCTTGGGCTTTCACATCTTTCTCAGGGGCCTGGTAAGTCCTGTATGGCAGTTTATTCATTCTTGCAAGAACCTAGTCCATTTTAACTGCTTTTAAGGCCATTGATTTAGCTGATTTACGGGTTACCAATGGTGTTCAGCATTTGTTCATGGCTCTTGTGGCCTATTCCAGGTGTCCAAGTCATTTTAGACTGACTCAAATTCACCTAACGCACCAGAATTATTCATATCTCAGCAACTTCCCTCCATTGCCCATGCAGACAAATAAGCCCTGCTGAGGAGCAAGGTCAGGTGAGCTTACCTTCCTTCAGTGGGGATACCTTCTACTCCATTGGCCAGCAAAGCCCTCCTAGAGCTCTAAGCAAATGCAAAAATTGCCTGCTGTTCTCTCCATGTGCCTGTAGCCTCCTTCTGGCCTCTCCTCCTCCTCCTTTGCTTTTGCCATGAAAGGAAGAAGCCAACAGTGGATGAGCCACTCTGACATTTTGTTATTATCCAAAAAGCCATTTGTAGAGCATTTAGAGGAGCAGAAGGCCTAAGGAAGGTCAGTGTTGCAGACATACTATGAACTGTACTCTTGGCTATGTCATGTAACTGCGAGGTATTTTCTAATATATATATATATTTCTTTTTTTGATACTACATTCTGTAAAATATCTAATGTCATGTAAGGATGGTTCTCTGCAGTCTTCCTCCTGAGAACAAAATAAAACTTTTATATGTACCGAGTTTGTGCCTTGAGACTTTTATTCCAAGAGGAACATGGTCAAGGCTGGTTTCTAGTCTCTGCCATGCACACCTCCCCTCCCGGGTGGATTCTTACAGCATCCCTCACTCCGATGGCTGCTCAGCCATGGCCCGCACAGCTTCATGGGCTGAGACAGTCCCTGAGTAGCCCTGAATACAAATCACAAAAAAGGGCGACAGATGAGATTCTGCCCTTCAATTATTTATAGCCTGAGCACATCGCTGAAGGGGCAACGGCAGGAGGAGAGGGCAGCAACCTGTATGCTGAGAATAGCAATTAAATCTGAGTTCAATTGCCATGAGGAAAAAATAACAGGTATGTGATTTTTGCTTTAAAAGGAGTGAAAAATCAGCCCATCCCCAGTAGCTGTTGGACTGAGAGAGTGTGTCTTCACAGCAGAGGCTCTGCAGCAAGCTCAGATGTGAGCTGCAGCAGGCACAAAGCTCTGTCGGGCATCTCCGTATCACAGGCTGTGAAAATCTTGCCTTTGGGGAGAGCTTAAAATCACAGGCACTGTTTCCTATCATGTGCCTGGATCCAAGTCTGAAAGCTGAGTTATTGATCCCTATTTTTCTGAGGCACAGAACTGGAAAACAGGCTCCTCTGCACTGATGGCAGGGAGGAGGGCAATGGGTCTGGCTCACTCATGGGTCTGCTGACATGACCAGAGACCTTGAGGGTAAAGGAGAGAGAAAAAACAAAATCAAAGCGTGGTCCTCTGAGCATTAAACCATCATCTGTAGGATCTGAGCCCGGACAGCTCTGGGGCACTTAGAAAATATTGCTGCCCTGCAACAGATAACTCATAAATACAAACTCTCCTCCACCTCCTGTTGATAGCTCTGCCGGGAAATCCCCAGCTCAACCCAGCCCTCATCCCCTGCTCACCAAGCTGCTGCTGCCGAGTGCCAACCCCTCGTGCCCTACGGGTGCTTCAGTGGTTGCAGGGTGGGCTGGCAACAGGCAGCCAAGGAGAAAAGTGGGAGCAACAATGGGCTTTGCTTTTGCTGGCACCTCGCAACCTGCCAGAGTGGTGAGAGCTTCTCTCCAGGGAGACAGGCGCAGAGACAGCAATTTATCAGTCTGGCTGTGGTGAAAAGCCAGAAAAACGTCCCTGAAGAGGTTTTACTGCCCCTGGCTGCATGTGAGTGCCAGGCGTGAGCTGAGAGTTGGCTGCAGCAGAGCCCAATCTCAAACAGACCAGAGAAGGACAGCCAGGACCTACAGAGAGAGAGAGCATCCTTCTTCCCTCAGCCACCTTCCATTGTGCCCATGCCAGCTGGGGGCCTGGCCACTGCTCACCAACCTTAGGGGCTGCACCAAGCTGCAAGGACTTGCTCTGTGCTCCAAAAGTGCCAAGACCTGCAGAAAGAAGCAGTTTGAGGACAGTTTGCTAAGAAACAAGTGGGAGATGGGCACAGCTGCATGTTGGAGAGGGGTATCCTGTAAAGGACCCCGAAAATGAGACCATGGCTGAGAAACCTATATATGGTCAGGTGGCTCTGAGTATTGGGAAGGGGTGAAGGGGATGCGTGATGGAGAGGGCATGCTCGCACAGCATGAGGAGACAGGCAGGCAAGTAGGCAGAGGCAAGGAGGGCATCAGGACAAAAGCAGCATATTTACATAAGGCTGTGGATGGGGAGCACAGGGGATGTGCAGAAGACTTGCAGAGGAGCAAGGGATGGGTCTGCCCTTGTGAAAGAGCGGAGAGACTCAAGCAAGAAAATAAGGACCCCCGCAGGGATGTAGTCTCCACCAGAGTTGGCTTCTCAGGCACAGGCAAGGGAGTAGCCCCTCAGCAGCTGGGTGGTTGGGGAGGCTGCAGACAGCCAGACATGATGACTGGGGCTGGGAAAACCTCAGCATGGAAAGAAGAGGGCTATTGGCAATGGCAGAAAGAAACTTGGCCATGTCTCTGCTTCATGACATAACGCCGGCGGGGAGAGGGCGGGCAGCAACCATCACAGGAGGGGAGTTGGTCCAGGCTCAAGGATCAGCCTCCTCCTCCTCCCCAGCAGAGCCACTCATCCACAGACCAATTCCATTCCCACGTAGGATAGGCTTTAGGGGGACCATGCTACAGGGAAACAGCTGGTCACAGAAATAGGAGGGAGGGCATCCCCCACCCAGGGCATGCTGTCCCGACCCAGTGCTGTCGGCTCACTGGTGCCAGTGCTTCCCAATGCAGTGCCGGAGATCTGCAGCTCCATCTGGTGGTTCTATGCCCAGGGCTGCTGAGGCTGCGGAGGAGACAAAGTGCTGGGGAGGGAGGAGGTCCTTGGGGTGGGAAATACCAGGCCCTTATTTGGGACCCCAGCCCCTCACCCATGCCAGCTCATCACAGCTCAGCAGAAAGCCAACATCAAGCCCAAGACTGGGTAAGACAAAAAAAAAAAGTAGTAAAATAGAAGGAAGGTGTGGGCGGAGGCTGCTGCGCAGGGGAGGATCTTGAGGAGTCTAAAAGCGTGCAACCCACAGGTCTTCATCTTGCACAATTGGGACTGGCAACAAAGGTCTCCATTTGCTGTCACCTAGCAGGATGTCTGATCAATGCCCAGGGTGGAAATGTTTGGGATGAGGCTTCTCATCAACAATACAGAGCCACAGCCTCTCTCTGCTTTGAGACCTCACAGCCTGGGTGCAGATGCAGAGACTGCTGAGGCATCACCCCACATCCCAGCAGACAGTGGCTCTCACTGTCCTTATCCTCTGGGTCCAAACCCAGAAGATTTGGTTCTAGTGTGGTGTAACTATCCCTGCTCACTCTTTCATCTTGACACCAACATGCAGAAATTCCCGCCAAATACCAGCTGCCCTTTGGCCCTGTGGAGGCTGCTGCATTCTTCTCCTCTCCAATTACCATGTTTTCCAGTTTGGCAAAAACCCATTAAGCTTTGAACAAAAATGGGAAAACCCCTTCCAGCCTTGCCCATCTCCAAACTGCCCCTTTGGTATCAAAACCTGTTTCCTACAAGCAAACTTTGAAAAAGGAAAAGATCCACATGGCAGCACATCAACCCTTTTCCCGCTTTGACAGGGACCGAATCTGCAGTCCCCGACCTCCCAAGAGCACAGTGCTGCACAAGCTCCTTCCAGTCAGGACTGAGGGCCTGTGCCTGCAGGGTATCATCCTCCTGAAGTGTCCACTGCTCTGTTACGTGCACTTCTGCAAGCTTCTCTTCGAAAATGTCCTGCCAGTTCATCATGGTTCCACCTGGAGCTGTGGAAGAGGCAGTGACCATGCCTGCAGGTCAAGCTTGTGGCTTCTGAGGGCTAATACACGTGACTATTTTTTCTCCAAGCTTCTGTTCTTTGTACAATGTCTTTGTGCTTGAAGAGGGGAACCTTTGTCCCCATGAGAGCAGCATGGTGACGCTGCACCAGGTCCTGGCCAGGTAAAATGTCCCACAAAGCAAGGACAGGTGGATTTCATCAAGATCCACACATGAACGCTTGACCCTGCAGAGCCATGCTGTCATGATGCTGCTCTGTCCATAGGCAGAGAGGTTGGAAACAAAACCCCCTGCCAGGCTGCCCATGCTCATATCTGTTGTGGCAGTGGGGTGAACTGACAAATTGTGCCCAGCTTAGGAATAATGGAAGTGAAACCCACACAGGACTCAGCAGCTGATAAAGCTCCAGGTAACCTTATCTCTCTCAATAGCTGCCACTAATCATGGGCTATTTTTACCAACTTTCAGCCAACTCAAGCAGAAAAAGGCCTGACATGAAACTGCAGGGTGGAAAGCTGGGGACGACAGCATGGCAGCATGGTACATAAAACCAAAAGAGGCGAGGTGTGCTCTGAGCTGAGAGCACTCAGGGAAGGTATAAACAGCAGGGTTGGGGCTGCTTGCAGCCCTCTTCATCCCAGCTCACTCTTCTCCAGGTGCAAAGGTCCCCCAGGAAATGCCATGGAGAGCAATGCAGGATAGGGAGCAGATTAGATAAGATGTCAAATGATAACTGGTATTGAGTTAGAGAAAGATCTGCTGCTTGATAAGGCAGGCTCAGCTCCAGGCAGTCAACATAGGTAAGTCCCAACAACCACAGGTTGGCAGGGAGCCTCTGGTCTTTGGTGCTGGAAGGGAAAAGACAGCAAGTCGTTTGTACCAAGAGCCCTCCAACACCTTCACAGCGTGTGCTGCTGGTCCTGTGAGAGCACAGGGAGATAACCAGGTCCCATGGCAGACCACATCTTCAGCTTTGAGGTTCTTTCCTGTTTTCCTTCCACTCTTAGTTACCCCTTGATGCTATCATCTGCAGCAGGACTAGGAGAAAGGAAAGAGCATTCTTGGAAGCAGATGAGCCAAGGTCTTCAGGATCCTTATGAAGAGGTAGAAAGCCCTAACCTGTGGATAGGACCTGAGTCACCCTCTTCCCAAGAGCCCTACTATGGGTACCTGGGGTCCTGCTTGGGCTGGGGCAGCAAACTACAAGCAGGACAGCAAAGGAGGGGTCATCCCACCAGCCTTTCCAATGCTCACAGGTGGGGAGCAGGGAATATCCCTGGCTCAGGGCTGGTGCAAGGGAGAAAGTGAAGAAATAGCAGATCTCCTTGGCCTCCTCTCACTCCTTTCCCAGTGGAACCTATTTCTATAGGTTGACTATAGAAGACTCCTTCATTCATCCTGCCACAGAATCTTGTAGTGCAGAAACAAGGGAGCTAAGCAGCATCAAGGCTGGCCTTACAGCGGGCACCATGGCCCAGTATGACATGGGGACCCAGCAGCAGCAGGGTGCCAGGATGGGGCCCCTACCCTACAGCATCTTCCTGCCCCCTTCGGCTTCTCTGTGTTACTGTCCAAGATTTACTCTGTGGGGGTTTGAATGCAAGAAAAATGGAGGCAGACCTGCCTGTGTTCAACCCCAAACACACTGATCACTTCATCTGGAGGGTCTGTGCTTTCAGCACAGCTCTTTCTCCCCAAGATTGCTGCCACAGGGCAGAGGGATGCTCCTGATAGGACAGGCATTGCTCCCCATGCTTCCCACTCCAGGGGCCAAAATGTTGCCCCTCAGACACAGTGTTCAGTGGGGATCCAGTGGCACTCCTCACACAGGGATGGGTCGCTGTCTCCAAAACTAAGCTGTGATGGAAACCAGTCCCCTGTTACATCATGGCAACACAACTCAAATCACAACTCACAGTGTGCCGAGCCCTCACAGTCATCTCTGAGACAGAGCTGGGTGCTGGTCCCTCTATTAAAGCTTTTGGCTTGCTTTTACTAAAGGGACTTTCCCAGAACCACCTCCAGAGCTGAAACTGCTTTGGCGTCCTGTTCTGTTTCACACACACCTTCCGACTCTGCCCAAGCACCTTGCTGCTTGCCAGCACCTGCTTGGAAAACAAAGCTGCTGCCACAGGGAGCAGCCCAGCCCCAACAGAGAGTGGGGATGAGCCCTGTCCTGGACACAGAATGACCCCACTAGGGTGGCAGCCCTTGCTGGAGACAGACCCTGACAATGCTCTCCATCCTGGCATGCTGGTCATAGGTCCTCCATGGGATATATGAAGGAAGCACACAAGGTGCAGCCTGTGTGGTAATTTCCCTGCTGCTTTCACACAGCCTGAAATTATTTTTTACTTCAGCTCCCACCCCTGGGTGAGCAGCCCCTGCGGAAGCGGGAAGGTTTCCCGAAGTTCTTTCTCCTCCTCTTCATCTCTCAGTGTGTGTCAGCCTCCCTGTCCCCCAGGCCTCCAGCCCAGGCCCACGAGGACTCTTGTTGGCCCATGTGTACCCCATCCTTGCTGGGACATCCATTCCTTCTTTTGGGATGGGTCACACCATACACAGGTGGCTCCATCTTGCCAGCAGTCCCTAGGAGCGGCAGAAAGGGACATTCAACCACAGTCCCCAGGCAGGACTGCAGAGAGGCACATCCCCTCAGCAGTGGGGATGTTGTGTTCATGGGCATCATAAGGTTTGCAGGACAGGTGGACTGACATCTGAGCAACAGTGCAGACCTCTAAACTGCTTGCTTTACACCGGGGCTTTTTCCCACCCTGAAGACTTCCATCATCTTTTCCTGCACTGAACACACCTGACTCTTTTCCATCAGTCATTCTTTCAGGACATTTTCTCCAGGTCATCAAGGTGAATTTGTTTTCTAACCCTCCCCTCAAATAGGCCCTCCCTCAGGAGCATCTTACCTTCATGTGAGCCATGCTTCCATAGAAAACTAGTTCGACATGTCTGCTGTCACGAGCTATTGATAACTGCTCATGGGATATAGCTCCTTGGGAAGTCATTCACCCACAGTGGCAGAATTTCCCGTTTCCCCAATTTGCTTATGAGAATGTCACATAAGGCAGCACAAAGATACCATCACTCCTGCTTTCCCTGCGGTACCCAGCCTGTAGCTCTAATGAAGAGAAAATTAGGTTGGTTTGACACATGTTCCTGCTAAATGCGTGATCTCAGCTGCAGCATTGCCCTGTCAGTGTTACCGCTTGATGGCCTTACTAATTTGTTCCAGTTTTTCTGGGTACCAAGGCAGGCTGACTCATCTAGAGTTTCATGGATCCTCTATTTTCTGCTTCTTGAAGCAGATGGTGAATTGGGCATCCATATCCTCCTGGGACACAGCTCCATGCCAGCTGTCCGCACCTCAGTCCCCCTCTGACCTTGCCACTGCTGATGTTGAATGGTTGTCACCCTGTTGTGGTGAAACCCACCACCTCTAGGGACATGCAATAGCTGCAGGTTCCCTTCCAGGCTGGATTGCCTCCACATTCAAGCCCTTGGAGAAGAAGGGTCCACCTATCTCAGAGTGGATTTGAGGCAAGGAGTATCAGGTACTCTGGAAATGGGGGTATGCCCAAACTGGATTTTAGAGAGGGCACATTGCCCCATCACCCTGGACTTCTAGGATGGAGAGGGATGCTGAGCAATGGGGAGAGATTTAATGGAGCAGGATGTGAAGATGTGGGCAGGTATCAGTCCACATGGATTTGGGATACCTGACTTTCAGGTGAGCCTTGTGATGTTCCCTCCAGCCGTAAGGAGAGAGCTCAGCACCCTCCGACAAGGCTCTGCCCCAGTTCCCTGGACAGTAGGTCTGGTCTTGGGGCAGTGGAGGGGCAGGCACAGGGCTCCTGCCTTGTCCTCTGATCCCCCACATGTCAGGATCTGGCCTGCCACCACCCTCCTAAAGTATCACATCCCAGCAAAGGGAAGAAAAGAGACAGAAGAAACTCTGGAGACGACTCAAAGCAAAACTAGAGAAAGCAAAGTGAGGGCGGCAGGAGGAAATGCAGATATTCTACAAGGCTACAGCAGGTTGGTGACAGGCAGGGCAAGGTTTTTGGTGGGACAGGACAGAGATGCTGTGGCTGGACCCCTCAGGACACACCAGGGCTGTGCAAGCTAGCCATGGTTGGGGACCCAGGCAGCCTGCCCAGCAGCCCATCCCTCCTATAACCAGCAACACCACCCATTAGCTCAGCCCAGCCTGTGTCTTCCAGGACTGGCATCTGCTTTCCAAACAAGTCAAGGCCATGGCAATGCTTCCACACCACAGTGCCACACAGACTAGTGCCACCCACAGACCACCTCATTAACCCAGGGCCCAAATAACCCACATACCTGCTGCAGCACCTCCAGCCTAACCTCTTCCAAACCAAAACACATCTCCAAGACCTTCCAGTGGTCAGGACAGTGCTCACCTGAAAATGACCTTACTGTTCTATGCCCTGATCACCCCTTCCCCCTGCCAGCATCTGCAATGCCCTGTTTTGAGGAACAGCAATTTGCTGCTCCATGGCACAGGTCTCCTCAAAGACACTGCTGCAAGTGTCTCTCCATCTTCATCTGCCTGCCCAGTTTTCTCAATATATGTTTTATAAGTCCAGCTTTCTTTAAGGGAAACAGGTTTTTTTAAGGGGTGCTTGTTCACATGTTGTTCCCAATCACCTTTAATGAAGGCTGGGATATATAAGGAGTCAGGCTGGCTCCCAAGCATCATGTAGAGGGTTTTGTTTGCTTTGGTATAGCTCAGGCACATGAAGTCACACATCCAAGCTTCCTGCAGATGCTGACAGGGATCAGTCTCAGCTCTCCCAGAGGAACCTGGCCACTCTCCATCATCAAGACCTCAGGGTGGGACCAGGAATGAGGCTCCCCAGAGGTCACAGCTGGTGTGTGGTCTCAGGGA
The DNA here is from genome assembly GCA_035584735.1 of Pseudotriccus pelzelni. Taxonomy (NCBI): domain Eukaryota; kingdom Metazoa; phylum Chordata; class Aves; order Passeriformes; family Tyrannidae; genus Pseudotriccus; species Pseudotriccus pelzelni. The sequence continues at coordinate 9,880,029 of JAWMRA010000009.1, read as the reverse complement.
GCTGACAAAGCATTTTGGCACTGACATTGGTGACAGCCACTTCTCGAGGGAGTGCTGGGTGTCCGCGGTCACAAGTGGTTGCTCTGACTGCTAGATCAGAGTGTGCAGGAAATGCAACAGCTTCAGCACCCACAGCCACCCCTTTGGCTGCACCCAGGTCCCAGTACGAGAGAAGCCGTGGCACACGGGTGGAGGGGCTGGGGGGATACGTGTCTGCAGCGGGGTGAGTGTATTTGGTAACCGTAGCTGTGCAAATCTGGGGGTGCGCACACAAATTTGCATGGGGAGTTGCTTCCACATCTGTGTTCATGAGCATTCACATGAGTGTGCATGGCTGGGCTGGGGATGCTTGCTCTGGGGGGATACAGAGTGGAAAAAATTGGACACACACACACCTCCCCTGGTTTGGCTGCTATGCACTTGTGAGCTTTGTGCAACGAGGAGGAAAGTTGCTGGGAGCATTCTCCATTGCTCACATCACTATGCCAAGTGGAATGAGGTGGGCAGACCCAATCCTACACCCTATCTCTCTGGCATTTCAAGAGTTATTCCCAGTGATGTGAGAACACAGTCAGATTCAGGTGCTATTTAATTTTTCAGGGCCTTGTTCTTTTCCCTCTTGCAGTGATGTAAGCCACCATTTACTCAAAATGGGATGAAGGACCAGTCTGGAGCCCTGTTCTTACTCTGTCAGTGGCCAGTGATTCTAAGGTGCAGGGTTTAGTCCCAGTGGCTGTGATGCTGCAGGAAACGAGGTCAAAATCCAGAGCCAGGTAGTCAGGTCTGCCTAACCACCCTTCAGCAAACCTCTCTTCCACAGCCTGAACCCACGACCACTGAAACCCTGCCACCCACAGCCCTTCAGAGCCAACAAAAGCAGCTGCTGCAGAAAGGATGTGCCCCAAAACCACACCAGGCCCATCACAGCCCAGTCTCCTCTTGATGTGGGCAGGGAAAGCCAAAGGACTTGAAGCTGTCAACTCAGCCCCCTCAAAAAACCTGACACAAACCTTTGCATCCTAAGTGGAAATGAGTTTACTTGAGTCTTTCCTTAATTTGGAGTGGAGAAAAGGGGCATAAACCTGCCAATTAGTGCAAATAGCAGGCAGCCAATTGATATGGATGCAGTGGTGGGCAAAACCAAGAGGGCTGTGATAGGGAGGGAGGGGGAGCGGAAGGAGGGATGTAGGATAGTTGAGTTGGGAAAGCCAGAACTGGGGGACTTCTCAGGACAGGAGGTAAAACAGTTTCTTCCAGATCCTGCACAGTGACTCTGGGAAGACCAAACTACCATCACCAGGCTGGAAGGGAAAGTTAAAACTGTATGTGTCTGCTCTCCTGGCTTGCACAGAAAGACAAAAGATCAGCTCCTGCACACAAACACGCTCATCTCCCCCTTCCCAAGCAGGATGCTGGGGTGTGGGGCCTGACAGGCATCTTAAGGCACTGCTTGGTTTGGAAATGCCCAGACTGGGGCTTGAAACCTGCATCCCACTTGGAGCTCATCCCAGCCCTGTTCCTGCTCTGGCTAGCACAGCCAGTGCTGTGCCCAGTGCAGGGGAGCATAGCTCATGTCTCTGCCAGTGCTGAGCACCCTGTGCTCCAAACAGGGTTGGGAGATGGTGTCTGGCAGCCTGGAGCATCCCCACCACTCACCCCAAACATCCCCAGAGCCCAGCCTTCCTCCCTGCATGCGGCAGGATTGCAGCAAGGCTGATGGGGATTGGAGGGGCACAACAGGCACTGACACAGGCTGAATATTCTCCTACCCCAAATGTCAGAGGGAGATGTGTTTGCTCCACCTCCAACACCAGGCTTGGGAGCCTCTGGCCAGCTGCAGACTGCAATCCGCCAAGAGAGAAAGGGACCCAGCCCCAACTGCTCCTGGGAGGAGTCATAGCTGCAGCCAGGGGGTGCAGGAAGGGCTCACAATCCGGCACCTCTGCTGCTTGAGAGGCAGATCGGAAAATATGAAGCAGAGCCCACTGGCCCACCCTCTCACCGGTGTTGTGTCTGACAGGAAAGCCAAAAACAAAACTGCTGACTGAGCTCCCTCTTCTCGCCCACTGCGGCTGCCTCCTGCCTTGGTTTTCCGGGCCCTGCCGGCCACAGCAGATCTCTGACAGAGCCGCCGGGGCAAAGGAGAAGGGCTGCTGCTGGCAAAAAGGCCCATGGGCTGAGTCGTGCATTGGCCTGAGTCAATGTTCTGGGAGTTACAACACTGCCCATGGAGGCTACTGGGACCCTTCAGCAGCACCAGGGACAAAGGGAGGCCACCATATCCACTGTCCCACCCTGAGGAAAGATGAAAGACATCCCAGATGGATGTTTATGCCATCTGGTCCCCTCTGGAAGTTTCTCATGGACTTTCCAGTCCCCACAGAGGACAAGTTGTGGTGCCTGGCTTGCCTCACCCCTTCCCCCAGCACTCAGGCTGGTTCCCACGAGGCTTACTGGAAGTAAGTGAAGAAGAAACCTGCTGATGGTGCTGCCGAAGTGTGAGATGCAAGTGACTCTTCTTTGTTTTCACTGGTTTTCACCATCTCCTGGTAGGTCTCTGCTGCCTTCAAAGCCACTCCTTACTGGGGTTTCTCCCCTCTTGAGCAGCTGTCATTTCTTTCCGCTCTGGTTTCTGGCAGGCAGCACAGCCCTGGCACCTCTTTCAAGAGGGAAAGTGGAAGTTTGAAGCCAGAAAGCTGCACCAAGCACCAGCCCTGGCTGATGGCAGCCAGACCCTTGGCACAGCAAGCATGCACATCCCCACAGGCTGGGTGAGTATCCCGAGATGAGCTGGTAAGGTGGGCTCCTGGTTTTGCAGCTGTGCCTGGGTGAACAGCTCAGACAGGGACAGGAGGAAAAAGAGCATCAGCCTCTTAAATTATTAAGAGCAGCTTTGTGGAAGAGCAGCTTGCATATCTCACGGAGAGACTGAGGAACCACAACAGATGCCGCCACCTCCCAGCTCTCGCCTGCACTGCAAGAGCCGTTATTTGCCTGCCCACGCACTTGCCATCACAAGTGAACAAACTCCCCACATGCAAAACCCTTTATTCACCCTCTTGGCCAGATCCGGCTCCCGCTTGTGGTCAGAGGGACATAGAGGTAGATTTCCCCTCTTGGAGAGAAGGAAAGTGCCTGGACAAAGGAGGAAAACCAGCTACCCACTTCCCAGGGGTTTCTTTAAATAGCAGAACACAAGGCAGCCTATGTTCTGAGCAAGAAGAAGCCCTCAGCCCTGGGTTTCCATGACCAGCATCTCACAGGATCCACTCCAGCTCTAGCGTCCAGCATTACCTCCAACAGTTGTGCTTTGCTAGTTGGGTCAGATCTGGGGAAGGGAAGCAGCAGGGCCACTCCACAGAGCCCTGGGTGGAGGTAGAAAACTGAGGCATGACATACATTGCCTTTGGGACAGACCTCTTGGTGTCACTGCTTTGTCCCAGCCCGTCCTCCCTGCCTTGCGTGAAGAGGCAGCACATGGAGCCCAGCAGGGACCTTCCTCATCCTGTGGTACCCACCCCACGGCCACAATAACACCGTGGCCAGGACTGCCTGATATCAACTCCAGCAGCAGCGTCTCTGTTGTTTCAGTCCTGGTATGCTGGATTTTTCCCAACTGGAAACTGCAGTGGGAGCAAGGGATGGGGCAGTGTGTTCATGCCCACACTACGGTGAGGAGGGACCCTGATCCTCAGCAGGGCTGTGAGCGCAGCTGTCGAGTTTTCTCATCCTGGCGTTTCTTCCCCCGCTCCGGTGTGATGGGTTTCTCCTCTGGGAAGATGATGGTGGCATATTCCGTCTGGTCAACTGGCCGGGTCTCGGCGAGCACATGGGTGCACTGATCCCTCTGAAACTCCAGCACACCATAGTCCACAGTGGATACAGACACCACAGGGGGCTTCTCTTCCTTCTGCAAGGAAACCCCACTGTGGTGATTCAATATCCAGAGGTACCTGTCATCCCCAGCACAAGCACCCTATTTTACAGCAAGTGTCAGAATCGGGTCTGAGGCATCCCAGGAGCAGAAAGATGCACAGATCTGGGGTAGCATGTGCCCAGAGGAACCAGATCTTGAGCCTTGAATTCCCTGCAAAGCCATGTGCGTCTCAGCTCTCTGCCTCTGCAGGCAGGCTGGGTTCTCTCCCTGTCGTGCATTGAAGGCAGGGATGTGTTAAAAGCTCTTTTCCCACCTCTCTATTGGGCTTGAAGATGGCACAGTGTGCATGAGAAGAGCCTGGGGCTGGGTTTGCTCAGCCCAGAGAAGAGAGAGAGCCGGGGAACCTACTGTTACCAAATTAATGAGGTAGGAGGGAAGATGGAGACAGATCCCTCCTGGAGGTGCTTGGCAAAAGGGAGAAGAAAACAGGCACCAAATGCAGCAAAATATATTTTAGCTTAATACGTTGGGGGGAAATATTCTCCCATTTTCTACAGCAGTGCAGTGCACTGTCAAAGACAGCCCTGCTTTGATGAAGGGTTGGACTAGAGAGTCCCATCCTCTCTGGAGCAGTTTTTTTTTTATTTTATGATGGGACTGTTGTGCTGCAGGTGCAGAGATGCAGTTGTAGCTGTGCAGAAAAGATCAAGCAGCAGCAGCAGAGTAGACAGGAGAAATAAGGTGCTTGTGAAGGGCTGATAAAGGGAGGCGCTGCAGCCTGCTCACCCCAGCGATGCCACAATGCTCCCCTGCAGCACGGCAGGGCGACAGAGGCGGAAAACTCACCACTGGCATGTTTTCACTTGGTGGTTTCTGCACATCTACAAAGTAACACACTTGGTTAGAAGAGGCTTGTTTACCACGACAGCATGAGCTGACCCAGCCCCCCGTCTTAGAGAGCGCTGGGCACCACAATCATTTCCTTCTCTACTCAGGATCTAACACCCCGAGCATTAGAAGGACAAGTGAGACACCAGCCCATAGTCTAGAGTTTAATTTGAATTAATGGAATGCAGGGGACCCCTCTGTGGAGTGCGTGAGGTGATGCCCTGTGCCACAGCAGGGTGATAATGAGATGCTCCAAAGGCGCCTGGGCAAGGGGCATGGCAGGGACTCATGTGCAGCATTAAGGCACCACACCAACAAGTGGTGTAGAGCCACTGTACATGGTCTGGGGGCTCTACAGCGGGCAAGCAGGGCTCAAAGCACCCATCTCCCCTAGGTATGGAGATATCTATCCCATGGGGATATGTCACAGCAGAGTTAGCATGTTGAACCAGCCCATGCACCCCAAGCAGCTGCAGACATCTGGCTGATCTCTGGTCCCAGGCTGGGTTTGCATGGCCCCCGGGGGATCGTACCTCCTCTCCTGTACGTGATGGTGAGGTACCCAAAGGTCAGCAGCAGAACCACCCCAGCCAGCAGCAGAATGCCCAGAAGCATGGCTTTGATGTGGTCTGAGGGGTTACCTTCCTCTATCTCTGGCTCCTCAGTTGGATTCACCTCAGGGGCTGCTGCAATAGCCATTCAAAATCAGCAGGTCAGGAGTGGAAAATGATCTCTACAGTTCTTGTTAAAGGCAACAGAGGAACATGGGGGCTGTCCTCAGAACAGGCTCGGTCTCAGACAGGCTGCCACAGCCCCACTATCCCTCCAGGAGCCCTGATTTTGGGCTGACATGGGAGATGTTTTGGATGTGTCCCATTCCTTCCCATTGCAGGCGATGAAGATGATCCCACATCTCTGAGAATTGGGGTGCAGAGGACCAGGGCTCCATTCTGCACCTTCAGGCAGTCCTATGGCATGATCCCATGCTCAGCAGAGCCCCATGGAAGATACAGCTTCCCCAGGCCTCCCTGCCATGTCCACATCCTGGGGCCAGTACAGCATCAGCTCACATTGGGAAGAGATGTTGTGGAAGACAGTGACTTTTGCAGAGTTTTTCCTTTTTATAAAAGGCCAGCTTGAGCTCCACAAAGCCCCTCTGCTGTCAAGGAAGGGTATGGCAGAGACTGCTGCAAAATCTCAGTCTCACACACCATGGGACTATCAGACTCTCACAGAGCATGATTTTGCAATGTCAGGGTCTACACCAACACTGGCTATTCAAGGCGTCTGAGCCCTGGTCATCACGTCAAACACAATTCCTGTCCCCAAAGGAGCTGTTCAAGGATGAAGGCAGTTCCCTACGCTGATCTCAGGCCTCCATCAATGGGTAAGAATTGCTTCTTCCCACAGCATTACTGGGGACACAGCCCCAGCAGGATGAAGACCTCGTGCATCAGGACCACATCCGGATACAGTATTCACAGGGAGGTCAGCCTGTGTTCCTGGACCTCAACCCTGAATGCAAAGGAGAGGGGAAAGGGCAGGGATATGCTCTCCTGACCCATGTCAGATTCTCCACCAGCAGGGTACTGCCTGCCTTAAGCCCTGGAACTACAATGTGCTACCCATCACCTCAGCCCCAAGCCTGACCTGTGACCATCAGATGGGACCTGTTGCTCTCCATCACTTTATTGGGTTCAAAGAAGGTGATCAGTCCACAGTAGTAGGAGCCCGAATCATTCTGGTGGAGGTTCAGGATCTCGATCTTGAAGACAGGAGTGTGGTTGGTGAGCCGGTACTTCTCTGTCTTCATCATGGGGCTGTTTGGGCTGATCTCAGCTATTTTTTGGGCTTGGCTGTGATTGGTCTCCTTGTACCAGTTGAGGCTGTACTCTGAGCCAGAGTCACTCTCCATGGAGATATTGCAGGAGAAGGTGGCTATGCCGCCTTCATGGAAGGTCAACACTGATGGGAAGATAGTCACTGTTTGGGAGAGAGGAAACAAAAACATGGTTACAGCGGGCACAGATCTCAGAAATAGTCATACCCCTGATGCAGGAGCCAGGGATGCAAGCCCAGTCCACTTCATCACTCTGGGTCGCAGGGAGGTACATCAGTCCATGTCTCTTCCCTCCTGAGTGTGTGCTTGCTGGGTAGAGTTAGTAACTGTAGTGTGAAGTGGTTTCAGCAGAGCAAGCTGTGCTCTGGACTACCTACAATTAGCACAGAACACCTGTACCAGGGAAAATGAACTTTGAGGGTTGTATTATTTTTAAATCTATGCTATATTTTGATGTCTGGGTCATCCTTTCTTCAGCTGATGCCGAACCTAAAAGTGAGCACAGGGACTGAGTCCTGGGTTGGGGCAGTGCCTTGTGGTGCAGCCCATCTCATGCCTGGCTGCCTGCTGGGATGCTCTGGCTCTCTCCACTGCACCATGCTTGGACCTTGGAGCAGGCAAGGGCTGCCCACGGCAGTATTTGCTATCTCCAGCCTGAGACCACCTAACAGGGCAAGAGCAACCTGGAGCTTATGATGCCATCCCTTCCCAGCTGCCTGTACCCAAACTGTGTGCCCCCCACCCTGGGGGTCCCAGATGGGCTTGCCAGGCTGCTCCCAGCACAGAGGGCAGTCAGCTACAGCTACAGGCTTCTTGGCTCTCAGCACCATCCCTGCTGCTTCACCACATTTCCCTTCCCATTATGCTGGCAGGTTCAACCCCTCTGGGCAGGGGGGATGCTGCGAACATGGGACAGGCACACACTGTCGCAGCTCAACCAGTCCCATACAGCACAGCATGGCAGTTGTTGCATTAATTTCTGTTCAGAGCAATAAAAAGCAGGAAGAAGCATTTTTCACATGGGTTACCTGTCCAAGTGATTCAAACCACCAAGGCTTTGAAAAGGCTTTAATGAAAAGTCATTAAGAAATTTACCTTCCCTTTTCAGAAATCAACACCAATAGCAGCCCCAGAGCTTGCAGGCAATGCCAGAAAGTCCCTCTGGCCTGAGGCTGTAGGACCACGATCTCAGTGTCATCAACCAGAAAATGAACCTGGATGATTCCTTGAATAGATACAAGATCAAGTGGAATACTGGGCTGAGAAATGAGGGATGAGACCAAACAGGAGGAAGAAGAGAGAGAAGTGCCCCAGTTCCCACCGGCAGCACCGGCTGTGGCAGTGCCCACACTAAGAGATGGAATTTTTGAAGTGTTTTCTATTTTGAATTTGCAGGTTTTGAATTTTGCCTTCTATCAGTGCTGGTGCCACCAATGAATGAAGTGTTCGGAGGACATCTGAAAGTAGATGTTGGGTTTACATTTTCCCTGTATCTTCCCAGCACGAGAGGTAACATCTGCTCAAAGGAACACCCAGCCCTGCACCCACCATCAGGACAGAAAACACACAAATCCACCAAAGAAAGAGTCAGGCTGTGAAGAAGGGGGAACGCAGCTTCACCAGGGTTTTCATTTGCTCTGCCAAGACTCACCGCTTCCCCTCAACCTCTTCTTCTTCCCCAAATTTCACCCAGAGCGAGGACCCTGGCTCCCTCAGTGTCAAGTCCAAAGCAGGAGTTGCAGCCCAAGGGCACAGACTGAAGCCAAGAGAGCCAGAGCAGAAAACACCAGACCCCATATGGCACTGACAAACCCACTAAACCCTAACTACAGTCACTGTGCCACAACACAGCTCTAGTGTCAGCACTGTGGGCTGTGTCCCCTTCCCCAACTGTTAATCCCGTTTTCTGCCTCAAGCATCCCCATGTCCTTTGTTTCAGCCGCACATACCCAAAAGCTTTAGGGTCTCTGCCTTCTTGATGCCAGATTCTTAGTTAGTTAGACTAGCCTTTAGACATTTTCCAAGAGCTACAAATGACATGGGCCATGCCAGAGAGCACACCACGCTCAGTACCTACCCCGGCGGCAGCAGGCCAGCATGGGCCCGCAGCAGAGCAGGACGGCGCAGAGGCCAGCCAGGGCCACCTCCATGCTGCCCCACGTCGTCTTCAAGGCACCTGGAGCCAGGGCGAGGTGGTGGGTCCCCTGCCCAGGCAGGCACGATGTGCTGTGCCGTACGTGCTGTGCCGGCCCCGGCTCTCTCCGTGCTTCCTTCCCCGCAGCAGCAGCTTGCTCTCTGTCGTACACTGCAAGGGCTGAGTGGAAATGAAACGTGCCCGTCTCTCCCCCAGAGGGAAACCCTGGCTGCCTCCCACCCCCAGCTTCCTCCCCTCGGAGGCAGGGATCAGCTGAGCCACACGTGGCCCCTTCCCCTCCTTGCTTTCCCACGCAGGCAACCAGCTTACCAAGCAGCAGGGACAGGCACCTCTGAGCCTGAACCTTTTTGGGGAAACCTTCCAGGGATGGAGCAGGCAGGGGGACAAGGGACAGGTCCTCAGCTCCAAGCCTGGCACATAAGTAAAACTCTCTTGGGTTCCCAGGCACCCATGGGTAGTCCCAACAGGTGCCCAAGGCAGTGGGGTGTTGCAGAGGAGAAGGAGAAGGAGAAGGAGAAGGAGAAGGAGAAGGAGAAGGAGAAGGAGAAGGAGAAGGAGAAGGAGAAGG
>JAWMRA010000009.1:9803021-9866170 GCA_035584735.1 Pseudotriccus pelzelni | reverse complement strand
TTTTCCTTTTCTTTTTTTTTTTTTTCCCCTCAACAAGAGTAGGAACCACACGCCGCTCGGCGCGCCCGCACCCCCCGCTGGCGCTCCCGGCGATGGACCGACGCGGCGCTGACGCGGCGGAAGCGGCGCGGGCTGTCCCGGTAACCCAACGCCGGGAAGGCGGCGGGGGCCGCGGCCATGGGCGAGCTGGGCCCGGACGATGGGGCCGGCAACACCTACAGCCTTCGGCCCGGCCTCCAGCACCGGTGAGCCGAGGCTTCAGCAGGGAGAGGGGATGGTGGGGGCCTTGGATTGGGAGGGTTGGCCCTGGGGATGTGGGAGCTGCGGTGGGAACGTCGAAATGTCGGGGAGGGGCTCCCTGGGCAGGAGGGGCTGTGGGCTCTGCTGGGAATGGGGGAGCCCCGAGGGTTTGGGAGGTGGCGGCACTGGACTCCCTGACCGACTCTGACACACGCTCGGATGGGGGATGCTGCTCGAGGGGCAACTCCACACCAGCTGGAGGGGCTGGTTTCACACCTTTTCGTGGGCGTTTGGCTGTTGGCAGGGCTGGTTAAGTGTCTCCATCTTCGCAGGGCTTTTTTTTTCCCCCCGCGGTTTTTGATTTGTCATTTTTTTCTTATATGTGAAAGCTACATTTTCCCAGGTGGGGTTGTATATGTTTCTACACATTGTGTGAACTTTCGGGGCTTTCTGTTGCTGCTTTTTTTCCCTGATAGATTTAAATCGTCCACAGTAAAAGAATGCATCCATGCAATACTGAAGGAGAAGCTGGCCAATGTACAGTACGACCCAGAAGAAATGCCCGAGCTTACAAAGTCCTTATCAGAGACAATAAAAGACAGACTGAAAGGTAAGGAGGTCTGCTGGGGAAGTAATTTCTTTTCTTACCGTGTCCTCTCCCATTTGACAAAATCTGTCTTTCCTCCTTTATTCCTGAAACCTATTCCTTCCCTGTTGACTGACTCGAGTCTACTGTTACGAAACAATCTGCCCTATATATACATTCTTTGCCTGCGGAACTGAAGATCTAATTCAAGCGGACAAGATCTGTTTTCGTGTAGCTTGGCTGGTGTGGGATGTCAGGAGTGGCTGCAGGGGTGAAGAAGCAACATTAGAGAGAAGAAAGAAGTGATGCTTCATTGCTTCTTGCTTCCATAAACAGAACCATTCCTGCTTTTTTTCTGCTGCGAGTTAGATCAGAGTTGGTCAGAGTGGAATAGCAGGGAGATCAGAACAAGGCTCACGGGGCACAGGGCAGAGGGAGAGAGGAGCAGACAAGGGGTGTGACTACAGCCTTACAGCACTGCAAGAAGGTTGCAGTGGTGCTACACAGGATACCCACCAATATTTTTGAGTTCAAGAAGGAAACTGCAAGCTCCAGCAGGTGTTTCCTGATTTCTGTGGTGGGACAAGTACATGGATGTGTGTGCTGGCACAGCCACCTTTTTTTTTTGCTTTCCTCCTGGGGCCAGGCTGGTGCTCCATCTGCTGGGCTGGCCTGGCGCAGTGCAGTGGCATGGCCGGACTGCCACCCTCGGCAGGTGCCATGGATTGATGCTTCTCCCGGACTTGCACATCTGCTTTAAAGCCAGCAGCAGCTGTAGGCCCAGCACGTGTTGATGCCAAGCTCATATGCACAGGGCTTGGCTGCAGTAATGTGTAAACACAGTTGCAGCAGCCTGAAGCAAGGCTGGCCCGGTGTGGCCGCTGTATCAGCTGGTATCTCTGATAAGCATTGACGTGGTGGATGTTAAAACAGACCCAGCCTGTTGTGTTCAATCCTCCAGTGGAAACAATGCACCAGAGTCTTCCCGGGACACTGCTTTGTTGAAGACAGGCATTAGGATCCATATTTGATTTTAAACATGCTTGTTCTGATTTGGCTTCTGGAACATTGCCATGGCCTGATTGGATCTGGTCTATGCCTTGGATGTGTTTCTTTACTATTGTAAAACAGTTGCATATCTCTGAAGATACATAACACAGACCCACATGTGCTTTTATGGGGCCTTTTTTCCCACTCAGAAGCAAAGGAAACACCTATGTGGGAGAAGAATCTACAATACCTTTGCATCAGAACAGTTTTAAAATAAGACAGTGTTTTTCAATTTGCATTTTGTCCACAGCAGCCTTATTTACCTTTTTTCCATGTGGTCAGCTCTTGTAAGTTGTCAAAGCAGAATGTTGACATACAGTGTGGCTGCTCAGGAGTGTCTTCTGCCTTAGATACATCTTTTGATAGATGCCAACTACCCTGTTCACCCTTTAACTCCAGTAAAACTATGGTACTCCGTACTAGGAAAATGAAGCCACAAGGCAGTCTGTCCGCTTGGCTACTTGCATGGGCTTGTAGAGGACACTTGCTTTGTAGGCAGAAATCTTTAGCGTTCAGGGTCCTATTTTGGGCTCATATTTTAAACAAATCATTGTTCTCACTATTATTTTTTTCTCTCTCTCCAGAGGAGGGATTTGACAGGTACAAAATGGTGGTGCAGGTTGTGATTGGAGAACAGAGAGGAGAAGGAGTGAAGTAAGTTCTCTAATTGTCTTTCTGTCATGTTTATTGGGTTTGGGTGTGGGTTTTTTTTTGGAAGCTGCTTCCACCTTCCCTAGGTACAAAGATCTCTCTGCAGATGATAAAGTGTAAAGCACTTTCTTTTCTCTTTAAGTGGCACTTGAGGGCTTAGGTTGTGGCTGATTGAATTAGCCAGTGATAATGGGCTCTGTGGTGGTTCTTAGCAACCTGAAATGCTGAGAAGCATTTGTGAGGAGTGTTGCAGAAGCATTTTATTTTGTATTCATGATGAACTAAGGCACACACCCCATCCATTCCCAAGGCCCTGCTGGAGCACAAGAGCCACAGTAACTCACTTCTGTGTAAAGCCACATTTCCATAAGCACTTTATTTATATTTAATCATCCCAGGTAGGCATTTTTCAGAAGTTTAAATATATATGAACCCCCTGCACTACCGTCATGGGAACCTAGCCTAGGTTCCCATGTGGGTGCTGAGCACTTGCAGTCAGCTCCAGACACCTGCAGTCAGACAAAAGAATTCCTCTTGTCTGCAGCAGTGGGCTGTAGCTTTCCATTACTGCTGAATAGGGAGAAGATAAAAGAGAACAGCCCACAAGGTTTATGTGCTTTATCTGCTGGGCTTATCTTTATTATTGTTCCTTGTACTCCAGCGGAAGATAAGTGCAGCAGAGCTGCCTCAGTGTTTTGGGGGTCAGAGAGAAATATTTGTACCTGCTGCTCAGGCTCTTGCCAGGAATGTCCAGCTGCAGGCAGAGTGCTCCAGAAGCAACCTACCAGGGTGAACAGTTCAGTGAGGTGGTCTAACTGGAAATGTGAAGCCCAGCAACACAGGCTGACAGAGCAATTGGGGAAGTTCTCTGGTTTGCAACAGGCAGGAGGCAATATTGACGAATGGTATCCTGAATGCAAAATACTGGGTAACCAGGATGTTCCAGAGGCAGAGTGGAATATTGTACAGCAAAAACCAAAAAAACCAGTATAACCTTGAGGGCTAAGATAATAGAAGAGATGAAATTCAGCAGTCTTAGAACAGTGAGTCATACATGTAGGGACTGGGAACAATATGGTGTGCCACAAACAGGAATCCCATCAGCTGAGACTGACTGAGGCAGGCAGGGAGTGGGACATTTGCAGCATAGAAAGGGGAATGTCAGTGACATTAGACAAGGCAGCAGCGAGGTCTCATCTGTAATTCCCTTTTACAGGCCGGTTGCTTGTCCTCAGGGTAAGGCTTGGACTGAAGCAGGTGTAGAAGTCCAGCAGGATGTTCAGGGAACAGAAGGTATAGATATGAAAGGACTAGAAGAGCTTAACTCATGGTCTAGTAACATGGCATCTGCCAAGGAATACGATAGCTCCCTATAAATAACTTGCGAGTATGTACCATGGGGGTGCAGGAGGTGAAGGACAAGGACAAATAAGCTAAATCAGCCACTGATACACTTAGGCCAGAAGTCAAAGATTCTTACACACCATACCAATGAGGTTCAAGCCCTGCTGCACAGTGGATGTGGCGGGGTTGATAGGTGATGAGCTTGAAGATGGAGCTTGAGCCACATAGAGAGGGGATTACAGCATGTGGTATTCAGCAGTGGAGATTTAGGCTTAGGATTCAGAACACTTCCCAATTCCTTTATCTTTAAAGGAAGCTCAATTTGGTTTTCGAGGAGCGTATCTGTGATCACTTAGGTCCTCACACATGAACTCTGGGTAATGTCTCCGCTCTGGCTCCTTTGTTTAGCATGGCCGCGCGATGTTTCTGGGATGCTGACACTGACAGCTGTGCTCACGACGTGTTCATGAATGTAAGTACCAGCTGGGTTCCCATGGGAAGTGTAAGGCTACTTGCTTTTGTATGAGAGCCAGAGAGACCTTAAATATGGAGCAGAAAAAAAACCTGCAATCAATAGAAGGAAGGAACCAAGACTGTTGAACCAGTATGATTTATGTCCCCATTCACATAACATACTTAGATATAATATCAAACATAGTAAAACTTCTCTCCTGAGTAGGTCACACAGTACTGTACAAAAGTCATTATAGTCACACCATTTTACAGGTGGGGAGAGGAAGCACAAGAGACAAAGTCTTTTCTCTGTGCTTTGCTGAACTGCACTCATGGAGCATGGCTGAAATCCAGGACTGAGTAGAAGTTGAGGTTTTACTTCATTATTTATTTTTAACTGACACCGAGACACCTGCGGGTGCATGGATGGAGGAAAGTGAGGCACTTCTGGCATTCAGATGCACTGACCTGGGTTACACCAAAAGTGAGGTGCACAAAAGACAGAAAGTTGCAATATATTACAAAGCAAGGTTATGCTCTGGTCTAAGTGTTCCCTGAGGTTTTCCCATTCCACTAGGCTAGCAAAGAGCTTGCCTTGACTAACACAGAGCCTTTCTCTGTTTTCCCCAGGACAGCCTGTTTTGTGTGGTAGCTGCATTTGGCTGCTTCTACTACTGAAGGTGGCAAACATTGCAGAGAGGGACAGAGTTGGAGAAGAAAGCTTTGCTTTGGGGTATTTTTTGTTAAAGTGCACTAAAGCATCATCTTCTTCCTTTAGTACCTAAGAAAATAACAGCTCTACAAAGCACATCCTACACCTGGTCTACACACCACAACATTCCTTCTTCTTTGTGGATATCAATAGAGCTTTAAGCACAATATTGTTATGTCCTTTATTTAAATGGCCCTTTGTTTTTTATGTAGTATGTTGGTTTTGTCCTAAAAGTGTATTGTTTCTAAGACAAACTAAAGTTTTGTCTTGAAAGGGTTCTGTTACTTTTATTTTTATGAAGTTAATGAAATATTTATAAGAAAAGAAACATAATAAATCTATGTATTTAATATTTCTTCTTCTGTGACATTTTCTTCCACTCTACAAGGCACACTAGCCTGGATGGTTTGTCTGCACTACTCAGACTTGAATGTTTTCTGAGGATTCTTTATAAATTAACCCATAAAACTGACCTCTTATTCTGGTTATCCAGATTTGTTTCTGTGACTCCTATAACAATTGGGCTGTGAGTCCCAACTGTGTCACATGAGGTGGTATTAATTGATAGGAAGACAAGGTATTTAGGACATTAGGTCAGGCCAGCAGCCTGCACACCCCAAGACTGCCAAAACTCCTCGCTGCTGTAACTGCTCTTTGGTTTGGTGCACCCACATTGTGAATGATCGTTGCTCCTTGCCCTCTTCAGCAGATACTGCAGTGCTTTCTCAATCTCTGCCTCTCTGTTTTGGGATATAAGGGTGGCTGTTTACAACCAAATTTTTTAGGACTCCAGCATTGGAAAGGCTGCTGTAGATCTGCAGAAGAGTGCTAAAGCTTCTCATCTCGCTCAAAGTTAGAGGACCAGGTTGGTTCCCAAGAGAGTGGGTGCCACCAGAGAGCATCTTGGATGCTGGGATGGGTTGTTCTGTGGTGATGCCTGTTCTCTGTGTGCTGACCAAGCAAGCACAGCTGAACCATTCCAGTGACATGAAATGGCTTTTAGCATGCTGAAGTGGGGTGAGGTGAACCCTGAATACCACCCTCACCAACTTCAAGAGCAGAACATGCTCTCCCTCTTGGAAGCTCTTGGAAGTCAGGGAAGTAAAAAATTATGATGCATCTTCTAAAATCCCTCTTCAGGCTACAATGCCAGATACAGCACACTGCTGGGTCTCTGCACCACTGGGACAGGCAGGAGGACCCCGGCTGTGTGGCCATGCAGGGCTGCCCTGATGTCACCATGGCCCAGGGCAGCCAGGGCTGCGCTAAGGATGCTTTGCTCCCTCCTTCCCCGGAATTTACACTGGACAGACTGGACAGACCTCATCACAGTCTACACCTTCCTTGTGAGGAGAAGGGGAGGGGTAGCACTGATCTATTCTCTGTGGTGACCAGTGACAGGACCCGAGGGAATGGCATGAATGGCATGAAGGATGGGGAGCTTTAAGTTGGATACTGGGAAAGGTTTTTCACCCAGAGGATGGTCGGGCACTGGAACAGGCTCCCCAGGGCAGTGTAACAGCACCGAGCCTGCCAGAGCTCCAGAAGCGTTCGGACAAGGCTGTCAGGCACATGATTCTTGGAGCTGCCCTGTGCACGGTCAGGAGACGGACTCGGCTGATCCTGGTGGCCCCCTTCCAACTCGGGATACTCCGTGACGCGGAGGGCCGCGGCGAGCCGGAACGGAGGTTCCAAGGCGCGGTTTCCCGGGACGCAGCTTTCCGGGGCCGGGCCGGCCGCTTCCCGTCGTTCCGGGGCCGACGCTCCGCCCGCGCCCCGTTGGCGTCGGCGGGAGCGGGGCGGGGCGGGGCGGACCGGCCGGGCTGGGCCGGGCTGGGCGGCGGAGAGCGGGTAAGGGGCAGTGCGGAGGGACCGGGGGCTGGCGCTGCCGGGGCTGGGGGGGGGGCTGTGGGTGCAGGGACAGGGACAGGGACAGGGACAGAGCCGTGCCTGTCACGGGGGCGCGGGTTTGGGTTGGGGGCACATGCGGGCACCGCTGCGGAGCCGCTCAGGGGTCCCTCCCCGCACCGCTCTCCCCGCGGGGTGGCCGTGGCACAGGCGGGAGGTGCTGGCCGGCCGGGACATGGGGCACTGGCTTTGGGCAAGAGGGTAGTAGTGTCTGCTGGGGTGGTCGTGGTGCCAAGCTTCGTGGGGGCTTGGGCAGGGGCTGGGGCTGGGGCTCGGCCGTGACCCTCGGGGCTGCTCCTCGGGGATGGCTGAGAGGACACGGCAGCAGACCCTGCGGGAGACTTTTTGGAGTACCCCCGCAGGGTTTCGAGCAGGGGGGCTTTGGGGAACGTGCCCCGACCTAGAGGATCCAGTCACGGCCTAGAGAGGACAATGAGGAGGTGGCCCTGGCTGCGGCGAAGGAAGGTGTGACCCAGCTGCTGGGCAGGCACACGTCCTCTCTTAACCCGCTTTTGGTGTCCACCAAAGCCCTGGCTGCGCTCATTAGTGGGTTTGTGCTTAGACTTTAAAGCCCTCAGGAATTCTGAGAGCTGCGATGCTCCTCGGTAGCCCTCGCTGGCTGTGGAGGGAGGTGCAGGATGCTGCAGGTGGCCTTCCCTGTGTCCCCACCCTGTGCTGCTGCAGCACCAGGACCCTGGTGTGCGGCTGGCAAGGGCTGGGGTGATCAGGGACAGGTACCGCTGGGTTTCCATCTGCAGGACTTCTGGGCCTGAAGACAGCCGTTGTATTTGCTTTTGAAATTCAGATGACAAATACTCATGCTTTATTTCCTGAAGGAATTTGCTTTATGTACGTAATTATTAAAATTCATGACTTGGAAGTTTCTCGCTCCAAGATCTAACTGGGTTGTAACTGTCTTGAAATCACTATGTAAAGAGGCACAAATAGTAACTGTTACAGCATGGAATTGATACTGATGTGTAAAACTACCAAAAGAAGTTGACACCTGAAGTCTCTAAAAGCTCTGTGGTTAAGTCATAAAAACAAAACACAGTGGAGAAGCTGGGACAGAATGACCACCCATTCTCGTACTTTGTTGTCCTAGGGCAGGTTCGAGATCTCTGATACTGTGCATAAGCCCTACTTCTGCTTCACTACCCACAGCAGAGACTGTTGCATGGCGGGACACTCAGTGCCTTGGGGTTATGGTATACCCAGAAGGGCCGTGAATTCACAGAGAAGGTCTTGCTGGCAGTTTTTCTTTTTTATGTGTGTATTAGTTCACAGCACTGCCAAAGTGATCATGCTGCGCTCTTTTCAGTTGTGGTGGTGTTATGTAGAATTGTCTTAAGCCACTGGGGACTTAGTTGGTGAGAAGCAGCATCTTTTTATCGATTGCAGGACACAGGTACTAGAGCTTGCTCATTCTCAGGCTCTACTAGAGAAAATGCTATCAGCCTGCCTAGGTCAGAAGAGGAAGCAAGGCCTGGGAGGTTGTTCTAGCTGGTGTAGCAAAGGTCTGGATGCTGTTGGACCAATGTGTGGTACTGGCTGAACTGGAATCCCTTTTGTATGTTCACATGTCTGTGATTATGCTGCAGGATAGCTACTGTTGTTTTTCCAGAGAAGCTGAAGCAGACTTTATTTTACGGGTAGACAGGACTCTGCCAGATCCTGCAGTAACCTTTACAAGGGGCTCAAGGACTTAGACCACATAGATAGAGCAGATGCTGACTGTGGGGACCATCACAGTGTCTCTGAAGGTGAACAGGCTGGGGTCACAGCCAGCAGCACTCCGTTTCCAGGCGGATGCTCTGAGTCTGGAGACTGGGACAGAGGTGGGCAAGGCAAGCCTGGGTGGGACATGAAGTAGCCTTGGAGATTGGGCAAGATTTTTAAACACTGATTGAAAAGAGATCCATGATGAGTCTTTTGCCATTAACCTCTTCCAAGTCTTTTTGTCTACAGCAGATCTCTGCAGGGGTACATGCCAGTAGGGTTACTTGTAAACTGAGCGTTGGAGGTGGGGAAGAACAGGGGGAAAAGGATTCTCTTTGACCCATGAGTGAGGAATGTGGAGGAATACAGGGACTCTTTGGTACTTTAGAGCCTGGCAAGGGTATTATCTGAAGTGACAGGACTACTTTTTCCCTGAGGCTCCCGCTTACATGCTGTCCATGTGTCAAGGCAATTCTCTGCAGACAGCTGGCAGGGTACAAAGTTTAGTAGTATTGCCTGCAGATGAGTCAGCAGAAGAGAAATAGCTGGTTCCTGTAAAGTGCAATGATCTTGTAGGCAAAGCAGCACATGACAGTCACATCTGACTGTGCCAACGCCTCCCAGGATCAGAGGGACGATAGCGCAGCCTTGGAGCAGGCAGTGCCACCCAGGGAGCTGTGGTGTCCCAGGACCTCGCTAGTCCCACTGCCAGGCTTGTGGTCGGGTCCTGGGTAGGAATTGCAGCAGCCTTGATCTGGAGTATTTATCCAGTCGTCGCAATCAGCTCTTGTTTTGCAGAGGCTTTCGGTTTAAGTAGCAGGATTTATTTTGCTTTGGCATGTAAATCTGCAAGTGAAAAGCAAAAGAAGTGGCAGAAGAAATCGTGCTGCTGATGTAAGCTCTCAGATAATATTCTTCAATAAGTTCTTTGGGTCACTAAAAGGCAATGCAGATGGGCCAGGTGCTCCTGCCATCAGTGTGCTCAGGGTGCAGAAGCTTCTCCGCTGTAGTGTGAGGCAGGAGTTCTCCAACACCACCAATGTTAAAAAACATCAGTGCTGTCCATGAAGATACAGTGAAATAAGGCTTTGGCTAAGCAAGAATATTTGCCATGCCTATTCTGACCTTTTCCACCTGCTAGAGATATTAACTTTGATGTTGTAGTTAAATTCCAGCTCTGACAATAGTGGAGAAGTTTTAAATTCCTTCCCTGCCTATATATCTTCTTCCTTTGTGATAATCAATGCTTGTCTTTTTTTACTCCCAGAAGTGGCTGCGTTTTGGTGGGACTCAGTGATTCCCTGACAGGGAGAGTGACTCTTCTCCTGTCTGGCTGTCAGCTGCTCCTCGCAAAGCCCTTACAGGTCTCTCTCTCTCCATGAGCCAGGTGGCAGGTGATGCAAGGCCTTTCTTTGGTATGGGATATGCACCAAAGAAATAAGTTTAAGAAGCAAAGCCCTTAGTGTTTTGTAAAGTGGTGCAGAGACTGTGATTTGCCCCAAATGGGACACTTCCAACCTTGCTCCTTGCGAGCAGTTTCTCACATTCAGTCGTGCACTCACTAATGCAGGAGGGCGATGCCTTAAAATAGAACAATGTTAATATTTTACAGCAGGGCTCTTTCTTCTGGTTATGTTTGGTTTCTATCTTGGAGTGTTCAGAATGAGCTTTGAGAGTTATCTTGTCTTTCCTCTTCCCCATCTGCTGCAAATGTAATTAATTTTAGAACAGGCAGTGTTTTATGCATTTGGGAAAGCAAAGCTGTGTCCTCATGTGTTAAGCTCAGCTTCAGATGCTGGATCCCATTGTTAGTAATTGTTTAGGATGCTATTTTAGTCACTTGGGTCAAAATGAAACATTCTAAGATTAGTAGCTTTATCGTGGTAAGGTGTGTTGTGTTTTTGGAAATGCGTTCCCGGTTTTTAATGAAGACGAGCTGGTGCTGGGAGGACTTCCCAGAAACGCACTAGCCACAGCACAAAGGTTTTAAAGTTCCAAAGAGTGGTAAAATTATTGTTTAATCTCTCCACTAATTTGAGTAATTAACAGAGCTGCATCACTCAGGTGCCCAGCCCAGCTCTCCAAACATTGCAGAGGCTTCTTCAGCAACATCTAACCTATAAGATCAGAGCACATAGAGCATGTCTATCCCATCCCTGAAGCAGGTTTCTCACTCAGCATATTGGGTAGAGCTACTGCTGCTGCTGCTGTGTGGCTGGTACTGTCTCACCACTGCTGCTTATTTAATGCAAAGTCATTACTAGAATATCTGAAGTTGGAATCCATTTGCTTATGTTATTGTTTGCCATCATTTGACTACGAATACCCTGAGAGGTGGAAAGTTAGTTAGGGTGGAGAAGGGCGGGTGGTTGGGTGTGAGAGGGGCTGGAAGAAGCTGTTGGAGTTTTCTCCTGGGCTGGGGCAGTGCTGCTGTGCATCAGCCTAAAGCGCAGTGTTGCCCTGTGCTGTAACCTGCAGTCTTTGTCTGGCCGTGAGCTCTGCACTGAGCAGGAAGGTGATGGTGATAATTCAATAGAGAAGTTGGTTGCTCTGGTGGGCTGGGCTGGCGTGGGAAGAGCTTCACCTGGTTGTAGGTAGGGGCTGCTGTGTCCGTACTTCAGCACCAAAACCTCTGCCAGTGCTTTTAATATTTTGCTGGGCAGTGGTTCAGAATGTCTGAGTTTGGCATGTGAACAAGCTGTTTAATTCTCTCCAAAGGGAAGGAAAGGGAGTGGTTAGGGACCAACAGGGGACTTGAAGCACAGTGGAATTATTTTGACCAAATAACAAGACAAGCTGTTGCTGTTCCCCCCCGCCCCCCCTGCTTTCCATGAATGCTGGGGTTACTTTGAGCCAGGGACAGATGTTCGCTGCTTTTTGTGAACTGAGTGGTTTCTGCTGGGACCATGGTGGTGAAGTAAATGACTGATACAGTGTGCTTGCAAGGTGACACCTTGCAAAATCTAAGAATGACTTGGGTCATACCCTGTGTTTTCACAGAGGCACTTTGGAATCTGCTGCATTTATAGCACCAATCTTGCCTGAAAGTTAAATGTTTAGTTAAGTGTTTGAAGACTTGAAGCCAGGGTTGCAAACTCTTTTTGCCTGAGGTTGCTTTTGCATCCTCCCATATGTTTGTTGTTAGGAAATGGTAAATTAATTACTGGAATGGGGGAAACTTGGCAAGACTGACTCACAGGCATTATGGAGTGGATGGGTCATGCAGTTCTGAAGTGTCCTTGTGGCTGCTCTTCACTGTTGCTTTTATCTTCTTCACAGTATTTTTTGGCTCCCCACACACCTAAGATTCTCTTTTCCTGTTCTTAGTGTATTGCAGCAGGTCTAGCAGGGCAGCCAGGGATGCTTAGATGCCTGTAGCCCCAGTCCAGATCAGCTGTGTTTGGCTCTAACCCTGTCCCTAAGGTGTTGTCTTGCTGATTCTCAGTGGGGGAGAGCGGGATGTTCGTGTGTTGTTTAACTGCGTTGGACTCCTTACTTTGGAACATTCCTTAGGCTGGAGTCATTCGTGCTTGAGTAAGTCCAGTCACTAAATCTGCTTCTTAACAGCTCTTCCACAAAGCACACCTTTCTTGGCTGCCAAGAGCAGAGCTTTGCCAGCGGCCTGTAGTGAGGACAGTCCCAGTTCATCCCGAGCAGGAACATTCAGCAGAGCCCCTCTGCTGAGGGAAAGGGTGGTATTCAGAGGGGCATCTGCTCTTTCTCATACCTTGTACTTGCCCCACCTAGCACATTCCAGCACACCCATAGCACATGGGTGGGGAGACGTTTTAAATTCCACACTGCTCTTATTATTAGGGGGTTGAGGCACGCACATAAGGATCGTTCCTTGGTGGAGGGGTCAATCTGCTCTTAGGAACAGCAATCCAGAAATGCCATTTGCTGTGCTGGAGAGGTGCACACTTCAAGTGAGCGAGAGACATAACGCTGCTCTTTAGTTTTTGCAAATTTACCACCCATTTCTAAATCCTGCAGCAGCTGAAAAGGGAATATTTGCTGCCATGCCTTCCTATAAACCCACAGTTTTGCTTCGGCTGTGTGAAGCTGGGCTTTCTAATACTCCAGGGCCCCTTTGGAATGGTGGTCTGTCTGTCTGTCTGTTCACCACAGAAGCAGTTCAGCTGTACCACCAATGACAACCTGGTACATAAAGTGCCAGAAGTCAATGTGCCCTGATGTGGTGTCTGTCAGCAGCTGCTTCACTATCTGCTGAGTCACCACTGCGGTGGGGACAGGGGACGAGAGGGGAGCGTGGTGGCAGCCATCCCAAGGTGAGCTGTCCCCAGTGGGGAACTGCAGCTTGGTCTTACACAAACAACAAAGCAAACAGCAAGCCAGCTAGTCATTTGAGTTCTGACCCCTTCCCTCACCCTTCTGCTTCCTCCACCCTTATCCCTCCTTCCTCTCTTGAGGTTTCTACAGGGATGCAGCACACCCAGCCAGCTGCCTTGGGTGGTGTAAAGGGTAAAGAGTCCAAATGAGAGCTGGGGGAGGGCTGAATGTGGACTGGGCGTGCCATAATCCTTAGGTTGCTTTTCAGTTGTGAGAGTAATATAATTAGCCTTGTAGTAATGATTTATAATTTGTATTGCAACTCTTGTTTCAGTTTCTCTCCAGCCAGCTGACTGCTGCACGCTTCTCTCTGCAGAACAGCTCTGAGTTGCATTAAATGATTCAGTATTCCCACCAGGCACTGTTTGTCAAGCCTTGGCAGCTGATGCCAAATACAACTGGCTAAGCCCCTTGTGAGGTGGCTGTGTCTTTGCACTGACCTTCTGTACACTGTGCCTGCTGTTGACTGATTCTGCTTTGGAAGAACTGACAAATATCTCTCTTTTTTTTTTCTTTTTTTTTTTTTTTTAAGTTTGGTTTTTTTGCCCCTCCTTCATTTTGTTCCAGTTCTTACTGGACGTGCTTGGCAAGATGGAGCCGCCGACCTCCTCCAGGCTGAATTCCCGAAAGAGAAGAAAAGATGGATCTGGCCCTAATGGGGCAACAGAGCTGGATGGAATCCCTCCAAAAATGTCCCGACGCTCACTCGTAAGTAAGCAGAGATATGAATTTTAGGAGCATGTGGGATTAGAACATTGAGCTGTGGTGGTTTGTCTGTGGACACAGAAAGCGAGGGGGGGCAGAGAAGAAGCACATGACAGTAGCTATCCTTCTTGCAAATCCAGTTTGAAATCTTCCTTCGTTCATACTAATAACATACTTACAACGTGGGCTTAAATTAGGTCTGAGGCAATCGCTAAGCTGCTTTTGTGGTGTGTCCGGCTTGTCACTTAAGCTGAAGTGGAACAGGCATGCATATAGATATCCATGGAGGAGTAGCAGGTCGCTTCTGAGAGATGGGTTTTGAGTGACCCAGTGGGAGGGAGAAATACTCCAAACAAGCTTATGGAACTGCAGGAGAGTCTGAAGTCTGTAAGCACCCACAGAAGTAATCTGTTGAATCCACGCTCTGAGGCACTGGGAAGATCACTGTTTGATTCTCTTGGTCTGGAGAAAGACTGCATTTATGCTCCTGGTACTTCAGGATTGTCCAGGAGCAATAAAAATAAAAGCACAATCAACTGAAAGGATTTCCCCTAGGTCAACCTTGGGACAGCCTTTAGCAAGCTAAAGCCAGTGGGATCTCTTCTGAAGGGGGTCTGGGCCAGTTAATGCCAATGTAAAGGGCTGACTTTAACTTGTCCTTGCCACAGGATTGCGACAATGGGCTTTTCACAGTTCTCCTCTGCCCTCTTCGTGGAGCTGCCCCGTGCATCACGTGTGCTCTGGTTGTTCTTTCCTTATCTCTCTCAAAAGCCAGCTGCCATCCCTGCGAGGTCGCACTGGGTCATAGTCCTCGGCAAAATAGGGCGATGTGTTACAGCTTTCTTCCTCAATGGCAACATTTTACTCTTCAGGCCCTTCAGCCCTGTCCCACAGCACTGGTGGTATTGAAGTAAGGGCAGTGCCAGCAGTGAGAACTGGGGAGGCAAGCACTGGAAGTGGAGGCTTGAGCTGTTGTGTGACATATCCCACAGAGCCTTTATATCCTTGACTGTTGTCAAACCCTTCCCGTCTCTCTTAAAGACCCCATGTTCTTTTCAGTAAGGAAAGATAAATGTGCAGGTTATTCTTCCATGGGAGTCACTTGCTCTTCAAGTTGGTGTCTGTCCTGTATCAAAAATAAAGCATCTGTCTACAAATAGCACAAGGCAAGTGATATCTAGCCACTTTCTAAGCTTCCTGCCTGTTTTTTAGCCAGAGGGCAAACACAGATCTCCTGATGAAAGATTTCCTTTTTTTTTTCCTTCCATTTGCAAAAGTTTTATTTATTATAGCAAGAGTAATAGTGTTGCCTAACTGTGAGATTACGTTGAAGCCCTTACCACTCCCAACTAAGCAGGTGGCTGGCAGTATGTTCCCCTGAAGCAGCAGGGCTCAGCAGCAGATGGTGGTAACAAACCTGCTGACACATAAGCCTGTTGGACTGTGCACACCACGTTAGGTTCTGACCCTCCCAGGCTCTGCAGAGGAAGGGCAAGACACTGGCAGGACCTTTTGAGAACATTTCTCTGTGTTCCTCTGATAATTTTGATAGGGCTTTTTTATGCTTTTATTCCTAGCTTCATATCAGGTGTGTGTCAACCAAACTACAAAGACTGGTTATATTCACAAGTCTCAGATGCAATGGCAGTGAAGAAAGGAGAGGCCTGCAGGCCTTACCTGACAGTAAGGATCCTGGCAGAGGAGGTGGTGTGTGAAACACAGAGCCTCAGTAAGTTAAAGGAGATGCTCAGCAGTATCAGTTTGCTTGAATGCAGTGGTCAGTGGTTGTTCTCCTGTGCTCTTCTCTATAAGCACTCTAATGAGGAATGACATTAGCAATAATAGCAGTGGTTTTTCTGGTTGCAGTGGTGCTGGGCCCTGTGGCAGGATTCTGTAGGGGACAGGAAGGCAGAGAGAAAACTGCTAAGACTTTTGCAGCTTGTAGGTGTTATTGATCTGTAAGCTTGTTTCCTAGTGTTCTGACTGTCCATTGCTGCCACACACCTCCCAGCTAGAAGGAAATTGAGGTGTTATTTTGTTATGGGAAGGGCAGATGTTTTGTTTCCATTCAGAGCCGACCAGAAATGATGCCTGGACTTCAGCTGTTGGTTAAATGTACTGCTGTGGTCAAGCTAGCAAGTTAGAGGAGTTTTCTTGAAGCAGCTGGAGTATTCTGCCACAGATTGAGGTCAGTCCCTCACTGTGTGCAGCTCAGAAATGGTGAATGTAATATAATATGACAACGCACACATTAGTGCTGCTGTTGGTATTGCTCATCTGCTCACTCATATACTTAAATCAAGGAGCTGTTACAGTTTGTATGTCATGGCACAAGCACTCAGGCACAGCAGTGATGATCGTGCCAGAGTGGGCATAGCTGGAGCTGCAACAGTGAGGTTTGAAGCTTGGCTTGTGCTGCTGTGAAGTGCTGTGTGTCCAGAGTTTGGGTTTAGCAGCTACAGATCTGAGCCTCTGGTTTTCTTGGGTCCGGTATAACTGCTGTCTTCTAAACTCCATGTTGCTTTCTCTCTTACTCTCTAAACTCAGGCTAATCACCCTGCAGGGCTGTTTGGAGGTTTTACACTGAGTAGTCTTTCAGTACACGTGTCTGAACTGTGCAGAGACGCAGTGAGTCACTCAGTGACTAGGACACTGCCGTGGCAGTGCTGCTGCTTTGAACTGCCCTCACCTTTGCATTCTCACAGTGAAACTTCCCTGGCTGTTTAGGGACTGAGGGAACCGGCTCCGTTTTCAGATGAAGTGGAAATTGACTACAGCAAGCCATACATCAGAGTAACCTATGAAGAAGCGATGAGAGGGACCCCTTGTAAGTAAAAAAACTGACTGGAAGGAGACTGTATAAATGT
Source organism: Pseudotriccus pelzelni (assembly GCA_035584735.1). Classification (NCBI taxonomy): domain Eukaryota; kingdom Metazoa; phylum Chordata; class Aves; order Passeriformes; family Tyrannidae; genus Pseudotriccus; species Pseudotriccus pelzelni. The sequence goes on along the minus strand of JAWMRA010000009.1, from coordinate 9,849,585 downwards.
TGGGATTTTGGGGGATGCGTGTGATTGTGGTAACTCTGAGACCAAAATAACCTTGTGTGTTGGACCAGGTTTGCAGCCAATGACTTAATTAATGCTTTGGTGATTAGATAACTGTTCCTATGTGAAATTGCACCTGTCAGTACAACTGAAATTCAAGCTTGTATGTGTGAGGAGCTGTACCTTCACCAGTAAAGAGTATTTGAAGCAAACAGGTATTTGTTTTAACTCTTCCTGTGCCACTGACAGCTACAGAGTAATATCAGAGCTGAACATTTTCTGTACTACTTTGTGGTAGCTTGAAGTTAAGCACTCTAAAAGTCATCTTTTCTGAAAGTTGAAATGGGCAAGTGAAAAAAAAATGCATATCTGAATGTCCCATTCTAGCCTGGATTTGAATTAAAGTCAGTGTTGTTAAACACAGTTGGCCAGCCTCACAACAGAAGTGTGGGAGAAATACTGTTCCCTTTGCAAGTCCAAAGCAGAGGCACAGGCAGGACTGACTCCTGAAGGATGACTGCCCTCTCCTGCCAAAGAGTGTGCAGATGGTGCTGTCTTATTTGGCCTCTCTGTTATAGCTACAGAGACAATAAAAATGCTGCTCTTCTCTCTACCTGACTGCTGCTGACAGATGAGCCAGATTGACACCTGGCAGTGGTTTCCTGCCAGAGGTTCTGGAAATCCAGTATATTTCATAGTCCACATTAATTTCCCAGCTCAAAGTCTCCAGAGCCTGCACAAAGGTCTCTTGATTTCAACAGTGGTAGGTTTTCTGCCTGCTAGGACTGAAATACACTGCATGCTTCCTTGTTGCTGTTTATGTCTGTGCTCAGGAACTGTAGCTGCTGCAGGTACAGAGGAAAGGGAAGGATGTCCCAGCCAATTTCCAGAATGTGATTGTACATTCAAAAAGGCCTGCCAGGACCAGCCCTCTTTTGGCATACAGAAAGCTTTTGCAGTCACATATCTCCAGATCCTTGGCTCTTCAGAGCCTCCTGACATCTTCAGACTGAGGTCGTAGAATCACTACAAAGTGGTTGCAAGAGGCTGTCCTCAAACTGACTCCTCTGCTTAGGTTGAACTTGACAACCCTGACCTTTGCATCTACTCCTCTTCCTGCTGCCTCCCAGGCTTTGTGTCTGGGTACCTTCAGGGCTCTGCCCAGAGCCCTGGGGTCTCAGCAATCCTGCTAAGTCTTATTTCTGCCATGTCCTCACTGCAGCTTGGGTGTGCCTCTGCTCACACCACTTTTCTGAGTCTGTCTGCCTGAACTAGGCTAGAGAGCAGCAGGCTGTTACCAAGTGTGTCAGACACAAAGACTGTTGTGGCTTTCTGTTACCAGCAGCAAAAGGACTGGAATCCTATGCAGTCCCAAGACCAGAAGTCAGGGCGCCTCCCACTATTACATGGCAGGGTTGACCTCAAACAGCTAAGCTACAATTTCCCGTGGCATAGGTAGCCTGAGGAAAGATTTGTTCCTCCTTATTTATCTATGGATTTAGCTGCTAATGCCAGAAGTTCAGTAGAATTGTGTCTGCTTTTCTTTGAGTAGTCCAGCTGGGGTTTTGGATAGAGCCATTTGGTCTAGAGGAGCCAATGATGCTGGTGGGGAATTAGAAGAGTCTGGTCCCTCAACCAGACTGTAGCTATGGCAGCAGGCTGCAGAAGGGGATTCTGTAAAGGTCTTGAGATGCCATCCTGGCAGGCAGGAGGAAGTCAGGCACCTATGAAAGGTTTGGGCCAGATCCCCTCTGGTAGTTTACTGCTGTGAAAAAAGTTAATTCTGCATTTGGATTTCCATAGAAGGGAAATGTTCAGGGTTTGCTTTTCCTTAGGTCTGCCTTTATCTTGTTAGGGTGATATATGGTAGGCTTTCAGTCTGTCTTTGAATGTGATTGTATTTCAGCTCAGATGCGTTTGTTTCCATGTGGGAGGACAGAGATAGCCGTTTCTCTTCACAAATCTGTCCTGGCTATGGCTCTGTAACACCCCCATGAGTTTAAGCAGGTCCTCAGATGCAGGCATGAGCAGCAGCTGCTTCTCCACAAGGCATCTTCACGACTGTCGCTCTGTCCTTTTGGCACAGTGGATCGCCCCGTCAGAGTTTATGCCGATGGAATATTTGACTTGTTTCACTCTGGACATGCCCGGGCCTTGATGCAAGCGAAGAACCTCTTCCCAAACACATACCTCATTGTTGGAGGTAAGGAGTGACCTTGTTGACTTTGGCTGGTGCTGGAGTACAGTTTGCCTGCGTCTGTGGTTGTGCATACAGGGCTTTTGTCTTTGTGGCCTCAGTGGCTCTCACTGCAGCTGGTTGTCCCAAAAGTCTTATTGCATTATGTTGAGGGTTGGATGTGTCTGGAGAAAGATTCCCCGTACCTGGCGAGTGTTTCAGGAAAAGATTTTTGATCACGCTGTTCTAATTTGACCCTTCTGTTTTGTGACAGATAACAGGTGAGTTGCACATCTGAGTATCAAAACGTATTAAGGATAATTGAGCATTTGACTCTTGAATAAGACAGCTAAAGAATGAGTAACAGTCCCTCTGTGCTGCTTGAGCTTTGTGTCATTTGTATTGCTCTGCAAGTCACTCCCCAGCTCCAGCTCCCTGCTTGGGATTGCTTATGAGAATTGCTTAATGCCAAACAGATCCCCTTAGGAGCATGGAAATCAGAGTGGTTTCTTGGGCATGTGCCTGGACACATGGAAGTCAGTGAGGCCCCATTTCTCCAAACAGAAGTTCACCGTTTTGGCTGTTAGGTCATAATTCTTTAGATGATGCCAGAAATATCCTGCTGATGCCTGAGGGGATCTAACAGAGGTGTTTTAGCCAGGCCTCCTTCAAGAATATAAGGGGAAAATGGATATCCTTCCTCTGGCTGCTGCAGTACACGGGCCTCTGTCCAGGCAGTGCCTCTGTGCCCCTCAGCCTGCGCATGTTGTCTGTCGAGAGCTGACCCTCGGTCAGGCTGTGTAATGATGCTAAAGTAAGAGAGCTGAGAATACCTTTAACTAGTTTTCTCAACTCCACTAGCTTCCTGAAGCAAAATCAGACTCTGATCCTGCAATAGAACGATCGTAACATCCTTGGGTGGTTTGTTTCCTTGTCACAGTTTCATCACTGCTGAGGGCATTTTTATAGTGGTACATCTGCATTGTTTTGTGTGCTCTACAGTGGTGTCTGGAAGGGGGAGGGAGGGAGGAGAGCTGAAACAGTTGTTCCAACTACAAAAATGCCCTGAGCTTAGAAATCTTGAAAGTGGAATGACGTCCCCATGTACATAAACATTGTAAAACAAGCAGGAAAATAACTTCAGGTGGAACTATTAATATGTTAAAGTATCAAGGAGTATAACCACACTCTCTGCCTCTCGGAGAGTGGTGAGGATGTGGAGGGCAATGAGCTGCTCCCCTTGCACCAGGACTGAGACAAGAGGCCACAGCCCAAGGGAACATGAGCTCCAAGCTGGGAACAGTCTCATCCGCTCTTTATCATCTGTTTGTCTGGAACGTAAATACATCCAATACCAGTGAGACTAGTAATGCCCTGTTTACTTTTGAGTCTGATAATCAAATAAAACGCCCTCCTTGATACCTTGTGTTGCAGATTATGAAGAGTTGTTAATTTACTTTCTCATAGAACATAATAATTAAGCTAGCTTGATTTCCTGTGAATTCACCCTGTTTTAATACAACTTTCCAAGAACTTGACTGTTTTATGGCATTTTATGAAATTGGAAGTTTAGGCAGTGGGGTTTTTTGTGGACTTCAGATTCCAAGCCTGAGGCATCCGTAGGCTTAAAAGCCCAGTAGGGCCCCAGGTGCCATTTCACACAGGAGAGTTGTCTTCTGTGTTGGCTGGTTTTCTTGATAAGCTTTGTAAGCTCTAGAGACCCTGACGGCTTGGGGTGTGGGTCCCCAGCTTGGCCAGAAATCCCCCAAACAGCCTGCCCAGAATTGCTCAGGAGTTTAGTGGCCTGTACTGCTCCCTGTTTCTGGTGCTTTGTGGCTGGAAGAGCTGGGTTTGGAAGTGCCAGCACCAGCCTCTGCCAGCAGGGGTGTGTGCAAGGTCCTTTTACTGTAAAGACCCGGGGTAAGTACCTCAGGCTCACTGTTGCCTGCCTGTTTCTCCAGTCTGCAGTGATGAGCTGACCCATAACTTCAAGGGCTTCACGGTGATGAACGAGAACGAGCGCTATGATGCCGTGCAGCACTGTCGCTATGTGGACGAAGTGGTGAGAAACGCGCCGTGGACGCTCACGCCCGAGTTCCTGGCGGAGCACAGGGTAATTTGCGATATCTGATCTGTTTGGAATTTTGATTAGACTGTCATCTGCTGACAGCAAGAATTCGTCCTTGGGGGTGACCTCTGCCTGAGCAAGCTCTTTCTGTTGAAATTCCTAGAATGAACTGGGTTATGGGAATCGAGTGGGTTTCTTGGTTAAAATAAGGTAGAGGTTGTGACATGGTGAAGAAGCCTGAGAGGGTTCTTGCTGTTCCAGAAGAAGTTGGTGGTGGGTAGATATAGGTGTGAAATGCAGTAGAGAGAGGATAACATGGGTTGGAAGGGATTTCTGTGGGGTGTCTGGTCCAACCCCCTGCTTACAGCAGGAGCAGCTTAGATTTTCATGAGCTTCCCTGCAGCAGGAGACCAGGCAAGCTGCCTTGAGAGTCTTTTATCAGTTGGTGAGATAAAGTGAAAGGAATCTCTAACATCTGTTGAACTGCTTTGAGAGGTGAAGGAGTCTCCAGGGGAGACTTGTTGCTGTTAACAAACCATTTCTCTGTGGGGCTTAAAACAGCTGTGTCCTTATTCCCAGCCTTTCCTTGCCTCTCTGGCGAGTGCTTACAATTGATAGGCAATTGCCAGGGAGAACTTGGAACTGCTCGGAGTTGCTTTGTAAGAGTAAAGTGTCTTGCTGTTCTCTGCCGCACCCCTGCGTGGAGGTGTTGAGCTGAAAATTACTGGCCTTTGACAGAAGCAGGAGACCCGCACATTCAAGATAAAATGTTGACTCACTTTCTTAATTTTCAGATCGACTTCGTTGCACACGATGACATCCCCTATTCCTCTGCTGGCAGTGATGATGTCTATAAGCATATAAAAGAGGCAGGTGGGTCTGAGTCAGATTCCCCAGGGCTTCCTGCCTAAGGTCTGCTGTGGTTTCTCCTGTGTATGGGAGGACTGTTTATGCCTGGGGAAGCGGCAGTGCCCCTCTGGGAACAAGGTCTGCCCAGGAGGCTCTGAGGGCAGGAAGTTGCAGCTTTAGGCCCTATTTCATATCACTAGGACCATCCCATGTCCCAGGCCACACATGGCCCAGCATTAATTCCTAATTCCAATCTAGTTGTGATTGAATTAACTGCCACCTTTTGAAAACATACTACAGTTTGACTTACAGATTTTCACAAATGGGGAATTTGGTGGCAGCAGCTTTTTGCCATGTGTCTTGCTACAGCTGTCCTGGGTCCTGTTCCCCAACTTTAGGCATGTTTGCACCCACTCAGAGGACCGAGGGGATCTCAACGTCAGACATCATCACACGGATCGTGCGGGACTATGACGTTTATGTCAGACGGAACCTGCAGCGGGGCTACACGGCTAAAGAGCTCAATGTCAGCTTCATAAATGTGAGTTGAAGGGGGGTCTCACCACATGCTGCAGAGTGTGAAGATGTCGGGTCTTGTCTAGTGATAGCGCAGTCCTGCCACATGCCAGTAAAAGGCCTGTCTGTAGAGCTAAGCATTTGCACCACACCAGTGTCCTTGGAGTAGAAATTAGGCTGCTTCTGCCCCTGAAATCACCTCAGGGACCCACCCAGAGGAACTGGAGATTTGCTAGAACTGCTCCATTGTCAGAGATATCCTGGTGACATTTTACCTGTTGAAAGAGCTGGAGAGAGAGTGTGTGGTGAAGTGTGTGCTTTCTTGAATTGAAGGAAAAGTGGGTTGTTTTTGGCAGCAGCTGCTGTCTCATCTCTCTCCTATTTACTTAGCCACCTTTTTAAGGTAGATTCATTTGTTAGGATAAAATCTAATCTTGTTCCCACTGTACTGTTCTCTTCCTGGAGCTGCAGGAGTAGTAGTAAGTGCTTGAGCAGGACAGAAGGACATGCCCTGATCCTCTGCTGAGCAGCTCTAGCCCACAAACAAAATACATGGCAGAAGGCACTTCTGATGTTGGAAGTAAAGTAGTAAACATTTTTTTATCACTCAGATACCATGCCTGTGAACAACAATGAAAGAGGAGAGGTAACGACTGCTTGGCCTCTCTTTGGCATGTAACTCTGCCTCTGTTTAAAAACACCCAGCAAAAAGACTGGTGCTGTTGTGATATGCAGAGAGACCTACAGCAGGTCACTCAAATCTAATCTGTATGTTGTATAAATATTTCCTTCTTCCATGCACTCCTGTTAGATAGTGCTTATCTCTGGCTTTAGTCTTGCTCTGTGTGCTGTGCCAGTGCCTGCCACGAAGTGTCTCACAGCCTCACTGTGTCTGCCATGTAGTCTAGGGAAGAAGTGTCATGGAAATGAAGGAGAAGTGTCACCAGATGGAGATGCTGAGTCTTAAGCAGCAGTTCAGTGCAGTAACACAGATTAGAAGTGGTCATCACTCAGTTCTGGTGAGCTGTGTTCTGATCCACCGCTTACTGTGCAGGAGAAGAAATACCACCTCCAGGAACGCGTGGATAAGGTGAAAAAGAGGGTGAAGGACGTAGAGGAGAAGTCAAAGGAATTTGTCCAGAAAGTGGAGGAGAAGAGCATTGATCTCATCCAGAAGTGGGAAGAGAAGTCCCGAGAGTTCATCGGCAATTTCTTGGAGATGTTTGGTCCAGAAGGCGCATTGGTAAGGAGGTGCTTCGGGAAAAGGGGATCATGGAGAGACAGTGCTCATTGTAGGGCTTCTGCAGAGTCTGCAGAGCAAAGGTTTAGGATTTAATTGCAGTGCTCAGTGTGCCGCCTGTCTCCAGACAGGTTGTCCCAGGCTTGGGCAGCCTGTTTTCAGGGGGCCCTCACCATTGCCAACTAGATAACGCCAGTTATGGTTGTAGGTGAAAAGTTCCTCTGTCCCACGAGCTGGCCTGTCAACTCCAGCTTGTGCCCTGCAGGCCACTGAGCTGCCAGGAGGATGACAGTCACTTTGTCACTGGCTTGAGATGAGTCTGAAGCTGCTTGTTTATGCCAGGCTTTCCTGTGCTGCTGGGTAAATATCACAGGCACTTCATGTTAGAAGTGCTTGAAAATGTGTGGTGATTACTCTGAGTGCAGTTTTCAAAGCCCAGAGTGATGCTGGGGCTTTTTCTACTCTTACGTTGCACGAAGTATTGAAGGGAAACAACACTTGCTGCACAGGCTGTAAGTAGTGTTCATTTCCATGACTGTTTAAACCGTGCTAACTGTCTTCCTGCTTCCATCACTAGAAACACATGCTGAAGGAGGGCAAGGGCCGGATGCTGCAGGCCATCAGCCCGAAGCAGAGTCCCAGCAGTAGCCCCACACATGACCGCTCCCCATCTCCCTCCTTCCGCTGGCCCTTTTCCACCAAGACTCCTCCTTCCTCACCCGCCAACCGTTCCAGGAACGAGTCTGCAGTCACCTATGACATCAGTGAGGATGAAGAGGATTAAGCTACCTGCCGGGATTTGCTGTGAACTGCTAATCGCAGAATCCTGAGTCCAGACCCAGCGGGAACTCTGAATGAGCAAGAGAGCCATAGGAACAGGGCTGACGGTGAGCACAGGGCCTTGGAGGCACCTGTTGCTCTTAGCAAGGGCTGCTGCCTGGAAGCACATTCAAACCTCCTCTCCCTTCTTCTCCCCAAATCCCCTTTTTATTGTTTACGTTCTAATGGTTTCCAGGGTGAAGATGGCTTTTATATTTTAAAAAAATACTTGTTAAAAGCGCAAAGAATAGCACTCGAGCGTGGCTTTTGTTTTGGTTTCTTTTTCCTTGTTAAACCTCCAGGCAAGAGGGAGAGTGGGAAGATCCATCTGTCTCTTCTTTCCTTCAGCTCCTCTGTCTTATCCTGCTCACTCCCAGGCATTATCCGTGCTGCTGCCAAACGAAAGACCCCTCAGTTCCTCAACCAGCATGACCTCGAGAGCACTCACAAAGCAATGGTGTAACAAGGCTTCTAGGAAATAGAGACCTCCCTGCTGGGCTGGAGCAATAGGAATCTATCCAGCAGACCCTGTAGTGCTCACATGCCTCTAAACTGAGCTTCCCAGCGTGTCGCAGTGAGAGTGTGCTGGGTAGGGGTACCAGCTTGGCACGCAGGAGTTGCACCCGGGAAGGACTCATGGCACGGTAGAGTGGCACACCCTGTAAAGCACGCAGCATTCATGGCTCCAAATTATACAGAGGCTGCAGGGGAAAAGCCTGCCCAGCTAACCTCAACAAGACTGCTAAAATTGAGCCCTCAGTTGCTGTTGGAGAGAAGAGAATGAATCTTTGCTTCAGGGCACTTGCTGTCTATGCGTTTCCTTGGGTGTGTGAGAGCCCACGTAGGAAATGAATGTGTGTACTCTTTCAAGAAGTTCCTTGTTCCAGTCTGTGGTATGTTACATGTGTCACTGTCTGTGCAGACGGCCCCTCAGCACTGTGCTCTGTGCGTGTTTGTGTTTCAGTTGCTGTGCTCTAAGGGCTGGAGCAGTCCTTTACACTGGTGCTGTGAAGTCGCTGTTCTAAGGACAAAGCAGCCAGTTTGCTGTCCGTGTGTGCGGCTGAACAGATGAAGAGCACGTTTTACCCTCATGAAGGGTCCCAGTTCATGTGACAGTTACCTGGTTTGTGCAGCACATGCACAGATTGGTGCAGGCTCACTCTGATTTTTAGGCAGGTTAGAAAGAGCATCAGGGAGTGCTGCAGCTTTTTAAGTCTTTAAACGTGTAATGCTTGTGTGAATCCATGGTCCAGTTGTGCCTGCTGTCGTGTCTGTGATACCCACTGAGCTTTGTGGGCTGCAGCTCCCCGAGGGCACTCGCCCTCCAGTGCCTGAGCAGAGCAGGTCGGGGCACTGTCCCCCAGCCAGCGCTGGAGGGACTGGCCTTGCTGTGAAGATGTGGAGCGCCCGCACACTTTTCTGTCAGGTTTGCCTGTGATTCTGTGGTCTCTGGGTGGAGCTGCTGGGCCGAGTTGCCTGTATCCTGCACTGCTGGGAGCAGAGGACAGCTCAGGGCCCCGTCAGCAGTGCTGCAGGGAGGTCTCCAGATCGGGATGTGAGGCTTGGGAAGTAGCAGGTGCAAGGAGGAAACTCATCATGTGCTGCCACAAGCGCTGGACGATGTGATGCATCCAGGGTACTTGGTGGCCCTGTGGTAGGAACAGGCTGCAGCTTCTTTCTAGCTTTTATCTTGCTGGTCCTTTGTCATGCTGCCCAAAGGGCTTAACAGAGACTCTGTGTTACTGTTGAGTTCAGAACTAGCATGGGAAAGGATATTTTGGGGATCCCTGATCTTCCACTTGGACTTCTTTCAGCAGGGATGTGTGTGGCTCTGGGAGCATGGCTGGCTGTTATGGATTTGAAGCTGTAAGGAGCAAATGATGGTCACTTGGTAGAAGCCAGCAGTTAATCCTCTGGTTTATGAGTGGTAGAGCACTTATTTTTTGTCATCCACATTGTCTCTTCCCTCATCTTCCCCACCTTCCCTTCCTCACCCTTCCCTCAGTATGGGAGTTGCATTGCTTTCCTGAGCCGGATCACGAAGGCCAGGCTGCTTTAGAGCCTTACTACTGTTTAAAACACAAGTTATGCAACAGTGTTCTGTAAATTTGGATAACAGTGGTGTTTTGGATGGTGGCTTGTTCTGCAGGGACCTTAACATATTTGGTCTCCCTGCAAAACCTGGGGTGCTTGGTAAGAAACCAGCCATGGTTTTACATGTAGCTTGGAATAACAGAGCTGTTTCTTGTAACCAATAATCCCTGCTTCCTCCTTGCACTGAAATTAAATTGGACACTCAAATCCCAGTCTAGTCTTTTTTTCTTTTTTTTTTTTCCTTTGTTGTTTTGTTTTCTTCCGGATCGCTGGACCAGTCGTCTCCAGCACTGTCATGTCCTATCAGGAAGAAGACATTGGTCTTTCAGCAACACATGTGACCAAGTTTCCCAGGATCATCTTGTTCCCCACAGATATGCCAAATACTGCTGCTTCACGGTTGTCCTGCAGACCCCTAACCCATCCCTCACTCTTCAAAAGAAGCATCCAGAAGGGACATGCTTGAATTAAGCATGAAGTAAGAGGTACAGTGGGAAAATAAAACTTTACTAGCATGCAGTGAAGAGCGTGTGGAGTTTGATGCTGCTAAATCCAGATACAGCCCTACCTCACTTCCTCTGTAGAGCTGATGTAAGCCCCAGGAGGGGATTTTCTGGTGGCAAAGAACAGCAGCAGAAGAATAGAGCTGAAAGGTGCCAAGGATGCTGGTAGAAGCAGGAGGATCAGAGGGTGCTGCAGCTTTTTAGGATTTTAAACATGTGATTTGTTCATTTGAAAACACGGGCTTAAGTTGTGCCTGTTGTGATGTCTGTAATGAACACTTGGAAGTCCAGCTGTTTCTGTAAGTTGCAGTTGCTCCTGATGTCTGTCCCCACCTCTCTTCTAAGTGTGGAGCAGATACTGGTACTGGGGCAAGGCTGGTTAAGGCAGCATTAACTACTTGCCTATGTTACAAAGGCTCATCAAGGCTCCTTTTGCCTGGCTCCAGGCTGGCAGGTGTGGATGCTCCCTCTGTGCTCTCAGGAGCAGCCACTGCCATGGTGAATGTGCCCCAGGGACAGGCCAGACCTATCCAGAGGTCTTGTGAGAAATCACCGTCAGCTGGCCTTGTCTTGGCTCTGGGACCCCAGCCAGCAGCACCCAGAGATCATTGTCACAGTTGGATGTTGGGCACCCCATGATGGTCCCATGCCATGGCTGTGCTGCAGTGGACTTCATCCTCTTCCCCCTCTATGGAGTCATTTCCCACCCAACCTGGGCAGAGAGAATATGAACCCAGTCACCAAGACAAGACTCAAGTACAAATTCATCTTTACTCAGTGCTAGACAAGAGCACCCGTGCTGGAGGCGGCTTCATGGACCCCCTTGGCTTGTGGCTTTCAGGATTCAGACCCTTTCACTCGGTCCCAAGATGCTCTTTCCCCTTCTGCCTCCTCTGCTGCCAGCAGCTCCCCAGGGCCGGGGGAGGAGATGGTTGTACAGAGCAGACCAGCCCCTCGCCCCACTCTACCCCTTGGCACCCCAGTTTCTCCCTCCCATTCACGCCCTGACATCAGTGCCTGTGGGTGCGAAGCCGACGGGCTGGTAGCCCGGCTTGTCGTCCTGCTTGCGGTAGTACATCCGTGTCAGTACTGCCAGGATGAAGGTCTGCGGGATCAACAGCTGCAAGTTCATCTCTGGAAAAGCAGAAGGGTCAGTTGAAGCTGTCACCTTTCACCATGACCCCTCCCCACACCACGCCGTGTGACAGAGGGGCTCAGCCAGGAGCACAGGATGCCGTTCCCCCGTCTCCTGACTTACGCTGTGATCTGGCCTTGGAGGAGAAGGGCGGCGAGCAGGCGATGCTGCCACTGTTGGCCAGGATGCTGAAGATGGCAGGCTGCAGTGCCGTCAGGACGAGGAGGAGCTGCGACCACCAACACCACAGGTGGTGGGGGCTGCACGGCTGCCAGGATCCCACCCTTCACCCTTCCCACTGTCCCACAGCCGGACCGGGCTCTCTCCCAGTGGCGGCTCCTGTCCCACCATCTTCCCCCATGCCACCTCATCCCATCTGTGCTGCAGGAGGGGGCTGGGCAGGATAGGGGCTCACCTGGAAGCAGCTGAACTTGCCCTGGATGTTCTGTTCAGCCAGGTGCTGCCGGGCCTGCCGGAAAAGGATGCCCAGGGCCCACAGGCCGAAGAGGGTGGAGGCACCAACCAAGGTGTTGATCCAGAGGGCCACACTCTCTGCCGAAATCTGTAGGGGCAGCACACAGAATATATTCCTGGGCTGATAAAGCTGCTGGGAAAGGCACGGGCAGGTGGAGGCTCCCTTTCTAGGACATCGCCCTGCCCATCCCAGTGCCTTGGCACTCACGTCAGCAGGGTTATAATTCCCATCAGCGTGCAGGACCAGCCCCAGGAAGACAGCGACTGCCCTGCAGAAGGCATACTGGAAAGTCCCCAGCATCATCAGTTTAAGCTTTTTCCTGGCATGGAGAGAAAGATTAATAGCGCTCTGAGGTCCCCAAGCCCCTGCCCAGGGACTTCTCTTCCAGCCCAGCAGAAGCAGGGGCTGAAAGCCCTCCCCAGGGGCAGGGGTTTATCCCATATCTCCCTCACCTGGTTATGGTGATTTTGGGCAGGCAAGGGCAGCAGCAGCAGCAGGGCCCAGTGCTGACCACCATGGGCACATCCTTCAGAGTGCTGAGCACTGCCTCCTTCCCCCCAAAGCCCTCCACCATGACCTGCATCAGGAGGCAGAAGCAGATGGCGAAGTACCTAGGGAGGAGGAGGAAGGCAAGTCAAATCCCATGGGTTCCACAGTGCCCCTGCCCTGGAGTGGGTGATACTCACGCCGTGGTAGCCATCTCCACCACCATCATGGAGCGCGGGAACCACAGTCCGAAGCAGCTGACCACAGACACAACCTGGGGGAACGCGAGCTTGGCACACTGACGCTCCCCCCTCCTGTGGGCTGGCACCCTTTGGGTGGCCCTGGCCCCCTGGGGTGCTGCTCCCCACCACCCCCACACCCCAGCTCACCGTAGGGGCCGAGCTGCTCCAGCGAAGGGTCTTCATCTTGATGGGGCAGCGGATCTTGCGGGTGAGGTAGAGAGCCTGTTCCACAAAGATCGCGACTGACAGCAGCGTCATGATGGTGCAGAGGCCCATGATGGCAAGTTGGGCCATGTCCAGCTCTGCCAGGGAGGGGGGAGAAGCCATCTTCATCCTGTCCTGTCCCTCCTGGGGCCACTACTGCAGAGAGCTGCCCCTCAACCCACCACCCCACAGGTTTGGGAAGCTCTGTTCCACACCCTGCACATCTGGCTGTGCCAGAGCTGACATTTCTGCCCCCTGCTCCCTTTCCCATGTCACCTGCTCTGACACTGGCCCTTCCTGGGCCATCCCCATCCCTGCAGGCAGGACTGTGGGATGGGAGGCTAAGACGCTGGCAGCACCATGCTGCCTCCCCCTTCCTTGGGACTGTTCCTTACTTGCAGCTGCCACAGCCACCCAACCAACTTCATCCCTTGTTGCTCCCGCCAGCAACAAGAGGAGGGTGTCCCCAACCCTGTCCCCCCACCTACGGTGCAGCAGCTGCCGGGAGGTGGGTGGCAGGGAGAAGCAGGCTGCCGGCACGCTGTAGTTCCTGATCAGCATCTCCACCAAAGTGCGGGAGAACCTGTGGAGCAGAAGGGAGTGCTGCACAGGGCCATAAGGACACGGGGACACCCAGCCCTGCAGGGTCCCCAGAGTCCCCTGGCTGGCTTTTCTCACCCACAACTGGCTCCCTTCCTTGACAGATGGAATAATCCAAAATTCTGCTGCAAAAAGTTAGATTTGCCTGGCTGAAAAGCAGCGTGGGGGTCCCCAGCACCCACCTGGGGTCATCTGCCAGCTCGAAGGTGGGATCCATCCTGCTCTTCCCTTGCCGGCTCCGTGTCTGTGGGGCTGCTCGTCACTGCCTGCCTCAGCTCCCCTCGCCGGCCCACGGGGTCAGAGTCCCCAGGGCAGGGACCGCGGGCGGACGCCGCGCCTCGTTCCAGTTTAACCAGAGCCTCCAGTGCTCCCCTCCCTCTCCTGCTGCTGCAGCCACCCATTGGTGTCCCGGCCCACAGAGAGCCTCGGCCGCCCGGTTATCGACCCGGGGTGCCAGGAAGGCGGCTGTCACCCGTGCTGGCACTCCTGCATGTCCCAGGGCACCTGTGCTGGGGTGACACTGCTGCATATTCCCAAGGGCAGCCTGGAGATGGGCTGGTCATGCCATGAAGGGTCCAGGACATGTCCTTCTGTCCCCTTAGCAGCGGTGGTGGGGTGGGAGGCGATGCTGCAGGGCGGTGGGAACCCCGCCAGCTCCTGCACAGCTCTGGGGGCCCTCTGAGGAGTTTGTGGTGGCTCAGCTCCAGCAGCCTCGGGGCTGAGCCCTGCAGGAAGCAGCTCCCACAGCACTAGGGGGCAGGGCTGGCCCAGTGCTCAGCCCTGGCTCAGCACCCCAGCCCCTGGGGACAGCAGCAGCACCCTGGCCTGAGGAGGGGGACAGCGGGCTAGAAGTGGCACACTGAGTAGGAAGCTGAGATGTTAAGAGCGGTGTATCCTTGTCTTAGAGGGATGTCAGCATCCCCATGGGTTCCAGGGGTGCCCACGGCTCAGGTGTCCTCCCAGTACCCCAAAGAAAATGAGTACTGCTTTGTACTGGGTCCCTTTGGAGCCCTCCATGCTTTGCCGCTTTGGCAGTGGACTCCTGATGAAGCCAGAGTGGCACCGGGACCCCAAATGGGTGTCCTGCACCTTGCTGTGGCAGCAAGATGCTGCCATTTTCATGGGAACGGGGTGGTGAGGTGGGGGGATGCCTCAGTTGCTATGGGAATGGGATGGGGAGAGGAGGGTGTTGCTGTGGGGACTCCGTGCATGTTAGAGGTGCTGCGTGCACCTGGCCATCCCCTCCCCTCAGCCCCATGAACCAAGCCCCATATCCCTGTCCCTACACACTCTACATGTCCCCTATCCTGCCCTATACACTGTACTCCTATACTAACCTGGCACGCTGCACACCCAGCCCTTTGCACTCACACACTAACACACACACACCTTGCACAAGCAAACCCCTTGCAAAGGGTGGCCAAAACCCTGGGTGCTCCTGGACCCCACATGGTGCAGGGGCCCTATGGGGGGCCCCCCACCCAGCACCCCTGTGCCACACCAGTATCACCAGCATTGCCTACACCTGAAGAAACATGTCAGCTCCTGTGATGTATGTTGGTCACTGCTATGTCATGCCAGTCCTGCTCTCCTGCCTCATTTACCTGGTGCTCATCCCCCTGTGGTGCATAACCACAGGCATGATCTGCACGTATCCGTGGCCCCAGGGAAGCAGAGGCCTGTCCCAGCACGCATGCACATGTGCTGCACAGTGTGCTGTGCACAACAGGCTGTGCAGGAGCCTGTTCTCCTGCCTGCTTGCAGCCCCAGAGCCAGCACCACCCATGGGTGCCCACTGCATGGGGGCACGTGGTGGTCCCCTTGCCCCACACACCTGGGTCTGTCTGTCCCTGACTCTGCTCCAGCAGCATCATGACCCTCCCCACCACTGAGGAGGTACCAAAGCATGACTGAGCCCTGGGTCCCCTGCGGTCCCCAAGCACAGCACACCCCAAGGTGCCAGATATGGCTGTAGGGCATGGAGCATCCTGCCAACCTGAGACGGGGATGCAGGACATGGCTGGACCCCAAACCCAGAGCAGGGGGACATCCCCACACATTGATGTTCTGCATGAGCTGGTCCAGCCACATGCATGCAAGGAGGTTTCCATCATTGCACACACTCCCCTCTCCATCCTCTCTTGGTGCTGGATGCAGTGGTGACATCACGAGCACTGACCCACCTCCACCAAGCCGCCAGCCCCATCACCCTGCCCAAGACCACTCCATCCCACCCTGGGGGCAGGACACATCCACACACCATCACACCCTGCTGTGGACACCATCCCAGAGGTGGGGACACAGAGGGCTCTCACCCCTGCAGTTCATGGCGCTGAGCCCTCTTTGCACCAGCAGGACCGGACGTGCCTTTAACTCATCTGCTTCGACCTGCCCCGGGAGCTGGTGGAGATGGGTGTGGAGAGGGGGAACGCAGCAGGATGGGGTAGGCCAGGGTCCCCCCAGCTTCTTATTTACTGCAGCCCCTATCTATGCTTGGGATGTATGGTCCTGGGGCCCATCAGGGTCTGTGGGCACCCTTGTCCACCAGTGTTACAGGTTTAAACCCTTTGATAATTTTCTCTGCACCAACACACAGTTTTGAGGAAAAAGCCAGCAAGCCTTTCTGTTAGGGAAACATCAAGGTTCAATTGTCTTTCTAGCCCGGATCTTAATGGCTCTCCCATTGAAGGGCTGATGACTTGCCCTGCAGAGGTGGAATTCCTTGGTTTCTTCTGCCTATGCCCTGGGGCGGTGTGGGGAGAGCAGGTATGGTGGGTTTGGACTTGGGAGGATTTTTGCTCACTTCTTCCATGGCTCGGGAGTGGGAAGTGGTGTGGAGAGGGTCTCCGCGTTCATCTCTGCCTCTTCCACACGCCTCTGGTCCCATCGGCTTTAGCGCTCAGCTGTCATAGAACCATAGAATAGAATCATAGAATCAGCCGGGTTGGAAAGGACCTCTGAGATCAAGTCCAACCCTTGATCCACTACCGCCGTGGTTACTAGACCATGGCACTGAGTGCCACATCCAGTCTCATCTTAAAAACATCCAGGGATGGAGAATCCACCACCTCCCTGGGCAGTCCATTCCAATGCCTGATTACCCCCTTGCTGGGGCTCGCAGCGGCTCCAGGAGGGTCCCGACCCTGCACATCCTATGCTGGTTTTTTTTGCTATCGCCGCCGGAGCTCGCTCCAGACTCTGTGGGGGCTGACACTGCCCTTGGAGGAGCTTCCAACACCACCCCCTCCCCACCATCCACTCCGGCAAACGGTGAGAAGGTCCTTGTGCTGCCCATGGGAAGGTTCCCACCCCGTCTCCTCCATCGTGGTCAGGTGAGTCCTGGAACTCGGCACCGCGCTCTCGGCTGACTCTTTGCCTCCCGAAACGTGCCAACGTCCCCTGCTGTCCGTGGTTATAACTGCGCCAAAAGGGGAAGCAGTACTGAGCTACTTCTGTTATGGTGGTGGTGTTTGTTCTGTTTAGTCCTACATATATATTTTAGTAAAGAACTGTAATTCCTTTTTCTACTTTTTTGCCTAAGAGCCTCTTAATTTAGAAGGATAATAATTTGGAGGGAGGGGTCTTCTTTCCATTTCAGTCAGGTTACCGCCTTCCTTGGCAAGCATTTGTCTTTTCAAACCAAGACGACCAGTCACCCGTCTCCACACAGGCTGCTACCTCGGCCAAAAGGTGGCAGGATGGGCAGGAGCCAACAGCAGGGGAGCATCCTCTGGCCTGGGCAAAACCGGGAGTCGACAAATAGGTCAGGCTCCCATCCACTCGACCTCAACCCCAGACTCACAGGATGCCCCTGGGCAGAGCAGCCCAGCCAAAAATCCCTTCAGCAGAGACAGGGAAAAGGAGCACTGAGACGGGAGCCATACACTTAGCAGCCCAGGGCACGGGTTGGTTTGAAGGCTCGTGGCTCGCTCAGAATCAGGGTGGCTGTTTTGCCCTGAGGAGCTGCCAGAGAAGCCAGCAGCAGTGGTGGAAAATCTCTCCATTTGCTTGATTAGCTTTTTTTATTTCAAACAAAACTCTTTGACCACTGAAATTCTGCCCTCAAAAAATAGCCAAGCAGACCCTCTTGGCATGCCATCCATCGCCCACGCTGCTGCTGCGTCAACATTCCACAATACTTGGAAAATCCCTTGAAATGCAAATATTTGCTTGGGGTTTTATACAGTTTTCCACTAGTTTCTAATTCCCTGTGGTTACGGCCAGAGGGGCTTACCTTGGTGGGCACAGCAGGCTCCCAGCAGACCATCACCAGCTTCCCCATGCCCAGGACATGCCAGGGAAGAAAAATCCTCATGAAAACTCCTGGTAGGAGCCAGTAGGAGACCAAAACACATTCTTCCTCATACTCTCTTTTCCTATCCAGAGCCTGGGGCCACTGTGGATGACAGGGACGCTGAGGAGTGAGAACCTCATACCAGCTCAGGCTGTGGTCCAGCCAGACAAGTGGACTGTAAAGATCTGAACTGAGCTTTTGGTGATCCATGTTCACTGCTGTCATAGAACACAGAGGGACAGATCCTGCTTAGTGGGACACAGCAGCCAGGATGCTCCCTCTCCCAAGGGACATCCCTCACTCTGCCAGGCAGGACCAGCACCCCTCATAGCAGGACCTCATAGCATGGGGGGATGTCTGGCCCCACCTCTGGGGAAAACCACAGTCCACAGGCACCTCATCACAGGGATGCCCATGCTTTGTACAGCCACAGGTGACCCTTGTCCCCCACACCCCTGGGGTTTTGGATAGAGCCATCGTCCCCACTCTGCCAGCTTTCCAGCAGCACCCTACCAAGCCACTGGAAACAGGAGGGTGGCGCAACTCAAGAAAACAATAAAACACAGAGGTAATTCAGAATTGTGAAAGGGACAGAAAAGCCTTTCCCAAGGTGCTGACCCTGTCAAACTCCCCACACCTGGCACCCACAAGCATCACCCTGGTAAGAAAATTGCTGCAGAGAGTTTGGTGAAAGTGTATGGGGAATGCAGATCCTCCTGGCAGTCATGAGGCTGCTGCCACCATCTGCCTTCAATGCCCCACGATAATCCACAACCTGCCAGTGCAATGGCCTTGGCTGGACCCCTGCAAATCCATCAGCGTCACAGCACAGGGCTGGAGAGGGTTCCTGGACCTTCGACCATCCCCCTGCAATGGTCAGCCTGGGGAAATGACAATGCCCCCAGCCCCGGCCTCAGCGCAGCAGGAACGGCTCCCCTCAGCCTCGGGTCTGGAGCCACCCCACTGATAGGGATGGCAGGGAGCCCTGCCCGTGGATGGCCCGCAGATAAGGGCCATGTGCTCCCCACCGATTGCCCCAGGAGGCAGCTGGTGGGGTGGGAGCTGCTGTCCCTGGCAGATAGGGCAGGGGGGATACTACAGGTTTACAACACACAAGGCCCCTGCGGTCCCCTTCTCTGGGGACAAAGGCACCCTGACTGCCCTGACAGCACAGCTGGGGTGGGACAACGTGTGGACCCCCTGGCAGAGCAACAGCCCCCATCAAATCTTCCCCTCCCCAGTGGGGACCGGTCTCTCTGCCTCTGGAAAACACCTCCCAGTGCCTTGCAAACCCACAGCGCTGCATCACGGCTCTCTGCAAGGCAGGGTCAAGAACCCCACTGTGCCTCAGCTTCCCCATCTCTAAAATGGGGCACGAGTCCTCCAGCATGAGGGCATAGAGGGCTCAGTTTCTCAGTGCTCTGATGCCTGGGGAGAGAACCATGCCAGGTGTTATTTATAGACTGAGCTGGCATTTCACATGGGGGGACAGGCCCTGAAAGCCAGACAGCTGCCTCCAGTCTCTGCCTCAAGGTCACCAGGAGAAATGTTGGCCTTGGAGGGGCTTGGGGTAGGAGCCCTGCTGGCCTCAGCTTTCCCCTACTGTGAAGGGAAAACCCTTCTGCCAGCATAAGGCAGTAAGGATCATTCCCACTAGAGACACCAGCTCCTGAGCCTCCTGCCTGGCTGTGGGTGATGGGACACACCAGTGAGGTGGCTGTGATGGGGGAACAAGACTAGAGGCGTGCAGGAGGAGTGCAAGGGAGAGCTGGGGATTTTTGCTAACCAGAAGAGCAGGCTGTTTCACGGAAAAGCCAGCCCCCGGATGTCTCAACTTCTTGAGAGGCAGAAGTGATGCAGAGGGTGTGTGAGCAAAATCCTCTCATGCCCTACTCCCCACCAGCTCTGGCTCTCAGAAACACTGCCCAGCCATGGCCATGGGACCAGCTCCTGTGCACAGCCCTGGTGACACCCCCAGGGACCCTCCTGTTCTTTCCCCAGACATGGTTGGGTGCCCCCAAGGATGCTGCCACCCTGACCAGGCTCCTGTGCTGCCAGGTTGGGAAAAGAAGTGAGACATTGGGATAACTAGGGCATCACTGCGTCTGTTGCAGAGCACCAAGAGGGGCCACGCCCAGGGAACTGGCTTTCAGACCCTCAGCAGCCAAACTCTGCAGTCTGGGTCAGCAAAATGCCTCTTCCCCAAAAACTGCTGAGACTGTTTGACCATGTATATACATTCATGTAAAAACCCACACATAATGTGTACACAGGCATCTATAAATATGTATGCGACTTTCTATACTATCTAGGACCTTGTACAGAGGATATAAACTGTGATGAGCTGGGACGGGTGTGCCCCCAGGAGTGGAACGGCTTGTCCTCAAAGGCTTGCTTATCGCCAAAGCCGTAGCCTCAATCACGCTCCCAAACCACTGCTCCCAGGGCACTGGCCCTGCTGCTCCCACCCAGGGGTCCCCCCAGCCCCACCAGAGACTGAAGGGGCTGCCCTGGGCAGGGGGCTGCCCTTCACACTGCCCAGCACTCTGAAGGTCACCTCCCACACAGAGAAGAGGAAGAGAATGTTGGGGCTTGTCCCGGGCTTGGGAGGAAGCGGAGTACACCATGAGAAGGAAGAAACCCAGCAGAAGCTGGAGGAAATCTTTCTCCCATCTGGATCAAGGCCATCAGAGCAGCTTTGATGGTTCCAGCCTTCTCTCTTTTGAACAGAGCCTTACAGATTGGGTACCTGATAACACCCCCATCTTCTGCCCAGCCCTTCTGGCCCCCTTTCTGTTTACTTTTCCTCCCAGCAGCCCCACATCCGATGGTGCTGAGCTTGGCCAGAGCGGAAGTGACCAAGCTGTGGGGCTCAGCATGGTGAGGCCTTTGTGTCCTTCAAAGGGGACAAACAAACGGCTGGCAGTCCCCAACTCGGCTGGGGAGATCCTGTGGAAATACCACGGTCAACACCCTCAGGAGCCTCTTCCGCCCCGTTCCAACCCTTCAGATGCAAAGAAGTGTTTTGCTGCTGTAAGGTAACGTCTGCATTTCTAGCGGGTTGTCCCAGTGACATGCCACTGGTTTCTCAGAGCCGCCTCCAACCTCTGAATGAAAGGGCACCTTGTTTGAATAACAGAGGGGCTTTCTTGTGCCACAGATACCTAAAATACTGCACGTCACTGCCAATGTTTGCTTTTGGAGAATGACGAGGTTCACACGCCCTCTGAGCGGGTTGTGAGCGTTTGCTTTGGTCAGAAATTTTATTTTCACACCCGTCTGTCTCTTGCAAGAAGCTTGCAGGTGAAAATTCTGAGGCTTTATAAAGTCCTCCCTCAGACAGACAAATATTTTTGCAGAGAGCCAACAGAGACACAGCATGTTTGTGGAAGGGGGCTAGTGCTCCCCTGATGGCCCTGAGTCCTCCAGGCTCCATAACACCAATCCACCAGCCTCAGCCATCCCACAGTGACCCCCACAACAGCCTGGGTCAGGCCCAGGGAGAAGTCCCACTCACTGGGGGAAAGCCTTCAGCCCTTAGTGAGACTTCTTCAGCTGTCCCTAAGTGATGCTGCCTCCCATTGCAGGTGGGAAAGCATCCGGAGTGCAGCTCAAAAGGAACTAAGAAAAACACCTCCCTTCCCTTCCTGCCGCCTCCACCAGTGCCAGGTCCACGCCAGGATGCCAGGCAAGCACTTCCACCCCCTGCCTGCTTTCTCTTGCTTTGGCAGGGGAGGAGGCAAAGAGGTGGGAGGAGATGGGCATGCCCAGAGAGGTGTGGGCACACACATGGGTGCTCATGTACGCGTGGATGGAGGTGTACGTGTGGACGTACGTGTGTGTGTGCCCAAACTTGACATGTAGATGTGTGGGTATGTGTGGTTTTGTCCATCCTGGCTGCAAGCACAGCACCCTATGGCACCCTACAAGCTGCAGGGCACTGAGGTAGAGGGTGGCAGAGGTCCAGAATCACCAGCTCTTGCTGACAGCAAAGCAATACTCAGCCCTAACCAAGTCTCTCTCCTGGGTGTCACTTCTTCCTCCACGTCCCTTCTGAGGGATAAAGCAAAGGGACAAGGCATTTCACCCCCAGTCTCCAATCATGAAGAAGAGAAGGGACTGCTGGGGCAGCTCTAGGGGAAGTGCACATTGCCCTGGGCCTCTTTGCCCTTTTTGCATCAAGGAGTAATAAATAAAACCGTCACATTCACATCTGCCATAAAAGCCACTGGGACGTGCATAGGCAAAGAAAGGTGCTTTCTCCAGAGAGGGGTAATCTACCCAACAAACCCCACAAAGGCATGTGGCTGAGGAGGGAGCTGGGACACGTGCCTGCACCAGCACAGCAGGCTCAGCAGCCCCCAGGGCAGTTCTCGTGGACATACTGAGCCAAGCAGAGTTACAGGACAGGCTGGTGCTGGAAACAGTCCCTGCTGACCGTTCCTTTACAGACCAGAGATGACTAACAGTCAGGAGTTAAAAACAAATTTTAAAACAGACTGCTCTTCACTGGGGAAGCAGAGGAGGGAGCAGGGGAAGTTCTTTCTATTGATTTGCCAGGGAGTTTTTTCAGCTGCAGCAAAGACTTTGACTTTCAGGCCACATCGAGCCAAAAATACAATCTGACATATTTTTTTTCCCCTAGGGTAAAGTTAGCTTTTCCCACCAAACAGGGGCCTGCCCTGCTGTGTGTGCATCCCAAAGGATGCCTGCTGAAACATGGGGTCGGGTGATGAACAAGGTTGTGCCTCCGCATAGCCCATCATGAACCTTTGCCTTTGACGCCCCGTCCCTTGGAAGGGCACACGGGGGGATGGTGCCTGCCTGGGACAGGAGGCTGTTGCAGGGCAGACCAGTGGGGATGGGAAGGTCAGCAATTTGGCTGAGGCACAGGGCTACTTATCTCTTGTTTCCAAGAGCTGGAGAGTCATAGCCCTTCTCCAAGCACACATGTCCTGGGAGATTTGCCCTTGAGGGACTGGCCTGCTTCACATGTCCCAGGGAAAACCATGCCAGACTCACGTTTATATCAGCCTGCTGCCTGCCTGTGCCTGGCAGCAGGGGCTGGCTGCAAACCGCAGCCCAAGGGTTTCAGCTCAGCCTCTGGGACCCCACAACAGCGGAAGGAAAAGGCACGAGCCCCCCAGAGCACCTGAGTGCCAAAAGCATCCCAAGCCTTCTGGCTGCTGTAGCCAGATCGAGCTCCCCTGGTCTGAGCACCACATCTCACCCTCTGTTCCATGAATAAACCTACAAGTCCCCTGGCACTGCCTGGGTCCCTGTGGCACAAAGCTGGCACACAGGCAGCCGAGGGCAGGTGTCCCAGGGTGCACAGAAGGGGCAATTAGCAGGTAGGGAGAAAGCTCCCGCTCCCCCTGCTCAACCCTGCTGTGCTAATCCCACCCCAATTAAAGCTCTCCCTTGGCTTTCAGATATTGCTGCGAGAGAGATTAATCCACCCTAAAAAAAGGCATTTCCAGCAGGCCAACAAGACAAAGCCAAATCCTAGTTTGCAAAGGCTTCGACACCTGCCTGGGAGTGTTTAATTACCCTGACAATGGCATCAGGAGCAGAAGGGCCATGAGAGCTCTGCAATCACAAATCCACAAAGGAGACACCGGCTTTGCCTGCTGCTCCCACATGCCTGGGGCCAGTGCCTGCAGGCTGCAGCTACTTCCCAAGAGCAGAACCATCATCCAGCCCTCTTAGGGACACTTTTTTTTCCCCACAGACCCTGCAGTGCTGCACAGGGTACTGGCTTCTTTATGTTGTGGTTTTCCTTTGTCCTCTGGGCTGCTCTTTTGCCAATAAATGCACTGTATAAAAACACAAAGCAGTGGACAGTTCTAATCTCCTGAGTCAACATGTACCCTTATCGCAGAGGGTGGTTCCCACTGAGCAGGCTCAGGCTGTTCTTTATCCAAACGCAGCAGTATGTGCACACACTGCAGAGCAAATCAGAGGCAAAACTTTCCCGGGCTTTTCAGGCTCTTCTGGGAGCCCAGAAGGGAGCAGACAGGGACTCTTGCAGGACTAGATCCTGCTAGAGACATATAGAAGGTACTGCAGGATCCTGTCAGGCAGGCACATGTCCAGCATACCAAGCAGATCCCTCCCACCATATCTTCATGTCTTTTCATGGCTCTGTCC
The DNA here is from genome assembly GCA_035584735.1 of Pseudotriccus pelzelni. Classification (NCBI taxonomy): domain Eukaryota; kingdom Metazoa; phylum Chordata; class Aves; order Passeriformes; family Tyrannidae; genus Pseudotriccus; species Pseudotriccus pelzelni. The sequence continues at coordinate 9,825,737 of JAWMRA010000009.1, read as the reverse complement.
AGGCACTGTACAGAGCCATTTCCAAGGCTGTTAAGTAAAAGTCACTTTCCTTCTGGCCACATGTGCTTCTTGACCAAAACACCACAAATTGTAGATGGTATGTCTGGCTTTCTAGGATTCAAACCACCTGGAAGGGAAAAACCTCAACAGCCCCCAGCGGTGGTAACTTTCAATTCAAGTCTTCATAAAGGAAGTGCACACAAAGCACTTTGCAAATGGAATGTCTATCTGGAGGTGCAGTGAAGGAGGAGAAAGAAGGACCGTGCTGCACTCCAGATACAGATCAGCAAAAGCCAGAACAAAGCAGGACCAAGGGAATTCACGAGAAATCCACGATCTGGAGGTAGAGACCCTCAGGACTGTGTCCCAGCTCTTGTGTCGGTCCTCTCCCTGCTGCTTTATTTTCCCTTTCCACTTCCCACCACTCAAACCCTCTTCCCCTTGTGCCGACACAATGCTGGGGCCAGGTCCGTGGGTAGCCGTCAAACACACGGGCTTTTTCTGCAGCGCAGAGAGAGACGGACCTTTGATGTGCCCCAGGGCGGCCACACTGTGTCCCCTTGCTTTTCAAAGGCCAGTCCTTGGCTATTGTACTCACGTCCTGAGCTTATTTGTACACTTGTTGGAGGCCCCAAGCCCCGCAGCCCCCCTGCCGCAGCCACAGCCGCCCTGACCACCAGATAAAAGCAGCCAGGCTCACCAGGCAGAGTTTGCTATCGGAGCAGGGACAAACGGCACAGTCCCACAGTGCACCCAAGATAGCAGGAGCTCTGCTGGGCTGACCCCGTGCTGTTAAAGGCTCCAGGTCAACAACAGCCCCTGCTAGATCTCCACTGGCCACAGCTGCCCACCACAGGGCTGCTGGGCCACTTCGTCCGTTGGCAGGACCGGTATCAATCCCATCCACGCTAAGGAATGTCCTCGTGATTCTGCTCTCCCCCTCGGCTGCACATGGGGAGGGTCAGCATCTTGCCAAAAGATGTAACTGCCAAGTGGGAAGCAATGCTAAAGCTTTGCTCTTTGCTCATTGCCTCATCTCCCTGTGTCCTCTGGGCAGGCCTAAAGCCAGGTAACAGTCCACCCTCCTCCCTGTAAGCCAGGTGGGGACATACAAGAGGTACAGAGGGGTCGCCAGGACTTTGGGGGTTAAAATCGCAGTGAAACTCAGTCTTTGCAAGCAAGGAGGCCCCGTTGAAAGAGCCAAATTGTTTTAGTCCCACTGGGGCAGTGTCCAAGCATGAGCCTCTCTGCTGGGCCTCCATGCCAGCCCCATGCAAGCAGAGCAGCAAAATGAGCATCACCATACCCACATCCCTTGTTGTGTGATGGGGGAGATGGTGAGATGAGCCTCCTCTCTGCGAGGAAAAAATATCTGTCTTTGGTCTTTGAAGAGAAAGTCCAGCTCTTGCTGCAGGTACCTTCCAGGTCTGCACTTTCATAGGAACAAGAACCTGCACTACCCTTGGGTCCCCATCTCTCCTCCACGTGCTCAGCACTTTCTGTTTCCTCTCCAGCTAACAGGAGGGAGCACCAGGCCAGCTGTGGACAATGAGGACAGCCAGGCCAGAGCCAGGTGCTTCCCCAGGAAGGACACAAAGACGGATGTTTGAAGGGACGACAGCACTGCCTCAGCTCTCAGCATTACCTGCTGTGTTTCCACAGCCTTCTCCCTTGCCTCCTTCACAGCCCCTTTGCTACAGAAGAGGCATCATATCCTCTTCCACATGCCAGAGAGTGCCACAACTGAGAAATGCAGCAGAAAAGGCCAAAACCACATAGTCTTCTAGAGGATGGGGATATTTGTGGTGGTGTGAAATTCTTGGATGTTGAACTGTTGCCTTGGGGAGACAGAGGCAGAGAGGGCAGGCTATCCTGGGGGCCATGCTTGCCAGTCTTAATCTGGAGGGAGAGGGGTTGCAGCATGACTGACACTGCAAAAACCTAGATTTCACACATGCCTTCTGGGACATATAATAGCTGATTTCACCCCAGTGCAACCCACAAGTTGAATAGGGAGCACAGACAGTGTATCCCTCAAATCTGCTCCCAGGAAGGCAGGAGCTGGCACTTTTCTGAGTGGCTGTGGTCCAGAGGAAGCAATTGACAAGATCAAAGTCTTTCTTTTGTCCCCAGATGCCTGCTGCCTGTCTGGTCCTGCGCCCTGGGGTGCCTGGAATGCCCCACAGCCCCTCTTGGGCAGCGTGCACAGCCCATGGGAGCCCTATAAGTACCTCCCACCCCATGGGCCACTGCATCTCCCACAATCCTTGGCCTCAGCCCAACAGCACATCCAACTTAACACCACACTCCAGCACTTAGTTCTTAGCTTTTCCACCCCTTCTAGACTGAAGAGCCGTGTTAGTCGCAGCATTTCTTGCCATAAAAATATATGTCACCCTCCAACACCACTTTTGATAAGCTGCTCACAAAGCAGCTATTAACTGCTTTTTAACCCCACTGGGTGGGACAGCTGGTCACATGAGGGTCAGCCATGCTGCAAAACTGAAGTGAAACTATGTTCCTTCCCATATTTTGATCTCATGTTTCAGTACTAATCCCATAGGAAGGACACTGTCACATCATGGGGTAGTGCATAAAAGAATGCAGAGTCATTTGAGTCGAGTCAGGGGACTCACAAGACTCCCAGGAGTTCAGAGGAAACAGGGACAAACATCTCCTAAAATAACCGAGTCAAGACACAATGAGGAGGAACAGCTTGATGCTGGGATGACAGATCAGAAGTCAGCAGTCACTGATCCTACATCCCCTTTCCTCCTCGACCATTTCCCAGCTCTGGCTATCTCTGCTCCTTGCAAAAATTTTTGGCCGAGCTGGGCAGCCTGAGCACCCGGGCTCAGCATCACAGCAGTACGGGCACCACTGTGTGAACTACACAGGTGCCAGGCCTGAGGGAGGTGGCATCAGCCACCGAGTGCCAGTAGCCAGCTGACTCCCACTCCTGCAGGTGAAGGGTGCTCCACTGCTCCCAGGTACCACGTTGCCTTTGAAGAACCCTCATTTTAATGTATTTCACTGCCAGCACCAGCTGGGGTGCAAAAATATCTGAGTTTCTAAAATGTCAGCTTTCTTATCTTTTTCCTGGCAGGTGCAGAAATGGGGAACTGACTACTGAGCACACGCGCATTGTGAGAGGGAACAGAAAACACCTGCAGCAAGCATCTGCCAGGGCAGGTCGGAGCTGGCATAGCGTGGCACACAGCACCTCCCCTGCTACCTGGAAGGGTGGCCCAGCAGACTGATGCCACAGAAAGGAATAAATCAAACTGCTGTTGCTTTCCTTATGTGCATTGCAGCATTGCTCCAGGGAGTGTTCCTCCTCCAGCAGGACCTCAGTGTGGAATCGCTGCTCTGCTCAGCAGCGCTGGCGGGTGGTGATTGCAGCCTTGGCACAGTGTGCCCAGCCAGCGTGCACCAGTAAAGGCGCTACCAGAAGGTGAGGGCTTGGAGGAGGAAGCCCAGGAGGAACATAAAAATCTGAGCAGAGCTGGGACAGTTTTCCACAGGTTACGCTTTCCTGACCAGCAGGCCACATCCAGACCATTACACTGAGAAACTATCAGTGGATCCATCTTGTAGGACTGACCTAAACTCTTTCTGAACCCTCTTACTCCTTGGGCTTCCACTGAGGCACCCACCAGCAGCACGTCCCACAGGGCAGTCACATGCCGAGTGACAACAGTTTTCCCCTCTATGACTGGCATCATCATACTGGTGAGGGATGGAACTGGAGAAGAGAGAGCCTGGGCACTGTAGCCTGGCTCAAATCTCCTCTGGTAAGCAGAGCTGACAGGTCCACCAGCATGTCTTGCCTGAGAGATGCTTTAGAGGCTTGTCTCTAGACAGCCGCATAGAATTTCAGGTCTAGTTAATCCCCCCTTTATCAGCACAGGAATGTATTGCTTCTCACAAAACATAATCCTCTTTGCAATCATGTGTTCTGCAAAACTACAAACTTTCTGCTCCCGTCCTTCTTTCCTGGGAGAGGATTTGAGGCAATAATCCAGGCCTACTGATTTATTTTTTTAATGAGCAAGGGACAAATGAGCAAAGCACTGCTGAACATGCGCACACACAAACCTTGATGCACTCCCTGTTCCTAGCATGCCTTTGAGGGATGCCCTGAGCTGAAGGACAGAGGCTGGAAGCAGTGACATCTCATGCTGGGCCACAGGCAGCCCATGGCCTGACATGGGCTGTCCATGCTTCTTGTGTTTATGCACTACAGAGGCTAGAACTCATAACGCCTGTCACGCTTCCCATAGTGCAAATAAAATAGAAATCTGGGTAGCCCAATACAAAGGAAAGGCACCCTGGTTGTCTATGCTCATTCAGATCTAAAAAGGCAGCCCTGAGTGTGCATTACTTGCTGGGACCTGAAGATGCTCAGAGTTTCCCATGCCACAGCAAGTCCCGTGTCTGGTTTGCACCACCCAGGGGATGAAAATATTTTTCCTGCCCTCATCCCTCAAAATGCTGAGAGAGTGGGAATGCTGAATCGTGACCCGCTCCTTCTTTTGGCCGCGGTACAGGCAACCCTTCCCACGAAGAGGTGTTAACCGCCCCGCACGGCGGGTGGTCGCTTCACTTCCAGCCCTTCCCGTGGGGAAGCCGGGACTCAGTGGTGTGAACCCAGTGAAATACATCCACTGGGCAAGCGGCTCCTCCGCTGCACCGAGGGCATCTGAAGGCAATTTATAAAGAGTGCGGCTTCAATTTTTATAAAGAAAGCATGTTGTAAAGACGTGGGGGCCGGTCTCTTCTACTACGCCTACAGGGAGCGAACGAGAAGAAATTGCCTTAGGCAGAGAAAGCTGACACAAGTGAAATTCAGAGCAGACATTAGTGAATTTTTTTTTCCACCGTTCGGGTTGCCAGGCGCTGGAACAGGCTGCCCCGGCAGGTGTGGAAGTCACCTTCCCCGCAGCGGTTTTATCGCGCTCCCACAACCCGGCCGGGCGCGCGTACGTGCGCGGGGTGTGGGGGCGGGCCGAGCGCGGCGGGCGCTGCCGGGATATCGGGGAGGGCTGGCGGCCGCCGCCGGGATTGGCTGCTGCCCGGATTGGCTGCCCGGCGGGGGCGCGCAGGCGGGACGCTCTGGCCCCGCGGTGCCGCAATTCAGCCCCGGCGGGGCGCGGAACGGCGGCGGGTGAGCGCGGGAGCGGGACGGCGGGGATGGGACGGGACGGGACGGGACGGCGGGGACGGGACGGGACGGGACGGGACTGGGGGAGCGGGCGGGTGAAACGCGAGGAGGGCAGGAGGGAGGCGGCGCTGCCGCAGCTCCTGAGCCGCAGCTCCCGGAGCGGGCACGTGGTGCTGGCGCATGCGGCAGCGCCCGCTGACCTTGATGGGCAGAGCGGCCCCCGCGCCGGGCACGGGGCAGACGTGCCCTCGGCCCGCGGCGTATCGCCCGCACCCCTTATCTGGGGTCCGCAGCCGGGCCCTGCCCGCCATACCGGGGACGCCCAGCCCCGCCGGGCGGCTGCTCCCATGCGCCCTTTTCTTCTCTTTTTTTTTTTTTTTTTTTTGTAGTTATTTTTTTCCTTTCCTCTTTACCGGATTTGTGAGGGACTGGGGGCTCGCCAGAGGGGCTCGGGGTGATGCGCTGGGGGAGCCGCGAGCATCCCTGCCAGTTGCGGTTCCTGGCAGGCCCTTTGAACTTCCCTGCCTCCCTGGGTTAGCTTTTAGGAGACCCTCTGTGTGCTCAGCCGTATCGTGTCCTGCCTGCCAGGTGAGAGCCTGCGGCCTCAGGTTTTCACTGGGAAAAGGCTTCTCGAAACTGTCGGGGTTTCATCTTCATGTGTTTTTGCAGAGGGCAAAATGAGCAACGGCCATTATTAACCTTTGATCCCCAAATAAAACCTTTTAGAGCTCCCAGGTGTAATGCTAATCTACATGCACCTGAAGACCAGTTCAAAGCCACTTCTTAGCAGCGCTGCTTGAGGGCATACTCAGGTTGCATGCTTCCAGCCCAAACACCTGCCTAGGCACTCACTAACTTACAAAGCTTTTCCAAGCATCTTTTCAGGAATAAATGCTGAAGTAAATCAGTTACAATTTACTTGTCAGATATGTTTGCTGTCTACAGAAAAATCAGAATTTTAAAAATTATCGAAATGATTTTGGAGAGTTGCTCTCCGCCATTTGTGGAGGCTGTTCAAGACAGAAACTACCTTCATAAAATGGTAGCGAACATAGCCATCTGGAAGGGGTGTTGCTATTAGAAATGTTCTGGCGGGGTTGGAGCTTATCCTGCTTCTTTCTGCCAGTTGGACTCTTCCTGTCATTGAGGCAGACCCCAGGAACCTTAGATATCCGGAGTCCATTGTCATAGTTGAGCAAATGCCTCTTGCCGGTTCTCCCTGAGTGGAGATGTCTCTACCATTAATAAGACCCTTAGCTGAACTTAGCCATTTGAGACTCCCCCACTATGCCTGGAGTTCAATAGAAGGAGCTGATTTGTTCATTGGAGCTTATATTTGCAGTGGGAACTCTAGGTTGCATTCAAGGTTGATGTAGGTTCGCTAACATTGTGACTTACATAGAATTATACGCAGAAAATCCAGGGGCAGGCAGTGCACTGTGTCAGTGACTGACCTTGGGTGTGTTACGTAGTGGCAGGGGAACAGCCTGACTTGAGGTCTTGTGTTCTGAACTTCCAGGGCTTTGGTGAAGTTGGTGTGGACTCCTCCAGAGAGCAATGGACCATGCCAGAGCAGCAATCTCTAACTTGGTAAGACACAGTCCTCCAGTGCCATTTCATCTCTTGGTGGGCTGACACTACTGCAGAAGAAAGGTTTGACAACGTCCGTGTCAGTATCAGAAAGATTATGAATCCAAAGCAGTGTTGGGTGCTGCTGTGTGAGTTGTGAGCCAAATGTCGTTGTAGCTAGCTGGCCATGATAAGGAAGTGGCTGAAGTGGTTCAGTGTTGGTGGGGTTACCATTAACTGCTATCGTTTCTTGGGTCTCTCAAGAAGCTGGTAAGAAAGGGGGGAGGGGCAAGCCTTGAACAGTGTTCCAGGAGGAAGTCTGTTCTTCCTTGGGGGTGGGAATTCAACCACAAGTCGAGCTTTTGAAAGTGACCTGTGCTTTGAAACAAAGGTGCAGGAGGAGGTATTTCTGAATTTGCCCATCCAAACCTGCGGGTCCTGGAGAGCTTGGATTGTGAAATGACCCTAGGCTAGGACTGGGAATGTGGTGGTTTGGTCTGTGAACAAGTAGGGAGGATATCTGGGGTTGGGGCATGTCCTCTGTGTGAGGACATGCCTCAACTGTGAGGGAAGCCAAGCTGTTGAGCAGCTGAGCAGGGAGACTGCTAGGACAGACTGCAGCATTGCCCTTTCCAAAATGTGAACAGCCAGCCACTTCACTGTGGGTACTGTGAGCCAGAGGGGAACTGTAGGTCTGAAACAACACTGGTTTCTTTTGACCAGCTGAGCAGGTGTCTGGTCTCTTTGTTTCCAGCTGCTGATGTGTAGTTTGAGAGTGAGCTGAGAACTGTGTAATAGGGCTTGGGTGCTTGTCACCAGCTGCTTCTCCAGTACAGTGGAGTGGGGCTGCAGAACTGTTGCTCCCAAAGCTATTCCTCTGGCCTTTTAGACAGCTTCCTGCCACTTCCCAGCACAGCCACGGCTGCAGGCAATTTCAGCGGCTCTAATGGAAGCTGAGTGGTTCTGCTATGCCTGGAATTGAGTTAATCTGAGCGTCTGCCTTGTGCTCAGGCGGCTGTTCTGTGGGGGGTTGGGCTGTGTGTTGCACCTGTTTAGAAAAGTGGGCTCCAGACTGGAAGTTCTGTTTGGGCACTGGTAAACACCTGTCAAGTGGTGCCAGGCGCTGGTGGGTGCAGGAGGTGTAGCCTCAGCTTTCATGTTAGCTGAGGTAGCGTGATTCCCAAGGGTAATCTCTTTTCAGCCTAGCTGCTTTGTAATACTACCAATAGTGTAATTTAAGAGTAGCCTTAGGCAGTGTAATACAAAATTAGCTAGATGCTGGATGACAGTATTTACGTCAAAGTGGATGCGGCTCGAAGGCACAATCATGGAGGGGTTGCCTCCCCTTTCCTCTGTCCTCATCAAAGTGCAAGTTGTACGCACTCAAGGCAGATCTGTGCTCTTCTGATTCAGACTGAGAGTTTCTGCTTGAATCAGCCTTTGCTGTGGAGTCACATGCGAAATGGTGGTGCCGTTGGCTGTGTCATATCTGTAACACACTCCAAGCTAGACTGATCAATGTGGATCTGCACTTGTGCAGGGTAAATAGATGCTAAATGGACTCTGGAGACCTGAGTGGATCTGAGTCTTAACTGTGTTTAAAACAGCTAGGTTGACTTATTGACAGAATGCTTGCTTGCACTAGAGCATCTGCAGGTGAACAGCCTGTGTTTGGGTTGGAGCTGATGACTGGAAGGACTGTGGGCTGGTGGAGCAAACTCTTCCGTAACACGGCTGTCTTTCAACACAGTTTGGTGGTGAGCCGATGTCGTACACGCGCTTCAGCATTGCCCGGCAAACAGATGGAGACAACAGCCATGTGGAGATGAAGCTCTCTGCTGATGATGAGGAAGGAGGAGAAATTGGGAGACCAGAGCACCTGCATGCCACCATGCCTCCTCCACGGAGGAATGGCAAAAACCTTTGCTTCCTAATCATGGCAGCAGTCCTCCTCCTTTTGATTGGTAAGGAAGGGTGGGAGGCAACTGCATGAAGGGGACACCGGTATTGAAAGTATCTGAGGCCATTAATATTTGAATTGGTATTGTTTTGGGAGATAATTAAAGAACCAGGATCCAGGCTGCAGCCTCTTGTCACTAAGTATGTCTAGCTCAGCCTTATGGTACAGAAGTCTGAAGCTGGTACAGAATTGGCACAAGGAAGTGTGAAGTTTGGCAGTGGAACTTAGCTGAAGGGCAAAGTGGTCCTTGTGGAAGTCTTACTTGTTTTGCCTCCATTAACTCTTAACACTTCTGTAGAGATGTGGGTCAGCAGATCAATAAAGCCTTTGATGCTTGTCTCTTAAGGTTTTAACACTGCCACTGACCTAAAGTAAGCATTCTCCTTCCCAAGTGGTGCTGGAGGAACTGCCAGGCTCAAGATCAGATTTACAGTGCCCCTTAAAACATGCCAGCTCAGGCAAAATGTCAGGCTGCGTATTTCTGTCTGTCCTTGGGTAAGCCAGCTTGTCAAAAATGGTGTGAGAGCAGAGATGCATCTTAACCCTGAAGCTGTGTGGTGTAGGGCTGGTTCAGTCATCTTTCTGCAGCACAAAGAAATACCTGTTCTGTCCATAGGGTTTCTGATTGGCTACTTGAGTTACCGTGGACGAATGCAGAACGTTAGCAGGTGTCTGGATGGAAGTGGCAAGTGTGAGATGACTCCTACTGCGTCTTACTTATCGGATGATGATGAAACTGAGGAAGAAGAGGTTCCTGGACCACGTGTCTTATACTGGCCTGACCTGAGAGCCATGTTGTCAGATAAACTGTCAACTGCACAACTTGAGGCGAACCTGAGGTAACAGTTGCAGAAAGCTTAGCTAGAGCTTTGAGAGAGGCAAAGCCTGTGAGCAGCACTCGAGCTCCTTTGGAGAAGAAGGGCCTTACAGGTGATATAGGGTGGCATGTGTTAAACATGGGCTTAAATGGCTTTGCAGGCTCCAGTGCAACCTGGTGCTGTAGCTTAAGCTGTGCATGTATCTGTTACTTACAGGCAAAGAGAAAGTAAGATATCTTTTGAAGCTGGCAAGGTTGAAGATGAGATGACTGCCAGCTACATTCATGATCAGTTCACCAGCTTTCGCTTGGATGAGGTGTGGAATGATGAGCACTACATTAAGCTGCAGGATAAAGGCAGGTATGTAATGAAGAGATGGCACCTCTTCCTTACATCATGGATATCTGCAGTCTTGATTAAATACGTGATTTCTGCTTATAATGGTGCAGAAATTGTGAGCCAGTTACCACTCTCCAAAGAAGGCCTCAATCTAGCCAAGCTTGAATAGCTGCTCTTCCCTCTTCTCAGGCTTTCTAAATCCAGAGGGTCTGGTAGCAGCAGATTTTTCCTGGGACAGCTGTTTCCTCAAAGTATGTTTAGGAAGTAGAGAGAAAACAACCCTGAGTGAAAAGTCAGCTGAAGGGCAGATTCCCTGTGTCTAAAACTGCTAGCACAGCTGACTCCATCTTGTCATCCAGACAGGTGTTGCACACCTGGCAGTGGCTCCTCTAGTAACTCAGGAGGGTATCAACAGGCATTGTGTTGTCTGACAGCTCGTACCCTCATGTTTTACTTGCCCCTCTGTGTCAGGGTGAAATGAATCTGCTTAGAAACCAGCCTTCATTAATGTCTCTGAACAACCCCAGAGATTCTTGCATGGAAGTACTGGGATGAGTCTGCCTCTTTCAGGCTCTCTTGACTTGCTCAGAACTGTTAGAGCACAGACTGAATATGGGAGTCAGTTAAATTCTTGTATGAAAGAATATAACGCAGTCTCTTTATGTTTACCAGTAGCAACAACCAAGTGTCTACTGAGGAAGATGGTAATGAAGAGGTACTGGAGAGTCCCAGTGCATATGTGGCGTACAGCAAGAGTGGCACAGTTGCTGTAAGTGACTCCAGGAGGATCCTGGAAACGTTTTTGCGCGCTTATCAGGTGGCCATGTCCAAAATATGTCCATTTATGATACAGAGTGTATAAAGCCCTCCCCAGTTAGAGAGCTGGAGGTGGTGAGAGGGGGGTGAGGAGTTGGCCCACATAGTATTATGACTTGAGCAAGATGCAGAAGTAACTTTAAATTTCCCTGCTGGGATCTAAATGGGAACCTTGGCAGAAGTGCTGCTCTGAGATGCATGTTGCATGGGATCAGTTGACATGGCTGAGCTTCAGCTCCCTGCTGGTAACAGGAGTCACTTTTACAGTGACTTTGTAGGCTGTTTCAAGTATCTCACTGCTGCATTTTTAACCTGTGTTTCTGTTCCAGGGCAAACCAGTCCATGTGAACTATGGACTGAAAGATGATTTTGAGAAGATACGAACTCTGGATGTTTCAATGAATGGAACTATAGTCATCTTCAGAGCTGGAAAAATAACCCTTGCTGAAAAGGTAAGTAGTCTGTGTCCCAAAGCCTGGCCAAACTTGGCAGCAGGAAGCTATGCTTCCTCCTCTTTGAGGCATAAAGGTGTGTCTTTATTAGGTTTGTAGAATTCATATATGTAGGCTTGTCCCTACAAGTCTGGTCTTGCTTGTTTGCTCTAAGCCTCCACGTGCAGGTCTGGATGCCAAGGCTGAGCAGAGCTTGTTACCGTTCATGGTGCCATTCTTCTTGGCCTCCGGCAGTCTTGCTGGAACAGCCAGGCATCTGCAGTGGTGGAGCTGGGAGGCACAGGGAGACAGCCTGGGAGCTACAGGGTGCAGAGCTGCATCACTAGCAGGATGGCCTTGCCTCCAGAGCACCTCTGGCTCCTGCAGTCAGATACTTTCAAAGCTTGGCTGCAGTGTCTTGCTGACTGTTCACTTGGACCAAGTGATGGTGCTGGCACTGCATGCCCAGCCAGTGGCCTTCCACATTGCTGCAGGGTTCCCTCTGTAGGGAGCAGAACCAAATATCCAGGCAGCCTAGAGGATCCAAGTGATTCTGTATGTAAACCTGTTTGAGGTCTGACACAGCGCTGCCCCTCCGACGGTGCTCCTGGGGAGGCTGGGGCACAGGACTCGGCCTGTCTGCAGGCATCAGACACAGGCAGAGCTGAAAAGTGCTTCCACAGAGAGTGGCTACTGGTTCTCCAATCCCCCATGTTTTTCAAACTTGTCTAGCCTTGCAAGAGTGTTCGTACCAGTGGCATATCAGAGGCAGCTGGGTTGTAGGTGTATTAAACAGGGACCTGGCTAGGCCACTCTGCCTCCATTTTCCATGTGAAGATGAGCCTCCAGTGGCTGCCTCTCTTGAGACTAACCTCATCTTGGGAAAACAGGTGGAGTATAATCAAAATTAAATAACATCTGTCTCTTAAGCTGCTCTGAGGAGCAAGCATGAGCTGAAGAAATCATAGGGTGAGACACTAACTGTGGTGTGTCCGAACTGTTCAAGAGGGTGCTATAGACACACTGCCTGGAGTAGGACTGAGCTGCTGGGATTCAGCTGCCTTGTGTATCTGTCAGTGTCAGGCAGCTGCTAAAATCTGTTGTGAAGTTGGGGGTCAAGGAGCACAACCCTTCCCACCATCATTCCATGGACTTGCCTTAACTCCCCTTGCTTGCAGTGCAAATATGCAGTAAATGTTTCTCTTTGCTTCAGGTCGCAAATGCCAGAGCGGAGGGAGCAGTTGGTGCCCTGATGTACCTGGACCCCTCTGAATACAAGTACACTGAAAAACTTGTCCCCTTTGCACATGTGAGTGTGCAGCTGGCTCCTGTTTGTTCTTGTGAACCTCTCTTGCTGAGGGCTGCAGCCTGCAGCAGTCCTGCTGGCCCCTGGCTCAGCAGTGCTTCGTGCACTTGTGTAGATGAAAACTGTTGGGCTCCCCTGAGACTCAAGGACCCTTCTTGCTTTTCACAGGCCCACCTTGGAACTGGAGACCCTTTCACCCCAGGCTTCCCTTCTTTCAACCACACCCAGTTCCCACCAGTGGAATCTTCTGGACTACCTCGCATTCCTGTTCAGACTATCTCTAGTGAAGCAGCAGGCAAGCTGTTCAGGTAACTGGCTAACAGGCTGAGTTGCTGGGGCTCTCTGAGGTGGATGGTGTTGAGGTGCTGTGAGCTCTCTGCTGCTCTCTGCTGTGTGTGGCAGGGAGCGTGTTCTGGAACTGGCTGGAGAAATGTCACTTGTGTCTGTCTGTGTCTCATGACTTAGACTGAACTTACTCTAGTGTTGGATTCTATTGACCTCTGCATCCTCCCCCTCCCTGCATAATTACTGGTGCAGGACTTCAAAGCATTTCCTAGGCAGGCCTTGAAACAGGTTGCACCTGCAGTTGCAGGTGGGCTTTTTTCACACAATAACTAAATGAGGTCAGAGATTGATCATGAGTTCAAAGGATCTCTCTTTTTCCCTCAGCAAAATGGATGGACACACATGCCATCTGGAGTGGAAATCTGGGATCATGGGATGTAAGGTGACGGTGAGCCCCACAAGCAAGATGACAGTGAAACTGACTGTGAACAACGTTATGGTGGACAGGAAGATTCTGAACATCTTTGGTGCTATCAAGGGATTTGAAGAACCAGGTAACAACAGCTGCCTTGTGGCCGAGTCTTGAGGGGAACCCTTTCTCTTCTATGATCATCAGAACATGACAGCTGCTCCCAGTCAGACAACCACTTCCTCAGCAGAACCAAGAGCTTTCCCTGAGGATCAAAGAGAAAGCTGAACCGTGCTGCCAGGGAAAGGCTAAATGAAAGCACTTGGCGTGCCAGACTCAGGGGTCAGACTGCAGACTCTCTTCCTAGTACAGAAGCTGAAAGCTGCTCTTCTGATAAATGGCGTTTGCAACCTGAAGCTTGGAGCTCAGATCTTGATGTCTCCTTTACAGATCGGTATGTTGTGATCGGAGCCCAGAGAGATTCCTGGGGCCCAGGAGCGGCCAAGGCTGGCGTTGGCACTGCCATCTTGTTGGAACTTGCCCGTGTGATCTCGGACATGGTGAAAAAGGGTAAGTATTTTTGAACAAAAGCATGAGGGTGGGAGGTGATGCAGGTCTAGCTCTGCATGTATTAACACTGGAGAGCCCTGTTGCAAAACAATGCTTTGGAAGGTATAGGGAATCTGATAAAGCTTCCCAAGGAACTGTTACTTATTTGCCCAGTACAGACAACTTGTCTGCAGTGAGCACTTGCTTCCAAGGGACTGCCTTCCTGTACCTGGTATGGTCAAATGCAAGAATGTCCTTGGATAACACACAACACAAACTTTAAACTTGAGCTGTCTGTTGGACAGCTGGGCCTGAAGGTGGGAAAACCCTGGAGTGGCTGACCGGCTGGAGCAGTGGGAACTGCATGATGGCACTTAGTGTGAGCACACTTGTCTCCAGGGTTAATTTTGGGGCTCAGGCAGCTAAATAACAGAGGGAAAATGCAGACAGCATTGTTTTCCTCTGCAGTTCTGCAGCATGGAGGGGGCAGGGTACAATGTCCACCCAGCCACTAGTGCGCACATTTGTCTGCAGCAGCCAGAATGCTTCAGTGCTGTCTCCGGACCAGGCAATTCATCATCCCAGGCCTGCAGCGCTAATCTCCATTTCCATGGGGGAAGGGCAGACATCTCAGTCTCTCTCTCTCTCCTTGCAGATGGCTACAAACCAAGGCGCAGCATTATCTTTGCTAGCTGGAGTGCGGGAGAGTTTGGAGCTGTGGGTGCAACTGAGTGGCTGGAGGTACTGTGTGTTTAATGGAATTCTCTGTGATGACTGCACAGTTGTTCCTGTGGATTAAACATCCTGGTGTTGTACTGCTACTGCTGATCTTATTAAAATACTTGATCTGTTCTAGGGGTACTCCACGTCGCTGCATGCCAAAGCCTTCACTTACGTTAACTTGGATGCTGCAGTCTTAGGTAACCTGCTACTCTTTAAGTTTCTTGAAAATGAGTGGTACTAGAAGAGCTTGAACAGACATCCTTTAACTTCTAGGAATGGGGGCAGTGCCAGAGGCTGATGGTGGGTGGTTGGCTGAAGGCTGGCATGACTCCATTTATTCTGCTGTCATTGAAGCCAGGAGACTACTGCAGCCTAAGCCAGAGGAGTCAGCTTTGCTAGGTCCCAGTAGACTGTCCTGTGTCTGAAGTTCCTCTGGCAACAAGCTGTAGATCAGGACTGAACAGCTCTAACAGGAGCAGCATTATACCAGCAGATTATAACAGATTATACCAGCATGTCAAACACCCTTTCGTTTCTTGCAGGCTCCAACCACATGAAGATTTCTGCTAGCCCATTGCTGTACTCGTTGCTGGAGAGAACTATGAAGGGGGTGAGTTGAAGGGCTTTGGGCCATTCAAGGTGACTAGTTTTAGGAGGAACTAAAAGCAGACAGATGTGCTGGATCACTTTCCACAGCTGACACCTTCTGTGGAGAAAGCTCCATTTAGGAGAAAAAGTTGAGATATTCTGGAGGACCCTGTCTGAAATCAGGTGGGCTCTGAAAACTGCAGTTCAGGCATCCAGAATCTAAAATCTGCAAGTGCTGCAGTTCAGTGGGAGATAATTGCCGGTCCCACATGAACTGTGCCTGTGTGGAGAAAGGTCAGGGGAGCACACCTGACTCTGGCATCTGCACAGCAATGCAAGTTCCAGGATGGAACGTGGAAGGCCAAGCAGAGGTCAGAACAAGTGCAGTGACTGTCATCTCTGTGCAGGTGAAGGACCCAACAAAGGATTCAGGAACCCTGTATAACAGAGTTGGCTCTGACTGGATGGGTGAAGTGTAAGTATTGTTATCCATCTCTCTGGGAAAGCAGATCTCCATAAAGGAGCAAACCAAATGGCTTCTGCTCTTTGTGATGGAGTGTCATACTGCTGTCTGAGGTGGGCTCTGTCTCTCTCTGCTGCCACAAGCTGCCTGTGGGCAGCCCAGACACCTTTCTGGAGGGCAAGAAGAGCCTTGTACCAAGTCCAGTGGCTGGAAATGGACAGGCAGCCCTTGATATTTGGCTGAGACTCCTTCAGTCTTGTCTACAGAGGGTAGTCCAGCTGGCTCAGAGCTTCAACTATAGGGCTTCTAGCTTTTCTCCTGGGATGCCCAAACCAGTTGGTAACTACTCAGTGCTTATCTTCTGCAGCGTTTCGCTTGATCTGGATAATGCAGCGTTCCCTTTCCTGGCTTACTCAGGAATCCCAGTGGTTTCCTTTGGTTTCTGCAATGTAAGTATTGCCTTCCTGCTTGGTGTACTCAGTCCATGCAGAGTGATGTAGGGATATCTGCTCTCCAGGATGGCAGAGCACAAGGTGCTGTGCCAAGCTCTCTGTCTGTGCAAGAACCTCTAGGGGAATGAGTTACAGCCTCTGGACCCAGTGGCTGTGGCAGTACTTGCTGTGAAGGCTGCTCCTGGGACAAGGCTGGCCTACAGTTTCTGTTCCAGAGTCCTGAATGCTTGTGGGTTTTTGGGAGAGGGGGCACTTGCTCTTCTGGAGGCTTAGATGTCAATGATTCAGAAGCTAAAAGCACTAAAAAGATGGCAGCTGTTGCTGCATCAGTGAAAGACTGTACTTACAGCCTGCTGGTCAGCAAGCAGAAGGCATTAGGGAAGTGATATTGTTGACCAGAACAAGCATTAACTCAGACTGTTTGGGTCTGCTGCTGTAGTTGGGGTTGGTACCAGCCCTGTTCCTGCAGGTGTGCAGCTGGGAGCCTTTCTAATAACAGCTCCCTCTCTTATGAATGCTTGGGTTTGTTAGTGTTAGACTTGTTTCACAGAAAAACTTGAGTTACCCTGACTAGAAGGGTTGGAGGGTGCTGCCACCACACACCAGACTGGATGGTGAAATTTGCCCACCTGCACTTCTGCAGTGATCTCTGAGGGGGCAGAGTTCTCTATGTCTTCAGGTCCAGAAAGCTGACAGAACATCCTGCTGATTGCTGGAAACTGTGAGGGATGAAATGCAGGAGCTCCATTCCCTTCCCCGTGCTTTGATGTTTTGCCACTCCAGTCTCATGTCTTAGCAGCACAGGGATTTGGCATGTGGTGGAAGTAGCAAGTCATCTGTGGTGGGGGATGAAAAAATCTAGCTGAAAAAGCATTCTTGGCTAAATTCAACACCTTTCTTGCAGAAAGGTGAGGAATATGCCTTCTTGGGCACTACTGGAGACACAGTGATGAACCTGAAGAAGATTGACAAGTTGTTTCCTCTTATGCGTGCTGCTGCAGAAGTTGCTGGACAAGTAGTTCTCAGGCTGACCCATGATCACGAGCTCTTCCTGGATTTTGATAGATACAGTGAAGAATTGTTGTCGTTCCAGGAGAGGTTTTTGTCCTTTGATGAGGAAGTAAAGGTAAGGAGGACTCTGATTTCACTGAATCCCTGTAGATGGTCAGGGGCCATGTATTAATAAGGCCCCGTGTCACTGATACAGCAGGGATGTCTTACCCCTTTGGGCATAAGAGTGTAGCAAAGTGTGACAAGAATTGATGTTCCTCTGGAGCAGTGCAGGCAGAGTAGCTGTGGCAGACAGATCAGCTAATCTGGCTGTGGTGAGCCCTTGAGGACGTGGATGTGGGTGATTTCTCCCCTGGTTATCATTCACAGCATAGTGCAGCTTTGCCACTCATTTGTACCTCTGCTGAAAGCCTACAAGAAACTGTGGGTGGGGAGTGACCTCAGAAGAGCCTGCCAAGAACTTGCTCTGCTACTTGGTTAAACTCAGGGAAAAAGAAGTCCAAAAAAACCCAACAACAAAATAAAAAACTTTCTTTTGGTAAGAGCGCAGCAAAAGAAGAAAATCAGGTTTTCTAACAGTTCCTCCCTTGCAGGCACTGGGGCTGACCTTGAACTGGCTGTTTTTTGCCCGTGGTGACTTTCAGCGAGCTGCAGATGCACTGAGAAGAGACATTGCAAACAGTGACAAGGAAAACAGGATTGTCCGCAGAGCCCTGAATGACAGGATGATGAAGGTGGGTATCTACAACTGGTTTTTCTTTCTTCATGAAGGAAGAGAGTGAAGTGCTTGGCTGGGATGGGCCTTTCCCTAAGGGGCCGTGGGCACTGTGCAGACTGGTGTCTCTTCCACTTGCTTAGTGTCAACCTGGCTGAGTTCTGCACTTGCATTTGAGAGAGGGTCTGGCCCTTACAGAGCTGCTGTGGGAAAGGGCTGACTGGGGATCAGAGCTTGGCAGCTCATGCTGAGGCAGATTAGGAAAACAAACAACTTGGGAGGCCAGAGCATAACCCTAAATTTGCCCCTCTGCTCAGGTGGAGTATGACTTCCTCTCCCCGTTCCTCTCACCAAAAGACGCTCCCTTTCGCCACATCTTCTTCGGCAAAGGCTCCCACACGCTGCCAAGTCTGCTGGAGAACCTGAAGCAGCTGAAAGACAACAAAGACAGTGTGGATGTGAACATACTGAAAGAGCAGCTGGCCCTGGTGACCTGGACCATTAAAGGGGCTGCCAATGCTTTAGTGGGTGATATCTGGAATACAGACAACGAATTCTAGACACACCAAACACCTGGTTAAGGTACAGGATTACCTCTCTAAGGTACAGGAGAGCTGTGTGTGCAGGGGCTTGCTGTGTAGCCCTAGTTCCACCTGTGCCAACACACAAAAATTCCCTGTACCTCAGATTAGGCATTGGCACAATTTTTAAATGGCAGCTTCCTGCAAATTTCCAGTACTTTATGTATCAGAAACCTAACTGAAACCCAAACAAAACCCACTCCCTAACGTAGTATTACCTTTCCGTAGATTTTCTGGCAACTTTTTTTGACCAAAGTTGAACACAAAATTTAAATCTCACCTTGACAAATTCACAGGAGGCAGTTTTAAAGCAGGTACTAACATTACCATGAAATCTCTGACCAGGTTCCTATCTGACCACAGTCCCAACCAATCATGTGCACAGCTGCTTCTAGGGCTTGCTTTCCAGTGTACTTGAGAACCAAGAACTTGGGTGATTCCTGAACTGGTACCTTGAGTGGGGAGGTATATCATCTATTTAGGCTTTTAATTGTTGGTCCCCTAAACCTAGTGACAAAACAGGGAATGGATTCCTCTAAACATTTGTGATGAGGATCCCTTCTCTGGCAGGGAGCTGTAGAGAGTTGTAGTTCAAAAATTAAATGTAGTAATACCCGCAAGTGCTGGATTATCAGCAAGCCCTGAAGTGCCCGGCCTGTCTTTACTCAACAGCAGGGTCCCAATGACATCTTGGAGGCTTGCTTCTGCCAAGGCAGTTATCAATACCCAGGGAGAATGACCCAAAGATTATCCAATGTCCCCTTTACACCCTTAGCTGGCACCTCGGTGAGCCTTGCAGCATTGAGAAATGGCTCTAGACTGGCACTTCAGAACTTGCTGCTCAGGGGCCTTGTGTGAAATCGAGTCTCTTGCTGGCCAAACCCTGTTTGACTTGATGTCATGTTGCAAGATGGCTCTTATTTGGCACTGAGATATTTATTTCTTTATTTATTTATCAGTGACAGTGTTCACTATAAATGTTTTTTTATAGAAGATAATTATCGGAAGCAGTGCCTTCCATAATTATGACAGTTATACTGTCGTTTTTGAATAAAGCAGCATCTGCTATTACAATCAAAACATGATACTGGAACTTTGCATTTAATATAATCAAAACAGGCCCCTCAAAAAGTTATGGAAAACTAGCAATTAAGCTTTCTGTAGCAAAAACACCCCTCTGAAAAAAACTTGAAGGTGTAAACCTGGTAGTGAGTCTCCAGGTTATGCGCCAAAGTAATCCTTGAAATGCTGAAAACCTGGATGGAAGACTCAAATACTAGAAATTTGGCTTCTTTGCAGGGTCCGTGCCCCTCTGTGGGCTTTGGACTCCTTCCTACTCCCCTTTTTTGGATGATGTGTGCTCTCATGTGGAGCACAGCTTCCTTCCTGGCCCCAGCCCCAGAAGAGGGACTTGCTGTGTAGCCCTAGTTCCACCTGTGGCAACACACATAAACTCCCTGTACCTCAGATTAGGCATTGGCGCGATTTTTAAATGGCAGCTTCCTGCAAACTTCCAGTACCTAATGTATCATGAAACCTAACTGACATTATCGGGGGCAGTGTCTTCCATAATGTGTAAAGAACAAGGTAGTTTTTGCCTACCACAGTGTTATATCGGAGGCAGTGACCTCCATATGTTGCACTATGGGTGTACGTAATTATCGGGGACAGTGTTTCCCATAATTGTTCTATGCTTAACATGCAATGTCATCTGCGAAGCTTGATGGTTAGTATCTAACATGGATTAATCTCCTGCAGTCCTATTTTTTCACTCTCCTGTGGTGATGCAGATACAAACTTCAGTCTGTTATGTTCTTAGACTTTACTTTCCCCAGAGGCCGAACTGTTTCAAATAGCTGTGCTGTCTTGAATTGGCTTCCTGCTTCCAGCTACGGTAGTGGTGCTTGAATATTTAGTGGAAACTAGGCTAGTTAGGCTGTGTGCACTAGTAGTGATGTAGTAGACTTCCTTCAAATCAGTTACAAAGGCATGAGGAATTAAAGGTGAATGTAGGGCTTGGGGCTGACAGCTGTTTGGTGGGCTCAGGTCAGTGCTCTGGATGGGTGCACGTAACACTGTCCTGCTGTGGCACTGGGAGAGTGGTGGTATCCCCATGTGGGAAGCCCACTCTCCAGTTCACACTGAAAATTCCAGTCTTGCCCACCCTGGATGTTGAGTGGAGGGGGGAATCAGTGGCACCTTTCTCATGGTGCTGCTCTGCTTCCCGATCTGAAGCTGAGCACTGCTGATGTGTGATACCTGCTAAACTGTGCTGCCTATTTCCCAAGCAGCCCTGGCTGGATGTTGCCAGCCCTGTACTCTGCAGTTTGATCTCATGTTTAACCCTAAGCTGCAGTTTAGTTTTAACCCAAACTCTGCACATTGATAAGGATTTAAACCCAACCTGAGTGACCTGAGCCCCAACAGTAGTCCTTGAGGGAAAGAACGTTGTTCAGGAATGGGCAAGGACAGGCTCCCAGCCTTGCTGCTGAACTCAGTGCTCACCAGTTTGGAGGGCTGGATTTTCATCGATCTCTCTAGAACCCTGATGCCCAGACTTGTGCAGTTCGTTGCTCTTACCTGAGTTCTCTTAACTCACCAACTTAACTCTTCCTACAGCCCTGTCTGTCTTAGTGTTTCCTAGTGACACTTCTCTGGATGGCATATAAGAGCTGCTGTCTGGGAGTCCTCACTGTAGTGTTTGCATGCATCTTGATGTCAGACTTAATCTTGTGCTTTATAGCCAGCAGAGAGAGACAAAGGACAAAGCCTGTCTCCGCAGCACAACAGTGACTACAGGGATGTTGGGATATCTTGCTCAGTGCTGGCATCTGACTGCTGTGGGATACTTACCTGTTGTTTGCTTCAATAAATATTTTGCATCTTGAACACTCAGCTTCTCTTGTGGGTTCTTGTAAAGCCATGGTGCTGTTGTGGCCATGGGTGAGCTTGGGCAGCTGGAGGAAGGCTGCTCTCCTGCCCCATCAGGGCTGGTATCTTGCAGCTCCAGTATCACCACAGTGCTGTTCATCTACGTCCTGCCTCATCCCAGACAACAGGGATAAGGACTCTGGCAGTGAGGTGGAGGAGCAACATATACAAGCCCCTGCGCTCCCTGCTCCTTTTGTGGCCATGTCCTGCCTCCTGCCTCTCAGTCGTGGCATTGACTCTGAAAAGCCTGTAGTGTTGGGGTGGATGATGTGACAATGAAATGTCAGATTTCCCACTGGCTGTGGCTTTGTAGGTCTTTGCTGGTGAGAAGGTGGCTGGACAAGGCTGTGTGTGACTGTCCCAGGAAGCTGCCCCACTGTGTCCTGCCTTGTCTCTTCCCCTCATCACTTTGGAGATCCCCTGGACAGATGGGTACGTGGATACTGCTTAGAGCCCCAGGAAACTCTGGGAGAGCAGAAGCTGCTTCCTTGGCCCCAGAGGCCTCCTCAGCTGAGACTGCATGGGTTTGGGACTCTGTATTTAAATACGCTCAGTTTCTCTCTCCTGTCTTCCCCCGCCCCTAGTGCTGGTCTCACCTCCTGCTTTACGAACACTGCATCCCGAGAAGATGAACTATTTGGAGTGAAAAGCATCTTCTCCAGGAGACCAGCTAGCCCCTTATGGGCTGTCCCGTCATAGGTCTGGTCCCTCCTCTTCCACCGGGATGATTTACTTGTTGGAAACACGTCGTTTCCCGCAGCTCCTGCCCGCGCCTGGCAGGGCTCCTCTCCCTGCGGTGACTGTGCGAAGTGCCTCGAGAGGCCAGCCCGGGGCTGCGGGAGCCCTGCTGCGGCCGGGCAGCGCCAGCCCCGCCGGGGCACTTACCTGGGAGAAGGGATTCGGGCAGCGCAAGGCAGCCAGTGTGCTGGGTCCCTGCAGCGGAGCGGTCCCGGGGCCTGGTGCTGTTCCGCGGTGAGTCTGTCCACCCCGGCCACCCGCTGCTCCTCCACCCGTCCCCCTGCCCGCCTTTCCTTCCTTCCTTCTGTCTGTCTGTCCGACCGTCCGTCCTCACCCCGCCGTTACGTAAAGCGGCGCCGCGGCGCCTTTAAGGGCGGGGCCGGGGGCCGGCCGGGCTCGCGGCGGGGCAGGAGGGGAGGAAGGGAAGGGGGCGGTGGAACCGGAGCTGCGGGGCTCCAGCAGCGCGGCGCGGGGGGGGCTTCCCCAGCGTGCGGGGCCGGGGCGGGGCCCGCGACCGCGTGCACCATCCGGGGGCAGGGGGCGAGCGGGGCGCCGGGGGTGCCGGAGGGCGGGGGGCTGAGCCCGGCGGTGCCGGAGGGCGGCGGGGTGGCCCCGGGCGTGCAGGAGCAGGGGGGCTTCACCCGCGGCGTGCAGGAGGCGGGGCTGGGGGCGCTGCCCCGCGGCCAGGAGCTGGTGGCCGCCGGCGGCGGGGAGCCGGGGGGCGGCGGCGGCGGCGGGCCGGGCCGGTGGCACTGGGTGCCGCTGGGCGAGCGGACGAGCCTGCAGGAGTGGGGCGAGCGGCCCGGGCCCGTCACCGCCCTCGGCGGCCCCAAGGCGGGCGCGGAGCCGCGGCGGCCCCGGGAGCGGG
>JAWMRA010000009.1:9578290-9802915 GCA_035584735.1 Pseudotriccus pelzelni | reverse complement strand
CGGCCCCACGGTCCGGCAGGAGCAGGGCCTGGCCCGGCGGGCGCAGCAGGAGCGCGGCGCGGGGCGGCGGGACGCGGGGAGCCCCCCGGCCCGCGCCCGCTGGTGGGTGCGGCGGGGCCGGCAGGAGGAGGGAGAGGCGCGGGGCGGAGTGCAGGAGGAGGGCGAGCTCTACCCGGGGGAGCAGGAGCACCCCGGCGGCAACCCCGGCACGAGGACCCCGGCACAGCGCCCGAGCCGCAGGAGGTCCGCCCGGGTGTGAGGTCGGACCCCGTGTCCGCTGCCCGCTGCCCCGTGGGTGATCCCACCCGCGTCCCCGACGTCCCCGGCGTCGATCGTCGCACCCCGCCCCGGCAGGTGTGTGGGTGCGTCCCGCCTGGCATGCCGGCTGTCTGGAGTGCCGCCGTGCCCTTCCTCGCCCTCCGGTGACGCTGCAGACCCGGCGCAGGATGCGGTGGCAGTGGCGGTGAGCGCAAAGGTAAGGAACGAAGCGCGACCTCGTTTCTGGGGGCGATGCGAGGGGCAGGGAGGTGGGTTCAGGTTTGGCACTGTGGGGGTGCCCAGTCGGCATCGGCGTGTGTCGGCTGCGCCTCACCGGGAGCAGCTGGCACCGTTCCCTGCAGCACTGCGAGCTGCGGTGCTGCCCTCGTGCCCGGGCACTGCGGGACTGCTGAGCCCCGGCCAGCAACATGCCCGACCTCCTGCCTCTGCTGCCAGGGCAGAGCGGGCAGCAGGGTCTAGTGTGAATGGGTGCGTGGTGCCCTTGAACTCTCCTAAACCACAGCGGAAACTGGGGGAAGGTTTTTTGTTGGTGGGGTTTTTGTTGGTTTTTTTTTTTTTCCTGGAGAAAAGGCGGCTCTGCTCTTCCTCTTCCCTGGGCTGGTGGGAGCTGTGGCAGTGAACAGAGGATCCTTGTCCTCCGGGGCCAGCCCCGCGCCTCGGGGTGTTGTGCTGGGGCCAAAACCCCGAGCAGGAGTGAGGTGTGGGGAGCCTCTGACCACCGGCTCAGTGGGCAGCACCGTGGCTGTGTCCAGCTGTACTGCAGCAGGTTTTTCTCAGAACAGTCCAGGACTGTTTGGGTACCTCTGATCTTTGTTGGTTTTGCTTTTTTTAATAAAGTTTTTAAGTTAAACCTGGTAAGGTGGTGCTGACAGTTCAGACAAGGATCCCGCCTTGCCAGGTGAACCCTGCTTGGCTTCTCCCAGAACTATCTGGGAACTGCCCTCACCTGCTCTGAAGTGGTAGCTGGGGGAGGGGGTTTGCAGGTGGCCAGAGGACCCTGGGCAGGGGCAGTGTCTCTGACGGCCATGCGGGGCTGGGCTGTCTGGGCAGGACAAGCCAGGGCAGAGCCTGGCACTGGTGCTTCCCCACGCCCTCACTTCCCCAGGGCTGCCTTGGTGCAGTGGGCACATTGGTGTTGCCCGGTGCTGCTGGGCTCTCCACTGGCTTGATACCCTGCAAAGTGTTTGTGTGCCTCTTGCCAGGTGCTGTGGGCTCTGAAGGTAGTGCGTTCCCCCCTTACTCAGCCCTTTGTTGAGGCGGCTTAGGGCAAAGCTTTGAACAAAGTTGTTGAGCACCAGACTTTGCAAAAGTCTCCTAAAAACAGGACCTGCCTGGTGGAGTGTCTTTGAGCAGGGCTGCACTGCCAGGCCCTTCTTTAGGGAAAGGGTCCGGGACACACCCTGAGTGCTGCATGCTCACCATCTGCTGTGGCCCTGCTCCCACTACCAAGCCCAAGCCCACTGCTCCCCGCAGGGAGTGGGGGACGGAAGCAGCCTCTGCATCCCCCATCCCACCGCACCAGGGCCTGGGGGTGTAGGGTGGGGGCTGTACAGGCTGTGCAACCTGTTACCAACCCCTGGAGCTACTGGAGCCTTGTTAGCCCAGTATTCGTTAGTGCGGGGTGGGGTGTTGTGGGTATGGCTGGGGGGCCTGGCAGTGCCTCCCTCCTCCTCGAGCAGCTGCCAGCCTGCTGTCTTACTGTGACGCAGCCTCTCTGGGGCAGGAGGGGCCCTCATGAGCAGAGGAGCAGCCCCTGCAGGACTTGTGAGCTTGTAGCCGAACCCTGTCCCAGCCATACTGCGGGCCACCCCTCCAACTGTGCCTCAGTTTCCCCCGAGAGGTCTCATCTTGCCCCTGGAGTACCTGGGTTTTGACTCCAGTCGTGTTCATGAGGAATGATAGCTGGCAGAGGCATTACCCACATGTATGGATTTTGGAAGGCAGGAGGGGGCTCTGCCCAGGCCCTGCTGGGACAGGAAGACTTTTAGAAGAAAGTCCTTTTGCTGAGCAGCCGGGGGGAGACACTGTTCATGCTGCAGCCTGGCTAATTAGAGTGCTTTCAGTTAGTGCTAGTGACTGACAGCTGCTAGATGGTCTGGCCAGGGCGTTGCACTGCTCTGGTGCTGGGGAACGGGAGAGGTTGTGCCTTCACCCCCCCCACCCCCTTCCAGCTCCAGGGGTCCTAACTCTTCTGCACCTAGTGCAAAGGGGAGATGCTGCTGCTGCATGGATGTGGCTTTGTGCCAGTCTGGCCTGAGACCTGACAAACTTGTTCTGTGCCAGCTGCAGCCTGGCCCAAGTAGTGATGTGAAGATGGGAGTACTGCTGGCAGCATCCCAAGGGGCTGGTTGGACAGAGAGCTCAGGGTCTGTGCTGCTGCCCCCCTTCTCTGGGAGGACTGGGAGCAAAGCTCACCCATGGTGAGCCACAAAGGCTCTTCCAGCTGCTTGGGCAGAATGAGGGGTGACCCTGCATGTGGGGAGACTTAACCTCCAGGGAGTCAGGGGCATCTGGGGTGGATAGATGGGGGTACCAGGCTGGGAGGCCTAATCTGACCTCTCACTCCTGCTTTGTCCCAGGGGGACGCCGTGGCTGGTGTCACCACAGCCCTGCCAGCCCCATGTCCGAGCCCTGACACTGTTCCCCTTCACATACTGCCCATCTCACCGCAACGCTGGGGCTGACACTGCCGAGGGACTCCCACAGCGCTGCCCCTGTGGCCCAGGTGAGATGGGTGCGGGGGCTGGTGGGCACAGACCAGTCTTGCACTGGGGCAGGGTGGCAGGGCCCCCACTGGGTGGTGATGCCAAGCCTGCTGCCCTCTCCCCTTCCCCGGCACTGCCTGTCGGCATGGAGCCGAGGGGTGGGCACCATCGTCAGGGTGCTGTGGGTGCTAGGGGGGTGTTGCTTTGCCTGCTTGTCCCCCAAAACACCACTCTGTGTCCCTACCTTTGTGGGAGAGCTTGGGGATCAGCTGTGGGATCAGCAATTCCTGCCCGTCCCCTGCCCATGCCAGGGAGCTGGGAGGCACAAGACAGACTAAGCCCGCCTCAGCTCGACCTGCGGAGCGGATTTAGCAGAGAAAAGAGGCTTAGGGAGGGGATTGGGGTTGTGCCGGGCGCTGTCGGGGAGGGGGGGGCCCCCCAAGCCTGTGTCTTTCCTTCCCACGCAGCCCCTGCTGCAGACGGGCTCAGGGCAGGGGATGCTCTGTGCTGGGAGGCAGAATCAGTCCACGGGGCCAGGCTCTGACAGCCTAGAGATGGCAGCGAGGGGCAGCCTGGCACCTCGGCCTCCCCGGCCACCCCCACCACGGGGGTCACCAACCCTCCATGCTGGCCCTCCGGGACCTCCTGCTTGCCCCATCCAGCCAAGCAAGCAGCATCAGGTGCAAGCACCGAGGGAGGCAAAACACCCACCGGTATGGGGGTACGTTGGGTGGCACAATCCAGCGCGGGGCTGGGGACGGTCCCCAGGCAGCTGGGTGGCAGTAGCATCCCGCGGGTGGGCAGGATGCAGCCGGCAGCCCTGCCTCTGCTGGGAGCGAGGTGCGTTTGTACGCATGGGTATGTGTGTACCTGCGCCACGGCAGCCGGGCTGGGAAGTGTGTCACCACAATTTGGGGCCGCCCTCGGGGCCCCGCCAGGGCTGAACGAGCCAGCCCGGGGTGCCGGCACGGCCGCCCTGCTGCCGCAGCCAGTGAGATCACTTCCAGGTGACATGACTGCCAGGAAGGTGGCAGGCGGGCTGTGACAGTGAGCGGGGTGACGTGACAGAGGTGAGTGCGGGATGCTATCCCCCTCTGGGAGCTTGTTTTGGGGACCCGCCACTTCCTGGGGTCCTTCGTGCCGGGTGGTGGGCATGGGAGATGCTGTGGCACCGGTCCCAGGGATGCGGGGTCAAGTGTGGCGTCCCAGAGGGCTGGGGAGCTCCGGTGTCCTCACAGAGGGGAGGGACACCCTGTGGTCAGTGTGAGTGCCGCTGCCCTGGACTGCAGAGGACAGTGTGTCCCATCCAGCGGTTGTCATTGTGGTGGGACCACCCCTCGGGGTGGGAATTGATGGCAGGTGAGTCAGGGGTGGATGGCACGATGCCATTCCGTCCCCTTGTAGGAAGCCTAATTGTTTTGGTGTCAGTTGAGCCTGGACAGGACCTGATGTGATGGAGGGGTGCGACCCAAATCCGTGCCCAGCACTGTGGGGTCAGGGTTTGTCCCCACACATCTTAGGGGCCCCACAGCATCGTCTTCGCAGGGCAGGCTGGCGAGGGTTTTGGGGCAGCACAGGGCAGCCGGGTCCGGAGGGAAGGTGGCATAGCACGTGCATCAGTCACCGTCCCGTGGCGTGCCAGTGCGGTGACGCCGGCGGGCCGTGCGCGGGGGTGGCTCGCTGCTCCCACGCCGCGGGCTCAGCTCGCCTCGGCTCCGCGGCTGAGCTCACCTCCGTGGTATGGCAGGAGGAGTCGCCAAGGGGCTGCCTCCGCCCAGCCCCACAGCCAGAGCTGATGCCCACCGGGACTGGAGGTGTTTATTTCTCCGGGTGCAGGGGGAACAAGTGCCCGCTGCCCTGTCACGGTGACAGCCTGGTGTCACTCCTTTGGCTGTGGGGCTCCGTGGGGGGAACAGTAAGGGAGTCGTGGGGGCACGTCTGGGGGTCAGAATGGGTCACTATGGCCCCTGGCGTTGGCACGAGGAGCAAGTTGGTCCTTGGGGGCTGTGCCATGCCCCAAAGGATAGGTAGGTCACAGGGGTCTTCAGGGGGGCTGCAAGGGCACCCCCCTGGTTTCAGCCCACTTGTAGCTTTGGATAGGGGGCACAGAGAGGGGCTGTGGTCGGGCAGCGTTGGGGTAAAGGCCAGTCCTGATGTGCAGGTTAGGGGGGTCCCCATCTGGGGGGGGGGTGGCTTCCCAGTGCCACCTGCCCCTGCTGGGGGCTGTGCCTGGTGCAGTGCCTGGCAGAGGTCTGGGAGACCCCCAGGTCCCTGGGAGGGAGTGGAGGGGAGAGGACTGATCCTGGTGTGCCCTCCGGACCCTCATCCCAGCAGCACCCACCAGGGCCTGGCTGCTATCCCAGCCCTGCCGTGCTTGCACCAACGCTGCCGGTCGCTGCGCAGCAGCCATCTTTCCAGTGCATCCCATCCCCCTCTGCCTGCGCAGGGAAGCGGGAGGGATGCTGGGGATGCTGCCAGCCCCAGAGCCCCCCCCATCCCTCTGCAGGTGCCTCCTTACCCATCCTGTCTGCCACAGAACCCCGGCTGCTGGACGATGGTCCCCCCTCGTCCTCCTCCTCCGCCCGGCTGCCTAGTGCACCGTGCCAGGGTGCAGGGAAAAGGGGGCTGCGATCGTGTCGCTGGGGTTGGCGGCGATGCCACCACCTCTCCACTCGGGAGCCGGAGCAGGGACAGAAGGTGGGCAGTTGGGCTGCCGCGCCGGGAGGAAGACAGTGGTGCCAGGCTGGGATCGGGGTGAGGACGGGCGGTCAAGGGGCTGCCCCCGCTTCTCTTTTTCCCCGTCTCCTCCGCATCCCTCCATCCATCCCCCCTCCCCTCCATCACCGTTGCGGTCACCTTCACCCTCTCGCTGTTTTCCGGAACTGCAGCAACTTTCTGCCATGTGATCCCAAGCCCGGCTCCAGCCCTCGCCGCCCCCAGGCAGACGCGGGCGTCTCCGCAGAGCCCCCCACTCGCCGCTGCGCCGCAGCCGCTGCCTCAGCCATGGGCGAGAGATGCGACTACCAGCGCTTGAGCAGCGCCGAGGAGGAGGAGGAGATGCTCGGGCCCCTGCCCCACAGCTTCTCGGACAGCACCGGGCAGCGGGCCCTGCGCCTGGGCAGCAGGCACCCCACGCCACCTCCCCGGCAGGACATCGCCCCGGGCATGCCGTGCCGGCGGGTCAGTGTGGGGGGAGCCGGTGGAGGGGAGCAGCAGGGGGCACGTGGCTGTTTCCCAGAACGGGCGGGGTCCTGAGGGGGCATGGGGGGTTCCTGCATGACATCTCCCCTCTGGAATGCACAGTACCCCGCAGCATCCAAGGCAGTGTGAGGATGGCACCCCCCGCACTGCTCGGCTGCACAACCATCCTGACCCAAGGGAGCAGAGCTGCCTGCTGCTTCTTGCTGGGGAAACTGAGGCATGGGGGAACGGTGTGCGGCAGTGCAGCTCAGCCGAGCCTGGCACAGCTTGTGGCGGGGGGGGCCCAGCACAGGATGCCACCCCCCAGCTACCGTGCGGGCTGCCACCCCCATATGGGAGTGTCCCTGTGGGGATGTCGGGCTGTGCATGGGTGTGGGGAATGCGTAGGTGCAGGTGCCTTGGGGTGTCGGACAGGTGTTGGGGTGTCGGTATAGGTGGGAGTAATCGGTGGGGGCAGGGGGAAGGATTGACCACCCTTGTGCCAGCTCGGACAGGCTGTGTGTGATGCCAGGCAAGCGCGGAGGCGAGGAGCACGGCACAGCGGGGGTGGGCAGCCGTGGGTGCGCGGGGGGCAGGCGGCTCCAGGTGTGTGCGGGGCGGAGGCGGGGAGCAGGCCCGGTGATGCCGCGGGCTGTGCGGGTGTTTGCGCACGTGCGGCCGGGCAGGGCGGCGGTAGCTGGGGGGGTGCGCGGAGGTGACGTGCGTGGGGGGCGGCTGCGGTTGTGCAGGTGGCAGGAGGCACCGCGGGGTGCGGGGGGTTTTGCGCCTGTGTGGTCCCCGGGTGCACGTGAGCGTCCTCACCACCCGTGCGTGAGACTGGGTGCACGTAGGGTGCATCCCCTGGCACTGCAGGCGTGAGTGTGCGCGGCGTGGCGGGTGTGTGCAGGGCACCAAGGGCCGAGCAGCACCTGTGCTGGGGACCTGGTGTGGGCTGGATGAGTGTCTGTGGCTCCCTCACCTCAGGATGGGAATTTGCTGGCAGGACTCCTTGCCCGACTCCTTGCCGAGGTTGCAGGATCATCCCCTGTGCCTGTGGGTCTGTCGCAGAGAGGGAAACTGAGGCACAGAACCACCCCGGCTTGGTGGGTAAGGCTGGGTTCCCCCATTCGCAGTGTGAACTGGACAGCCTTACCTGGGATTTGGAGGTGCAAGAGGCAGCACACTGGGTGCCAGTCCCAGTGGGTGTCATTCCTGCCTGATGAGAGTGATGCTCCGTTCAAGGCAGGGCACCCCCCCCCGCTCCCGTGTCTCCTGAGTTGGGAAGGGGGAAGCTGGCGCGTGGCAGAGGTTGGTGCCGAGGGCACTGTGCCCGGTTGTCCCTGGTCAATGGGCTTGTTGTGCCCAGTGCCTGTGCTGCTGGGTGCCAGCTGGGATCCCAGTGTCAGTGGAAGCCACAGTGGAGACTCCTCTTCTCCTGGGGATGAACTTAACTCCTTCTTAGCTGCCTGCCTGGCACAGCAATGACCACAGTTTGGGGGGGCCAGGCAGGCAGGGGCTGTGGCAAGAGGTTTCCGTGGATCTTTCCTTTCTCATGCTATGGCTGCCAGCACGGCCAGTTATTCTCCCTGGGGAGCCTGTGGGCAGACAGCACTGCTGGGGTTGGGTGCCAGCCCCACTGGGGAAAGGGAGTGAGCCCCAGGGTGCTGGTAGCACCCCACGGCAGAGCTCCATGGGGCCTGGCAGCTGGGCAGCGGATATGTTTGCTGAGCCAGAAACTCCCCCCGCAGTGCCCATCGCCCTGGCATCATGCCTGTGGCCTCGGTTGGGGAGCAGAGAGCCGGATGTCTCCTCTGCCTCCCTCCCTCCCTGCTTCCTGGGGGGGAAACTGAGGCCTGGGAGCGTTTCCCAAGGCCAGGGTGAGTTTCCATGGAAATGGGAGCGGGGGTCCGGGCTCCCAGCTGCCGGCGACCGCCGAACAAGGGAGAAAGCGGCACATTGATGGGAGCCCGGCCCCTTGGGCGCGCGTCCCAGCCCGGCTGAAAATAACCCTCCTGGGGAGCGCTGCGGGCAGCCGGCTGGGACCGAGCCTCGCTGCCAGCGGGGGGTCCCCAGGAAGCGGCTCCAGCCGGGGGAGTGACCCCCAGCCCTGCCTGCCGCCAACCCCCGCTCCGGCCCCGTTGCGTTGGGGAAGGGGAGGGCCGGCCGGACAGAGGATCGAGATCCGGATGGAAGGAGGGGCAGAGCCACAGCCTGCGTCCGGCCGACGGACAGCCCAAGCCCCTTGCCAGCTCTGGGGGGATATATGGGGCGGCCAAGCCCAGGGGGCTTCTCTGTAACCCGGGTGAAGGGGCTGCGGGTGCCCCGGCTGCAGTGAGCGGGCTCCGCCGTGGAACGCCAGGACCGGGGAAGGGACATCAGCGGTGCCAGGGGCCGGCGGCGGGCAGCCAGGCAGGATGCGGCGCTTCCAGGCTTTGCACCGATCTTTCCCTTTCCTCACCCGCTTCCGCCTCTACCGAGTAAGTGCCGACCCTTGCCCCAGGCAGACCCGTCACCCAGCCCTGTCCCCATCGCCTGCGGGCAGGGGAGGTGGCAGCTCCTTTGCCCCTGTGTGCCCCCGCCTGCCCCTGTGTGTCCCCGTGCCCAGCTGCTTGCCGCGCCCGCCGTATTTTTAGCCCAGTGCCGAGGGTTGTAATTGCGGTGACGCGGCCGAGGGAACCGAGCACAGCGGGTGAAGACGCCAGGGGCCATGTCATCTCCCAGGGAAGAGGAGAGGATGGAGGGGGCTGACCTATTGTGGAGCCAGGACAGCGGGTCCAAACTTCCCTCCCGCTCTATAAACAGTGGGAGACAGAGCCATGTCCCTTTCCAAAAAGGTGGCGATGAAAGTGGGGGAGAGCTGGGACAGCGAGCGCAGATGAGGAGTGGTGGGGGGCATGGAGAATGGTGTATGAGACCTGTCCCTCCTTCTCTGTGTCCCAGCACACCTAGGGGGGTGATGCTGGCAGCACTGGGGTACCCTGTACCTCAGTCCTGGGGCAACAGGACCTCCCAGTGACCCTGATGTCCCTGTCTGCCCCCTCCCTGTGTCTGCCCAGCAAGGTACAACCACCCAAGGCAGAGGAAACATACCATGGGTCTGTCCTACAGCCTGGCCAGGTGGCTGGGGACAGCTGTCCCCTCCATGCTGAGGCCCTCCAGCTGAGCAGAGGGAGCCAGGCAGGCACATTCATCCTGAAGCTCTGTCTGCTCCAGAGGATAGCCTGTGCTGGAGCAGAGGGCTGGGCCAGTGTTTCTATGGGCATGACAGGGCAGAATGGGTGGCCCTGCCTGTCCCCGGGTGTCCTGCTGATGGGGTGCCTCTCCTGGCCTCCCACAGAGAGGTGGGGCAGGCTCAAGAGATGAGTTTGCTAGTTAGTGTCACTCACAGCAGCAACCCAGCCGTGGTTCTGAGCCCCTCTGGGTGACTCCCCAGCGGGGATGGGGCAGAGAGGAGCAGAGCACGGTTCCCCCTAACCTGGCATCATCTCCCGGCAGAGGCTGAGCTGTAGCATGCAGGCAGAGGAGGGCACGGACTGGCTGCTGGAGCTGCTCACTGAGCTTCAGCTGCAGCAGTACTTCCTGCGCATTCGGGACGAGCTCAATGTCACACGCCTCTCCCACTTCGAGTACGTCAAAAATGAAGATCTGGAGAAAATCGGCATGGGACGCCCTGGTGTGTACACCCCCTCATACCTCCCCCCTTATCCCCGGCTGGATGTGCAGCATCTTTTGGGAAGCCCAGAGGAGCATGTGGTCCATGGGGCTAGAGAGGACCTCTACCCTGGACTGGGCTGTGACAGTCACTGTGTTCCTGAATCCTGCAGGCCAGCGGCGGCTGTGGGAGGCAGTGAAGCGGAGGAAAGCCATGTGCAAGCGGAAATCCTGGATGAGCAAGGTAGGGATGAGAGAGGGACAGGTGTGGCAGAGAAACTGAGGCAGACAGGAGAAGCTGGATCCCTCCCCGTACCCTTCCCAAGTGCCTGGCTCTGCCCATGCCACCGGTCCCTGGGGGAGTCCTGCCTGTGGTGTGATCCTGCCAGTGTGTGCCCTGGTCCCACGTAGGCTCCTGGGTCACTTCCCGGGGAAGGACAGCCCTGCCGCCCCGGCGCTTGGAAAATTCATTCCCTTCATGTTATTTGCCTCTTTGCCAGGAAAATTGTTTGCAGCGAGCGAACCACAGAGCTTGTGCATCTTGCTCCAGCCAGCTCTGTGGGCAGCAGCACTGCGTAGGACTCTGCCTGCCCTGCTGCCCTCACAGCAAGGAGGCGCAGCCTTGTACCTGCAGGCTGGGGCATACCAGGACAGGGGACCTTGGGATGCTCACGTATTCCCCAGTGCCATCCCATCCAAAGCTAGTGCTGCTGGCAACCTATGGCAGTTGGGACCCCCAGAAGAGCAGAGCACTTACCAGCTGGGCACTGGGTCATGGCCTCTTCCCTGTGTGATTCATCTGTGCTGGGACATGGTCAGGATGGGCTTTTAATAGAAGGCTACTCCTATTAAGGAAGAAATGGCAGAAATGCCACCTCCCACCCTGACCACATGTCGGGCCCCCACGCACCCTGCAGGGGTCCCGGCTGCTGAGACTGGGATGGACCCCGTTCAATGGGGCACATCATCAGTCCCAGCTGAGGGAGATGGAAGGAGAGCCCATCCCCTCTGGGTGGTGGTGGAGGCAGCCAGCACAAATTGCAAAGCCCATGTCTTTGCGGGAATGTGTCACCACGCTCGGCCCAAGGTGGAGGTTTCCCTTGGCTTTGTGCCCTGGCACACTGTGTGGCCATAGCCTGGCCAAGGAGTACCCAGGGCCCTCTGGCTACTGGCCTGGTTTGCTGTGGCTGCTGGGGAGCTGCTGCAGGGCTGTTGTGAGAGGCACAACCCCTTCCCTCCACAGGAATCGCAGCCCAGCGTGTAGGCTGCTGGAGGAACAGAGCTTGATCCCGCAGCCAGGCTGCCCTGGGTCATCACCAGTTAGGGGTCAGCGGTGTGTTCCAGAGCGTACAACCCAGACAAGGGGTTGTCCCAGCACTGCTCACTTGCAGACCCAAAGGTTTCGGGTATCTCCACATCCACGCCTCACCTGCCTCCATGTCCCACAGGTGTTCAGTGGGAAGCGCCCAGAGTCAGAGCTGCCACCCCAGCCCCAGAGTACCTTCCGCAAGCCCCCCACGCCGCCGCCCCCCGAAGCTGGGGGCCAACACTCCCTCACCTGCCTTGTGCGGGAGCGGGACCTCTCGATCTTTGAGAAGCTGGGTGACGGCTCCTTCGGCGTCGTGCGTCGCGGCGAGTGGTGCACGCCTGCCGGCAAGACGGTGAGAGGCTGCTTATGAGGGGGGTGGAGAGCTGGGCAGTGGGACCACCCGCAGGGGAAGACACTTTGGGGCTCACTCCTGCTTTGGCCGTAGCTGAACGTGGCAGTGAAGTGCCTCAAGACAGATGTGCTGAGCCAGCCAGAGGCACTGGATGACTTCATCCGGGAGGTGAATGCCATGCACTCCCTGGACCACAGGAACCTCATCCGCCTGTATGGTGTGGTGCTCTCCCACCCCATGAAGATGGTGAGTGTAGGGGGACAGGGCCAACACTGATGCCACCCCACGTGGGTCCCACATGGTGGCATGAGCAAAGTCCTCTGCTGGCATCCCCAGTGGGGCACAAGGAGGCTGGAAGCCAGCCCAGCCAGGGTGCCTCTGGACTGACTGGTTTGCTGTCCTCTCCCTATGGCCCAGGTGACAGAGCTGGCCCCTCTGGGCTCCCTCCTGGACCGACTGCGGAAGAACCAAGGCCATTTCCTCATCTCCACTCTCTGTCAGTATGCCATCCAGGTGGCCAAGGGCATGGCCTACCTGGAGTCCAAGCGCTTCATCCACCGCGACCTGGCCGCCCGCAACATCCTGCTGGCCTCCAATGACCTCGTCAAGATTGGGGACTTTGGATTGATGCGGGCCCTGCCCAAAAATGATGATCACTATGTGATGCAGGAGCATCGCAAGGTCCCCTTCGCCTGGTGAGCCTTGAGGAGGGGGAGACTTGGGGGTTTAGCATCCACGAGCTGATGTTCACATCCTTCCCCATGTAGGTGTGCTCCTGAAAGCCTGAAGACACGCACTTTTTCCCATGCCAGCGACACCTGGATGTTCGGAGTGACCCTCTGGGAGATGTTCACTTATGGTCAGGAGCCTTGGATAGGCCTCAATGGCAGCCAGGTAGGTGTTCAGCAGGGACCTGCCCCCTTGCCTCACCCTGCTGGTGCTGAGGGGGACCTGGGAGTCCTTGACAGCACCCCCTGCCCCACAGATCCTGCACAAGATAGACAAGGAGGGTGAGCGGCTGCCACGGCCTGAGGACTGTCCCCAGGACATCTACAATGTCATGCTGCAGTGCTGGGCGCACAAGCCTGAGGACCGACCCACCTTCGTGGCCCTGCGTGACTTCTTGGTGGAGGTGGGTAAGCAGGGAGGGGGACAGGAGCCCTGGCACCCTGTCCACTGGCTCTGCCCGAGCATGAGTAGAGTTAAGGATATCACTGAGGTGGGAGTTGACATGGGGTAGCTCAGGCCAGGCAGAAGTGGCAGGTGGTGACGTGGTCAGAGCAGGAGAAACCTGGGTGCTACCTTGCCCTGATCCACCCCAAGGATGTGACAGCTGAGGACAGGCTAGTGGTGTTCCATTTTTGGTGCCCCCATGTCCTGCCTCTAAACAGGGAAGGGATGGACATGGGGGCTGTGTCCCCTGTCCTTATCCACCTCTACCCCCAGGCCCAGCCCACTGACATGAGGGCACTGCAGGACTTTGAAGAGCCTGACAAGCTGCACATCCAGATGAACGACATCATCACAGTCATCGAGGGCAGGTACTGCATGGGAGTATTGTGGGGAGGGAGCACACTGGCAGCCAGCCTTGGTGGGGACAGGGCACTCCAGGAATGGGGAGACTGGGGGCACTGGCAGAGCTGTGGGGAGCGGGGATGGGAAGGGCTGGCTCTGCCACTGCCACAACCGGCCATGTACCCAGGGGCAGGCAGAGCTGGGAGGTCTGTGGTCCCCTAGGCAGCACAGCACCACCCCAGTGTGGGGGCACAGCCCTGCCTGCACCGTCCCCGCTGACTCACTACACTATGCCCGTGGCTTTGCCCTGGGAAACCGCACGCCCCAGGGCCACTCCCTGCTGATAGCGGCGGAGACATGCTGCCAGCACCCGGAGACGTGCTGCTGTCGTCGGGGCGGGGTGAAGGACCTTGGGCTTGGTACCACACTGGCAGCACCTGCTGTGCTGTGGGGTTCGCTCCTTGGTCCCTGCGGACCTCACCAGGGCACAGCCACCCGGTCCACTGCCCTGGGACCTGCGGACTGGAGTGGGGGGGGACGACCTTCTGGCCCCGCATCCCTATTCCAGGATGTGCCTGTCCCCTTCCAACTGGAGGACAGTGGGGATGCCCCAAAGGAGCGCAGTGTCCCCACGCTGACGCCAGCCCCACAGCCCCGAGGGGAGGAGGAGGAGGGCTCTGTCCCCGTCCCTCCTTGTCCCCGCCCCGGGACGGCTCCTCGCGGTTAGTCACGGCTCGGGGTGAATCAGGCCGGGTTTGTGTGTCTGCAGGGACCGGCTGCTCCCAGTCCGCCGCCGCGGGGATGACTCTTGCCCAGGGTCTGGCGGTTTAATTGCAGGGAGGGGAGGGGAGGGGAAGCGGCGTCGGCGGAGGGAGGAAAGGAGGGAGGGAAGGAGCGGCGGAGGGCGGTGCGGCCGCGCCAGAGCGCCTACATCGTCCCCGCCGCTGCATCGCGGCCGGGCTCCGGGTCCCGAACCCGCCGCCGGCCCCAGGTGAGCCGGGAATG
The DNA here is from genome assembly GCA_035584735.1 of Pseudotriccus pelzelni. Classification (NCBI taxonomy): domain Eukaryota; kingdom Metazoa; phylum Chordata; class Aves; order Passeriformes; family Tyrannidae; genus Pseudotriccus; species Pseudotriccus pelzelni. The sequence goes on along the minus strand of JAWMRA010000009.1, from coordinate 9,788,919 downwards.
GGGGCATGGAGCGGAAAGGGGGCTGGGGGTTGCACGTGGGTCAGGGAGTGCCGAGAGTGAGGCAGAGCCAGGGCGCAGCGTCTCTGCCTCAGTTTCCCCGGGGGAGGCCGGTCCTCGGTGACCCCCGGTGGGCAGGTTTTGGGGTGCGGAGTGAGGGCAGGCGGGGTGGGCTCAGCAGCCGGGGGGCGGTAGGAGCCCCAGCGGCTGCCGCTGCTGCCGGAGAGGAGCTCCCTGCCCGTGCCTCAGTTTCCCCCGCGAGGGGCTGCCCCCCACCACCACGCTGCCGGCAGGGATGCCCGGGCAGGGCTGGGGTGGGGGGGCTCCTCCCGGGGGCCGCATGCGGCCCCGACGAGGCCGCCCGGGGCGCCGTAAACACCCCCCACCCTTTTTCAAGCCCCTGCCTGTCGTTCGGCGGGCGCCGGGTGTGTGTACGTGTGTGTGGGCAGGGGCAGGGACCTCCCTGAAAGCCCCCCGGGGACCCAGCCGGCCGCGGGAGGGGGCTGTCGCGGGGAGAGGAGCCAGGGCAGCGCCAGAGCGGGTCTGTGCTTGGGGTCTGAGCTCGGGTTCGGTGGGGCGAAGCTGAAAGCAGACGGAGCGAAGGGGTGGCGGGCTGCAGCATCCCTTCGGCGGGATGCAGCAGTGAGGGGTGCGGGGAGAGCGAGTGGAGGGGATCTCCCGGGGAAGGGAGCCATTCCCCCACCTCCCCCGGCCCGCCGCGGGTGAGGGAGGGTGCCCGGTACCGGCTGGGCTCTGCCGTGGCTCTGCCGAGGGGTCCTAACGCTGAGTAAGGCGGCTGGCTGGCGGCAGTGGGAAGGTAAACAGGAAAAGGGCTGAGCTGGTGGCCGGGGGTGACTCACAGGTGACTCCAGGAAACTGTGGGGCCCATGCCAGCCCCTCCAGGCTGGCACCCACACTGCCACTGCCCCCAGCCCGCAGCATGCCCTGCCCACGGGGAGAGGGGGCCCCTGGCAAGTAAGGGGGTGGTTTAGGGTTGGACCTCTACCACATTAATTTGGCACAGTGCTGGGTGGGGGACACCAGTTGGGGTGCCTTTCCTTGCCCCATCCCTGTGCTCCTCAGCCTCTCTGGGCTACATGACCACTTCATCCCACCTAGAGTGGCTGTGTCCTGGAGCAGGCAACTCCTGGGGGACACATTGGGGACCAGCAGCCCAGGGTGATCTGGTCCACTCAGGTGGCTCCAGGAAGATTCACAGCTTGAGCCCTCCGCCTGTCTGTCTGTCCATCTCCCCCTACCCACACCAGGGCGCACTAATAATGTAGGAAGGGAGCGAGGAAGACCCCGCAGTCCACTGTCCCCCATGTGGGCCCCATCAGACCCCAGGCATGTCCCACGTGCCATCCTTGACTGCACAGGGCACGGTGATGAGCATCTTGGTGCAGGCATCACCCCAAGGCTCCTGCACAATTTGAGGCAGCAGGGAGGAGGGAGGAAGAGGGAGGAACACATCTTTTTTGAGCACAAGTATGGAGTTTTGTTCCCCACCACCTGTGTTCCCAGCACCACTGGCTGCAGGGACCATGTGGGGTGGGATTCAGAGCATACTGCCAGTGTAGGGTTGGGATGCTGGGCACCCAGCTTCCCTTCCCGGTTGTGTCACCGCGTGCCTGCGTGGACTTGGACAAGTCACCTTGCCTCCTCCCTGTCACTGGGACAGGCACATGTCACCCTCCAATCCCCTCATCAGTAACGAGGTCCTTTTTATTCCTTAGGGCTGAGAATTACTGGTGGCGGGGTCAGAATAAACGGACCCTAAAAGTTGGCCAATTTCCCCGAAACACGGTGACCTCGGTGGCAGGGCTGTCAGCCCACGACATCAGCCAGCCGCTTAAAAACAGCTTCATCCACACAGGCCATGGAGACACCAACCCGCAGCACTGCTGGGGGTTTCCTGATAAAATTGATGAGTAAGAAACTTTTTGTCTTCTCTGCATCCTCTGCCTGCTCCCTGCCTTCCCCGCTGCCCACTGGGCATGGGAGCGAGCCGCGGCTTGGCTACTGCCCCCCCCTCTTTCCCCACAAAGCATTTCTTTCCCCACTGCTGTATTGAGAATGGTGGTTCTGGGGAGGGTTCCTACAGCTGGACTAACTTCTTTGCCTCTTCTTACTAATGGGGTTAGGGAGGTGGGGGCTGCTGTGCTTGTGGGGGCTGTCCTTGGGGGGAGACTCGCGTAAGCACCACCCTGGAGGTGGCCACATTACCCCAGTGTTTTAGGGTGTCCCAGGACTGATGGATGTGCGTGGCTTGCAGCCTGTCATCACGCTTTTAACAGCATGAGTCTTTCCGAAAAGCAGAATGTGAAAAAAATCCAACAAAATGGGTTTTTTTCCCCTGCTCCATCAGGAGACACCCTGGCTGAACTGTGATGGGGGGAGTGGGATTGGGTGCTTGTGACCCAGTGTCCCACGTGCCCCCCTGCCAGGTGGGACTTGTTGTGCCCAGCGTGGGTGCTGGGTGAGCAGGAGCATCTTGGCAGAGGGCATGGGGGGTTCTCTGCCAGCACTGGGCTGGAGGGATGTGGGAGGGCTGTGTGTGGGGGGCAGGATAGGATTTCAAAGCCTGGAAAGCTCCCGCTGGGTAGGGCCAGCTCCTGCAATAGGCTTGCTCCATCCCCTGGAATCATGATCCCCACTGCTCTTTGGCATCCCAGGCCTGGGACAGCTCTGCTGGTGTCCTTGGTCCCAGCCTGACCCCTCCACGGCACCCTCGTGTCCCAGGCTGTGCCAGCGGCCCTCGGAGGGCTGAACGGAGGCGCCGCGCACGCGGATCTGGCTCGTGCCCCGGCAGGCCTCCCCGCGCCCCGCTGCGTGGGCATGGGCGCTGGGTACGTGCTGCCCGGGCTGCCGAGAACGCACCGAGCTCGGCACACGCCCAAACCTTCGGGCTGCACCAGCTCCCGCCGGCTCCCTGGCTTGCGATGGCTCGCCCGGGCCTCCCGGCACCCCCCCGGCAGTGCCGGGGCGCTGTTCCTTGGGCACAGCATCGCACCACAGCGCCCTGCTGCTGGAGGGATGTCCTGGGCACCACACCCCACACGCGTACGTACCCTGGACACCGAGCCCTGCTTGCAGTCCCCTGGGCACAGTGCATCATGCACGTGGAGCTGGAGAGGAGTGGGTGACACAGGGACAGCACCAGGCTCTGTGCCATAGCATCGAAAGCCTCTGGGGTGTGGTGTCCCAGCATTCACAGGGATGGTTCTCGCTGGGGCGTGGTGTGTGGTGGAGGAGCTGTGCGGTGTCCCAAGGCACAAGCCTGGGGAGCGAGGGGTCCTGCATGGCCCCTGCTGACTCCCGGGTACTTTCCTCTCTCCCCACAGGCTGTACCTGGGAAATCCCATGGACCCTCCTGACATTTTAGGTGTGGACCCGAGCGCTGCCAGACCCACACAGCTTCCAGGCAGGGCTAAAAGTGAGCGTCTTTTCTCCTTCCTCCTGCCCATCAGCTGTACGAAGCCCTCGTCCCCATGCCCTACTGCCAGGGTGATGGGCTGGACCCTCTCCGTTCTGTCTCTCTGCTGGCACTTGCTTTTTGCAGACCCGGGGGTAGCTGGGGTGATGGGGCGTGTTGTCACCTGGCCATATGCCACTGCCAACAGCGTGGGCGGCTGGTGGCTCTGCCTGGCTGAACTCTGCCCTGCTGCCCTTCGTCCGAGTCCTGAGTCCCCTCCCAGCCTCCCACAGCTGGTCTCCCCGGTGCAGGGATCTCAGCGGAGCTGCCACAGGGAGGGAGCTCAGGTGCTGTGCGTATGCCAGAATCTCCCTAAACCTACAATCTTCCCTTGAGGGGTGGCTTCCCACCAGCATCCTCTCTACGCCCCACCGGTGATGGGGGACTGAACAAAGCATGCACCCTGCTAACAAGTACCTTGGCTGCCGCTTGCTCTGCACACTCACCCCACGCCTCTCCTTCTCTTGGGTTCTCTCTTCTCCTGCAGGGCAGCCACCTCCACGGCCGCCTCAGCCTACCGTCCTGCTAACCAGTAAGTTTGGCTTCTTTGGGTGCTGCTTTCTCTCCTTCATGCCCCCCTTCTTTTCTCTCTTTATCTGGGTGGCCTGGGGCAGGTGCCCCCTCCCCTATGTGTCTGCTGCACCCAAGGGGGGGAGCAAAGGGGGCTAAAGTTATGGGGCAGTTTAGGACTTTGGAGGTGCAGATGCCCCTTCTTGCACCCCAGGGATGGGTGCTGGGACCCTCACCATCTTTCTCTGTCGCCTCCTAGAGCCTTGCTATGACCCAGTGAGTGAGGAGGAAGAGGGTCTGCCAGGGGGTCTCCGGAAGCTCTGCCTGAAGAAGCCGGGCACAGGGAAGGGTCTGCGACCAGTCAAGCCGTCAGCACGGGTACCAGGCACTAAGGTGGGCGAGCGGCAACCCGGACGGCTGGCAAGCGAGGGGCCAGCAGGCGGCGAGGTGACCCTCATTGACTTTGGGGAGGAAGTGCCCCAAGGTACCCCCTCTCCAGTGGGGGAGCTGACAGCCCCATCATTAGTCAAGCTGGCCATGGAGGCCTTCTCTTTGCTGGACAAGACCCCACCTCAGAGCCCCACACGGGCTCTACCCCGGCCTCTGCACCCCACGCCAGTGGTGGACTGGGACGCCCGCCCCTTGCCCCCACCACCTGCCTATGATGACGTGGCGCAGGATGAGGACGACTTTGAGGTCTGTTCCATCACCAGCCCCCCGAGCCGGCGGGGTAAGACCAACTATGGCTTTGTGGATGAGGGTGAGCGGGGCCCGGTGCTAGAGGACAACCTCTTCCTGCCCCCCAAGGAGATCAAACAGCCCAGCATGACACAGACCACCGAGCTCTTTGAGGAGCTGCAGCAGGAGTGCATGAAGAGGCTCAACGTCCCCCTGGGACCGGCTGCCCCTGCTGATGATAAGCCCCAAATCCCACCCCGTGTTCCAATCCCACCTCGGCCCCTTCGCCGCAATGAGCCCGGGCGCTGGTCAGGGGACCTTTCCCCAGCCTCGGGGGGCGAGGAAGACCGGCCACCCCAGATTCCCCCCCGGGACCCACTGTCGCAGCCCACCTCCCGGACACCCAGCCCCATGGCTCTGCAGGTGGGCTCCCCACAGCAACGTGCTGCCCTTTGCTCCTGCCTCTCCACCTCACCAGGGAAGCCCATGCCTACCACGCAGAGCTTTGCCCTTGACCCCAAGTATGCAACCCCCAAGGTCATTCAGGCACAGGGCAAGGACTGCTCCAAGGGACCCTGCATCCTGCCCATTGTGAAGGATGGGCAGAAGGTCAGCAGCACCCACTACTACCTGCTGCCTGAGCGCCCTGCCTACCTGGACAAGTATGAGAAGTTTTTCAAGGAGGCTAAAAGCCCAGAGGAGGTGCCAACATCCCGCCAGGTCACCACAGCCACTGTCCGTCCCATGGTGCAGCAGCCACTACCAGACTGCAAGGCCAACTTTTCCTCCAACAACAGCAACCCTGGGCCCAAGTGCCTGGTAAAAGCCTCTTGCAGCCTCCAGAAGATTGTCTACGATGGGCCAGATGTTTGCCGTCCCACTGACAAGATCCGGCTGGTAAGTGACGTGCCCAGCATCCATGGGGAGGAGTGCACACGCTGGCCATGAGCTCACTTGGGCAAGAGCTTTCCCCATGCTGTGCCTCAGTTTCCCCAAGTACAACTGCAGGGGATTGGCTGAAAGGGGACCTCGAATGTGCAAGGGGACACAAATGTCACTGCAATGCTAAAATGGGAATTGAAGGCCCTTTTAATCCAATTTGGCCCTACCCAGGGCCCTGGGAAGGGAGAAGGTGGCTGTCCCTGTGGTCCCCTTGGGCTCTCGGGGCTGAGGCTATTGAGGCCCACCAAAGCCCAGAAGAGTCAAATGATGCCAGCTCCAGGCTAAGAGTGCTCCCTGGGGAAAGAGCCAGGACTGGGGGCAGCCTCAGTGGCCCACTGCTTCAGTCGTGGGCTCTGTGCTGCCTGGGGCTGGCAGAAGACACTGACCACAGGTTCTCCCCAGGTGCAGGACATGGTGCACGGTGTGACCACCGACGAGTGCCAGGCAGCCCTGCAGAACCACAGCTGGAATATCCAACGGGCCATCCAGTACCTGAAGGTATGGCACACCTCTGTTCCCTCACCTTGGCTCCCACAAGAGCAGTGGCACACCTGTCATGCCCCTGGCCGTGCCCTGTCCCCTTGCAGGTGGAGCAGCTCTTCTGCCTGGGTCTGAAGTCCCGCAGTGACTGCCAGCGGGTGCTGGAGATGTTCGACTGGAACCTGGAGCAGGCCAGCTCCCACCTCCTTGATCCCTACAGCACTACCCGCCAGAAGTAAGGTCATGGATATGTTTTTGGGGGGGAGGGGAGTTCTCCATGCCACACTGCTCTGGCCAAGCTGGCACTATCACCCCTCCTGAGCTCATGTCCTGTCCTCTCCTTATAGGTGGTGACAGCAGGGACGGGGTGAGTGGCGTCGGATCCAGAGAAGGCATCTCACCACGGGGCCAGTGCCCCCGCCTCCACCCACGCAGCCTGCTGCTGGACTCTGGACTGAACCCCCGCTTTGGGGGTGGGGACACCCCAAAAGGGACCCTGCCCCAGACTTGCTGGGGTGCTTATGCCCCGGTTTGGGCAAATGGGCTCTGTCCCCTGGCCCCTTGTTGAATTGTTTTTGTAAAGAGAAATGTAATTTTAATATATATTATGTATATATATAAAAGTATTCTATGGAGAGGAGGAGGGTGCCTGCGACCATCTCCCAGGTTCATCCCTGCCAACACACAGGGACAAGCCTTGTCCCCATGGGTGCTGGTTCCTCTCTGCAGGCAGCCGGGACTGTGATCCTTGTGATCTGCCATGTGACAGAGCTCGGGAGGAGATGCACTGACACTGGGGATTCCCAGGGAGCTGTGTGACATGCACCCATAAAACCTACCACCAGTGCCTTCCAGGCTGTTTCAGGGTGCAAGGTTCTCCCCATCTAGGGCTGCAGGAGTTAGTCAGTTTGTCCCACCCCCAGGCCCAACACCTGAAGGCTGGGCGCGGTTTTGCCGACTCTGAGTGGGCAGCGCTTGCCTGAAGGCGCTGCCCCAGCGCAGGGCAGCCCCCTGCAGCAGGGCCCCCCTGGTGCCCCGCGGCTCCTGGCTGCCGCCTGACTCATGCCCGGGCAGGGAGTGGCGGGACCGGCGTCGCGCCCCCACCCACGCAAGGGGTGTTGTGCAACCAGGTGCCACCACTGCAGCCAGAGCCAGGAGCTGGTGAGGGAGTGGGGGGTGGCTCCCATGGGGTCCCACCTCAGGTGCAAGTTCTTGCCCTGCCTCCAAGTGGGTGTCAGAGCCCCTTTGCTGGGTTTCCCCTTGTAGCAGCATCAGGAAGGGATCTGGGGATCAGGTGAAGGAGGATCTTTGTGCCCAAACCCACCAGGTCCAGGGGCAGTGGTGGTACCTGCTCCCTAGAGTGCCCTCTCTCTAGAGGAGAGACCCTGCCATATACAGCAAGGAAGGGCTGCTTTGGCATGGCTGTGGATCCTTCCCTGTGGCAGATGCTACCTGGTCACATCCCCTGTGTGTCCTGTGCACCCACAACTCCCTCATCTCTGGTCCCCTGCTCTCCCTGAGTGCAGGGAGAGGCAGGTGTGCTGGTGCTGCTGTGGACACGGTCATGCGTCAGTGCTTCGAACTCTGAGCTTCTGTTTCCCCATGGAGTGCAGCCACCGTGGCGGGGCAGCCGGCTTGCATGGCTCTCAGTGAAGCGAGGAAGGCACAACCCCGACAGTGACGTGTTTCTGCCCCCTTAAGCGATCCTGGAGCTGGGTGAGACCCTGTGAAGGGGCAAACACATTTGCTGGAGTGGCCTCACTGAGTCTGTTTGCACAGCTGAGTCCATCTGGCTTCTGTCCCCAGTGAAAGGTGACCTGCAACCCAGGGCAATGCCTGGCCCCGCCACCCATGTGGGAACAACCCCTCCACCCCATCCGGGCTGCGTGGGTGTTTTCCGCGATGGTAGAGATAACGCCTGCCCGCAGGTCCCAGGCGGCAGTGCCGAGGGGGGGACAGGGCAGGGTCAATACGCAGGACCCCAAGGCGCCAGTGGGAGCCTGCTCCTTCCTTCTTCCTCCTTGGTGGCAAGCCAACCCCTGCCAGGGGTTATCAGCCATGCAGCTGAGCATGGAGAGGGACCTGGCAGCAAACAGGAGGGTGGATAGGGGTACAGAGCCCAGGACTGACCCACCCCACAGAGGTGTTGGGGTCCCCTGTCCCCACTTGGCATCCCAGGGCGTTTGGGCCAAGTGACTTTGAAACCCACTAGCTGTTCCTCAGGAATTGGGGACCCCAACCTTGGGCTGTCATCAATGGGATCAGCCTGGGAAAGGCCTTAAAACCTCCCATGGCAAAATGGGTGTCCCGCAGCATCAGTGGGTCCCCAGAACCGGGACGCTGCCACCTCATCGCAGGCTGTGAGGACACACAGACGTCAGTGCTCCAGGCAGGGCACGTGGTGTCCCCGTCCCCCCCACCTGGGGGAGTGCTCACCGGTCGAGTCACCCGTTGCGTCTGTCGCTTGAGACAGAGAGAGCTGCAGCCCTGTCCCTGACGCCGAGGAAGCACCATGGGGTCCCGGGGTCCGTGGCTTCTCTGGAGCTGGGTGCTGTGGGGGCTCTGGGTGCTGCCAGGTAAGTGCCAGGGTTGCTCGCATTGCCACCAAGCTGAACGAGTGGCTGATACCATCTGGGTGATGGGCTGCAAACAACCCTCCGGCTTTTTCAAAATGCCCCAAGTTCGAGCCTGCGTGCCTGGCTGGGATTTTCCCCGTCTCTGTGGGTGCCACAGCCTCAGCGGGGTCCTCAACTGCAGCAGGGAAAGGTGTGTGGGGGGAATTGTGGATAAAAGGGGGACTCTCATCCTTGGGGGAAGGAGTCTGCTTACTGTTGGTGCTGGTTGAGCTGTGGATGCTCCCCCCACAGCAGGGAGGAGGGATGGAGGTGATGGGGACCCCTGGCTGATTTTTTCCTCATCCTTCTCTCACCCACCTTTGCACAAGCCGGGGAGATGAAGGACCAGCCCCTTGTCCCCATGCTGGTCTCGGCAGAGTCGAGCAGGATTTCCCATGCAGCCGACAGTACCAGTGCTGAGCTGCCTTCGGACCTGGGCATGTGCCAGGCGTTCCCCACTGCCACGGCCCCACGGCCAGAGCACCCCTCTCCTGCCAGCCAGACCATCGCCTCCGCGGGCAGCCAGGGCTCAGGTAAGGCCAGCAGGCAGCTGGCTGTGGGCAGGTTCCTGCCTGCTGGGGCCGCGGTGGGGTTGATCCAGCTGGGGCTGCCTTGTCTCGCTCCACAGGCATCCTGGTGCCACAGGCAACAACAAGAGGGCTGGTCCCAGCTGGGAGCAGTGGTGCCCTGGAGGGGCCACCCAGCCAGGCAGCTCTCCCTGGGGGTCCAGCAATGCGAGAGAGCCTCCAGGCAGGGTCAGGGTCTGGGGTCTCTCCAAGTGCTGCCAGCCACCCAAGCAGCGCCCCTCCAGCTCCCACCACCACTTGGCACAAGCAGCTTCTGTCCTTCACGCCAACGGGCCATGCGGTGGGTCTCGCCCTGGGTGCTGTCCCTGCAGAGAGGATGCCAGGAACAGCACGGACTACAGTGCCATCGCTCCCCCAGGATGAGCACGGCACAGGGACATCACACCCCAGCATCAGCAAGAGCTCTGCTGAGCCACAAGGACCTGCCTCGCTTCTCTCCCAGGAGGCCGTGCTGGGGCTGCACGAGGCCACCTTACCTTCAGACCCAGCAGCCAGCACCTCTCAGGTCAGGGGCAGCCCCAAGAAGACAGCAGCAGTCTCAGCCAACCCTGCCAGTGGCCTCCCCGGGGTCCCCCCTGACAAAGCCACAGAAGGAGCCAGGATGGCATCCCCACCGTCTACAGATCCCCCAAGTGCATCCTTGGCAAAGATCACCTTTTCTTCTGCCGCCAGTGGCATTGGCGAGGCTGCAGAGCCAGTGACACGTGCCTTGTCTGACACTGTCCACAGTGCCTCCCAGGATGCCCCTGTGCCTCCTACTCAGCTGCCTCGAGCCCTTATGCCCCAGCCCCCTGGTGATGCTGTGCCAGGCACAGGAGAGATGCTTCCCCCCAGCCACAGGGCCACTCCTGAAACTGCTGGAGATGGGCTGCCTGGAGCCGATGCTGTCACTCACCTCCAGACCACCCCACTAGCTCCAGGCATGCTGGCTATGGTAGTGGATGTCATAGCTGAAGACCATATCTCCACTGTATCTTTCCCAGCTCCGGGAAGCACCAGTGCTGAGCTCGTGTCCATGAGGAATGCGGACAGCACCAAAGCCACAGCAGGCACTGCATTCCCAGAGACCAAGGCCAACCCAGGGGAGCTCAGCATGAGCCTGTCCCCCCATGCAGCTCTTGATGACCTTGGTGATCCCTCTCCAAGGCCCCTTCTGCACTCCACAGGCTCTCTGTTCCCTCAGACCCCCTCAGCAGGTGGAACCCCTCCAACCAGACCGGCCATGGCTGTGCCCTTGTCCCTCACAGGTGCCGGTGGAGAAAAACCAGAGAGGGCCCCTCGAGCTGTTGCTGCTGCACCAACACCTTCCGTTGCTGTATATGATGGCATTGGGACACTGCCAGCTGCACATCCATCCTCCCTTGTTAGCAACATTCCAGTTCATGAAGCGGGGATGGGAACAGCATTGCTGACCAGTGGCAGTGCCATCACTAAACTGGAGGACACCAGAACCACCTTGCCTGTGCCTGATGCATCCCCCAGCCACAGCCAGCCTGCTCCCACAGGAGGCTCAGAAACCTCAGAATCTGGTGTCACACCTGGACCTGCACCAGCCCCACCACTCTGGGCTGGGACACAACATGGAGAACCTCCAGGGACAGAGATGTGGTCACCAAGCACCGCACCAGGCACCAGCACAGCTGTACCAGGTACCCCAGGGGTACTCAAAGCAGTCACTGTCCCCATGGCGTCCCAAGCAGATGTTCCCCGTCTAATGGAAGGCAGTGCCAATGTAGGAATGGCTCTGGGCGTGTCCGCATCCGGCATCCCCCAAGAGATGGCAGCAGTCACATCCCCATTGTACCTGGATACCACACCACCAGCACTGGGAGCTTCAGGTGATCCCCAGCTCGATGGCAGCACCACAGGGCAAGCAACGGGAATGGGGTTCCTCGAAGTGGGTACAGAGGAGAACCCAGATGCCAGTGCAGCAGGGCCAACTTCCAGACATGTGACCATCACTGCCAGGCCATCACCAGAGCCATCTGCCCAATGGAATGATTCTTCTGAAACAAGGCCCCCAGTGAATCTGACTCTTCCAGCTCCCAAGAGCAGTCGCTCAGCCTCACTGGCTGTGACTGACCCCAGCCCAGCACTGACCAAGGCCAGACCCCTCGCCAGCACAGCCACTATTGAGGCGCCCCAGCCTGTGGTACCACCGACCCCCAATAATGCAGCTGCAGAGGGAGGCCAGGGCATGTCCCAGTTGGCAGGAGATGACAGCGCCATGCAGGCAGCTCTGGGCTCAACCCTGGTTGAGAACACAAGGGTGGGTACCACAACAAGTACTCATCACAGCAGTGACATCTCTTTGGGGACAGGCCCACCAGTGTCACCCCATGACACAGCCAGCATCGATACCCATCCAAGTGCTGCATCATTCCACAGCTACAGCACTGCTGAGCTCACCTCAGACGTGGGCATGAACTTGGACAGGGACACAGTTTCTCCCATGATGAGGAATGAGCCTGCAAGGATGTCCCTGGGGTTGCCCACTCCTATGACTGGGATGACTGAGTCAGCTGCCAGTGATGCCATCCCATCAGCACACTCTGCCCCGGGCAGCAAAAGTCCTACAGCAGTGGCCATCATGGGCTCAGTGTCACCCACAACTACAGAGCTGGTTGTAGCACCTTCCCCTGGCCTTGCTCACAGCACTGCTGAGACAGATATCAGTGTGTCCCCTACTGTCCCTGGGAGCACCCGCGTGGAGATGGTGGCACCCTCTGGCACCCCCAGCATTGGTCCAGCAGTGGGAGCAGGTGATGCCAGTATGGACAGGGTCACAACATCTGCCTCTGCTGTTCCCGGCAGTGCCTCTGCTCCACACAGCACCCATGTCACCTCGATGCCATCTCCTGAGGCCACTGATAGCATCCAAAACCCAGACCCAGGAGTGCTCAATGCAGCCATTGAGGATGAGCCCATGGCTGGGGTCACCACACTGGCTGTTGGCCACACACCCCCGTGGGAGACTACAGTTGCGTCCTGGTCAGGTGCTGAAGGTATCACTGCCCGTGCAGATGCCACCCCAGCTGAGAGCCGCAACGAGAATGTAGCACCCTCAGCCAGCACCAGCAGCACCCACGTCCCTGACTCCAAGACCGCTGGCACAAACCTGGCCACCACACCAGCCACCAGCACGTTCCCCAGCAACACCATCCTGCTAGCCACCTCAGTGGGCTGGGACACCTCTGTGGGGAGCAGGGCAACCACAGCCATGCCATTTGCCACAGCAAGAGACACCAGCGCCAGCAGTGCCCTGTCCCTCACTGTAACACACAGTGAGACAAGCAGAGATGAGGAGTCTGTCCTGTCCCTGCCAAGTAACCCCTCATTGCAAACAACTGCTGGGTCCTGGGGTGCTCTTAGTTCCAGCCCTGCTGTTGGAGTGCCCACTTCACTCCTCCCCAGCCTGAAGAGCCCAGCAGAGGAGGCAACAACAACCCCTTCATCCCTGCTTGGTGTTAGTGCAACCAGAGAGGCAGCAGCTGGACAGACTCTCACTGAGTCAACAGCAGGCACCATTTCTGCATCTGCCAGCAACCACAACATGGGACAAGCAGCAAGCACGTCCCCTCCTGCCTTCCAGACATCTCCAGGGGCACCTGCGTGGGGGGAACAAACAGCCATCACTGCAGGCAAGACCACAGCCATTGCTGCAGAGAATACCAAAGCCCTCACTGCAGGGAACACCACAGCTGTCACTGCAGGGAACACCACAGCTGTCACTGCAGGGAACACCACGGCCATCCCTGAAGGCAGCACCATGGCCATCACCACAGGCAGCACCACAGCTGTCAGCACCACATCCATCACTGCAGGGAGCACCACAGCCATTGCATCCACAGCTCCAGTGAGCCCAGCCAAGGAGCCAGGGGGTCTCCCAGCTCCAGGCACCACAGCGTTGCTGAGACCACCAGCCACCACCAGCCCTGCCACCTCACCATCTTCTGCCTTTGGGACACAGAGAGGACCAGCACTGAGCACATCTACCCACACCACCGCTGGCCACAGAAATCCTGCCCCTGAGCCCCAACCCACCCATGAGCTTGTCAGTAAGTAGATTTTATTTTCCCAAAGCCAAGAGCAGGAAGGGTTTGTCAGCCAATCAAGCATCATGATGAATGAGGGTACAGCCTGGTCCAGGGTGTCTCATCTGTTTTGCATGTCAGGCTACCAGATTCATGGGGAAAGGCAAAATAGAAAAACTGAGAACATCCCAAAAATGGGTTAAAAATTGGGTTACAATCCTTCAGAGAACAGGCACAGTATCCCGGCAGGAAGTAGGTGAGTTTGTCCAGGCTGCAGGATGGATAAAGCAGACATTAATGGTTTTACACCTTTTTCATTCATCTCCTGCCCGTGTCAGTGCCAGCAGCCTCACTCTACCCCTTTGGCATCGAAGGAGGGGACCAAGAGTATGTCCGGAGGATGGTGGATTTTAACTCCCCGCTCTTCAAGCCAGAGATTGGATTTCCCTTTGGGAAGTCACTGCGAGATGCTCTCTATGTGAGTTCCCCCCTCATTGAGCACATAAGGAATGTGCTGCCTTTTTGGTTAAAAAACAAAAAGCAAAACAAAACAAAAAAACAACGCAGAAATGGAGCAGAAACTAAACTTTGTCCAATTATTTTTTCTATAAAATTTAAAATGGCTGGTTTCTGCTCGCTTGTGGAGGCTAAAAGCCTTCCCAGGAGCTACCTGGGTTGTTGGAAAATAACAAATTATTTTGGTTAGTTTACAGATAATGGACAGATCATTTTCCCACCCACGGACAACTATTTCCCGTCCAACCCCAACCCACCTCCCCGAGGCTTCAGCGGCCGGGAGAGTTTCCCAGTGGTGGCTGCCTTTTGGGATGATGCAGATTTCTCCCAGGGCATTGGCACCACCTGGTATCAGGTGAGGATCACCAAAGATGTTTTCCTGGGAGAGTCCAGCTCCCGGCTCACTCATTTAACCCTCTCTGTTGCCAACTGGCAGGAATACTCCACCCTCAGCTCTACCCGAGACCCTGTTGTCCAGGATGTGGAAGCAAAGATTGAGAAATACCTGAAAATCCCCTATGTAGCAAAATGGACCTTGAAGGTGACATGGGAGAAGGCTCCAGCATATCCATCCCAGAGGGATGACACTCAGGTGAGCAGTGGGAGACCCAGGTGACAGAGGGGACTGTTGGCAGCTGTTTCAGATCTCACCACCTCAGTCTGCACTGTGAGGAGAGGAGGTGAGGCTTTGGGAGTGTTAAGGAGGTGCCTTGGGTTTCTCCAGACAAGCACGTACCAGGCAGTCCTCACCACCGATGGGAACTACTCCTTCGCCCTGCTGCTCTACCAGGACGGTGGGATGCGGTGGGACTACACCAAGCTGGCTGCAGGCAACGTTCTGATTGGCTTCTCCAGGTGCTGTGCACATCTGACTGGGTTTTCAGACAGCAGAGACTTCTCCCAGCACTGTGTTGGGACCACTGGAGGTGTTATCCCCAGGAGAGCCCAGCTTCCACTCCTGGAGTAACCCTGTCCCATTTAAACCCTCTCTCCTGCAAACCACAGCAGTTCCCACCCCAGCTGCTCTGTGAGGAGCAGAGGAGGGTTGTGTTGGAAGGGTGACCCCAAACCTCCTCTCTCCACACAGCGGCAATGGCTATGCCCAAAACAGCGAACTGACTCAAAAGCCACGAGCTGTCAAGTACAGACCAGACCAGCACAGCAGCATCGGCTCCGGTACAGCACAGGGGAGTCCTTGGGGCAGGTGGGGATGGTTGGAGGGAGCTGTGTGCTCTGTGCCAGGAGCATGTCCCCAGCACATATCCCTGCGAGGCAATGGGCCAGTGAAGCGTCTGGGCAAGGGCTGGCCACCAAGAGCAGAGCATGGGTGTTCCATGTCCTGCTGTGCCTTACAATGGGTGTCCCATGTCCTGCTGTGGTTTGCCACAGCCACACCGGCTCTAGAGGGAGCCTGCAGACCTCGTGTGAGGTCAGTGGCCAGGGACTGCTGTCCCACGGGATCGCTCAGCACAAGGTGAGACCTCGGCTGAGCGGTGCTATTCTCTGGCTGCTTCCCCAGATGTGCGTGGACTGTGGATATACAGGCTGGACAGTCGCTCCCGGGTGAACTACAGGCTGTGGTGCCTGGCGTGGTTGGATGCAGAGCCAGCACCGGCCACCTGGAACAGCCAGCTACCACCATGCCCCTGCTCCCGGCCCCAGGCAGAGCTGGACCTCCGCTACCGCTGGAGCAGAGGTGCCAAATGTAGCCCCCTGTGGCCATCCGTGGCAAGGGGAGGATGGCAGGGACCCCCCTCCTGCTCTGGGGATGGCCATGATCCCCCCACACCATTTCAGGCCTGGCAGACGCCTCCGTGAGGATGCTGCGCACTGCATCCCCCAGCCCCACCGGAGCTGGGGTGCGATGCCTGTACCAAGATGGGAGCTTCCTCGAAGGCTGGCAGGAGAGAGCATGGAGCCTCCCCATCCACCCCACCACTGGTAAGTGGGCACTGTCATTCCCTCACCCTGAAACGCTCCGAGCACCGAGCAGAGGTGCAGCAAGGGCCCCAATAGCCCCCGGCACCCGCTGCCTTCCTCCACAGACAGGGAGCTGGAGGCGTTCAGCTGGTGCTGCCGGCATGTGGGGAAGCCCCTGTTCTGCTCCAGGTTTGCTGAGAAGAGACCGAGGGTTGGCTGTGAGGGATATGTGCCACCCACCCCTGGTGAGTCCCCAGGCTCTGCCTCCTCTGTGCCAGGGCACTGAGTGGGTGTCACAGCCATACACAGACCCCACGTGTTAGCCACACTTCGTGGCATCCCAGTGAGGGCTGCTGACCCAGCGCGGCCCTGGAGGTGCTCTCCTCCCTGAAATTACACCAACATTTGTTCTTCTTCCTCCCCTCAAACTAATTCCATCTCCTTTGGACCCAAGCTGGCGCCTTTGGGGACCCCCACATCACCACCCTGGATGGACTCACCTACACCTTCAATGGGCTCGGGGACTTTGTCCTGCTGCTGGCCGGTGATGCCCAGACCAGCTTCGTGCTGCAGGGACGCACGGCACAGACTGGCATGGCCCAGGCCACCAACTTCGTGGCATTTGCTGCCCAGTACATCTCCACCACCACCACAACAGTGAGTAGGAGCGACCCGGGTATGAATCAGAGCTTCTAACGGGAGAGACCCTTCTGGCAGGCTGGGCATCACTTCTGTATCACCTACAGAGTGATGTGGGTGGGACCCTCTCCTTTTCCAGCCACCTCCCATCACTCCAACAAAGTGCTAATAGTGGTGGGATGGGCTAATACTCATCAGACACAGGTCTAACACCTCTTGCAAAGGGGTCAGAAAGGGCTGAGGACTTTGCAGGAGTATGGTCTGTTCCACCTTCTTCATTGCACACTTTTTGTGTACATTAGCACAAGTGAATGCTTTTCCTCGCATGGCAGAATTGCTCCTCACACCTGTTCCATTAAGCAGAATGTCCTGGCATCACCAGAAACAGCCACTGAGAAGTTTAAGGAGGGGGGTCAGAGCCAGGAGCCCACTGGCTCAGCTCCCCACATCGTCATGGTCAGCCAGGCAGGAGTGGTGGCCTCAGTGTGCCCCATGCCAGTGGTGTCAAGGGGCAGCTGGTTGTCCTCTTCTGTGTAATCATCAAAGCTACTTTATCATGTGTCTCCTGGAGTGAAGAACATGCTAGCATGGGCCCTGGGGCTGAGTCTCTCTGCCAGGGCTGGAGGAGGACAGGGTTTAACTTAAGTGTCCCCAGCACAGGGGGGATGGCAGCAAGGGAGGAGCAGAGGGGCTGACTGGGACATCTGCCGTGACTTGCAGGTTGAATGGACCTTGGGGAGCCAGGGTGACATTCGAGTACTCCTGAACAATGAAACCATCCAGTTTTCCTATTCCCAAGGTGAGCAGGATGTGCTGTCAAATGTTTGATGTGTTTGCAGGAGACAAGGAATATCCCCACCCACTGGCACCAGCCCTGCCCAGCACAAGGGCAACCATCCTGAGCTCCATCAAACATCTCCCACCTGCACCTGTCTCTGGTTTGGGCAGGGTGGATGGGGAGCACTGCCCTCCACAAGTTCATGGTCATTATTTCAGACCCCAGCCTTGTGCAGACTCTCCCTCTGTGCTCTCCTTCTCTTGCAGACATGGGTGACGAGGTGTACTACAGCCCTGGAGTCCTGCTGATCAATGCCTCCTCTGTCACGGCCATCTTCGATGGGACCATTGCCATCTCCATCTCAGCCACCTCTGGGATCCTCAGCGTGGTCTGCAGCCTGCCCGACTGGTATCGCAACAGCACCAAGGGCCTCCTGGGTGAGGACTTCTGGCACTGCTGTAGATCTGGGGTGCAAGTTCCCTTCCCAACCTAAAGCAGGCTGGAAAACTGGGGGAATGTGCTTGTGAGGGTGGGAACCCCTGGGTCTAAACTAAACACTGGCTGGCACTGGAGAGGACATCAAATTTGGCATGGGAAACTCCATCCCTCTGGTGATGCTCCACCAGGTGTGTGGGACCATGACCCCGCAGATGATTTCCAGATGCCCAATGGTACCAGCATCCCTGTAAACAGCAGCGAGGAGGAGATCTACAGCTATGGGATGACCTGTAAGTCCATGCTTAGTATCCACCTTGATGATCCCCTGCTTCCCGCACCTTTTGTCCACGCTTTAGCTGGAAACATTTAAAGACTTGTCTGAAAAACAGTGATGCCTGGAAAACCCTTTGGTCTCCTCACTGCTCTGTGGAAATGAACCCTAAAATATAAGAAGCCTTAAAAACTCAAGACTGTCTCCATGGTTGCTCTCTTGCAGGGGCTGTTGGTGAGAACAGCCTGTTTGCTCAGCCTTTGGACTCACCGGCACTGAACTTCACACCCGTCTTCTTGTCTCGGCTGCGGCAGGAGAATGAAAGCCAGTACCAGCTGGCAGCCTCACAGTGTCACGGCAGCAAGGAGTGTATCTACGATTCACTGAGCACAGGGAACTTGGCCCTGGGCCTGGCCACCCAGAGCCTTGCAGCTGACTTCCAGCAGAGGAAGACAGTACTCAGTAAGTGGAGCAGATCCTCACCTCCAAGAGAGCATGGCTGGGGTAACTGTGCAGTGCCCTGCTCCCTCCCTGGGCTCTTTCGTTCTGTATGAGACAGGAGAGAAATCACCAAGGTCTTGGAGTTGCGTTGCCCAGCCGGCTCATCTCCAAGCCTGGGAGATGCCACCACGCTGTGCAACATGAGGGCCTTGTTAGTGGGTGGTCACGGCAGCACCTGCCTGGGGTCCCGTCCTCACCGAGACGGACTCAGAGCCAAGGGGTGACAAGGCCACAATAGCAAACCACGAGTGTGTTGGGCTGCTCTTTCCTCAGACGCCTTCCCTCCAGTCATCACTGGTGACCCTTCGCTCACGGCCTTCAGGACAGAGAAGGTCAGAAGGCAGTACCACACCCTGGGGGTGGGTGCACACTTTGTGCCCCACCTCTCACCAGAGCTAAATATATCAGGTACAGAAGGAGAGACGGGGAAGATGGGATAGGATGGAATGGGGGCACACCCTTTCCTTTGCCACCTCCTCTAACTCCCACCTCTCCTCCCTGCAGAGAATGGCACCCTGACGTGGGAACCCCATGGGATAGTCCCATTCACCATCAACCTGGAGGCTGTTGGGTACAACAACCTCTCTGCGCTCCTCCAGCTCCGCTTCACCCTTTGCAGATGCAGCAGGAGCCAGGAGTGTGACTACAACAACACTGTCACCCTCAGGGAGTCTTCCCTGCAGGTAGTGTGCCAGAAAGCAACTCTGGTGTCACACCATGCCTGTCCTCGTGCTAGCTGTGCCGGCCGTCTTCTCTGCCCACCCGTCCTCCTAAGCCAGTCTCACTGTCCCCTTCCCAGCTGGCAGCCTGCAGGTGTGAGAGTGGCTACTCAGGTCCCTTGTGCCAGGACCCTCCGGACCCCTGCTCCCAGGGATGCTTCCCTGGTGTGGGCTGTGACTCCTTCGCTGGCTGCGGCCCCTGCCCAGCTGGTCTGACCGGCGATGGACGGCATTGCTCAGGTGACAAGGCCTCGCTTTGGCTGCTGGGAACCCGGAGAGCCTGCGGGACCCCAGCCGAGGTGACTCTCCCGGTGCCATGGTGCATTGCCTCGGCAGATATCGACGAGTGCGCGCAGGGGATGGAGTGCCCAGGGAATGCCACCTGCACCAACACGGTGGGCAGCTACGTCTGCTCCTGCCCAGCCAGCGAGGAGGGTGAGTACACACTGCCCGGCAGGAATGGCCCTCGGCCCCATCATCCCTGGGCTCTGCAGAAGAGGGTTCCTATGGGAGCCAGGCTGGCCAGAGAGGAGAGAAGCGGGAGCTTGCTGAGCTCTCTGCCCAAGCCTTGCTGTCCTTAACAGAAGAGACTGGAGTCCAGATGCCACTTGTGTTCCCAGGCTGTGGATCTCACTAATCTGCCAGGAAGGGAAATTTTTCCTATGCAATTTTTCTTCTTGAGAAAAAGAAAATCTCACATGCAGAGGTTGTGGGCTGAAATCAAGCCCTGTTTTCTAGATCGCTGTGGTGGGGTTGAGGTGATGGCTTTTGCTCTCATTCTAGTGCAGCAGGCTAGGATTTCACAAGGGCAAATGGCTGCAGCTGGGACACAGGGACGCAGGGCTTTTGCTTGAGGATCTGACTTTACACTACAAGTCCTAACATATAAAAGAAAAACAAAACAGATCTTGGAAGAAAGGACTTACAGAGTGGCTGGGGATGGCTCAGTGCCCTGGGGCCAGGTTGATGCCTCCAGCTGATCTGGGCTCCCTGTCCTGCAGGTGAGAGGCCAGGCTGTGGCTCAGCCTGTGGATCCCGCTCCTGCCCCGAGGGCTACTGCAGCAACGGGGGACGCTGCCACCTGCACCCCATCACCTGCACCCCCACCTGTGCCTGCCCCTCAGCTTTCACCGACCAGCGCTGCCTGGTGGCAGGGGGGGATTTTCGGCCTCTGCCCAGTGCAGGTGGGTGCCTGTGCCCAGTGGGGGGTGAACCCAAATCCCACTCACCCTGGTCCTGGGATTCCAGAGCCACCACTGTGTCTTTCCCCCAGCAGATCTGCCCCGGCGAAGCATCCGGCTGCGGGTCAGGACACTGCTAAACACCACTGCTGAGGAAGTCAACAGCACTGTATGTCACTGGAGGGGATGGGCTGAGGGAGGGGGACACACCAGCACACTGGGCAGCATGGCATCTTGGAGTGCCCATGCATCCCATGGGATCTGTGGGGATCCAGCAGATCCACAAGCCCACAGGGAGGAAATACCATCTGCGTGATGCCAGCTGTGACTGTGGCCATGTGCCAGGTTCCCAGCACATAAACCAAGGGCCAGGGCAACCCTTGGGGCTCAGCCAACGTGCCTGCATCACCCTTCAACCTCTCCCCATGCCAGTGCCATTCTGCCTTCCCCTAATGCCTTCCCGCTCCCCCTACCACAGGTCTCAGCCATCCTGGGCTCCCTGGAGGTAAAGACTTTCCAGAGCAACACCAACATCACCCAGACGTGAGTCAGCAGTGAAGCAGACCCATGCCCACCCCAGTGATCTGGCAGGGCAGGGCTGGGCACGGGGCCACAGGGTTTGGTGCACAAAGGGCGTTTTTCCCCACCCCAGAGTCTGTTTTTCCAGCGTTGATGCTGGTAGAGACACAAGCCATTTGGCACCCTCTGCCTCCTGCCTCATCCCTTCTTTACCACCGCCCAAATGGGAATACTGAGGCACAGTGAGGTTCAGTCACTCTGTGATGCAGCAGTGGCTCTGCCAGCAGCCCCATGTTTTCCCTGCAGGACAGACAGTGATGGCTTCACCTTCGTGGTGGTGTCTGAGTTTGCCTATGAGAGCCACAGCACTGTTATCCGGTTCCTGAACGAGGAGCTGCCAGTGGCCATCACCAGAGCCTTCAACGGGCGGCGGGGGCAACGGGAGGCAGGCACAGGGCTCCTCTTCCAGCGCCTGCACGAGGACAACATCACTGACCTGGTGAAGCGTGAGTTGCTCCCAGTGCTGAGCTATGGAGCGTGGGAGGAGCACCCCGCTGTCCCCATTGCCCTCTCTGTGCCCTGGCATTGGGTTAATGCCTGTGCGGCAGGATGGTGGGCAGCCTCCCCCACCCCAGGCATAGATCCGGCTCAGGGAGATCTGACGTAGCATCAGGGGGTGATGCTGTGTGGCCTAACCCATGTGCCCTCCCTCCCTAGTGACAGTGGCTGAGCTGAGGGACTATTTCCCCTGTGTTCTGTATGGCTACAAGGGCTACCAGCTCCACTATGTGGGGACCATCGGCTTCGTCTGCATCTCCCCTTGCAAGATGGGCTACTGCCAGAACGGTGGCCAGTGCCAGCACCTGCCTGAGGGGCCCACGTGCAGGTAGCAGTACCACTAGGGTGGACAAGGCCACCCAGCACAGCCACTTCTCCCCACGGCATCACTGCTCCTCCCTCCCCATCTGCAGCTGCCTGCCCTTCTCCATCTTCTCCCCGGCTGGCGCCCGGTGCGAGTGGCTGGCCATCAGCCTCGCCGCCTTCCTTGGAATCTTGCTGGGAGCCCTGGCTCTGCTCTGCCTCCTGTTTGCCATCGCCTGCCTGACCCTGCACCTCTGCCACCGGTACCGCCGCCAGCACCAGCGGTGAGCCGTGGGCTGGACCCACACAGGGGTGGGTGCTGGGGGTGCAGCAGGGGAGCAGGTTGGGTGTCAGAAAGAAAAACTGATGGAAAATACACCTTTAGAAGATTCACAGGTGGTGGGACTCATCTGGTCTGGGGAAGGGGCTGGGTGACCTTTTAGCATTTTCCAGCTCCTTTCCCAGTCATCTGCTGCTCGGAGGTGTGATAGCATCAGTGGGTTGAACATTAGCTTCCCTTTCTCCCCCATGTCAGGGAAAGTTTGCATTTCTTCCTCCCAATGCCACCCAGTGCTTGCCTCCCATCCCACCCAGTGCTTGGTTACAGACAGGCTTTCTATTTAATTCTAATTTGAATACCACCCGAATGATTTCCACTGCAATTCACAAGTGTCTGGAAAGAGTTGGCCTGGAGAAAGGAAAAAGTGGTTGCAGGATTGGACCTTCCTCCTCTGCAGAGCAGAGAGTTAACAGAAGAACAACAAGGTGCAAGGCTGGGATGGAAGCACTGTCATCTCCTTCCTTTTCCCCCAGCCCTTGGTCCTGGGATGGCATCCTTACCCAGGGGAAGCTTTGAGCCTCAAGCCACCTGCTCTGGTTGGAGCTGTCTCCTGCCCATGTTCCCAGCTCCCTGCTGGCCCTGGAGCCAGGGATCTCTGGGAAGCAACTTCACTAGTTTGCACTCATGGCAAGGCAAGAAGTTGTATGCACAACAACTGAGGCTTTTCCTCTTCTCATAGCCCCATCTCACTCCCACAGTCAGTCAGTGGTCCCTTTGCCATGTGACTCAGGCACTAGGAGCAGGCAGGGGCTCTCCCAGCATCCCTACACATGTTGTCCCCTTTCTGTTCCCCCCTTTCAGGGCCAAGGAGACCTTCTGGAGGACACGGCCCTTCTCCTGTGAGTACATCCCTGCAAACTACCCCCACCATGGCTCTGCTTCACCCCAGTCTTTCAAGCTCTGCTCATCTTCCCTGCTTCAGCTTTGACAATGGCAGAAGAGCAAACAGAGCCCATCCGCTCCCACTCCCTGGAAGGGCACTGGAAACCGCAGCTCCAGGCTATTGACCCCTCAGTCCAGGTCTGCCCAGGGGTTGTTGTCCCTGTGGGGTGCTGGGGTGGGGAGCTCTGGGCTGGAAACTGAATCCTGTCCCCCTGCCTTGAAGATGCTTGGGAGTTGTGCCTTGTCCTGGAGCATCATGGATGCTTTGGCTGGCATTGGGAGTGCACACCACTGTCTGAGCTCGTTGTGAAGAGCAGAGCTCGTGCAATATTGACAACATGATGAGGCCTGTCCTTATTTACAGATAAAGATCCAGAGACCTCACATCAGGCCCCCAAACCAGTCCCCCCCACAGCCCTAGCCGGCCACTGGTCCTGCTCTGGCTCCTCCAGGCTCACCAAGGAATCAGACGCTGCCTCCTGCTCTGCACTTGCTCTCAAGGTCTCCAGCAACATCAACACATGGAAGCAGAGAACAGGCTTTTGGATTCTGTGGGAGGATCCACTCTGAAGGAGGAGCTTTTTTTGAATGAAAAACATGGGTTTATGTTGGGTGACCAAAGCAAGAGGATTTCACCTTCCCATCTGCAGAGACAACCAGGATTGACCCTGAATATGTCTGCACTGGGGTATTTGCTAGTGCAATGTAACCAGACCCTGCAGAGTCCCTGATAGCAGGGTCAGGTGGGGCAACACAGTGAGTATAATCTGATAGGAACAAAATAGAATAAACCAAAAATTATGGCATGCTGCTAAATTGTCTGCACCCCACGGGTCCATGCGCCAGCCCTTCTTTCCTCTTCCTGAGCTCTCAAGTACCTGCTTTTTTTTGGTCCCATTCACAGAACCAAAGTGAAGATGGATTTTTTGGTTGCTCCATCCACTCATTGCCCCTGCAAAGCTGCAAGTCTCCTCTCACTGTTTTCGTGGGCAGTGCTTACAGTGGCTCAGATCACACAGGTCAGGTGGTCCCCACAATCCCCTTACAGCCCTTCAACCCTGGTGATGGAAAATGCTGATCCAAGGAGAGTGTATAAGACCCATCACACCCCAGCTCCAGCCCCACTAACTGCACTAGATCCTGGCTTAGCTGCAGCCCAGACACCCCCATCCCCAGCACTAAATCCATGGACAGAAGCATCCTGCAATCCTGCTGCTCCAAGCCTGCCCCATCACCACCTCCCACCCCAGTTCGGCAGAGAACAGGGCTGCTGCAGGATCAGCGATGCTCAAAACCTTCAGAGGTTTTATTGAACAAACAAGATTTGACAATGATTTATTTTTTGTAAGAAAGGAAGATGCTCACTTACACACAAATATTGTTTTTCTCCCAAAATTTCTGATCGTGGGGTTGCATTTTGCCCTCACACACCCAGCAGATGTGTCGAGCTGATTCTAGCTTGATCTGGAGAATCGGTCCCTTCTCCTGGGCACAGGGCCCAGGAACCACCCAGTGAGGGAGGGCTGGAGGACAGAAATGGGGGACAAGACAGGACTGGCTCCTGGGATCAGCCTGGTGCACCCTGGCACTCAGGGGATTGGAAACAGTCAACCCGTGCAAGGTATAGAAACCCTTTCTCTGGGTGCCAGGGGTCCAGGCTCACCCTGCAGCATGGGAGCAGCGAGGGATGTAGGAAGGACAAGGGTGGGGTGTGTGGTGGGGGGTACCTGCCCACCTCCCCGCCAGCAAGGAGATGCCCACAGGCACTCAGCTGCAGCTGGGAAAGGACAAGTGAAGCAACTGACTCCTTGGGACAGGTCTGGGTTGGAAATGTAGTTCATGTAGAAATATGAAGTTGCCAGTGCAGACAACCACAGGCACTGGGTAAGTGAGATGCCCTGCGTGGTGGGAAGAGGCGACGGGTTCTAGAGGGGGACACAGGGGATGAGCAGAGCAAAGGACTCGAAGGATCAGCCGTGGCCCAGACCATGCTGTGAGTGTGCAACTCCCCAGTTACTTGTCATCTTCATCTGCAAAGAAGAAATGAGACTTGCTCAGTCTCCTACCCCCATGTGGGCCTGGGGCAAACTGGTAGCCCCAGAACACTTTTTTGCAGGGGGACATAGACAGAAGGAAACGAGACCCGCAATCCTGCTCACCTATTTCCTCATCCGAGTCTCTCTCTACCTCCTCCGAGGAATCTGTTCAGGGTTGCAAGAAAGCCTTGCATCAGCTTACACCATAACCATGTCAGCTGTGGTCCTCCTCCCCTCCCAGTGCTGTCACCCCAGACAATGCTGATGGTTATGTGCTAAGGGAGATGCCCCCACAGCCCTGCACAGCTCAGGGCATGGCACAACTCCATGTGGGTACCCCAAATCCTTTCCCTCATATGCCCAGGGCTCTTGCTGCCTTCACCACGGGGAGGCTGGGACATTCCTGCTTCCCCCCACAGTCCTGGGTGCCAAGACAGCATTACTCCAGCACACACAGGCTGGGAACCCACCCATGCCAGGTGACTGGTATCCATCACAGCCAATCTTCGGCCTCTTCTCACTGTAGCGGGCACAGAGGTGGGCACTGCCCGCCCGGTTGCAGCACCAGTCATACAGCTTCAGTTCCTGGTCTGGAGGCAAAAAGGAGAGTAAGAGGCTAAAGGAGAAGGGAGAGGGAGACGGTCTGGCTCCAGGTCAAGGCTTGCCTCAGCTTTTAGCTGGTCCACACTCCCTCCAAGGGAAACAGCATGTCAGGAAACAGATTGGCATGGAGATTAAAATTGTTTACAAGCTACAACAATGCCAGCCTCAGCCAAGGGATGCCAAGGCTGGCAGTGCTTACCACGGTAGGGTGACGCCTGCCTGGAGGACCTCCAGTACCTCTCCTGCCGCCCTTCGATGAGCTGGTTCTGGCTGTCGTACAGGCAGCGGACGCCAGCACCGTGCTGGTTGGGGGAGGCCGAGTGCAGCATGGAGACACGGGCAGCCCACCGGCCTGAAATGGGACTGCAGTGAGCCTCGGGCAGCTCTGCCCAGCCAGCACCTCTGCCTCAGGGCAAGGAGCAGGGCTGGGGCTGGCTTTTTGATATCCACATCACCCATGGTGCTATAGCGGTTTGGAGGGACTGATAGAGACCATCCAAGTGGTCCCCAAGGGTGAGACCGTGGTCCCCAGCATCCCCACCCATGTTAGATCAGCTCTGGCCAGTCTAACACGACAGGGACAGGTCAGCCCTCATTCCTCTTCACTTTCCCTGTCTCTGCAGGGAAGGGCAACCCTCCTCCCATTTTCCTTAGGGTCACCTGCCCACCCTGCCAGGAGGGACCCCAGCCACACTGCAGGGAAGATGGGGAGGGACAGCTCAGGGATGAGGAGGGTGAGGAAGCAGCATGTCCACTTGCCTCCACGGCTGCTCTTGAAGCGTGGGTCCTGCTGCCCTTGCTGCAGGGAGCAGGGGCAGGTGGGCAGGCCCTGGCTCCATGCCCGAGGTTCCTGCTGCTGCCCCGTCCATGCCAGGCACTTCAGCCGGTAGTTGATGCCCACACGGCTCTCCAGCTTGTAAATCCACAGCCCACGGAGGTCTGAGCAGGGAGAGAAACCATGAGCTGTCATCTCCAGCCAAGGGGACCACAGGGGCTGTTTCACCTTGAGGTGATAGCTGTGTGAAGCTGATGCTGGAAGCTAAGCCCACATCAACCCCCAGTCATGGGACCCCATGCTCAACAGCCACCCAACAGCAGGGAAATGGGGAGCGGGTCTTGCCAAATAAGACAGCCTTGGGACACAGCCATTGGAACAAAAAGAGTCCATGGGCACAACAGGGATGTTTCAGCCTCAGAGCTTAGCTGGTATTTTAGCACATTTTATGTGCTTGGGGGGAAAGCCTGGCCTTGGTGCACTCTTTGAGAGCCCTGCCACAGTGGCAGCATGGATTTCATTCCCCAGGAATACTCCCCTCCTTGTGATCCTTGTGAACCTGCCCTGGCTGTGTGGCATTACCTGTGTTGTAGCCCCTGAACTGGTCAGGGCGATATTTGGCAGCTGGAGGTCTCTTACTCAGGTCATCGTTGTGGTAAAAGCCATCCCCACTGTGTACAAAGGAAAGAGTGAAAATTGGGGGTTGCTTTTCCTGGGTGGGATTATCCCATCCCCAGACTGCCCTTCAACCCTCCTGACACTGAGTAGGCAGGATCAGCAGGCAGCTCCAGGGACAGGAGGGCAAAGACACCATCTCCCCCAGCCTGCTTCCTCCTTTATGCAGGGTGCAGTTAGTTTTGGGTGCTGCAAACATTCCTGCTGCAGCAGGAGTTGAACCCACAGACACCTGAAGACCCCCACAAGCAGCTCTCCTGGTTTTCAGCATCTTGCTGGGTGAGATGGAGCAGAAAACCATGAGCAGTCACGCACAGAGAAGCACACACACACACACGCCTGTGCCGCCCGCGCTTCCAGTCCAGGCCCCATTTTCCTTACCCAGCTGCAACAAACAGCTAATGAGGAAACCCTGGAGACGTTGTGTACAGGGCAAGATGTAATGTGAGGAGGCAGGAAGCGACTGCTCTGGCCAAGCACGGAAATCCCTTCCCTCAACTGGTGCAAAGTTCAGCAAACATCCCCTATTTCCCACTCCTTCCACCCAAACTGCCAGGATGCTGGGGGCCCAGGACTCCAGAGGGATGTGTGGATCTTACAACAAGCACAGCGCAGCAAGACAGCATGCTGCAGCATGAGCCAGTCACTAATGAGGGTTCTGAGACACCCATATGTTAGGCTGTACGGGCATGCAGACCCTATCTGGGCTGTCCTCATCCTCATCCTTGCAGGGCACCTCCTGGGACACAGGGAAGGATTCAACAAGCTGGAGCCATGGGTGGGATGCACCCCATTGCTCAGAACAGGCAGGGGTGAGGTGCTGAGCTGCTGTACCTGGTGTAGCCGATGAGCACATTGGTGGCAGAGAGCCTGGTGTAATCCCATTGCATCCCTCCATCCTGGTAAAGCATCAGGACGTAGGACCTGAAGCCATCGGTGGTCAGGACAGCCTGGTATGTGATGGTCTGCAGGCAAGTGTTGCAGATAGGTAAGAAAATGAGCAAAGATGATGGGTTTAAAATTAGGGGTGTGGGTCAGTGCTTTCTAGGGAATGGCAGAACTGAGGTCTGGAGCTGCAAAGCAAACACAGCCTGAGCCAGTTCACATTTCGCATGGAAAATGTGATGGTTTTTCTTTGAAGCTGTTCCATGACAAGCCTCAAATTCACACCATTTTGTGCCTCTGAAGAACAGTGTTTCTGGTACTCAATAAACTCTCACCACATCAAAAAGAAAGGTTTTACAGAGAGTTCAGCTAATGTCCCTCAAAAAACCTGAAAACCACCAAAATGTGGGCACAGCCCAGTCCTTTTTGGCAAAATTCTTCAAGACTGGCCTTTGTCACAAAACTGGTTTCTTATTTTCAGGCACAGAAAAAGTGATTACCTGTGGATCTTGGGTTGTTTAGACAACTCAGCCGGCCTGTGTGATCCATCAGCCCCTTACCTTCCGGCTGTCAGTCCATGATGAATAGACAGGTGCCTTCTCCCAGGTGATTTTCAGGGTCCAGGCTGCAGAGTAGGAGGACCTCATGTACCGCCGAACCTTCGCTTCCACGTCACGGACAAACGGAGGCTTGGCCGTGTTGAGGGTGGAGAACTCCTGCAGGATGGATACACCCACATCTGCATTAGCTCCCAGTAGGGAGAAGACTGATCTAGACTGGGGTCATGCACAGACCCCTACAACTAAGGGTCTGGATGGAATTTGGATGGCTTAAGAGGTGACACAGGACCAACAGCTCTTAGATTTGGCCCAGAAAAGGAAAAAAAACCACCATGGGCTCCATTAATTACACGTCTCATGAGGTATCCACATAATAGCTGATGAGTTTATAATCAAAAGGTGTTTCACGCAACCATGCACCCAGTTGGCTTCACTCACCTGGTAAAAGGTGGTGCCCACACCTCTTGAGAAGTCAGCGTTGTCCCAAAATACAGCGATCATGGGAACCTCCTCGTGGCCATTGAAGCCGCCGGGAGGAGGGTTGGGGTACGTGAAGATGCCTTTGTCTGAGGCTGGGAAAATGATTTGTCCATTGTCTGTAAACTGAGCAGAGGGAGCCCTCCATCAGGTGAGGTCAGGACCAGTGGCACCCCCTGACACTGGGATAGTAGCCCTCCCATTTTCAAGTCCAGATGGACTTTCCAAGTCATGCCCAAGGAAAGTCATCACCTGCTACTGCCAAAATGGCCACAAAGTCTCTTCCTGCTGCAAACAGACCCCGGCAGCATCCCCATAGATTTGGCCCTCCCAGGGCCCCATTCCAGGCACCTGGTCTCTGGTGCCTCTCCCAGGTTTTTGGGTGATGGCTGCTTGCCCAGCAAATCAAGCACAGGTAGACTCACGTAAAGAGAGTCACGCAGGGTTCTCCCAAATGGGAATCCAGTCTCAGGCTTGAAAAGCGGAGAATTAAAATCCACTCTCCTTTCCACATACTCCCGATCATTTTCCCTTGCTCCATACCCGTAGAGGGGCACAGCTGGAACTGGAAAAGAAAACAACAGAAAAATAAACCCCAAAATACACTTACAGCACAGCCTGTGGTCTGTGCCAAAAACTTTAAAGGATTGAAATGATTTTGCTGTCAATGTGACACAGCCTGGGCAGAAGGAGGATGGAGGAACATTGCCAATAACCACCTGGAACACTCTTAATGCCACCTTCCCTTGCAGGAGCTTGCTCCCACCCCATTCACTGCCTTACATGGACACAGCTGCCCTAAACCTGCTGTGATGGCCTTTGTGGTCACTATCCCCTCCCTTATCCATCCCCGCTGGGATACTGCTCTTAAGAACAGCTGTTAGGAGGGGAAAAACATAGTACAGGACTACATCAGGGGGACAGCAGGGAATTAAACACCCACACCTCTTTCTAGAGATGTTTACAGCCTCCAGTTCCCTATTTATGTCTGTTAAATAAAACATTTGGAGCGGATGGGTTTTCCAGCTGATGGGGCCATACTGAAGGCAGGCTCAGCCTGCCAACAGTGCACGCTCATGTGCAGGGGGCCCTCACGGTGCGTGTCCTCCAGGGCCCTGGCCTCAAAGAACCCCTTTGCTTTCTGGGTACTGAATGTCCCCCAGGATGGTCCCAAGGGAAACTGGATGTGCTACTCCCACCCAGGCTGCCCTGCGAGCGTCACGTACCTGTGGGGCTGGGCAGCGGGGCTGGGGCAGCTGCTGGCCTTGCCGGTGGAGCTGGAACCATGGGGGACGATGTGTGGGAGGTGACAGTGGCAGTTCCCAGCCTGGGAAGCAGCTCCCTGCCCCTGAGGAGAGGGGCTCGTGGGGCTGGGTCAGCAGGGGTCGGGCTGCAGGATGTGCCGGGGCATGCAGTGGCTGGGGACCCTCCCTGGGATCCCCCCTGGCCTGGGAAGGCTCTGGGTAGGCTTGACCCAGCGGTGGCAGGAGCTCCATTTGCTGAGCTGGTGGCCAGCCCACTGCCCAGGATAGGCTGCAGGGCAGCAGATGGTGAGCCACCAGTAGGACCTGGACCTGCGAATTTTGATCCAGTGCTACCAGCAGTGATCCCAGTGGGAGGAAGGCCAGGGAGCCCTGGGCTCTGTTGCAGTGGGGAGTGAGTGGGTGTTTCTGTATCTGTCCCAGATCCAGTCACACTGGGAAGGAGCTGGGCCATGTCCTCTTGACCTGCCATCACTCCGGGGAGCACAGCACTTGCTTTCCCAGGCACAGGGCTGTCAGCATCCCTGGAGGGGGCTCCAGTGCTTCCTGGCTGGCAGGGAGGCAGGAGCAAGACAGGCCCCCCTGGCACAGAAGCCCCCAGCTCCTCCTTTCCCCCTGCAGAGGACCCCACTATTGACTCACGTGCCGAAAGTGGAGCGGAAAGCCCGGGGCTGACAGATGCCCCCTCTGCAGCATTTCCTCTCTGTGGAGCAGAAGGCAGCAACGGGGCAGCGTTGGGGGATAAGGAACCATGGAGGGATGCTTCTCCCAAAGGTGCTGGCATCCCTGAGGCCAGCTCATCTTCAAGAGACCAAGAAACACCTCCAGACTCTCCTGCCAGGCCAGCCGGTGCCCCTGGCACCAGGGGTCTGCTCCCACTCTGGGTGCCGGGGGCAGAGTGGGTGTCTCCATTGGGTGCCAGCCCCGAGCTCAGCCCATGCTCAGGAAGAAGCAGAGAAGCAGCTGTCGAGGTGGCTGTGCTGTCAGAAATGCCGCTGTTGTCTGGAGCCACTGGGACCAGACTGGCAGCAGGGGAAGATCCCTCATTCACTGAGACTCCTCCAGGCACCTCCACCACATTGACTTGGCTCTGTTTTCCATCAGAAAGTCCAGTACTGGCACCACTTTGGATGCCAGGGGCAGACACAGGGGCTTCCTGGGGGCCAGCAGCCTCCAAGCCTGCATTCAAGCCACTGGCAGCTCCACCAGCTCCAGGAAGACTTGCTTCATTAACAGCCTCATCAGTCCTCCCAGGCAACGAAGACCCCTCTGTAGATGAGGATGAAGATGCAGAGTGCAACACACCTCCCATTTCTTCATCAGGGGTTCCTGAACCACTTGGTCCCTTTCCAGTAGGAGCCTGGGACTGCCCCATGGACTCTCCGTTACCAGCCACTTCACTTGCCCCTTCTTCTGCAGCAGCAGGAACCCCAGGCCCAGCACCCATGGAAGGCTGAAGAGCTCCAGGAGCATTGCCCACTCCTCCAAGTGCACTCTGACTGGCTGGGTCTGAAACAGAGGATACTACGACCTCACCACTGGGAGGGGCAGGACCAGATGAGGAACCCGCAGCAGACAGTTGATCTTCCTGAGGACTGAAAGCTGAAGGATTTGTCTCCACATAGGGACTTTCTGGGTTTCCAGCCTGTGCCACATCCCCTGCACTCTCCGCCCCCTCCACCAGACCAGTTTCACTGCCTGGAGAGGCCGAGGACAGGCTGTCAGGGCCAGGGGCTGCACCTGGGATGGGTCCTGCTCCATCACCTCTTGAAACAGAAGGGGTTGCCACCACATCACTGGGAGAGGCAGGACCAGATGAGGCACCTTCACCAGGAAGTGGATCTATCCCAGCTGCCATCCCACTGCCTGCGGTGGAGCTCAGGGATGGCTCAGAATCACTCCCACTGCCTGCTCCTTCCAGTGCCTGCTCTGCCGTGCCTGCTCCAGGCCCTCCGGCTGCTGGCAGCCCCAGGTTTGTGCCAAGCTGGTCCCCAAGGGCAGGTGATGGGGGTCCTACCAGTCCATGAACTGCTGAGCTGGGGGCATCTCCTGATGAAGACAAGCCAGAGTCTGGTCCTTCGGCTCCAGGGAGACCTGCTCCCTGGGGAGCACCAGCTGCCATTCCCCATGCCTGTGACCCACCAAAGGATGGAGACCCAGGTGCTCCCTGGGCACCACTGAGGTGGGGGCTCGATGGTGTCTCTGCCCCAGATGCAGGGCCAGACACAGACCCTGGGAGTGGGTAAACAGCCCCAGGAGCACTGGCAGATTCACTGGGCAGGTCCGCTGGTCCTTCAGCTCCTGAGAGGTCGGGCTCCATTCCAGCACTGCTGGGAGATGCAGAACCGGGTAAGGACACTTCTCCCAGTGCTGGGGCACCTTCTGCTCCTGTTCCCTCCCCAAAAGCTGATTGGGAGGACTGCTCAGCACCTGCCAAATCTCCTTTTCCTCCAGCCAGCAGATCTCCATTATTAGCAGGAGAGGCTGAGGGCTGGGGGGCTGAAGGGCTCATGTTATTTTGGGTATCTGTATAGGGACTGCCATCCCCTGAACCTCCTGCCTGTGCCATGTCCTCTGCCTCCTGAGCTCCCTGACCCTCAACCCCAGCAGTGGGCCATGCCAGTTCATCAGGTACAAAGGGGGCTGGGCTGAGGGCATCTGAATCTGAGCTCAAGCCAGCGCCAGGTCCATCAGCTTCTTGAGGAGCTCCATCAGGCATCCCTGCTGGCTGTGACTCTCCAAGAGATGGAGACATGGGTGCTGCTGGGGCAGTAGTGAGGTCGGGGCTGGTTGGCGTCTCTGCTGCACCATCAGCTGTAGGCAGGGTGTTGGCTTCAGCCTCTGGGAGTGGGTAAGCAGCCTCAGGAGCACTGGTGGTGTCTGTCAGAGCATCAGGAAGCAGTGGTGGCTGTTCTCCGGCGGGCGTCTGCCATGAGTCAGGCTGCAGGGATGGATTGTCCAGAGCCACAGCCCCCATGTCCCCTGTGGGCAGCGCAGTGGCCAAGGCTGGGAGATTCATGTGACTCTGTGCATCAGTGGGAACCTCTGGGGCCAGCAGAGATGTGGCAGTGTCTTCTGTTTCCTTGGGTGCCACTGGTGCTTTACTGGCTGCAGGTGACAAGGCTGAACCAGAAGCTTCTGTTGACACTTCGGGAACTCCCTTCCCATCCCCGTCCCCTGTGGATGGTGCCAGCAAAGCGTCTGGGCTCAGCACTGCCTGGCCAGGGAGGAGGGAGGGCTCCCCAGGGCTTCCCACTGTTCCTGACATCACTGGGCTCTCTAGAGGTAGGTGGGATGAGCTGGCTGTGCTGAATTGACTATTTATTGCATCTCCAGACTCTGACGCCAAGGGGCTTTCCTCAGCAGCTGGGACCATTTCCTCTGCTGGCTCTGGGTTAGTGCCCTCAATCCCGCTCACCACTCCACCCTGCTGGGTTGTAAGCAGCTCCTCAGTGCTGGGGCTGGGACTTGAGGATTTGGCATTGGCTCCACTTTGGATAGATACAGGCGGGGTTATGACTTCCTCAACTGCTCCCATGGCTGTGGTCAGCCCTTGGCTTGGCAGCACAGTGACACTGACACCCACGGGGCTGCCGGCAGTTGGCTGTGGCACCCAGGTGTCTGCTGGTGGAGGGGTGGTAGGGCGGGACATGTTGCCAGTGGCGAGGTCTATGTCTTCTCCTCTGGTCACAGCCACAGGGATGTCTTCCTTCACATCTGGGGTGATGTCTAGGGTGGGATCAGAAGTGGCCTCTATTACCGCATACTCTGCTTCTGGGGTGACAGCAGGGTGTTGTGCAGTGATGGCAGCAGCGGCCGTGGCTGTAGTGGGAGCAGCCAACCCCCCCTCGATACCTTGAGACGTGTTAAGAGGCTTGGTCACATTCATCAAGGTTGTCACTGTATGGCCATATTGACTCGTCGCTGTCACAAAGGAGTCCAGCTCAGTCCCAGGAGGGAACGACGAACTCAAGGGGCTCCCCGTGAAGATGCTCTCATCTATCTCATCATCAGCTGCCGTGGTGCTTGTGTCTGCAGTGCCTGTCACCAGGGCACTGGGCCCCTCATTCTCTGCTGTGATAGGAAAAGCTGTCCCCACAGTAAAGGGCCCCTCGGTAGTGACAGGGACAGCAGCAGCCCCAAGCCCTGAAGAGAAGCAGAAAGCAGAACATTACACCAGGTGCCAGAACCAGCAGTCTGCCAGGCTCAGACACACCTCTCCTCCAGCTGAGCATCACAAAGCTCCTAGACCTTCTTAAACCCTACTGCCTGATCCCATAGCCTTACAAGGCTCTGATTTAAGAGCCTAGGAGTGCAGTCTGGCCTGCCTTAGGCATAGCACTGCACAGCACCTCTTCCATCCTCAGCATCAGCAGCTGCCAGATGGGACAGGACACAACTCATCACAGGTAAGGGAGAGACACTGGTGCAAGTGTGGAGGCAAAGGCAGCCACTGCAACCCAGTCCAGTTATGCTGGCGATGGTACTGCCTGGCCACTGGGTACAGCTGGGGCCCAGTAAGTCTAGCTCACAGCCCCTGGGGTGTCTATGGAGCTCTGCCACTCCAGGACAGCCCTCAGCCCTATTTCTGTTGCTTCAGGGGCAGCTCTGAGTGCAGTCACTTCTGCAGAGCCCGGAGGGGTTCTGCATTTTTTTGCCTTCCGGGTGTCTGAGGGACATTTAAATAACTTTACCCAAAGCCCTTCGGCAAAGAGGACAGCCAAGGCTTAGAGAAGCCTTCCCTGGCTGCAGATAGATTCTGACCTGCTGCAGTTAAAGCAGTTTTGTTAAACCTCTACTGGGGTGGGCATCTACCTGCTACTGCCCCCATCTCTCTTGCCTTGAGCTGGATAAAGG
The DNA here is from genome assembly GCA_035584735.1 of Pseudotriccus pelzelni. Taxonomy (NCBI): domain Eukaryota; kingdom Metazoa; phylum Chordata; class Aves; order Passeriformes; family Tyrannidae; genus Pseudotriccus; species Pseudotriccus pelzelni. Next base: position 9,753,906 of record JAWMRA010000009.1, on the reverse strand, counting down.
CACCGGGGGTTCCCTCCTCATGGAGGGAATATTTGTGAGCTCCCCTGGCCAAACCCTGCTTACAGCTCACTCCTCCTGCTGCTAAAATCCTGACCCACATGCAGGAGTTTTGCTGAAAGGAGGAGACACCTGCCCACATCCCAGACATTTCTCCCAGCACCTACTGGCACCCACGGGTGATGTTTCACTCAGTATTATATTTAGGACAGGGATGCAGGCTCTGGGGAGACGAGGTTGCCTCTGCTGGCTCCAGGAGGAGCTGGGTGGATCTGCTGACACTTGGCTTTAGGCAGCTGCAATTAGGGGAGATGAAGGGCACCCCGATGGCAAGACCTGCCAGGGCTCTGCCACCTCCAGACAGCCTCAGCCTGCTCCCCACCCTGGTGCTCCGGTTCATCAGGTTCCCGCTGACAGGCAGCCAGAACTCCCTGCAGTGGAGGTGCCTCCAACCTCACCACCGGCTCAGCTCGTTAGCTTACAGATAGCTTGTGCAGAGTCATTAACGAGCATTATCTCCTACGCCAGATCAGTCCTCAAGGGGTCTATCCTCTTCTAGAGCCCCGTTCCCTTTCCTGGCAGGCTGCTTCCTCACCATCTTCCCCAGCTGAAATAAGCCCTTTGCACCAGCCCACTCAGCCAGAGGAGCTCAGCTGCTTTCTGTCCCCATCTCAGGGAAAAACAAAGTGAATCAGTGAAGTCCCCCCAGGTATATTTGGTACACTCCACCCCAGTAAATCCATGTTTTACTTTAATTCTTCCATGTGGAGCAGGAAACACCATCTGCCCCACATGCCCATCCATGGAAAGTTAGTGCAAGAGAGGCCCCAGCATGGAGCACCAGCATTTGCTCTTTCCTGGGACATGGGAGGGATGGGAACATCCCCGGGTCCTGCTCTGCCGGCTGCCTTCCCTTGCTGGAGGGGTACATGGCTGCCTGCAGGCTTCCGGGCTGGGCTCTCACCTCTCCCACGGCTCCACGCCTGCAACCAGCCCCTCGGGGTGATGCCTGTCCTGTAAAACACTTTTCCAGCTCTTTGGCTGCAATCTATTGCAAGGACTTTCCAGTGCAGCCAGGAGAGAAAAGCATCTCAAAGTGTACCTGCTGCACCCTGACAGAGCTCAGGTAGCACATGGGCTAGCAGAAAAATATTCGACATACCGTGCAGAATCCACACGCAGCATCCCAGGAAGGTGGAGAGCGTCCATCCACTAGTCCCCATGCCTCAGGCCTCCACACAGGCAGAGCACTAGGAAGCTCAAAGGGAGGAGAGAGCAGCAAGGAGCAGCTCCCTCCGTCCCTCCCTGCCTGCCTCTCCCACAGAGCTGGAGTCCCACAGGTGCTCCCGCTCCTGTTCCCTCCTATTTATAGGGATGGCAGAAGGAGGCAGGTTGCTGAGTCCTTTCCCGCCCCTGGTCCCTTTCCTCCAATGTCCCTGTCACCATTCCCTTCCGGTTGAGCCCTCCCCTTCCCAAGGTCTGGATGCCCTGTTCAGCTGTGGCCTGGGTTGGGAATTACCCAAAGCCCACCCTGCAGGACCCAGCTCCCTGGTCCACCAGCACCAGGAGGTGAAGCTGAGGCTGGAGCAGTGTGTGGCACTGCCAACAGTGGCGTGGCAGTCACCCCACCTGTTCCCCATGGCAGCCACCCCACGGATCCCACAGGACCTGATCCATGCAGGGGAAGGGGCCACAGAGTGTGTGGTAGTGACAGAGCAATGCCAGCTGGTGCTACCATGCCTGAGAGGATACCATGGGCACTAAAATCACCAGCTGAACCGTGTCTCAGCCCAGGGCAAGGCAAGACAAAAGAGCCCACTTGGCTCAAAGCTTCCTTGGGAGCAGACTCAGGTTATAAAGAAGGGATGTGTGGCTGGGGACAGGCTCTGGGGCATCAGCTGAGCTCCCACTGCTCAGCTGCAACTGGAAGCACTAGGGATCCCTGTCCAGAGCCCCAGCAAGCCCCAGCAGGGTTTGAAACGTGCACCTCAGTATGGGCACAGCAGTGCTGGCGTGCTGGGAGGGGGCAAATTATCCAGAAATGCTCCTCTGCAAGATGGGACCAGAAGCTGGAGCAGGAAAAGTCACAGGCCTAGATCCCCTTCCCTGCTATGGGGAATCCCTGGGTCACTTCACCTTGAATCCCTGGGTCACTTCAGCCCTATATCTCTCCTTTCTCCTTCTCCTGGCGCAGCAATTCTTGCAGCCCCCCGCCCCCATGAAAACTGCTCTCAGCTCCCCCGTGAACAGCATTATGCAAACTTCCACCACTACATGGTTCTGTAGTCAACTAAACACTTCTTAACTAGAAATGCCCCCAGGCAACTCCTGCAAAGTGTTATGAGGGGTGTTAGGCAGTACACAGTGTCCCGCTGGAGCTGGCCTTCATTGGGCAAGCGGTAGTGGCTGGGCATGTCAAGTGACACCTCCAACCCACCAACTGGGCAGAGTCGACAGGGAAATGCCAGGGGAGGCCAAGTCACGGCTGGTGAAACACCATCCTGTAAACCCACGCATTACCCCCGGCAGTGGGAACAGGGCACAGACGGTAAATCAGGGGGGAGCGCCGCTCAACTGGAACAAATGTTCTCCTGCCCAACAAAAATGCCGGTGTGGGGGTAAAGCCAGAGGGGAACAGTGCACTGGGGGCCTGTGCAGCCATCACTGCAGATCATGGGGTGACTGCCCAGCCAGTGACCACCTGAGCAGCCACCACACCTGGGCTGATGGAGGATTAGAGGGATACAAGCCTACCGTGGGAGAGTTGTTCCTGACTGTGCTGACAATGCCATATCACTTTGGAAAGCCACCCCGACAGGGAATATATGCTGACGCTGGAGAGGGTTGCTCCAGATGGTGTTTGAGGTGCAAAATGTGGTGGGAACCACAAGGATTGTTGCAAACGTGCTGCTCAGCATAGGGGAAAACAACTCAGCTGAAGCAAGTCAGTGGCCTCAGCCCTCCTGCAAGCTCCTGTCCATGCTCCCCAGGCCAGCTCTGCCTGGAGACCCTCATACCTGCAGCTCCTGCCCATGCTGTTCCCAAGAAAACTCATCTCCCAGCAAAGTCGTGGGGCTGACGCACCAAACTTGTTCCTCTGTTCTGGCATTGGTACACCCTCCCAAGAAAGCCTGCAGCCACTGAGGGGTGCCTTGTCTCAAGGATGGTGCCCTGCTCTCACCCTGGAAAGGGGCTTTCTAATGATTCTTCTGCTACTCCTGAAACCAACATCCTGGCAAAGCACTGACTCCTGAAAGAATAACTGTCATATGAAGTTACCAAGGACCAAAGCATCGTGTGGGCACTGGGGCCCTTCAGGAGCCTGCAGCCACAGGGCAATTCTATGAATCTCAGCACCCAGGGGCTCTACACCATGCAGCACAGCAGAGCATGGCCCAGCACAGTGCCTTATCAGCCTTCCTGGAATTAATGGGCTGGTTGTTCCAGCCCTGGAGAGAACACAGCATCTCCTACTGGATCCCCTCCAGCCTTCTGGCAAGGGCATTTGGAGAGGGCTCAGGGTGGTAGTGGGGAAAACCAGGTTATCCATCAACTCCACAGGTTCTGGATGACTTGGCATGCTGGGTGTGTTGCAACACCCTCCTGCCAAACAGCAGGAGCTGGGCTATAGCCATCGGCAGGGGCGAAGGGGAGGGGGACACTGGAATGGACACCTGAGTCACAAGGGACTTGAGACAGGCACCCCGTGATGCTGCCAGGCCCTCTGAAGGTGACAGCCGTGCTGGGCACTGGGTCTGCTCCTTTGGAAAATGCTGGTAGATGGCAGTGGATCACAGCAAAGACGGTGAGAACTGATTTGTGGCCTGGGAAAGCAGCAGGACCTGGATACAACCTCCCATGGCCCTTCTGATCAGGGATCCATGGCAGGCAAGCAGCCATGGGGTAAGGGTGGCAGCCAGCATCCTCAAGGATGCCAGCCACCGAGAACATGGGCGGTGTCAGGGGCTTGTCAGAGCTCTGTGCTGCCAGTGCCTGGGCAGTGACCACTGCCCCCACAGGAGCCACATGCCCCTACTGTGCTCCTCTTCTCCCTCCCAGGCTGGGGGCAGAGGGGACCAGAACATCTCCTCCTCCCACTGCCCCCCGACCACAATAACGGTGGAAGGCAGCCGTGCTGGCAGAGGACAGTGAGTACCCCAGTCACCTTTTCATCCCAGCACTTCAGGACCTTTTCCTCCCTTTGTGACGCAGTTTGGCTGCACTACGCCGGCTTTGGCACCCAGCCATGTCCCGGGGTCTGAATTTATGGATTCAACAGCCGGAGAAAACAGCCCGGTGGGACACAACGTGGGAGGACTCTTGGCCCAACTCCACGGCGTAGGCAGACCACAAGGATTTCTTTCCCAGCACCCCATCAGGCGTCCAGCACGGGGACCCCTTCCGGCAGGTTTTGCCCTGCTCCCCAGCTCCCTACCCAGGTGCCAAGGGACCCCTCTTGGTGTCAGTGAGCCTGACAAGTCCACAAAAGCCAGGCAGCTTCCTAAAGAGCAAAGGGGCAACCTTGAGATGCAAGGGGTATCCCAAATGGGAGCATCCTGACAAGCTGCCTGGGCACAACCTCCAGCCCCAGCCCAGCCTCTCCCAGCCCCTGAGAGCTGGCAGGCAGCCAGGTGATCCCACGGAGTCTTCCCCATCCTGTCCGGCTGCTGGCTCCTTCCCAGATGGTTGACAACCCAGGCAGCCTGGGAGCAGTCCCCAGGTTTGGCATCCCACAGCCCCATGTGCCCCTTCCCAGCCCTCCCTGTGCCGGGGAGGTGAGGGCTGCCAGTGAGGAATAGGGATCAGCCAAAAACAATCCCTGACACGCAACAAGGCTATTTTGCTAATTATTTCAGTTTTCAATCTCCAGGCGAGGTGACTTGCTTAGGCTAATAATTGCTTCGGTTGGATTTTATCTGGCTAATTAATCAGTTAATAAATGACTTTGCTGCAGGGGGACAGATGTTGCGGCCGTCTCCTTAGCTGGGAACTGGAAAAAAACAGGGAAGGAGCACAGCCCACAGGATTTCCACGGCCTCATGGTGTGTACAGCTGCCCCAGCAGCTGTGGGGTGCCATGGGGCAGAGAACACCAAAGCAGGGACCCTCCAGTCTGTCAGGGTTCCCAGCCATCCTTGGGAATATCTGCAGCCGCCCCTGCCAGGAGGGGACAGCCCTGAGCCTGTCTCTCCATGCGAAGCGTTTGGGACCAGAACGGTTTTCCACGCTGCTACCTCTAATAGATGGCGAAGCTGAAAATTGTGAAAGGAAACTTGGAAAATAAAGAAGTCATCAACTTGGACACAGAAAGCATAGAGTTTCTATTTACTGCCCAGACCGTGTTGGCATTGGCGTGCTCCTCTGTCAGCAATACCGCAGGTGAGCCTTGGGCACAGCAGTACTGGGGGCTCCAGGACTCCTTCCTCTCATCCCTCAGTCCCCAGGGCGGCTTTGATGGCTGAGCCAGCACAGTCCCAGCTGTAAAAGCCCACTCCCACGGGGTCCCCTCCTCCCAGACTCTTGGCAGCACTGGAAGGGGTCCCACCACAGGAGCCAGGTCTGGAGCAGGGTGGTGAGAGGTCTCGAGCTTTACAGACAGGCTGTAGGAAGGGGCAGGGGCACTGCAGCCCATGGGGGGCACAGGGTGTGCACAGGGAAGGACGGGGAGCCCCAAGTTCAAGAGGAGCTGTGTAGGTTATCCCAAGGGGCTGCACTGCCATGGAGTAAGGAGCCAGGAGCAGATGGCTTGTCAGTACACGTAGGAGATGGCAGGGCGAGGGGCAGTGGTCAGGGGCTCCTCTTCCCTCGCCATTCCAGTGACAGGCCAGCGCCCGGGAATGCCGTCTGCAGGTCTTCACGGAGCTGGGGAGAAAGAACAGCCATCAAACTGTGCCAGAGGGGGTTTCCTACCCCCCTGTTCCCACCTCAAAAGGGCCTGATCCTGAAGTGTGGCAGTTAGAGGGTCTCCCCTTCATCCAAAAGGACTGTGGGTGACATTTAACGCAAGACCCAGCCATTCTTCTCCCCCTGGCTGCCTGAGCCCTCCCTGACTGCCTGGACCATGGCTGGCAGATGCAAAATGGCATCTCCTCCCACACACCTTACCTTGGACAACACCAGCTCCTGCACTGTGCTGTTCCCCAGGTCCAGGGGAGTGCTTAGCTGCAGTGATAGGAAAAGGCGAGACGCACCTAGGGATGAAAAATGTGGCTCTGGTTACTACCCTTGAACCATGGATTGTGCCAAAGAACCTGGGGGTCTCTCCATCAGATCGCTGGCACAGACACAGGACCTCCTCCCAGGTTAATTTTGTCATAGACACCCTACACTGTCAGGAGAACAACCTTCCCACTGTACAGCAAACCCAGAGGACATTCCCCAGACATCAGTGCCCCTTCACTGAGAGCACGACAATAGCAGTGGGATTCCAGGACCCCTTGCACTGGACTATGGCAGCCCCAAACCACAATGGGTGGGTGGTGATGCCTACAGGCACTGCACTTACTGGTGTTGGAAGAGCCAGTGGGGCAGACGGGCGGCGGCATTGGCAGGTCTGCAGGGGTGCTGCGGGTAACCTCTGAGGTCTGGGTCGAGTTCGCAGTGGGGAAAGAGAACTCAATGCCTGGACAAAGCAATGTTACATTAGCACTGTCTGCAGAGGTGCAGGATGCTGCTGCAGCTGGGGACAGACTGAACCTGAGCAAAGACACCTACATGAAGCCACCCTAGGACATGCCCAGAATCCCTGTGAGGATTTGTCCCCATGAAAGTGTCCTTATCTTCCAGTAGGGAACCCACCCATGGCTGCACTGGGGGTCCCAGATACTGTCAGGGTACCTGGAGTCGACTCCATAGTTGGGGGGAAGATGTCAGGGGTGGTCCTGGATGTGGTCCTGGCCGGGTGGCTGGGAGAGGGGGTGCTCAGGGGGACCTCCGTGCTGATAACAGGGCTGGCCGTGGTGTTTGCCAGGGTTGTCAAGGGCTCAGATGAAGTAGCAGTTGTTGTGGTGGGAGGAGGCGTGGTGGGAGTTGGGGTGCTGCCAGTCCCTGGGGATGTGCTGGACCTCTCTGGGGTGGAAGCTTCTGTTTCAGGGCTGGAGGGAGAGAGGGTGGCTGCGGTGGTGGAGTCAGTGGTGGGCAGCTGTGTCGAGGTCTCCATAGATATTGAGGAGGTGGGGGGAGATGGGGACGTGGTTGCTGTCACACCCATGGCAGTTGTCTCTGCAAAGAGGTTGGACAATGAGATGCACAAGGGTTGGTGGTAAAAGGCTGAGGCCACGGCTGTTCTGGGGATGGCACAGCATCACCACCACCATGAGGTCTCCAAGGAAATCAGAGCTACGCATCAGCCATGGACCATTGGCAATGGAGATTAACTGTCCTGCACGGATCAAACACATGGATTCCCTGAATGGGCATCTGCAAGGCAGACCACATAAATCCCCAGCATGACAAAGTAGGAATAAGCCATGGGCATCACTGGGCTCGGGCCAGAAACTCCTGTAGGCGCCAGTCGTAAGACCCATTCCACCACTTTCACCCATCCCTGAAGGAAATCAGACAAACCCGTCTGACAGGAAGAGCCGAGCAGGAACTGGTGACCGTGAGACAGTCTGGAAATGCAGCAGCAGCAGTTTACACAAACCTCTCTGCTGCAGATAGTCAGGAACTGATAGCACTGGGTGTAAATAATGGCAACAGGGGAAGCAGCCCCACAAAGGAACAAATCCCAGCTTGCAGCTCAGGACGAGCCGTTAGAGACGTGCTGTGACCCATGAAACTCTGTGAGGGGGTTGTGAGACACAGGAGGGACATCCTCTCTTCCCACCCAGACCCTGTGCCAGGGCAGTGTGCTGTCCCCAGGCAAAGCCCAGGGATCTGTAACCTTCTCCAAAGGATGCACAGGACAGCCTGGCTGCCTGAACCTTTGTCAAGGGGTGCCTGTGAGGTGGCAGTTTTGGGATGCCAGACTGGATTCCCCAGTGCTCCCAGCAGAAACACAATGAGTCTGAGGCTCTGCTTACACGAAGATGGGAAACAGAGCCACAAGCCACCATCTGCTTTCAGCCAACCCAGCCAGAAACTTCCAAAGCCCCCGGCAGCCACTCCCTCCCTGCATACAGCAGCTGGTTAAATAACAATGTAGAGGAGGGCAAAGGTCTGATCCCAGCCCACGCCAGGTGGGTGTCTGCACCGAGGGCCCTCATCCTCACATAAAGGAGGAGCCAGAAGTCCACCTCTGCTTCCCATTTATCAAACAGCACCCGCAGCATTTCATCCTCAGACCCCACAGATGTGGGATCGTTCCCCACCACCCAGAAGAATGATGCTCCCCACTCCCCACCCACCCCGTGGAGAGCACCGCATCCCACTCAGCCCTTACCCAGAGCAAGGTGCAGCACGGCGAGGCAGGTGAGGCTCAGCAGCAGCAGCAGCAGCAGGGGCAAGAGCAGGGGCAGCCCCCCTTTCTGCCCAGCCATGTCCAGGTGAGCAGGAACTGTTACACCCCACAGGCACAGCTCTGAGCGCTCCCCACAGCCCCAGCACTGGGGTTTCCAGGTCAGACATCAACTGCACGGCTGGACCCAGAGCAGCCACGAGCAGTGGGCAGGGCAGGCCAGCAAAGCCACCACTATGACAGACCTGGTCCCTGCAGCCCGAGACTGTGCCGTCCTCTGCCTGCTAAGGAGAGGGTGACAATGGAAAAAAGTCCAGGCTACCTGGAACCGTCCCTGCACTTCACCACAGGGGTGATGTTTGGTGGTGGCTCCCAGCACCAACGCCCTTGGGAGACAACAGCCGGCTCTGCCTGAGCGCGAGGAACTGGCTCAGAGAACAGGCAACACTCAGGAAGGGCGTGCTCCAGGCTGAGGGTTTGTCCCTTGGGCTGTCTGTACAGGCATCACTTCCCCGTGTCACAGCGTATCACGGCTGAAGTGTACTGCTCACAGCTGGAGCTTCCTTCTTCTCAGGGTCAGGGACAAGACCAGTCGGAGGCGCCTGCAGGCACCGGGCCAGGTACAGGCATTCCGCAGGCAGGAAGGCAAGGCATGCTGGAGGATTGTCAGGGCATATCCGCCCTGCTGCTGTGCAGGTACACAGGGGCACTGCTGGGTTACAGGCATGCAGAGGCCATCACCAGAGCACTCTGATGAGGTGCTCTCACACTGTGAACATTAGGCCAGGGTGCAGGTACTCTGTGAGGATACAGTTGCTCTGCTGGGGTACAGGGACACCAGGGACACCGCGGCACCGTGCACAGCCAGGGGTACTGCAACAGGGCACAGTCTGCCTGCTCTGGTTGGTGTGCATGGAGTGGGGTGTCACCAGGGTACTACTTTACTTTCCCAGAGTAAAGGCTCCTGAAAGAGCCACGAGCATACAACCACACTGCCAGGACACAGGTGACCAGTAAGCAACACTGCCAGAGCACAGCAGCTGGGGGGGACTGCTGGGGTACAGCCGCACTCCTTGAGGTACAGGGTACGTACAGTCTCACTGCCAGGGGCACAGCCACACAGCCATGGCACAGCCACAGCACAGCCACACCACTGCAGTACAGCCACAGTACAGCCACAATGCTGCACTACAGCCACACTACCAGGAGTTGTCAAACCATGGTACAGTCACACTGCTAGGCACAGTCCCACCAGGGCACAGTCACAGTCCAGCATGGCACCATCCACTGGCCTGAAGAGCCTGGAGACCAGGCAGCCCCCACAGGGCTGGGGCCAGGCCATGGGCCGGGCTGTGGGGAAGGAGCCAGGTGCCTGGCTGAGCAGGACGGGAGGTTCCATGGGGATTTGCCACCCTGATCCTGCCCCCCAGGTGCCCTGTGGCTGCACTCACCTGCAGTGGCACTGGGAGTCTCAGGTGCTGTCAGAGTGGAGGTACCAAGGGTGGTCCTGGCTGTGGTCCCAACAGGCTGGCTGGGGTCAGGGGTGCTCTTGGCGGCCACTGTGCTAGTAATGACGGAGGCTGTGGTGTCTGATGGGGTCGTCAAGGACTTGTTTGAAGTGTCTGTCAGTGCTGGTGTGGTGGGAGAAGGGCTGCCACTCCCTGGGGATGTGCTGCCAAGCAGTATGGTCGTGGCTGGCCCTTGGTGGGTACTGGTGCCAAGTGTGGTGCCCACCCAGGTAGAGGAGAGAACAGTAGAGATGGGGGGAGGCAGCGTGCTCTTTTCAACTCCAAATGAGCTGAGAGCCAGGGCTGTGCTGGTCCCCACAGACGTGACATTGGCTGTCTTGGGACAGTTGGGTGTTATGGCCACGGAGGCTGAAGTTGGGGTGCCAGTGGTGAGCCCCATGCCTGTTGGCATGCCAGTGGTGAGCCCCAGCTGAGGAGACCCAGTAGCGCTGTGGGCTGTGCTGCTCCTCTCCTGTGCTGTGGTGATGCTGGAGGCTGCTGGGCTGCTCCCGTGAGGTGCAGCAGCACTGGTTGGGAAGGCATCCATTGGCATCTCCGGGGTGGAAGTTGCAGGACTGGAGGGAGGGAGGATGGCTGCAGTGCTTGAGCTGGTGTTGGGCAGCAATGTCATGGTCTCTGTGGGTGTCAAGCATATAGGGAGAGTCAGGGATGCAGGGACTGTGATGTCTTTGACAGTGGTCCCTGCAAAGAGGTGGCAGACAGCACACAAGGGCTGGCAGTGAAAGGCTGAGATCATGACTCTGCTGGGGATGGTACAACATTAACACCGCCATGAGCTGCTCCAGCCTCGCATCAGCCATGGATCGTCAGGACTGGGGATTTTCCACCCTGCATGGATCAAACATGTGGATTCCCTGAATGGCAGCGTGACCATCAGCAAACCACGTAAATCCCCAGCATAACAAAGTAGGAACAAGCCATGGGCATCACCGGTCTAAGGGCCAGAAACTCCTGTAGATGCCAGTCGTAAGACCCATTCCACCACCTTCACCCATCCCTGGAGGAAGTCAGACAAACCTGTCTGACAGGAAGAGCCGAGCAGGAACTGGTGACCGTGAGACAGTCTGGAAATGCAGCAGCAGCATTTACACAAACCTCTCTGCTGCAGATAGGAACTGATAGCACTGGGTATATATAATGGCAACGGGGGAAGAAGCCCTTCAAAGGAACAAATCCCAGCTCGCAGCTCAGGGCAAGTCCACAAGAAACCTGTTGCGATCCACAAAATCTCTGTGAGGGGTTTGAGGGATGCAGCAGGAAGGGACCTATGGCTGTAGCTTGAGGCTCTCAGAAGGTATAAGCCTCAGGTTTATTCCAGGAGGTACAAGCCTCAGGTTTATTCCCTGTGCTCAACTCAACACTGCCCTTGCTTTGCATCAAGTGCCAACTTTAGGTGGCATTTGAAGTTTCCCAGGCCCAGTATATCCTGTTGATGTTGCCCTCCAGGCAGGGCTGTTTGGTGCTGGTGGGCAGGTTGTAGCAAAGGCAATAAGCCCAGCATGGTTCAGCAAGGGGGTCCTGCTATGTCCAAGGTCTTCTCTACCCAGATGGAGACCCACATGAGAGGCAAAAGAAATTAAGCCAAGCTCGTTGCTCATGTTTTGCAAAGCACTGCCCTGTTCACTCACTAGGACAGGGCTGAGATGTTGGAGAGCAAACAGCACCCACAGTGTTTCACTTCTGTGGGTGAAGCCACCCCAGGGCCACCCCCACTCTGGAGACTGGTGCTTTCGCCTCCTCACCCACTCCGGATACCACCACATACCGTTCAGCCCTTACCCAGCGTGAGATCCAGCACAGCGAGGCTCAGCAGCAGCACGGTCAGCCCTCCTGTTGCCCCAGACATGTCCAAAGCCAGCACCCCAGTGCTTTGCAAGGTGTGGACTTGAGGACGCAGCTCGTGGTGATAGTGGGGAACTACGCTGCCGAGAGATGGCTGAAGGTGGCTGGACCTGCTTCCTCGTTCCCGGGGGCAGGGAGGGGTGGCACCAGCGGGCACTGTCCCCCCTCCCGGGCAGGTGCAGCGCCGTGGGCGTGCCGGGGACATCGCGGCAGCACCTGCGCCCGTGTGCGGGGGGCGGTCCCGGGCACGGGGGGCACGCCCCTCCCTGCACGAGGCCATACCCATAACCACGCCCTTTACACACGCCCACGGCTTGTGTAACACTGGGAGGACCGCGTGGTGCCGGGTAGGGATCGGGATCGGAGTCGGGAACGGGGTCGGCACCCTTGCCCCGAGGATCGGGGACCAGGAGCGGATCGGATCGGTAAATGGAATGGGCAGGGCACCGTTATCCCCCGGTACCCTTGGGCCAGGATGGGCAGGGGACCAGCATCCCCCGGGCTCTGGGGGCGGACCGGGATGCGCAAGGAAGCGGGAAAGCTCAGCAGCATCTCGTTTCCTTTCGCAGGGACTGCTCGCAACCACGGTGCTCCGGGCGCTGGCCCGGGCGGTCCTGAGAATGCCGCGGGGACAAAGGAAGCGAAAGGCCGAGGTCACGGACGTGCCTCGCGTGTCTCGAAGGAGGACGGAGGAAGAGGAGGCGATGCAGGAGGCCCGGCGGAGGGCGGCCCCGTCCGTGCGAGAGTTCAAGTACAACAAGAAGCGGGTTCGCCTTGTCTCACAGGGCTCGGACCTGAAGGATGATGCTCGGTGTATCCTTTACTGGATGTGCCGGGATCAGCGGCTACAAGGTGCGAACCAGCTGGCAGAAGCCCTGGTCGCTTCCCCCATTAGGCCTTGGACCTGGCCCTCCTCTGTAGGGGCATCTGGGGGGAAACTTCTTGTGAAACCCCATCCCTTCAGTGAAGCATCCTCCTGACACTGCCCTGTGTGATTTCTCCCCAGATAACTGGGCTTTCCTCTATGCCCAGCGCCTGGCCCTCAAACAGCAGCTGCCCCTGCACGTCTGCTTCTGCCTGGTGCCCAAATTCCTGGAGGCCACCATCCGGCACTACGATTTCATGCTGAGAGGCCTGCGGGAGGTGGCCGAGGTACAGCCAGGGATGTCCCTGCTGGGTGGGACAGGGCTCCTGGGGAATGGGGGAGGCAGATCCATCCCTTCAGCAGATGGTGGTGGGCTGGGGTCTGCAGAGCTATGAACTGTCCCATAGCCCTTTCCCTGTCTCTGTAGGAGTGTGCAGAGCTCAACATCTCCTTCCACTTGCTGCTGGGGTACGCCAAGGACGTGCTGCCTGCGTTTGTGGTGGAGTATGGTGTGGGTGGACTGGTGACAGACTTCAGTCCCCTCCGCCTCCCCCGGCAGTGGGTGGAGGACGTCAAAGAGCGGTTGCCAGAGGATGTGCCCTTTGCACAGGTGGGTGTCAGCACTCTAGGAAGGGAAAATTCTTGATGGTGAGATGTGGGAGAAACTTGTCTCCTGTGTATTGTGCACTGGATTGACTTGAGCAGAGAGCTGTGTGTCGTGTCATGTCATCAGGACCATTTGCTTCTCACACTGTCTCCCTGGCTTTGCTTCCCAGGTTGATGCCCACAACATTGTGCCCTGCTGGGTTGCCTCCCCCAAGCAGGAATACAGCGCCAGGACCATCCGGGGCAAGATCCACGCTCAGCTCCCTGAGTTCCTCACTGAGTTTCCCCCTGTTGTTTGTCACCCATATTCCCCCTCCTGTCCAGCAGAGGTACCAGCAGGAGACACCTCCAAACCCATTCACGGCCTGTCCCAGAGTGTTTCACAGCTGCTTTTTGATCCTGGGAGGGGTTGGCAGGGGGTGGGGATAGTAACCTGTTTGAGGTCGAGCACAGATGGTGTGGAAATGGGGATGCCCTGGGGAAGGGGAGGTTCCCACCTCATTCATTCAATTCAGACATCTCTGCCATGCTGAGGGCTAGTTAAGAGGAGAAGGCTGGCATGGGCTGGGGACTTGCTGGTTGGGGAGATCCAGGGGACATAACACTCTGGGACAGCCCTGGTTGAAGAGCATCAGCAAATGCATTCACTGCTCGGTCGCCACCCAGCCCATTGCTTGGGAGGCCTGTTATTCCAGCTTGCAGGTGGACCACACTGTGAAGGAGGTGGACTGGGCAACCCCTGGCACAGCTGCAGGGCTGGCTGTGCTGAAATCCTTCATCACAGAGCGGCTGAAATCCTTTGGCTCCCACCGGAACAACCCCAACAAAGCAGCTCTCAGCAACCTGTCCCCATGGTTCCACTTCGGTGAGTGTCCCAGGCTTTTCACTCTGCAGTGGCACTGAGCACGGTGTCTTGGACTGGCAGCCTGACTTGCTCCTTCCCCACGTCCCCAGGCCAGGTTTCCACCCAACGAGCCATCCTGGAGGTGCAGAAGCACCGGCGTGAGTACAAGGAGTCGGTGGATGCGTTCGTGGAGGAGGCCGTGGTGCGGCGGGAGCTGGCTGAAAACTTCTGCTACTACAATGAGAACTACGACAGTGTGCAGGGTAGCATCGGCTTGTGTGGGCAGTGCTGGGGGCCAGGCTGGTACCCAACTGGTCACTCCAACTTGGCAGTCCTATTTCTGCTAGGAGGAGGGCTGTGGGGGCAATAATGTCCCATCATTTGGCCCCTTCTGGAGGCAGGTGCCCTCAAGACTGGTGCCCTCAATAGCCCAGCTCTCCATTTCTTCCTTGGTACTCTGCAGGAGCAGGTTGCTCAGTGTTGCTCATCTCTTGCTCACAGGTGCCTACGACTGGGCACAAACCACCCTGAAACTCCACGCCAAAGACAAGAGGCCTTATCTCTACAGTCTGCAGGAGCTGGAGCAGGGGACCACACATGACCCACTCTGGAATGCTGCCCAGGTACTGCCCTACATCTTCCCCACAAACTGCTGAGCTTTTTCCCAAGGGGCAGAGGTGACCTGGCACAGATTAACCCCTACGGCTGTCCCTATCCCCCCAGCTCCAAATGGTCCGTGAGGGCAAGATGCACGGCTTCCTGCGGATGTACTGGGCCAAGAAGATCCTAGAGTGGACCCGCTCTCCCGAGGAGGCCCTGAAGTTCGCCATCTACCTCAACGACCGCTACGAGCTGGACGGGAGGGACCCCAATGGATACGTAGGCAAGCTGCAGGATGGGGGCACGGGGTGGGAGGTCTTACCTGTGATGGCCAAGGCTGCAGTGGTGGGGAGGGCAGGGCAGGGGCTCTCTGCAGGCAGCTCAGCCCATACTCCAGCCCATCCTGCTTTGCACCCACATCCCACTTGCTCTCCGTGTGCCTCTGAGCAAGGGGGAGAGCTGACACTCCATCCCCATGCCCGGCAGGCTGCCTGTGGTCCATCTGTGGAATACATGACCAGGGCTGGGCAGAGCGGGCCGTCTTTGGGAAGATCCGCTACATGAACTACGCCGGCTGCAAGCGCAAGTTTGACGTGGACCAGTTTGAGCGTCGCTACGCCCCCACGCCCTCCCAGTGACAGACAGCGTACCTTGAGAGGGCTCGTGCCCCTCTGCGCTGGAGCAGATGTGCCTTTGCTGAGGTGCCACCCTGCAGAGATCACCTAGGGCAGGGATCACCCCAGGTGCTGTTAGAGGGCTTGCTGTAACAGCAGCAAGCCCCGGGGTTTTGCAGGTCTCTTCTCTGCCATCACCCCCAGCTTGAGCTGCCATGCTGGGACAGCTGCTAGAGTCCTCTGGAATGCTCTTCTGGCAGCTGTGAGAGCCCACACTCAGCATGCCTGGACTGCCAGAAACCTTTTCTACAACCAACACGCACAGGATAGTCCAGGTCACTGTTGCTGCTGCTAACCATAGCTTAGATTTCGGCTGAGCAGGGTTTTTCTGGGGAAAAAGCCCCCAGAAAGTGGCGTCGAGCCAGTGCTGGGCTGGGCTGGCAGATGCATCTTTTAACAGCTGTTTTAAAGTTTACAGTTTCTATCACCTGTGTTGATGGTGTTTATGGGGCGATGCACGACACTGCTGCGAGGGGAGAGCTGGGCTGCATGGAATGGGGAGGCAAGCAGGGACAGAGCAGCCAAGGCCATGCCCCTGGGCCCCTCTGCCAGCAGCAAAGGCAGGCTCAGGAAGGGGACAGGTGTTACAGACAGCCCCTCACACAGTGGCTTGTACCTCCTGCTCTGAGTCCAGTGTGCAGTTTGCAGGGAGAGGCCACAAACCAGATGAATTAGCCAAGGGGCGGTGACAATAACCCCTCTCAGGGACATCTGGGGATGCATCACCAGCTGCACAAGCTGTCTGCCCCCCTGCTCCCCGCCATCAGCAGCACTCCCTGCCTGCCTCATGAGTTCAAAGAGGGATACACATCATTACCCCACCTGAAATCTCACAACACAACTGAACCCCTTATTAACTTAGTTTATTAAGGACGGCATTTTAATTGCTATGCTGTGCAACAATAATCCCTTGGGGAGGGCTCCAGCTGACGGCTGGGGCAGCCCCCTGCTCTCCCTCACAAAGAGCTCTCTGCCTTGGCCAGGTCCAGTGTTAGTTGTAGTGGTCAGTGCCGGGCACACTCTTGCCCTGGAGACCTCTGCCAGGTTTGCAAGTCCTGCTGCTTCCAGACACAGTCCATGGCGGAGGGTGGAAGCCATAAGTAAGCCAGAATTCCTTCCCTCTTCTCCAAATGTATTCAGTGCTTCTAGAAAGGGATGCAGGCAGCCACTCAGCTGAAGTCCCATGACAGTAAAGTGCTTCAAACAAAATAGGGTGGATGGAGGTGTGCTGCTGAGGCAGCTCCAGGGAAGGGGGTGCCAGCTCCGGGCAGCAGCGGGAAGGCTTGGCTTGGGTTTGGGCACAGGCAAGACTAAGACAGACCAGCATCTGGTAGCCCCAGGGCTTGCAGAGACAGCGAGCAGAAGAGCAGCTGCTCTGGTGAGCAAAACAAGCAGAAGCAAGACACAAGGCAGCAAAAACCCCAGGGCAGCAAGTGGGGAGCTGAACCCTGTTTCCAGGACTTTGTCAGGATGCTGCAGGCAGGGGAGAGATGCTGCTGTGCAGCAGCCTGGCCCCCAGCAGCAAGGCTTGCAGCCACCTCTCCTGGTCCCAGCCTCTTCCCCTCTCCCCAACCCTGCCACCCCCACAGGAAGAGCCCACAGGGGGTCACATCCCAGCCTCGAGTCAGGGCACACACTGAAAGAGCCATTGCCCCTTGATGTGTTCTGCCAGTGCATTGCTCCCCAGTCCCTCAACACTTCTCACACATACACAGGCCACACCGTCCTTCCAAACACCCCACATCCCACCCATGCCAGGGTGGTGCTGGACACTCACCCGTGCCACGGGCTAAAGCAGTCCCCGCGCTGCAGAGGCACCTCCTTGACTGATGCAAACCCCAGGGCAGAGCTCACCTTGTACCTCTGGGTCTGACCCTGTAGGGCTGTCAGTCACAGCAGGCAGCTCTGCATCGGCGAGGGACCAACCCTTTGCAGCACCCCGGTGCCAAAACCCCCTCCCCCCATGCACCCCCATCGCAAGCAGCCTGCCTGGCCACCCCACTGCACTGCAGCCAGGAAGCTTGGAGGCTTTGCTTGGCTCAGGGACCCCTCTCCCAAGGGGAGCAGGATGTCTGCTGGGAGAGGGGACACCTGGCAAATGCCAGCTCCATCCAAGGATGAGGAACCAGGAGCAGGACAGCCCCGGAGAATTTATACTGGTGAGCTGCAAGCAGATCGCATGCCCCTTAAGGAGGCATTTCAAGCAGCACCTCCTTGTGGGGGAACACACGGTTTAAAATACAAACAACCGCATTAAAAAAATAAAACCAAATCCAACAGATTTAAAAAACAAAAACCCAACCTAAAAGAACAAACCGAGAGAGAGGCTCAGGGGACGCGGCTGGAGGGCTGAGCCTTCACCTGCATCCCGACAGGTCTCGGGCTGAAGGCAGCTGCACACAAGGCAGGACCTGGTGCCACCT
Organism: Pseudotriccus pelzelni; assembly: GCA_035584735.1. Lineage (NCBI taxonomy): Eukaryota > Metazoa > Chordata > Aves > Passeriformes > Tyrannidae > Pseudotriccus > Pseudotriccus pelzelni. The sequence continues at coordinate 9,736,129 of JAWMRA010000009.1, read as the reverse complement.
GAGTGAGGTCCTGTGTCACCCTTAAAGGAGGACATGTCCCCCCAGGGAGAACAGACTGGCAGCATGAGGAGGAAGTAGGTTGGAAGTCTGTATCCCATGGAGGCAGATCATAATAGAGCCATGGGGATCTGCCTGCCAAAAGCCCATCAGCACCAGTCCCCTTGGGCAGCTGCTCCAGGGGCAATGTCCTACTGCAGCACAGGCTGCAGGCAGGGGGCAGGGAAGTCTGGTGTTTTCATCATTGCCACCTCTTCTGCTCTAATCCTTGAGTGACAGCAACTCTCCACCAGTGTCCCACACTGGCTTTTGGAAAGGGAGCTCTTAAAGGTACAACCAACCTCCCCACCCTCCCTCCATTCACACAAGCCCCAGCAGCAGAACAGAGAACTCAGAGTTGATTCCCCCCTCCAAGAACCAGATGTGGCCAGAGCTTCCTGGTGTACAGATGATGAACAGAAAGTGCTGACCCTTCAGGGGACCCTGCTGGGCTCAGAGCAGGGCACGGAGACAGACACCACAGCGCTGCCTTGTCCATCACAAACAACTGCTTGGAAAAGTTTGTGTTCTGCCTGCAGGACAGGCAGGAGCAACTGCCTTTCCCCAAGCAAAGGCATCAGGGAGCGTGAGCAGTACCTCGAGCAGATCCGTACGATGGAATGTGCTCTTTTCCCAGCACAGCACTACTGCATGGGGGAAAACAGATCCCTTCAAGACAGTGCTCCACTCCTCCCAATAGTCCTTATCTCCACGTGTCTCTAGTGACGAAGGCCACACACATAAATAAACCCAAAATACACTCCTTGGCTGCAACACGTTCATGTGGCTGCCACTGCCTCCAGCTGCTCCAGCTCGTCTTCGTAGTCTGAGATGTAGGACTCCATGCTCTGCTTCGCCATCAGCTCTCTCCGGGCTTGAAGGCGCTCGCAGCGGGGACAGCGCGTGGATTTGAAGCAGGATTTGTGGTAGCAGGCTTTGCACTCTGTGGGGGAGAGCACAGCTGAGAGCTGGTAGAGGCTGACAGACTGCCTGACACTCCACACGGCAAATCCCTACCCCAGCTGCAAAGCCTCTGGGAGCACAGGAGCTCTGCACAAGGTCCCTCCCCAAACTTTTCTAGTACTCCAAGGAAACAGTGACTTTGGCACAAGTTTTCCCTGGCACTGCACGTGCCAAACTAACACTTGCAAGTTGTCAGGAGCCATTTTAAGCCAGTTCAGAGGTTGGTCCCAAGCCGCAGGGACAAGCTCTACTCAGCCACTAGTAATGGGCAGTGTCAAGGATGACTTCTGAAGGGGTATGGGGATTTCTTGGCAGGCAGGAAGGACACAAAGCCTACAGGCTCTCTCTGCTCTGCAAGGTCAGCTCCGGCCATCCAAGCAGAGGCAGGGGAGCTGTGTGCAGGCTGCAGCCTGTCCCATAACCACAGCAGAAGGGAAGCCAGGGCTCCCAGATACCCACTTGCTGCAGTCACAGCCCGACTGCCCGCTCCTGCCAGGACAGGCAGCACACACCATGGTCTGGAGGGGACCTACATACTCCACCACACAAGCAGCTCTGGCCAACCACTGTTACAAAGCTGATCTGCTGCTGTGATAACATATTGCAGACACAGGCCATGCACAGAGGCACTCTGGTCTGTCTGGCTATGGCTCTGCACCTCTTGTAGCACAAATCTCACTCAAACTGGAGGCAGACCTTGGTGGCTCCAGGGTCTATCTCTCCTCCCTCTTTCTCCCCAGTATCTCACCTTCACAAGTCCTGCACTTGTTGAGCTCAAAGGGGAAGATGATGTCATCCTCATTCTGGCAGAACTCACAGATGAAGCCTTTGGCTTGGCACAGCTGCAAGGAGAAAAGATGAAAAAATAGCTAAATGCTCCTTATCTCCCCGGCAACCAGGGCAGGAGGTAGAGCAGAGGAGGACACAGTGCCCTGCTCTAACCACATGGGACGGACGGCCCTTCATCAGCCTGGAGCACAGGAAGGCAGAATCTATGTGTGTCAGGTGTGGGTAACAAACATCCCACACATTCTGGGTAGGAGCTCTATGGAGCAGGCAGGAACAGTTAGCATTGAATCACTTAATTTGGTGGCTGCCCTGCCTATCAAAGCCTCCCCATTGGTTATCTCTGCAGCAAACCCTGCTCCCAAGGGCAGTCCTGAGGGTGCAGAGCCGTGCAGGAGGCAGGTGAGGGAGGCCTTACCATGCACTTGTCCACGTGCAGGCTGCCTGCCTTCAGGAGCTCTGTCAGGCGGGGCACCAGGTCACCTTTCTTCGTGGCGCTGAGGTCGCTCAGCGAGTAGAGGTGCAGATCCTCTGTCAAGTGTCCAGGCACTGTGTCAAAGGAGTCCAGGAGGCTGCAAGGAAAGAGAAACCAGAGCTCAGAGCAAAGCAGCTCCACCAAGCCCTCTCTCTCTGCTCCTTCTGCTTTCTCTCCCCCACCACTCCCCTCCCTCCCTGCTGCTCATTGCACAGACCGCACAGATTCCCAAAGTGCCCCAGGACAGAACCAGGAGAGCAAACCAGCCTCATCTCACAGCCAGTACTCACTCTTTAGCTAGTCGGCACGTCTTGAACATGTTCTTCATGTGGAAAAGCTGGATTCGCAGAAGCTGGAGAGGAAGAGGGGACAAAGACTCAGTAAACAGCACAGTCCTTGGCCAAGCAGGTCTGTCCCATTCCCCATGCTGGTGAAACAACTGCTGCTCCTCAGCTGCTGCTACCCTGTTCCCAAAGTGTTTACAACACACAGGGCAAGGCGAGCACAACCATTGTCATTGTGCTCCAGGAGATAAACTGAAGCCCAGCTGGATACCAGCCAGAAATTCCTTTTGAAATTCCTACATTACTGAAGAAGGAAGAAGAGGTGAATGGAAAGACACAGTGATGATGTTCTAAGCCTCAAAAACTGAAGTATCTGCTTCTCACCAGCTTCCCTCGAATATTGGCAGCCAGTTGGCAGCCACCCACCTCACCCAAAGCCCACTCAGGAAGGCATGGAGAGGGTCTTACCCACACTTGGTTGAGAGCCTTCACTTTCCGGTACAGGGCAGGATTGATATCCTGCACATTGAAGAGCGGGTCACTCCAGATCTTGCTCAGCAGGTCTTTGGAGAAGTTGCTCACATAGTACTTGCTGAAGTCCCACTTGCGCAGGATGCGGCTGGGGATGACGGTCTGGGCGTTCTCGTGGCAGCACTGGCAGAAATACTTCCCCAGGTACTCGCAGTACCGCAGCCGCTTGATGTAATCTGGCCAAACCAGGCACACAGCGAGGTCAGCCCAGGCAGGGGCTCTGCCCAGCCACACACTGGACTCCCAGTGTCGCTCAGAATTTCCAACAGGCATTTCCAACAAGCAAGGCACTCTGCCTTGATGGTACCTCCTCCACCCCAGAGTGCTCAGCATGGGGGTCTGCAAGCACCCCTCTGACTGCAGAAGGACCATGGTCCACTCTCATGCAGCCACATGACATTTCCCTCCACCAGCCCTGTGAACTGGAGGTGGAGGCTCCTCTGTAGATGGTGGGCATCAAAGTGCAGGTAGAGCTGGCAAAGGCAGTGTACCACTGCCCCACTGACCTTGTACAGCTGAGCTCCACCACCACCCACCCACTCAGCATCTTCCCACTTTGTCACAGGTTCTTCCCCACTCTCCAGCTACGGGTCAGGCCCCCAGCACTCACCAGGATCTGTCCGGATGCCACAGCCTGCGCACCGGTAATTCTGCTTGGCCACGGCCACCTTCCTCCTGCCCAGGGACAGAAGACAACATGCATGAGACCAGCCCTGCTGGCACCTGGCACCAGAAGATGGGTACTGGCACAGGTCTGGGATGTTTGTGTGGACAACAAATCCAATGGGAAAAGCCCTACTCTGTCCTGGTCCACACCGATGACAGGCACTGGCTCCATCTCACCATCCCACAGTGGTGACCACTGTGGATTTACCAGGCTTAGAGCAACGAATCCCCATTAGTACAGTGGGAGGGAGAGGATAAGCAGCGTTGGTGTTGATGGAAAAAGGTTGGAAAGGGCAGGTCCTCGGGGAGTCCCCAGAAATAGGGGTCCTTACGTTGGGGCTGGGTGAACATTGAAGATGATCTGTGGTCGCGGCGGGGCCCACTCCAGGTTTCCGCGCACCCGAATCCTCAGTTTGTAGATGTCAGCGTGTTCTCCATCGTCAGGAGAGATAGGCAGAGAGTCAGGGATGGGCAGGAGCTGAGAGAGGCAGGCAAAAGGGTCAGGTCCCTGTCTGGTATTGCAAAGGCAATCTGGCTGAACTGCCAGAAACCTGCAACTGCAGCTGTCTGGAAAACTGCCCAGCACCGAACTGCTGCTCCAGCTGAAAAGGGGCTGGAGCAGGGCTGTCCCCAGGCACCTCAGCACTCTGATGTAGGAGGCTGCTGTGGTAGAGCCCTGCTTGGCTGCACCCATCTCCAGAGCCCAGGAAAACGCCCTCTTCCAGTTCCAGAAAGGGATCACTGGGACGAGGAAAGCCCTTCAGTAGTTGGGTGCAGCCAGGGGTTCAGGCAAGATCAAATGCAATTGTTGACAGTGACTCACAACCCTACCTTCTGTGGGGCATCCTGCTCAGGGACCAGCCACTCCAACTCAGAGGCAGCTGGGAGCTGCATGCCCTCAAACTGCTTCAGCAAGCCCATGGCCACAGCCTCTGCTGAGTTGGAATTGAGGAAGGAGTGGGATCTAGACAGAAAAGAGAGTGGTTAGTATTGGGTCTCACAGCTGTGCCCTCCTCCCAACCCCTAGAGCCAGATCCAGATTAAGCCGTATAGATGCTCCCTTCCACTCTAGTACCTTATTTCTGTACTGCTACACAGGCTTAAAATTTATATATGTGATTGATTTCTGTCTTTGCAGCTGTCCCCGGTTCCCCCTTTGGGTCACAGCACAGCAGTGAGGGTGGGAAGGAAGGTGGCAGCACCATGTAGTCTAACAGGCTGTCCCAGCTGAGAGGGAGAGGCAGGGGAGGGTCAGAGCCAGCAGCAAGCCAGCAGCCAGTCCAGATGCGCCAGGTTGTCACCTGCTAGGAGGTGTGGGCATCTCTCCTGACACCAGTCCATATCATATCTACCTCATGTGAATATCCTGATGATCCCCAGGCAATCAGCAAATATCCTGAGTTGCTTCCCAAATTTAAGACTAGGACTCAGCGCTCAACTGCTAAGTAAAGGGAGTGAAGGAAGGATGTCTACTTCAGTGCAAAGCAGCAACTGATGCACATGGAAGGGCAGAGTTAGCCAGGAAGGAGAACTTGGTATTACGATGTGTCACCATGAGTTGAAGACGTACATGGAGTCTGATGAGAGAAAGGACTTCCTGGAGTCTGGATTCCTCTTGATGTCTGCATCTGAATCACAAACAGACAAGGTGGAACAGATGGGGCAGGGCAGGGGAATACACTCACTTCAAATCAAAGCTTCAAGGTAAAACTCATCAAGCATGTGAACTACAGCATCAACTTCTACCAGTGGCACTGAGGAGCAAGGAGGGGTGCAGTCTAATCAGTCAGCTGTCAGAGTTACAAGGGAAAGGTATGGTGGGATGCTGTAAAAACAGCCAGCTTGGGCTTTGGGGGAGACAAGTGGCTGCTGGTACAGGTCACACACCAAGTCCTAGCAGTGACACGGCCTGAAACAGAGCACACACAGGAGCTTGGAGGGCAGGACTGCAAGGTTAGCAAGAAGGGTTAGTAGCTCTCTACACACAGCATAGATGCTGGAGGGGATTAGCAATGGGATGCAGAGCCCTTTTCTCTACTTGACTGCAAAACTCTAAGATCAGAGAGTGGCTGTGCCACAGCTTGTCAGTGACTGCACAGCCAGGGCTGGCAGCCTGTGCCCAGCTCCACAGACATGCCAACATCCCTGCAGAGAGCAGGGAGCCACGGGGCCAGCCCTCTGCAGAGGCCACAGACCCCCCTCCTGAGAAGAGAAGGGTCCAAGAAGAGATGCAGAACACTGGGGTCCTGCTCCCTCCACCCCTCCGTCAGTTCCCAAACAGCCCTGGGCTGCTCTGCAGCCTCGGGCACTCACCAGTAGCTTCACCACTCATGTTTCTTTCACTCCAGCAGGTGTGAAAGATAGGGGATTCATCTCAAGAGTGGAAGAGCCCCAGGACAGGGGACTTCCAGTAGCACACTACAGACAGAGGCAGGCAGAATCCCTGTTTCACTGCAGATAGACTCCCAGAAAAAGGGAGAGGGTATGCAAGGGGAAAGTACTACAGGTCAGGACAGAAGAGAGGCCAATGCCACAACCTTCAGTCCAGCAGGTCTCCTGTTTTGTACCTCTGGGGAGCTCTAGGAATGGTCTGTAGTGACCATTCCTCCCCCAAACACAAGCCTGCAGCTTCCCCTGTCCCCATGCCAGGCATGGGGAGGCACAGCTCAGGGTCCCTGCTCCTCTATCCCAAGCAGGTCAACTAACACAAACCTGCACAGAGCCCACACGATCCCAGCCAGGCACCAACTGCACACTGAGGCCAAGGGAATCACAGCCTGGCTGAACAAAGAGGGCCAACCCACCCCCAGCTTCCCTACAAAGAGCACAGCTGCCCTGGCAGCAAGGGGAGCAAGTCCTGCAAATTTACAGACTCACACTTCTGGAATTCAGCATGGATGCCTGACCCTCATCGTTTGACATCCATTGCTAGAACAGGCACAGAGAAGCATCCTAATGTGCTAAGGAATCTGTATATCTATATCATGCAAACAGACTTCTAGTGCAGAAAACAGGGAAATCAGGCAAACAGCCTCCTGACCATGTAGAGCACCAGCCAGACACACTTGCCATGCTCTGGTGCCTCCTGCTCTGTGCAGGAAGGTGCCACATGGTCCTAGACTACAACAAACATGAGCCAACAGTGGGGCACACGCAGCACAGTGTAGGCCAAGTGTTACAGGGAGGCAGAGCCAGCACACTCAGGCACTGACAGCATCTCAGGAATGACAGAGAGCCAAATCTGACCTTAGGCTCCTGCAGGAGATAGCACTGGGATCCTGCCACCACTGGTTTCCCAACATTAACTGCAGACACTCCCCGAAAGCCTTGTTAGCTGCACAAAACATCTCTGCTGCCAGTGTTATCACCAGGTAGGATTGTCTTAAGGAGGCTTGTGAACAACCCCTAAACCAAAGGACGTTACCCCAGACCCCACATGCCAGCTTCAGGCCAGCATGATCCCCACTAGATTAAAGCCCTGCTCTGTGAACACAGCAGGGCTGACAGGGAAGCTCTGAGCACCAGCATCTCCATCAGAAGCAATGTGCCAGTGCCAAACACCTGACAGCAGAGATCAGCAACAGCCCAGCAGGCTGTTCCCTTGCTAAAGCAAACAGGGAGCACATGAAGGGTATTTAATGTGGCCAGCAGACCAGAAGGATAACCTAGTAGTACTGTAAACAATAAAAACATTAAGCTGGCCCTGGCTGCATGTGATCCCAGTGCCCAGAGCCTGCAGCATGAACAAACTGCCTGTGCCCTGTCTGATCTCACTACTTCTCCCTCCAGGACTTCTTTTTCATCTGGAAGGATTCCACTTCAAGTCAAGTCTGAGCAGAGTGGGAAGGGCTGGCAGTGGTTCAGATTAGAGCTACGGCACACCAGCTCTGCCAACTCAAGCAACTCACCTGGATGGAGACCTGGCCCCACACTGAAGAGGACTCTGCTCTCATCCAGCCCAGGCTCAGACTTCACCTACAGAGCCACAAAGCTGTGCCATTGCCCTGCCAAGCCCTACCCCAGGCCAAACAGGTCTTCACTGCAGCAAACACCTTTGATACATCCAAAATACTGCACAGCAAAGTCCTCTGGGAGATGGACCCCACAACACTGATCCTCTGCCTCCTCTCTGCTCAATCCTGCCACAGCTCTTCTTGATAACATTTGGATGATACTGGAACTAACTCACAGTTCCGAAACCAGGCAGATTTCTGGGAAGTGTGCATGTGCACACACACACAGACCTTGCACACACACACACACACACACACGCGCAGGGATCACTGCAGGGTACCTGAGAACAAGGAAGCCATTGACACTGAGAGGCCGTTCTTGGACATTTGAATCAGGTTAGATCCATCGTTACCATCTGTATAACACGGTGATGACAAAACAGTTGACTTCAGTGCTTCAGCCAGGCCAAAGAGAAAGGGCACAATACAAGAGCAGCACTCGCACAAGGAGGGCCCAGAACTGAATTTGCACACCCCTCTGTGGGCTTCCAAACCTCACCCAAAACCTCGCCCTCATGGACTGTAAGGAGGGGCTTGCTGTTAATAGTCAAGGGATGAGAAGTTTAAAGCTGGAGACTGCACTGCTCCACCTTCTTTTTAAAGATGGAAGTACTGCTGAGAAGTAAGTCATCCACCTCGAAGGATGAACATGGCTCTGAAGGAAAGGGATACCCAGGGACTCAGATAGGTCTCCTGTGGGTGATAAGCTCAGCCACCCAAGCTGCCAGGAGCAGAGAATACAGGTCAGGATGTGACCAACACCCACCACCCAAGAGGTAAGTGGTCAGAGCTATGGCTCCTTTTGCCTGGTGAGGAGAAGAGCAGAATGGCAGCTCTCCCATCTCTCTCTAGCTGTAATGGCTGCTATATGGACCAGGCAATGAAACGGAAACCACCTACCAGCCAGAGGCAAGAAATGCTACAGGGTTACAGAGGGTTTCGAAGGAAAGCCATGCCACCTCATGAGGGAAACTGGTTGCTCTGCTTATACTCAGAATTCAGCCATCTGCTTGAGAAAAGCCATCCCAAAGGCCAGAGGGACATGCTCTCCTTCAGTGGGACTGACCTCTATACAACCACACCGAGGAGAAATCTGTCTCTGTGCAAGAAGCCAACACAGGCATTCCCTCCTACCTCGGATCTCGTACTCCTCCACATCCTCTGCAGAGCCAGAGTCAGAGAGCCGCATAGAGCCATGGGAGCTGAACTGGGACCCGCTGTCTGTTGCCACAAGACCTGGGAGAAATGCATCACAGCCAGGTCATCGATGGAAGCAGCCTGGAGAGTCACTGACTGCTATGGTAGAAGGGGATAGCGAGGTACGGCCAGGGAAGGGAGGGATGGAGCTCAAGGATGGAAAACACTATGGTTGTCAAATTCAAAATGAAATTACATTCCGTAACTCAGTGCCAGCAGCACAAAAGTGTTATCAGTGTGCAGTATGGGTCCCATATGGCCCTCAGTAACTGCAGTTCCACAAATCTCTGCACCACCTTGGTAGCAATATGACTGTTTCCCAGGAACGGGCGGGAAGACAGGATGCTTAGGATAGGTAATGGACAGAAAACCCACATCCCACTAGCTGATAAGCCCAAAACACATCACCCACTATCTGAGCCCATCTCCTGGCAGGTAGGGAACCGACTGGTGCGGATCTGCTGGCGCCGAATGCGAATCTTTTGTTTAAGCTCCTGGATCTCCTTGTCACTGTCTTCCTCCTCCTCCTCCTCCAGCTGCCGGCTCATCATGTTGCACTTCATCAGCTCAATGGCAGCGATCAGGGACTCTGAGATGCTGAAGTGGGCGTTCTCCTGCAAGGCAAAAGCAAAAAAGTGTTCAAGGCTATACCATGGACAAACTAGGAAGACTTCAAAAAATCTTCCCCATCTATGACAGGAAAGAGCTTATTACCCATGGATGGTGGTTGAAAGACCTTAATCCCTGTCAATCCCGCAAAATATGACTTCTATGAGGACCTAGAAAATAAAGCCTTCTTGGGCACCAGAATACTCACAAAACACAAGAGGCATCTAAAAAGAGGATGTGCAACACATCCACTCTGGGGGTCAGCATGTCAGCCCCGAGGAGCCCTAACATGTTGCAAAGATGTTGTGCATATGCTGGACGGGCAGATTCTGGCTGCCAGACACCACCGAGGGGCTCAACCTTGAACTTCAACTCTATAGCAGAAAATACCATGGCATTATCTTCCCCACGCAGTGAGTATCCCTGAACCTGCAGAAAGATACATTCTCCAATGCACACAGGCGGCTGCTGCTTCCCTCACCTTCTCCAGGTCTGCACAGCTGCCAAAGTCCTGCTCAGAGAGGTAGCTGATGAGGGACTGTCCTTCCGACGGTCTCCTGAACATCCCTTCCCCAGAGCTCAGATACTGTCCAGAGTCTAGAAAAGGAGAAGACAAAGGTATGAGCGAAGGACCTGCTGATGTCTCCATGCTACCACGCCCAGCCAGCATCCCACAAGCAGGTGTCAGCAGCTGAGGCCACCATAGCTGACCAGGAGCAAGTGTCCCCACTGAGGCTGGCTGTACTCACCATACTCCATGTAGAGGGAGCTGGGTGTGCTCAGTTCACTGCTCTGGGTGGAGGCAGAGACTGGCCCTCTCCCTCCAGCTGGATCACCATGGGACTCTGGAAGGGAAGATGACACCAAGCGCACCTCAGTATCCCAGAGGCATCCAGCCATTGCACAGGGTGAAATGAAAGGGGCTCGGCATCACACACGCAGGCACAAATGGACAGAAACAAAGAGAGACATCTTCCTGCTCCATGCCACAGCTGAGGGCAAGCCCAGGAGGGGGTAAAACAAGAAGGGCATTTCAGGCATTAGATAAGGCAAAAGAAGGAGAGAAGCTCATGAGAGCCATGGAGCAGTCGAGTCCCAAGCCTTTCCTCTCTTTACCCCCAAGTAGAGCTGGGGGACACAACAGGCTCCAGCAAGTGCCTCTTGCCAGCCCCTTCTTCCTGCTGGGACACCTCTAAGGGAAGAGTTACCCCCGAGAACAGGGAGTCAGGAAAGGAGATGAGGGTAAACCTCATCTAGTAGTTGACAGATCTGTGGGGCTCCCAGCCCTGCAAAACAGCCCGGACAGCAGTGTAAGGGGGCACCTGAAGGACAGGCCAGGGTTTCCTGCACACAACCCTGGAGCCTGGATGCAGTGCTCAAGGTGACTTACACGGGCTGTGGGCAGGGCTCTGGCCCACGCACACACTGTGGTGCAACTCCCTGCCAGACTGAGCCGGCGGAGACTGCCAGGAGCTGGCCTGACTGGAGACCAAGAACAGATGGTGCCCTATGGAGAGCCATGGCCCCAGGGAGCACCTGCACAGAGCAGCTGGGTGACAGAGGACTGCTGAAGGAGATTGAAAACACCCTGACTGGAATGGGACAGGAACAAACTGCTCTGGATATGGGGCAGGTGCCAGCAGACATCCTGAGCACAACCGAAGGGCAACCCTGTCCTCTCAGCCCCCTATTCATTTTTGTTCCCAGATTTGTGCTGTAATTCTGAGGTGGATGGAGACTGCTGATCCCACCAACACCAGCCTCTCCCTGCCAAGACCCTGAAGCAGCAGTCACCAGGATGGGGCCTGGCATCAACCCATCCCACAGGCTGGGAGACAAAGGAGACCTGTCAGGGTGGGAGGCTCTCACAGCTTTTCAGTGCAGCCTGGAGGGTGTCCTGCAGCCCCCTCAACACAGAGACCATCTCATGGGATGGATGCCTGGGGGATGCCACACACAACAGAGCCTACCGCTGAAGGGTAAAGTGAGGCAGTGCTTGGCATCATCTGCTAGAGTGGGACATGGGGTTGGACACATCTGAGGGTCCACCACCCCCAGGGAGGAGCCTTCCCAGCCATGGAACTCTTGGCACCCAGATGTGAACTTGACAAACCCAGTGCCGCTGCTCAACAGATGCAAAACAAAACAGCCCATTTTTTTTGAGCTGCTTACTCTTTCTGCATGTGGGGCACAGGGATTTCAGCACCCAGCACCTCCGCTTAGGGGAAAACCTGCCCTGAGTCCAGGAGAGCACCTGGGAGTCCCAGCTGTGGGTGCATACACAGCTGGAACTCAGCCAACATCAAACACCCCTGTGCCACAGATCTGCTAAATCAAAGGAAAAATAAGATGTTCAAGCCCATGCCTGTTTAGCTGCCAGCCCTTATTTGCTAGGTGAGAGATGAAACTTTTCCTGGCATCCAAGGCAGTGTGTGGAGGGAAGGGCAGGGGATGCAGCTCAGGGACTCAGTGGCCAGCACTCCCTAATGCCATTCAGGGGAACTGCAGGCACACTTCTGGGTCTGGTCCACTGTTCCCAAAACCCAAGCTGGGATCTTCAGTCAAGTCACATGCATAAACCTGACCACACTTCAAAGCATGAGCTGGGACACAGCAAAGAAAGATTTTTTTTGGTTTTCTAAATGGACACTAATGGTTTGATGGAAATCCTGAACTTGATGCAATGATCACTAATGAAGGGCTGTTATACTGGCTCCCAAACCTGCCACTGGATCTTCTATTATAATGGTGATATCCCTGAGGCCTCCTGGACAGACAGAGGAGGAGAAGGGCAGCGTTAAGAGAGAGAAAACAGAGACAGACTGGTTACTACTCAGCAAGGCCCTCCACTTATCCCATGAAGGTAGCACCGGTGGAACAGACTCCCTCAGACATCCCACTCTCCCCATCCCCATGCATTCACCTGCTCAGGAGCACAGGACTCAGAAGGTTACCAGTGGGATAACATCCTACCAGTAGGATGAGCCCAGCCCAGTGCCTTGCCACAGCCCCATGCCCCAGCCCAGCAAGGCCAGTAGGGAAGCAGGACAGTTAATGCCACAGCACTGCTGCTATTTTCTAAGGGTTTTTTGGCAAAAGCTGCCCATACCAGTAACAGTCCGGCCTAGAGCATTCTGGGAAGAAATATGTGAGCCCATCATTCCAGTGTGGAGCAGGTATGCTAAGGGAAAAGACCAAATTTCCCAACCACTAGCCCACTGCTCCTCTCCCCAGTCTGAGCTACGGAGCCAAAGAGGTAGCCAGCATCAGCCTCCTGGTACCAGGGACTCCCACACCCAAAAGCCGTCCCGGAAAAGCTGTCCCATTACCGTGCAACTTCCCCGAAGTCACGTTGGTGTCAGAGTGTGAGCGCACGTGGCTCTTCTTGAGGATGCCCTGTGGAGCTGACGACTGTCCCTCCGAGAAGCTGGACCGTCGCATCAGGCTCAGGCCCCGGCTTCCACCTCCGCTTGCCCCCTGCTCCCCCATGGATGATACTGAGTCCAGCTTCTGGGAGCTGCTGGAGGAGAAGAGTTTGGAGCTACTGCTCTTGGAGCTGTTGGTGCTGGCGCTGCTGCATGCCCGGCCCCGGCGTCCCAAGTTCCCAATGGCCAGGTATTCCGGCCCATCATTAACATCACTCTGAGGATCATCCTGACTCCCTGTCCAAGTATCCTCGCCCTGGCTGGTGGTGCTGGAACTCATCTCGCTGGCTGGAGAGAAGGGGTCTTTGGGTGAGGGGGTCTGGGTGACAGAGCCGGGCTGCTCCAGAGTAGACCTGCTCTCGCTGAAGGAGGAGGACCGAGTAGACAGGCAGCGCTCCTGGGGCTGGCTGGAGTTGGAGCTGACAAAGGAGCTCGCTGGTCTCCTGTCTGGACAGAGGCAGGAGCATGATGTCACACACTCTGGCACAAGCAGACCACAAGCAATAAATGTGTGGCTTCACACCAGCATGCCCACATCCCACAAAGGCCAGGGATCTCCCTTCCATCACAGGCAGAGATCTCACACACATCCACCACAATGAAGAGCTGATAAAAAGGTTAAAGTCTTTTCTACCCTGAGCCTCCCCAGCCCACCCTTAGTACCAGAGAGGCCAGAGGAGGCTGGATGGTGGAGGCTGGAGGAGGACCCAAAGCGCTGCTGGGTGCAGCCGGCAGCGGGGACGTACGGGGACGCAGGGAGGGCTGTCAGGCTCTGACTCTTGGTCACTGGAGACGGATTGTCACTCCTCCTGATAAGCTGAAGAGAGGTGGAATCATTAATAAATCAGCACCTATGGGGCTACATGTCAAAGGAGCAGCAGCAGAAAGGGATCAACCTGAGAGTGCCTGGTCACCAGCCAGCAAAGGATGCGGCAGCCCTGGCCACAGGAGGATGGGGAGGGGAAAACACGGCAGCACGGAAGGGAAGTGGCTCTTAGCAGCTATAGGACAGGCTCCTGTTGGGAAATTACCAGGCTCTCAGTGAAATGATCCAGGCAGCCCAGTGCTCCAGGCAGATGGCTCTCGTGTCCCTCAGCATTGTGGTCACACATCTCTCTTGTCTCAGCAGAAGGGTCTGACGTGCACAGGGATGGCAGTGACGTTCCGGCCAGCTGAAAGAACACAGCCCCCATTTAACGAAGCCTCATTAATTGCTCTCCTCTGGGGAGCTCTGTGCAAAGAAAGCAGCCGCTGTTCCCCTCCTCTGGAGAGGGGCAGCTGGTGCAGGGCTGTACAGAGGGTCTCTGGTATAACCAGCAGGAGTGGACACCCAGGTGTCCTGGGGCATTGCCCATCCCCTCAGAGGGTGACTGTCTCTCATGACCAGGCAGCTCTGCATGCTGGCCGTGAAGCCTCGGACTGTTGGAGAGGGCTTTAGAGGTGCCTCTTACAAGGAACAGGTCCTCAGGTCCTCTACTCAAACCCTTGAAACCAGTCTCAACCAAGGGTCCCCACTACAGGCCCCACACAGCCATCCTTGCCCACCCCGAGCCCTGCCAGGTCACACAGGCAGCACAAGGACCAGTTCTTTGCTCTCCTCCCATCTTGGACCAACTTTTGCTACTTCCAAGTCCAGCCCCTTGTCCAAGGGCTCCGTGTGCCTTGAATGTGACCTTTCAGAAGCAGCCACAGCCAGTCAGCAGCTGGGGAGAGGCAGATATAAAAGCTGGGACCTCGACTCACCATGGAGGTGTCGATCTGAGCCAGAAGCCTGGGGTTGTTCTGCTCAACAGCTTCCAGGCACTGCAGCATGGCCGTGACGTGGGCGTCACTGAGCAGGAAGGCAGTGTCTGGGGAGAGAAAAATGCTGCTCGGGGGAGTCCCTCTCACCTACATGCTTTGACACACCAGTTGCTCACATGCAAACCAACTTCTCTGCTGTCCTCTCGCACCCCCCTCCCCACAGCTTGGAAACACCACCAACTAGGTATTTTCCTAATAAGAAGGAAAAGGCCCGTTGCTCTTTACCTGCATAGAACTTCCTGATGTACTGCCTGTTCCCCAGGAGCGGCCTCAGCTGTGCTGACAGGCAGTGGCACTGCAGGCTGTGCTGCAGCCACAGCTGCGCGATGGCCTGGTCTCCTGGGCCCTCTGGGTCACGCTGGCCGCTCTCCTGCAGGCTGATGAACTGGAAAGAGACATCAGGCACAGGTTAAGGCATGCAGGGGCAAGCAGGTGAGCAGGGCTTGTTCCACCACATGGCTATGGTCCTCCTGATAACAGCAGCTTTGTCACCGTCAGCGGGAAGGAGGACTTGTCCCAGCAGCTCCCCAGCCACCAGGCAGGCAAAAGCAGCAGGCAGGAACAAGGCTTCAAAGGTCAACCAGTGACCAAAGTCCCCCGACAGCCACCAGCACAACGAATTTCTCCTGTACACTCTCCCACCCCTGTGTTTTGCCTCTGACCTGGAGGGACCCCACACTCCCAAATCCAACCTGACCCCAGTGATGATGGTCATGTTCTTGCTGACACATTAACTCAGGAACATTATGACAATGCCTGAGCTGCTGCAGCTTGAAGAGCTGGACTGGAGTCACACCCCACATCCCCTCAGCAGCAGGCTGGATACAGGGACTACGAGTGGTCAGCCCTTTGTGCCCACCCACGGCGGGGTTCATGGATGTCAGCATGGGGCAGCCAAACACCAGGAGCACCCCTATGTGCCCGTGGTTGGCAGGAGCCAGGAACGGGAGAATAAATGCATGGTGAAGCCATAACCCAGAAACGGGACAGCCCAGACCGTTAGAGGTTTGCAGAGATGCATGAATCACCCCTGCTTACACACAAGCGCTGCTTGTGCCAGTTCCCTTGGTGATGCTCGCTGCACCCGGCCCAGCCGAGCTGGAGACTGGCCTGGGGGAAATAAGCAGCCGATTGTCTCAGCCCAAGCCACACTGAGTTCCCAGGACACGGCTTGTACCCAAACACATGGCTGCTTCAGCCTCCACAAGCCCTGGAGCCACTTTACCCACAACAGCCAAGGCACCACTACCCAACTGCTGAGGCTCACAGCCCAGCTGCCACCTTCCCTCCCTCTGGGTACACCAGGCCACCCCACCAGAACTCACCTTCTCCAGGTGATGAGCAGAGCTGGGACTCAGCCAGCGAATGTCCTTCACAAACTGCCAGTAATCCTTCTGTCTGCAGCACACCTGCCCGGGACAGGGACAGTTAGGTACCACATCCCAAGTCCCAGTTAAATGACAACATTCCCTGTTAGCCCCTTGCTGCCATGAGAGGATGTGCTGTCTGCCTCAGCTTTATTCAAACAATGAGTTTTTTCCTTCTTAGTTATTCTTCCCGTTAGAGAGGAACTGCAGCAGAGTTGCTGTTTTCCTCACCACCCTATCGGGTGTAAACACGGACCCAGAAAGTTTCTCTTCAACAAAAAGCTGATTATTTTTACTTCCATTTCTATTTCCTCTTTCACAAGTGACAGAGGAATGGCTTCTGTTTTGTGGTTTATTTGGTTTGGCAGCAGGGGGGGAGTAGTTTGGGTTTTTAAGACTACGAAACTAACCCAGCAGTTTTAGTTTTCTGGACTGAATAGGGCTTTCTGGACAAATAAACTCAATCAAAAGTTAAAAAACATCTAACTCCGGTTCTCATAACATCTACACTGGCATTTTTTCACCTTTTCCTTTTATTCCTAGTTGTAAGCAAAAAAGTTGCCAAGAAAACAATGAGTGAAAGGAAATGTTTTGCTGGAGCAACTATGAGAAAACTGCTGTTAGGAAACCTCCCTTTGCATCTCTGAAAGCTTGATCAGTGTCACACATGCCCAAGCAGGGGAGACATTCCTGAGTGGAAGAGTTGTAAACGTAAAAGCACTAAGGAAGGTAACACACCATCCTGCTTTCCATGTCTGACATGAACTGTTACCAATATCAGACATATATAAACCATTCGCTTCTTGAAGCCTATTAATAGCAAATCTGTCAGAAGGGAGCACTGCACTCCTCACATGGAAAAGGTAGCTTCTCTCTCTGATGATCTCCCAAAGGTCTCTGGTCCACAGCACTGGGCACTAACAGGAACACAGCAGCACCACAATGAGTGCTGGCTGCAAACTTAATAAATCCAGTGAGCAAAGCTCCCTGGTGGGTCAACCTGCCAGCCTGCCTCTTCCTGGAGGTTTATTAGCTTGGGTGCAGCACTGCATAGGTGCAGTTTCCCTGGACTCAGCTGGCCCATGCAAGCTGCCTGGAGCTCCTCTGCACTGCTCTCCTCTCTCTGTGTGGCAGAGCCACGGATGGGAAGGCATCCCCTTCAGCCTTGCTTCAGCTTTGCCCTGTAAATTAATTGTGCTGGTAATTGCAGGCTGAAAGGGAGATCTTCCGGCCTCTGCACACAAGTGAGAAAGAGAAATTCTTCCAGGCAGCCATGAAAGGGGGAAAGGCTGGGTGAGCAACTGCAGGCACAACAAGAGCCTGGAAAGAGTGATCCCATTCACGCAGGGCGCGGGTTCGGCTGCCAGCTCCTGTTACTAACACAGCTAACCAGAAACAGTAAAGATATGAGGTTTCTCTTGCCAGACCTCACTGGGGACTTGTCCAAGTGCAGATGATACGGGGCTGACTCATTGCAAATGCAATTTAATTGTTTGGCTGCAGCAGGAGGAAAGGAGAGAGGAGTGGCATCAGGACAGAGGGCACATGAACTTAGAAAAACCATATTGAAGGTAGATGAAATAGAAACAATGTGCACCCAGGTCTCTCTGACAACCACAGCACTTGCCAGGCAAGCTCAGTCATTGCTTGGATCATTTCCCACACTGCTACAAGCACTGTACCCACTCTGTGCTACGAGCACAGAAGTGAGCTGCAGCAGACAGGACGGCCCGACATGCTTGTGACAGGCACCAAAACTGCTACAGCCGCCAGACAGCCGTGCTGGCAGGACAGAGTCCTACCTTGTCGTGGATAAGCCCATGGTAGAGGATGCTGTGCATGTCTCTGCAGAGCCGTTCCAAGCCCCCATACTTGGACCAGACATTTGGGTTGCTGATGGACACCAAACCTTCCACCGTGGTCTTCAAGTTGCCGAGCAGCTTCCAGTGCTCCTTCCTGCAGAGGGACACAGCAAGATACATCAGAGATACAGCAAGAGGAGCTTCACAAAGGAACATGGTCTTGCACTCTCTCCAAGGAGACTCTGGTCGGGCTGAAACCTTCAGTGGTCCAAAGGCCAACAAAGATGAGCTAAAGAACTTTACTATTTCCTGTCGCCAATGTGGTTTGTGGACAACAGGCTGTATTGCAACGATTCTTCTGAGGACTGGTAGCCACCACCAATGTGGTCTCAGGAGACAGCCAGAACAAAGACTGAGCAAAGACTGAACCATGACACAGGCTCCTGCAATACACCACTTGCTTAGTATGGCCAACAAAGCTGGAGGACACCTTCCCAAGAGAGAGCAAGCCTCTCACTTGCTTCACTCATATGCTCTATCTATCAGGGTCTGCTGAGAGCAGCAGCCCCTCAGGAGCACAGCAGCTCTGAGGGAGGGCATGATGTCCACCAAATCTAAGAGACACTAGGCCCTCTACACCTGTCTTTAAGAGTGGCTGAGAAACACACACTGCATGGAGCACTCCAGCCCTTCAGGATGCACAGGTGCCCCACCCCCAGGGAGGTAACACAGCATCTGCATCTCCACCTCTGGAGCTGCTCCCTGGGCCCTGAGCTGCTGTAGGTACAAGCTGACTTTCTTGCAAAAGCGTTCACCATGTTCTGGACAGAGATTAGCAAACTGCTGGTGTATTCTGGAGCGTGCACATCAGTATCATCCCCCTCAGCTACCCTGCATACAGCAAGAAAGCACCATTATCTACCACAAAGCAGGAGCAATGGCGCAGAGAAGTAACGCCATTTGCATATGCAAAAGCAGCTTTGGGGAAGAAAGCTTTGGATGATTGAGGTACCCACTCAAGCTGCTTGACACTGTTACCAGAGGAACAGCAGCTGTCAAAAACGCATATTCAAACAGGAGCCACTCTCTCAGAAGCAACAGCAGTTTTGCAAGGTATAGTTAGGAGTGTAAATATCAAAATAGTATGTTTCTGCAGGGTTTGTAACAAAGGCACCCAAGCTGACACCTTAGAATGAAAATCCAGCCTTTCAACTGGCAAGAAATAACCCAGTGTTTCGGCTGTTAATCCCTTCCACAGCAAAAGCAAAGTGGATTTCCAAAACAAAAGGGGAAAAAAAAGAGGAAAAAATTAAAATAAATAACATTATTTAAAACTGCTCTCGTTTTCATCCCTTGGGGATAAAAGAATGGGCCACATACTTCTGGTATTTAAAACAAAGCTTTTCTCACCAATATCCTCTTTTCGAGACTAGTTCACTGGTGCCAAACTGATTAGTTGAACAAGCAGATCATCAGATATCGGCTCTATTTCAAGCTCCCCATCCACTCCCCTTCCTGTTCAGGAAAACCTCACCACTTTCAGTGCCCATCTAAGCTTAAACCACACAGAAGCCAACCCATCCCACCAGCGAAGCCTGTCCTCCTGCCTGCACCGGAGCTCGAAACCAGTCCATGGGTACCTTTTTGTTTGCAATGTACTTAGTCTTACAAGCACAGTCAGGGCTTTATCTCAGGAGAGACTGAAGAAAAATGCACAGATACAAATCACAGGCAGCTTCCTGAAGGAGATAGAATTCAGGGAGACAAAAGAAAAGATCCAGTCCTCCTGAATTTATAGGCTTTTCCCATCCCTGCCCTGAGGGCTGCAGATGCTCTTTGTCTATGGATGCCCAGAGAGGCATTGCCAGTTCCTGGTCAAAGAGCATCTGCAGCCAGGGAGATCAAAACCAGCTCCTCCCTCAGATACTGCTAACACTCAAGAGTTAAGAAATGCAAGTGAAAGCTCAGCCACACTGTTGATATTCCAAATCAGTGACTCAGGGGAACTCCCTCCCCTGTTGTTTCATGCTATATAAAGCAAGCAACGCACAAAAGGATGTGAGGGCAGCACACACAGAGTTGTGCCTTTCCAAATGAGCAGTCTCATTAGAAGAGCTGTACATCTCTCAAGATGTAGTAAACCAGGAGCCAACAGACTGGAGTCTAGCACAGGGTAACTAAGGTTAAGCAATCCTCAAACAAAAGAACCTCAAAGTGTTAAAACACTAAACACAGAAGCACAAAGGGAATAAGCGGCACAATGAAAGCACCTTTGCGGAGGTGAGGTAGAAGTTACCAAAAGTGAATTAAATCCCTGTAGGACAGTAAGTATCCTATGGGACTTGTTGGCTCAAAGCAGTTCAGAAGCTGGACACACAAGACCCTTCTGGACACACCAAACCCCAGCTGTTTCTGGGCTGGAACATCCCGGAAAGCACACAGTGACACAAGGTTGAAGAAATGAAGACCCATATAGGTGCAGGTGGCAGAGAAACTGAGAGAGCACAGCTAACCACATTTCAGTTTTGACCAGACTCATGAGATAACCCTGCAGGGTTTGCTCCCCTCCCACTGACAGAGCCTGGGCTTCAGCTGCCAGAAAGAATAGAAAAAGCCCAACTTCCAGCTGCCCTTCAGTTCCCCATCTCAGCAGGTGTTCAGGGCATTACTATGAAATCTGCTTGTTTTTTCCTGAATAAGGAGAGTTCTCCTTTGCTAGTGCTATAGAGAGCCTGCCATGGGGTAAAGCTAATTCATATCACATCATGCAAACACCCATATTGACAGCAAGGGCAAAGTAAGCAACACACCCCAGAGGGTCACAGTACACAAGCAGAGTCTCCCGTGCCAGAACCACACATGCTTCTGCTCTCCTGTTTCAGCATAGCCTGGTTCCCCCTGCCAGAAGGGCCAAGCGTGCTTGCAGGTGCCATGGCTGGTGGAGCACTGGTGAGACCTCAACCGCATCCCTCTCCTCCATTAAAGGCAACCTCTGATCCAGCCTCCAATTTTAACCACCAGCTTCATAAACTTGGCTCTGGGCCTCCTTTCTTTACCACCACAAACTCCATCTTCAGGTACAGCAGCATCAACCTGCTGTCAGGAACTGTCCCAAATACAACTTAACCTTTTGCACTGGAGTGATAAAAGACACTCCAGATAAAAGAATCCAGCCGTGGAACAAGAAATGGCTTAATGCCACTGCTGCTGACATCAACAGGGAATGCGGCTTGCTCTCCCCAAGGCTTTCTCAGGCCCCCCATACCAGCAAGGGTAGCCATTTCTCTTGGTCCAAGTCAGCAAAGGTGACTCACAGCAGAGGCAGGGAGCCATGCTGCTGACTCAGGCGGACTTCTTCATTTAAAAGAAAACCAAGCCCTAGTTACTTTCCAAAACAGAATCACACAGGTAGCATTCAAAAATAAAAAACAGAAATGAATCTCATCTTTCTTGCAAACAACATCATTTCCTGTGCTCTGCAGGAGGCACCAAGCAATGGCTGCTTGAATCCTGACCTCTATCTGGAAGATCCCTCGATCCTTCTTAGCATACTAAAGAGGTCAAGCTGAGGATGCTGAGGTCGCGGAGGGACTTCTGATGAATCTCCAAGGACATTCCTGTGCTGGCTGTCAGTTCCTCCTGCAGAAACCCAAGACTCCACGTAACCCACCGCTGCACAGAGCCTGCTCCCGCCTCGTCCTCCCCAGATCTCCCAGACAACCAGCAGTCCATTCCCTGGGCTCCCCCGCCCGCTCCTCCAGCAGGCTCAGCACTGCTGGGAAAAGGGATTAAAAGAAAGCCAGGCTTCGTGCAATTCATCTGCAGTCGCAGGGAGTGGCTGACAGGCAGGGGCAGCCAGATGAGCTCTGCCAGCCCGGCAGGTCAGCCCCGCAGTGCCAGGCAGGCACAGCCAAGCAGGTTGGTTGGAAAAGGGACACGCAGGGTGGCTTGCCCTGTACTAAAAGCTTGCATGGACATAGAATGCGGGCACAACCACATAAGATCCCTCAGCAAACACAGCCCATGCTGACACAGTCTTGCTCTGCACTGGTAAAGGATGAGGGGAGAAAAGAGGAATTAAAGGTGTTTTTTAACCTTTTCATGGCAGATAACTTTACCTGCTCATCCTGGCTAAGCCTCTCACAAGCAGATGACCACAACCTGTAGACCCAGGACACTGTCCATTGGGCTTTGATTTGCACAGGACCTGCCTGTGACGAGCATGTAGGCAGCCAGAGGCAGAGCAGATCCCCATGGCAGCCACCTCCCAGGGACCAGCTGCTCATCCAGCACAGGCTCCCTTTAGGGACCGTCTCCTCTGGCCCTGCTGTCCTTGGGGGCCTTGCTGGTGCCAGAGCTGAAGGCAGCAGCTCTCTGCCAAACTGTCCAGCTGACCATCGGCCCCCCTGCTCTCCCTGGGACTGCTGTATCCTCTGCACCACCTGCCCACCACCCTGAGAGCCCTGCTCTGTGCCTGGCAGGACAGCACTAACCTTCCTGCAGTGCCTCCATGGACACTGGTGTTACAGCCCCCGCCCCCCGATGCAGTTCAGACCTGCTGCTTAGGAGGAAGAACCCAGCACGAGATCCTCATTTTCCTCTCCTGTGCTGGGAGGAGGATGGACTTCAGCAGAACAACTTTTGCTTCTGCGTTTCCTGTGATCCATGGGAAGATGGATCCAGTGACCTCAATTCTACTGCCATCAGTCACAGCCACAGTCTAGTGTGAAATGGCACCAGGAATAAAAAATGTTAAACCCACTGCACAAAGGACAAGGTGGTGCGAGGCCCACATGGGATCCTCCTGAGGGCATCAGTGACATCCAAGAGAACAAGCAGGCCCCCACATGTGTCAGCACCATGGAGTTGATGCCCTCCTTGTCCCTGGGGGAGTGCTGGGGGTGGTAACACCTCAGTCCTATTAGTCACAACATGGTAGAGTCTGGTAGTGCAGGCCTTGTGCTTGCAAAGGCATGAAAACGCAGAAAGATAAGTCTGGAAAGACAAAGCAGTGAATGCAGCCAATTACTTTCGGCTTTCAGAGCCTGCTGGGTCTGAAGCATTAGTAAAGAGTGAGAACAGCTCCAACTGTGCAAATCCAAAGGTACCCCAAACCTGTGCTATAGCTTTAAAGGCACCGGTAGCATTTTCCCAGCTGATATGGCAAGCAGGAATAGAGCGACTGGCTGAGCCCCTCCGATAAGGAATGCTTCTCTCCCATATCAAGTTTCAGCTCCTTCCTCCCCAGCCAACACCCCCAATTTCCATCCAGCGCTCACCCTGTGTTTGTGAGCACCAGGGCAAAACCAAAGCACATGCAAAAATCTGAAGTAAATAGGACTTCTCATCAAAACACCTCCAGGAAACAACCTCTGCTGCTCTTACAAATGATAACAAGGAGAACCAGGCCTGAAGCACAGACGAGGACCATGCAGGGAGGCAAGGTCACTGTGGCCACGCTCACCCCCAGCCACAGGGGTGGTGCAGGCACAGGACCTCACCTTCAGAAATAAAGAGAAGCCAGAAATTTCTGTTCAGCACCTGGAAGAGGTGGTGCAGGTGAATGCCAGGAGGGTAAGCAGAGAGGATCCCAGAGCAGTGAGCTGCAGAGCCACCAGAGCAGCAGCAGCACACAGCATGAGGGTGGGCTCAAAGCATCCAAAGCTGAGCCTGAAAGCTGCTGTCCTGCCCAGGAATGATGGGGACCACAGAGCAGAGCATCAGGTACTGAGGGCACACGTCTGTGGCCCTTCAGTGGAAAACACACTCTGGCCCCCGGTGGGTGACGGCAGCCACACTCTGCTCTGACAGCCCATTCACCGTGGGCTTCCTCCCACTGGGGCTGCTGCAAGCACCAATCCCACCCATCCCAAAGGGTTTGTTCCTTCCCAGATCGCTCCCAGGCACCCCACACCCGCGCCCTGGCGCTGGCTGTGCATACACACTCCCACACACCCACGCAGGAAAGGAGCTCCCCAGGGGCACCCCCAGCGCATCCCTAGTGCTTCCCAGGCACCACGCGCGCGCCAGCGCTGCAGCCACCCATGTTCCCGCACGCACATCCCGCGCTCCCTGCCGCGTCCTACATCGCTCGTTATTGCCCCACGCGTGCACACACAGGACCCTGCCGCCCCCGGTGCCGGCGCACACGCGCGCTGACACTGCCCACCACACCCGCACGCCGTGCCACGCGCTTCCCACGGGCACCCACCCGGGCCGCGCTGCCGGGCCGCCCGCCCCCCCCCGCCCGGGTCCCGTGTCCCGCCTCCCGCGGGCGCCCAACGCGGGGCCGTGTCCCGGGGACACCCAAAACCCCCGCGCGCGCCCCCGCGGCCCCACCTGCTCTCCGCGCGCCCCGCGTGGGGCCCGATCTCCATCGCGGGCGCGCGCGCGCGGCCCCGCCGCAGCCGCGACACCGTCACGCGGGGGCGGGGCGCGGGGAGAGCCCGCCCCGCCCCGCCGCGCCCTCGGACTACAACTCCCGGCGCTGCCAGCGCCGCGGCGGACTACAGCTCCCGGCGTGCACTGCGCCTCCCCGTCGGCCACCCCCGCCCCGCCCCGCCGCGCTCGGCACCCTCGAAGAGCGGGTTAAAAACACAGTAAGTGCTGAGATAACCCTCACCAAACCCCGAGTGGGACGTGATGAGAAAAGTGTGATGGCAGGGGGGAAAAAAAAAAAGGCAAAAAAACCCCCCCACAACGTGTCCCTGAGGGGCAGCTCGTGCTCTGATCACACCTGCAGGGACAGAGGAATTGGAAAGAGGGTTCTCGTGTCGCTCCAAGGAGGGTGAGGGAAATAGAGCAGAATTGGGTGCACCTTCCACTGACATGAAACCTGAAAAAGGAAAAAGTGACGCTCCTGCCTTCAGACTGAGAACAGTCAGTGACAAATAGGAGATGAAACCCAAATATGTCTGGAGTTGTCTGATGCCTCAGAAACCAAAGCTACGTATTTTACAGAATCAACTAGGTTGGAAAAGACACTAAGTGCCATGTCCAGTGTTTCCTTAAACACCTCCACAGTCAGTGACTCCACTACTTCCCTGGGCAGCCCATTCTAATCACCCTTTCTCTGAAGAACAACATTTATACAATAGAAGCTCTCTCTAACTATTACTTTTAACGATAAATATATGCTGCATACAGGAAAAAAGCACCCCTTGGCATATGGGTGCTTTAGACAAACAGTGTTCTTACAGTGGATACTAACTCAGCAGGGCTGACTCATACTGGACTTTATACAGATAAAGGACTGGTTCTTCGTAGCTGTCAGTGCCACATGGAAGCTTTGACTCTCGGCTGGATGCTGGCACAGTCCTGAGAGCCACACAGCAAACCAAGAGCTGGTATTTCCATGACTGCCTTCGTGATCCCTACAGCGTTCCAGCCATTTTGAATGCAGAAGGAAAATACTCTTCAGAAGCAGAACTTTTGCCTGGTTTTCTGTTGTGCTGAGCAGCAGACAGCTGGTGTCCCGTTTGGATAATAAGTGCAACCCGTGGATGTGGTAAAATCTGGATTTTGTCTGATTTCCCCTTGTCACGAGGGCAGACAGCAACTGCCACCTTTGCAGTTCCCATGTTTGGGGTAAACAGAGCATTTGTTCATTGGTGTGACGCAGTTCCCAGATGGAGCTGCACCCTACAGCATCACAGGGATTTGGTTTCATGCTTCTTAAAAAATACATCTTTTGGCACCTCTATTATTAGTAGTTGTTGGTAATCTGGCAACAGCATCTTTGCTTTAGAAATGTAGCCTGATTAGAAGAACCTCAAGTCCTACTTGTCATCAATCACTTGTCATCCAATCCCACTTGTCACCTGGGGGAAAATGTGTTATCAAATCTGTCGGTCCAAGACTCCATGTCTGAACATGCTGCACATGGAGAACACACGGAATAAAATGGGATGGAACTGTCAGCCTCCGGCACCATGGTCACGAGCTTCTCCTGCCTGAAGGGAAAATCTCTCGCTAGCCAAAGGTGTCCTGTGACAGTAACTGAGCCATTCTCTTCCAGACAGTAGGAAGCAGCAAGAGGAACATCCAGAAGCGTGTTATTGGCCTTATTTTAATGGGAAGAGATGCATAATGAGTGTAAAGGGAGGGAACAAGGCCTTGTCAACAGTCTGTAGTGCAGGGCACAGCGGAGGCCAGAAAGCCTCTACTCGCTCGTTTTTGCCTTTCATGATAACACTCCTAGAAAGATCTCCCATTCTAAAGGCCTGTACTGTGTTTCAGTGCAGGTGCCTCCCAGCACAGGACAGAGCTCTGACAGGGATTACACACATGGGAGCTCGTTATGTGTCAGAACTCGGGATATTACACCTGTCACGGAGTGTTTATTTTAGCAAATGCACATGTAGAGGACGTGGGCAGTTAAAGAAATGTGGGAGTGTTTCTGCTGCCAGGAGGCGTGTGCAAGGTCGTGTATGGAAATATTTATTCCTGCCCAAGGGCATTTGCAATGCAACCCCTGGAGTCTCATTATGGAGCTCCCCCTCCGGAGGGTGGTGGGCAGACCCTAAAACAAGCTATCCTTTGGTTCATGGTGCAGAGCCTGCTGAAGGCCCAGGGCAAGGGAAGTCACCTGTGGAATGGCAGCCTCAGCACAGCTCCCAGGGAAAACTTGGGAAGATGTGGACAGTAATGCCAAGTGACCATTGTGAGAGGGGGAAATGCATTTACTGCCTGGCTTCTGAAGGAAGTCTGTCCTCTGCGATCACTTGTCTGTCCATCTGATCCTTCCTTTAGTGTCTCTGGAACTCACTGATCAATTTCAACCAAGCATGAGCAAGACGTAGAGATTTCAGAGGTTATGACTATCCCTTAAATTAAATAAAGAGAGTGTCAAACGGAAGAAGTGCTGCTTTATAAAAAATAGGTAGATCCCAGTTCTGTTACACATAACTTACTTAGCAGCAGCCAGCTCCCCACTAGGGATATGTGCACTGCTGACCCCCCAACAATACCAACAGCTCCAAAGAATGCAAATATTCAGGGAGGAAGGAAAGGCTTCACTAGATTCCTTGTTCAAAAAACAAAGTTGTTGATTTCCCTTATGAATTTCTCAATCACGAGATTCTAACCAAAAGCTGGATAAGATAACAGCTCTGAAAAGAGCCCGAAGAGAACAACATGTCCATAGACACACTGTTCTGGGTTTAAGTACTAATTTTAAGCCTTCCATGATATTTTTAAATAGGAACCTAGTTTGAACTCTGCTGTTTGACATTTGGAAACATAATTCTGCTCAAAACCACCCTGTGTTGATTTTGCTGTTCACAGTACAGGTTATTGCTCTTAATTGCACTGGGGTCACAGGCAAAGGCATCTCATGTTCAGCTTCCCAGCTGAACACCCTTCCCTACCGTGCAACACGGAATGGTTTGGGTTGGAGGGGACCTTTAGAGGTCATCAGGTCCAACCCCCCTGCCACGAGCAGGGACACCTTCAACCAGATCAGGTTGCTCAGAGACCCGTCCAGCCCTACCTTGACTGTTTCCAGGGATGGTGAATCCACCAGCTCTCTGGGCAACCTGTGACAGTGTTCTACCACCCTCAGTGTAAAAAAATTCATCCTTATATGTAAAACTATTCTTCCTTATATTATATTCCACCCTCTTCCAGTTTAAAGCCATTACCCCTTCCCTATTGCAACAGGCCATGCTAAAAACTTTGTCCCCATCTTACAGGCCCATTTCAAGTACTGAAAGGCTGCAATGTGGTCTCCCCGGAGTCTTCTTTTCTCCAGGATGAACAACTCCAGCTCTCCCAGCCTTTTCTCACGGGAGAGGTGCTCCATCCTTCCAATCATCTCAGCACTCCATCGGATCTCCAGCCAGCCCGCGACTTCGTGCCCTGTCCCCCAAGCCCCCAGCACACCGCACCTTGCCAACAGCCCTGCCTCCCAACGCCCCACGGCGCTGTGGCAGGGACGCCCCGACCCTTCCCAAGGACACGGCCGTCCCTGGAGAAGCCCCTCCTGGGCGCGGCCTCCGCGCCCGCGGTACCCGCCCCCCGCCATCGGCCCCCGCCCGCCCTACCTGCTCCTCCCGCCCGCCAGGGGGCGCCCTGGCACAGGGGTGGCTGCGCCGCTCTCCGGCGCGGGCGTCTGTGGCCTGGGCTGGGCGGAGCTGCCGCGCATGCGCGGGGGTGCCGGGGGGCGGTCCGGGTCTGAGGGAGGTGGTGGCGGCGGCGGGATCTGAGGGCCGCCATGAGCGCGTTCGGGGCTGTGGCACCGCTCCCGGGCTCCTCGGCCGCAGCGGGGGCCCGGCATGGCGACGGCCTGGAGAAGATCGACATGTCGCTGGGTGAGGAGCGGGGCTGGCCCCGCCGCTGCGGGGGACGGGGAGGGGGGGTGTCGGGCCGAACCAAGTGCCGGGGCCGCGGGGGTGCGGAATCAGCTGTTGGGCTGTGCCGGGCACTGGCGCGGGCGGAACCAGCGGGGGCGGGCGGGGGGAGACGGGACCCTTCCCCGACGGGAGCGGCGGGCGAGCCCCGGCCGTGTCTCCGGGAGCTGCCTGGCCCGGGGGTCGCGGTCCCTGGCTGGGAAAGAGCCGGGGCCCCTTTGTGGCGCCTGACCGTCCGAGCAGGCTGCAGACCAGGGCTTTGCGTGCTTTAGGTGAGGCCCCCGGGCCCTTGGCTGGGTGGCTCTCGGGGAGCGTCCCAGGGCTTCGCCTGGCGCTCGTAGCTGTAGGGACGGGTGAGGTTTGGTTGTCTCTCAGCTGGCCTTGCCTTTTTATTCTCAGGTTTGGAAGTCGGCAGTGGCAAGTCTGCCGCGTAACCCCTTTACAGTGTAGTACCAGTCATATCCAGCGTGACGTCACCTGTACCGTGTAATTCCCTGCCCCATTCTCCACTGCCCTCCCACGGCAGGGTGTGTCTGTATGTGTTAGGAAGCTGCACAGGCTCATTACAGACCTTCAGGGCTGTGTCTCTCCGGCATGTATGAGAAACTGTCATCCACAATATAGGTATTTCAGTGAGGTATCTCAGAGTAGTTCTGTTCTGCTGATTTGTACTGAGACCCTTTAACAGTTGGGGACAATATGGTTCCTTTCTGGAGTGCATCTTCCAGTTTGATTTAAAAAAAAACTTGAAAAATTTGGTTTCTACACTCCAAGACTGCTCTGTGATGGATTGGTGCTGTAAGGAGGCGTTCTTCAAAAAGAAAAATCACAGTGTGAACTGGAATTATTAATGGCGGACTTGGCCTTTGTGGACCACCATAAAATAAGAGGATTTGCACAGTTTTTCATTCTGTAAATAATCCACTGGAGTTCTTTGCTTTGGCATTGAAGGTAACTTGTGAAATGACATTTAGAGTTTGTCTGAATGTAGAGCAGCATTAGGCATTCATAGAAAACTGTATATCTGTGTTTATTTGTAGCACACGATCTTTGTTTGCAGGGTTACTGAGGTAAATAGTTATTGATTCTGAGTGGTTCGGTGTATTTTCATATCTTCTAATGCTAACCTGGCCAAGTCACTGCCACATTCCTGGCCATTGACTAATAGCAGGTTGCAGAGGACTGTTGCAGTGCCAGGAGGATGTTTGTTTAAGGTGGTGGTGTGAGCAGGTGTAAACAATGTCATCCATGGCTACTGTCCCCAGGTCAGAGCTCCTTGGTCTGGTATAAACAAAGAGCAGATGCTGTCCCACATCTGTCCTGATAGCAGAGGAACTGACACAACCTTAATCGAGGAAATCTTAAGATCGAGATCTCAAAGTTGACTAAATTCTCATGTAATAAAGATTAAACATATTTTTGTTGTGTTATGTGCAGCTCATCTGAAGCTGAGCTTCCAGTTTCATTCTGTTCCCAGATGATTCTGCTGTTCCAGCTGTAGGTGTGATCTCTGATCTCAGGCAAGATAGAGTGCTTCAGTGTGTCTCCACTAACAAATGCACGAAGTCCCAAATGTCCTTCATTTCCACAAATAAGAGAGTAACTGAAACTGAAGTCCTTCTGTTAAAAACTTGTAACCCTGTGTGCAGCAATATCTGACTTCCAAAAATGGGATTTCAGATGAAGCAGATAAACTTTGAAGCAAGAGCTAGTGTTCTCTGAACATGGTGGTTTGTGTCACAGGTCCATAGGAGTGGAAGCAGCCGTTGTATGGAATTACATGTTCTGCTCTAACAGCTTTGGAAGTTTTAGTTGTTGTTGAACATCACTTTATTTGGGGTGCTACATTCAAATAACACTCCTGGCTGAGTACTAATCCTTGCTCTAGGGATAACCCCTTTGGTAAAGAAGATTCTGTAGGTATCGGACACCGAGTGACCTGTATTCATTTTCCTGATAGATTTTATCTGAATATTCAATCATGTTTGCAGCAAACGAAGCTGATTTTGTAGTTACGTTTTTTATGCTGTTTTCTCTGTTCCACCCCATCTGAGTCCCTTTGAACTCAAATCTTACAGGGTTGCTCTGTTACAAACAGTAGCCCCACTCCCATTTCTCTGACTCAGAAAAGGTTGTCCACATGTTTGTGGAGACTCCCTCTTGAAATGTGAAGCTTTTATTGGTTGTGCTCTCAGGACTGAGATGCAGCAAACACAGTTTGACAATTTCCTTTATGGTATTTTTGTGAACAAGCTCACAGTCAGGTAAAAGCTGCCACACACAGTTGCTTTACTCTTTTCTTTTGACCTGGCTACCAGGTCAGTGAAGGAAATCAAACTGGTCTGGCATGATTTGCTCTATAGACCTGCTGTTCACTTTTCATCAGCTTATTCCTTACACCTGCTCTAGAATTGATTAATAATTTGTCCAACACTGTCTCCCTGGACAATAGATAAGATGATTGCTTTGGATTGCAGGTATCCAGGGAGAGAAGTCTTGTTTTTTTCCCATCATCTCAATCTCTGTGAACATCTGAAAGTAACTGGTGGTCCAAGTTCTCTCTGTCTGATCTTTCTTAGGTAACTTAAGGTCAAAGAACTAAGGCTGGAATTGACATTTTGTCTGGAATCTGCAAAGTCTGAGAGTGAGATGGGATTGCTTTTTTTTTTAACAGCATACAAAAACTAATGGAGTCATTAATTTTAAAATTTAATGCTGGGCTGAATGCAATAATCTTACAAGCCTCTTGAATTCTCTGGGTGTATGCAACTGCTTCCCTTTTTCTAGGGTATTATAAAATAAGTACTGTAAGACTAACAGGGACTGGAAGTTTATAGCAATAATGTTTCTGGAACCTTAACTTGTATGTGCTGCCTTTGCAAGATTGGTCTGTTTTCTGTGACTCCAAGCTGCTCAGGGGTTTTTATTCAGTATGTCAAATTTTATGCAGTGTGTCAAATTTTTCTTCTTTTTTTTTTTTTTTTTTTAATTCTTGCAGATGAGATAATTAAGTTGAACAAGAAAGAAGAGAGAAAGCAGTATCCTCCCAAAATAAAAAGAGGGCTTCAGCAGAATCAAAGTCGACAATTCCGTCCTGCAGGCTCCAAGTGGGGAATCCAACAGCAGAAGGGTGTGTATGCCAAACATAATGTGGATTGCACAGTATCTTTTTTGAGCTGAAATGTAACATAATGAAATGCAAGGATTGACATGGTCAATTCAGGCGTCTTTCAAATAGTGTCACATACACTTTTGATTATGATTCAGTTTTTTCCTAATCTGTTTATATCTGATTTTGTTTCTGGTTCAGTGTGAGAAAGTGATGGCTGTGTTGGGCCATCAGGGAGCTTAGATGCCCAAGGGACTGTCTGGCTCAGGGAGGGATTTGCTTTCTTTCTGGTTCTTCAGATTTATTTTAATTTTGGAAATTGTGTTGATCCTTTGTCCCTTCTCAGAGATGGACAGAAGTGCTTATGCCAGAGCCTGTGTAGTAGGAAATGTGGAGGCCTTGCCAGAACTCAGAGCTTTGTGCAAAAAGGACAGCATATTTGTATTTGCTGAATAGAATTCTCTTTGTAGGCCTCCCCAAAATATCTGTTACTGCAGCTTGTAATGCTGGCTCTGGAATATATAAATGGATAGTGCAGAATCTGAATTGGCTTTTCTTGGTAAGAGCTTGGGATGCAAAGAAAGTACTGTGTCAGCCTTCTTAAGCCAATGCTTTTACAGTGGAATACAAAAAGGAGAAAAAATCATACAGGCAGAGAGTGAAGAGAGGAAAAATGCACAGTAACAGCTTTGCCGTCATTTCCCCTGAGTAACTGTCAGGTTTTTTTTGATGGACAAGAGATGTATTTTAAAATGTTCTTAGGCTTTAGTCCAGCACCTGCTTGAAGTATAGACTGGTTTTTTTTACAGTTAATTTTGAAAACTATGTTTTTAGCACTGGATGATCAACATGTGGAAAAATATTGGCTGATAGGAAGCTTATCACCTCAGAACAAGTTACTTAGGTGCTTAGATTAAGACGTGCAATTTCTTGTTTAGTAGCATTCATTTAAAACAAAGACACATCTGTCTGGCCTATGCAGAAAGATCCCTATTTTTTCTTTGTGCTGCTTGTAGCAGCAGCTCGTGGTTAATGTCTTAGACACAATGTCTTTGGGCATCAGTGGCATGTCGTGTTGTTCAGAGCTCAGGTTGTGTTACTGGTGCATCTCTAATAAACTGGTGACGGTGCAGGAAAAAATTTTACATCTCAGCCCAAGTGTGAGAATATTTGTGTGGGTGAAGAGTAAGTGAATTTAAGCTGTAGATTATCCAACACGTAGGCTTTCTTAATGACTGCAGTTGTCAAGAGCAGTTGTTTATCATCTAAAGGGCACAAAAGAAACAAGTATTAGAATTTAGAATTTTAGGAGAAACTTGAGCTGTAGACATGAAGCTAAATACAACTGCCTTGGCAGTTCATTTTCTCTGTTGGAACCTTCCCTACTTGCCTGCCTGTGTTGTAGGAGAGAGCAAACTTTTTTTTCCTTTTGCAGAGTTGCCAGATTCATGACATATTGAAACATTGTGAATAGCTTTAACTGCTCCCTCCTATACAGCGCCACACATTTTTCCCGTTGAAAACAAACGTGTTTTGCATTGTTTTTAAGCAGAAGGTGTCATTAAATAGTTCTTCTGGGCATTCTCGTTATTAGTAACCAGTATAACTAATATATATATATATATATACGTATCTAATAACCAGTAGCTTTATTACTACTCTATTGCTATTGGAGTTACTCTGATAAATAGCAAATCCTCTGTTTGTGGACAGCTACAGAAACTACAAATGATCAATAGCATTTAATTCCTTGCCAAACTCTCTGGAAAGAAATGAGGACCTTGAGCAGGGACTCTTTTCAGCTTTTTTTTTTTCAGAGAGAGGGACATTGTTCATTTAAATAAAAGTTGTCCTTGGTGATACAGAGAATGCAACTGCACAAAGCCCTGTGCAGCCTGAGCTAACTTGGAGGTTGTCATTTATTTTGGTTCAGAGGTTGGTCCAGAAACCTCATGAGGTCTCTTTCAGCCTAAGCAACCCTGTTTCTCAGCTTTTCTCTTAGAAAAGGAGAGCATTTGCTAACCAGCTACAAAATGTGGCTACCCAGCAGTTCTCCATGGCAAATTGATCTAAGCTGGATTCTGATCTGTGATTTGCCTCATGTGATGGCTCATATCTTGTGAGGAAGCACAGATTTATTATGAATGATGTTAAGTCAGATATGTTAAAACTAGATCTGTCTGTTGCTGGAGAGCTGATTCCTTAGTCTTAAATTTATTTCGCAGTCTGAGGTTCTAGAGGGGGTGATGCTTTGGGACTAAACTGAAGCGTGGTCTGTATTCATAGCATGAAACTAAATGGTTCCAGACAAGGCTAATCCAGCCCTTGTAACTGGAGATACTACAGACCTCAGACTTACAAGCCTTTTATATTCAAAGGCTGCTTTCAATTCTCAGTTTGTCCAGACTGCTATGCAGACTTCTAATTGAAAACACTTTAAATGTGATGTAATTCATGCACTGTTTAATACGATTCTGTGGGCCAGTTGCTATGTTCTTTCTCTGTAAATCATGTCTTGGGAACCTCTGATTTAACGAAATAATCTTTGAAGCTGTTTTTCTTTTTTCTTTAAATTAAACTGTTAACTGAAAGTTTCCTGAGTGGGGAGGGAGCTGAGGGGTTTTTTTGTTTGGTTTGATTTTATATTATTCAGTACTTGATGAAGTTCCATTTCAGAGTATTTTAAGAATTTTTGAACTTTTTGTGCTTGTTGCAGGTTATGGTAAGAATCGTTTGGGGCGCAGAAAGAAGATAGCAGGGAAGAAGCGTTCTTATGGAGTTATAACTGGCCTGGCAGCCAGGAAAGCAGTGGGTTCGCACAAAGGAGTCAGTCCTCTGAACAGACAGCCACTGAGTGAGAAGGTAAGTAATGCAACCCTAGTGACTCATGTCAGAATAGGTAAAAAAAAAATAAAACGCAAGTGCATCAGAACATTGCTACTGAAGTATAAAATGGAGACATATGGTACAAGCTTTTATTAAATTGGGGATGTGTTAGCTGAGTTCTTATTTGTTTTGAGGGGGCTGAATAATGACTAGGTGTGAAAGTAGTTTTTAACACTTAATTGGGTTGCAAGTCATGAAAATTGAAGTACAGAAGTATATTCTGTGCAAGTATGGAGGGAGTTACTGTATTTTTACAAGAAAAATAGGTTTCGTTACAAGCCAGTGATTCAGCCAACCTGCAGGTGTTAAGCATGTGCTTACCATTACATCAGTAGGCTCCCTCTTCTGCACTCTTGCAGTGCATTGGTGCCTGCTCCATCTCATTCAGTATTGTAGAATGGGGATTGCTTTTGGATTTGTGAAGAAGACTAATTTTAACGACATGTAGAGCATGGATTTTGTCAGTTTAGGGAGATGGAGTAATGAAAAAGTAACTGCTAAATTCTGTTGCCTTTTTTTTTCCTCTCCTGATAATGTGGAAAATAGAGAATTCATGAAAGTGAAGAAGGTATTTTCAAATTATACTAGACTGTGTAAGGTAGGCAAAGCTAAAGGTGTTCTGTGTGCAGTTTGTAAATGGGATTTGAAAGAAAGATGTTAGGGTGTGTACAGTATACATTATCATGTTTATTGTTTTTTAAGAATGCACAGAGGAATTACCCAGTTTTGAAAAGGAAAACAAACCTGCAGAGACAATCTGAAGTGCAGAGAAAACAAGCTCCTGCCCTCAGGAGGACTGCCCCGCTGAGCAGGAGGTAAAACACCCAGCCTAATTTCTGAACTCTCCTTGGCAGCTTTCCATAGGAAGTCTTCTTTGACAGGACCAAGTCCAAGAGAAGACAGTAGGTCCTGGCAGTAGCAGTACGGTCAAGACTACCTTGTGTATGAAGTTCTACAAATCTGGAAGCCAAGCATGGGACAAACATGGTCTCGATACAAGGCCAGATATTTATTGCCATGCAGAGCACTGAGGAAGTACCTCCATTTGTGAGCACCCGGTATCCTGCTTTCAGTTAGATCATAGGCAGACTGTATTTGAGCAACCTGGTCTAGGGGGAGGTGTCCCTGCCCATGTCAGAGAGGTTGCAACTGGGAGATCTTTGAGGTCCCTTCTAAACCAAGCCATTCCGTGTTTCTATGATTCTGTATGAAAATGGCCAATGTGAATTTCCATGGCTTTAAAGTGTCGGCCATGGTTTAGTGAACTTCCCAAACGAAATGCCTTTGTGGAAGCTGGTGACACCTACAGCTTCATGGAAGCCATTGCATGTTCTATTTGTGCTGGCATTAACACCTGTTATAATAAACTGTAACCGGCCTGGTCTCCAGGATGAAGGTTTTCACCGTGTGACTCTATTGTCGAAACTGTGAACAAACTTTCTTTGTACATATCAAATTTTTTTTTTCATCTAATCAGCAGTGGTTAAAGTGCTGGAGAATAGTGAGCAAAGTGAAAAGCAGAATTAATGACCATACTGTCCTGTGACATAGGCAATGATTTCTCCATTTAGTAGTAATGTGTTTTGTTTCTAGTAGATGAGGAGCTTGTCCCATCTGAAGTGTTCAGCCTCAAAGAGGCAGCACTGCAGATGCCCTTTTGGATGGTTTGGGCTTTTTCGTGACTTTCATAGTAGTCTCTCTAAGGGTTATCTGTGGAGCCTTTGATAACTGTTTTTTTTAATAAATATTACAGGAATAACATGCCATCCACTTTTGTCAGAATTGGAAACAAACTAAATCAGCAGAAAGACACTCGTCAAGCAACTTTCCTGTTTAGAAGGGGCCTGAAGGTAATAAAAATTACTGAAAGGAGTAAGAAAATTGTGCCACAGGTTCCAAGCTAACCTGTAACACAGATATTAAGCAATCAACTTCCAGGATCAGATCCAAGTAGAAACTTCAGGTGGACTGGGAGATAGGACTGGGAGATTCTTCTAGGGAAGTGGTGCTTGTCCTCTTCAGTTACTGTAAACCATTTGAATCTTGCTTCTCATTCCAGTGTAGGTGAGCTATTCTGAGGGCCGTGAAACTTGTCAGTGTTTGAGGGAGATTTCAAAGTATTAATCTTCTGCTTTTAAAACTAAATGTTAGAAAGCACTTTACAGCTTTCAGAAATTGCCCTCGGGTGAAGAATAGAGCAGAACTACATTTCAGAATCTGATTATGATTTGGTTTGTGGTTTTAGTTATTCTGGGGTTATTTATTTTAGTTATTTAAGTTCTTATTTTAGTTACTTAGTGATTTATTTTAGGTTTTTTGAGTAAGATGCAGAGAATAGAGGGTGTACTGTGAATGAAAAGTGGCAGTTTGGTTTTCACTTGTGCCGTCATTCTACATCTGCCAATGTGTGCGTGTAAGTAGCTGTTGTCTTCCTTACACATGGATTGCAGAATGACAGACAGGATCAGGAACTAGACAGGATTTTCTTGCTGACCTTATAACATTTTAGTGTATCTTAGTAAAGTGTATATTTGCTGGCTTAGTCCTCCAAAATCTTGCCACCTATCTATTGGTTAAGTTACTCTCATTGGTTTTGTTTAAATCATTTTGTGCTCTTAAAGTAATTTGATTCCAATGTCTTTCAATAGGACAGTTATCTTTGAAGGCGCTCTGACAGTACAACCCTGTTTCTGCAGAGTGTACAAACAGCTTTAAACCTCTATTTTTGAACTTCTGTGTTTCCAGCTGCTACCATAGGAATTGAAACAATGTTCAAGTCCGGTGTCTGTATTGGTGTGTTTTCAGGTGCAGGCCCAGGTGCAGTCAACAGATGATCTTGATAATCAGACAGTAAAGAGAACTCGTCAGTAAGTATCTAATTTGGAAAACTTTGGTTTTGCTACTCATGTGATTCTCGTTTTAGCTCAGACTTCCTGGCTATGATAATTGAGTGGCGTGGGTTTTTACCCTCTAGGTACATCAAAGAGAGTGACAGTGATCCTCCCTCTATTCTCAGTTATTTCCTAAATTATCTTCTAATTGAACCAGGAGGAATTTGTTTGCATAAGATGCTTGCAGGAATGAAGGGGAAGGTGGTAGCTTCAGAGGATCAGACTAATCTCTAGCACTCATGAATACTGCATAGACTAGAAGAAAAATTCAAATGTCAGTGTTCTCCTTAGCTCTTGATGTAATTTTCATTTTATTTAATATGCATATAAGCCTATGAAGCAGTTTGGAAATGAAAAAAGCCGAGGACAAGTGGACACTCAGCTCTACCCCCACATATTTTTCCCATATTGTTCTGTGCCTGCCAGGCTCTTCACAGTATGTTTGTTGGGAACACAACAGGCTGAGCAAGCAGCAGATGCCACAGATTGTAGGCTGTCACCTCTTGGATTTGCTGTGAGAATCGTTTTGGCCCCATCTTTGGCAAAGAAACAATGTTTTAAAGAAGTGAACACTTGGGTTAGTGCTGTAGTTCTGGTGCATCTCGACAGCACGTGATCCAGCGCTCACCTGAATAGGTTTAGGTGATGTAAAAGCTACAACAGTCAGTAGCCAAGTGTCTTGTAACTGCTTGTGGTCTTTGTACTGGCCAACATTCTGAAAGCCTGTACATTCTGGCTGTACATACTGGCTGGTGTTTTGGATATGCCTTTAAAGATACCCCGACTGAAATTTCTGCAACATTTTTGTAAGTGATTTGTGTTTTTTCAAACTAGATGGCGAACTTCTACCACAAGTGGAGGGATCCTGACTGTGTCTATTGACAACCCAGGAGCAATCATAACCCCAATGTGAGTTTTCAATTAAGTTTCGTAATGTTCTGAACATAGTGAAATTGCTGCTCTGAGCTATTTAGCAAGTTCCTTGAAGGTATTTCAGGTGACCTCAAAGTCACAACTGCTTGTTGAAGGCTTTGAAATCTGGCCCCTTTTCGAGTGTTTCTGAGCTATGGTTAAATAAAATCACCGCTGGATTTCACATGTCATCTCCCCATCAGGAGCTTGATGTGGTATATAGAGTGCAAGAGTGGTGGGCTGGTAGATTTTCGTCTTGTCTGCCCCTTCCCAATCAGATTGTGTTGCAGTTGTTTTCCTTCCCTATCTGAATGGAAATGACTGAGCACCTCGTTGATGAGTGACGGTAATAGTTCCTCCCCGATTCATAAAAATACTGCTGGAGTTATGTCTAGAGAGAACATTGCTCTGTTTGTCTTTGGGAAGTTGGCGGTACTGCTGTTTATAGGTGTTGTATTTTTAAAAATGTCTTGAGTAGCTTTTTTCATTAGTAGTAAGGAAGAGTACCAATTTTTATTTTTTATATAAATGGAAATAATTAACTGCAAATTATGTGTTTGTCAGTAGAATTGAGAGATAAAAAATAAGAAGGCTTCCTGCAGGGCCGCTTGCTGTCTGATAACAATAACAAATGGTCCCTTTTATAGTTCTGCCTGACTTTCACCTTCTTGAATTTGTGTCTTCCATCTATTCAGCCAGCCTGATCAAATGACTTGATGAAAAATTCATACTTCTATCAACGTTACGGTTTTATTGCATAAAACACATATTCATCATGTCCTTTGTAACATTCTTCTTTCACAGTTCCCAGAAATTACGACTAAGTCGTACTCCTGTGCCACCGTTTCTGATGAAGAGGGACCAACCTGAAGAGAAGAAGATTCCAAAAGGGGTTCCATTGCAGTTTGATATTAATAGTGTTGGAAAACAGGTAAATGCGGTTTCTTTTCATAACCGTGGAAGTAGTTTCAAGACTGATAAAAGCCAGTGAGGCACTTTCCTCCTTCACTCACTAGTGACAGAAAGAGAGAACTAGTGACTACTTCTCGTTTCCACTTCCAGTTCTTCCACTAACTTGCTATGTAACTGCAAGCAAGTAGCTAAACTTACTGTTCCTGTTCTTCTAGTTCATGTCTTGCGCACCCACGTGATTTAAATGGGATTGAAAATGTTGAATATTCCTAAAAGCCTTCTGGTGTTCTTGCTGTGCTCACATCAGCAACTGTAATTCAGGGATGAGCTGCTTAAAGCTGTGTAACCTGCGCGGAATCCCGGCAGGCTATTTTTTAAGGCAACTTTTGCTATGCATCTAGGGAAAAAAAAATCAAATGTGATGACATAAAGGCTTGAAAGATGAGCAATTTTTCCCAAGTTTCATGAAGACAGACAATTTGGGGCAGGAATCCTAGTGCTGTCACTGAAGGAATTCTTACAGGTGACAGAGTTAAGTGCCATTTTTGGAATGAGCTCCTTGGTGCCAGCTGTAGAAAACTGTATGGGATCAAAGCGTTGGTCTGGACCTGTTCCATCCATGAATAAGTAGTATGTCAAAAATAGTCTGCTGCAGTACTCTAAAATTAATTGAACTTTTGGATTAGACTCCAGCCTGCTGCCTCAACTGGGTGAACTGGAAAGCAGCCTGCGTTAACACAGTGAAAAGGACACATTTGTTGAAGTTGCAGAGAATCTGTATGGGGAAACGTGTATTGAAAGTTCCCTTTTTCAGGCAGGCTGTCCTCAGCTTAACCTATCATATTTTTAGTAGGCTTTGAGTAATGACATTGTGTACCATGTGTTCTTAGTGAATTCTGAGAAATGCAAGCTCTTGATGGGTAGTCCAATCTGATTTCTAAATAGTGTAGGGAATGATGAAATCAAACCTTTGTAAAAAATCCAGGTGAGACAATGAAGGAGTCAAGTAATGATACAGAATGAAGAAAAGGGTATTCTTGTCTCTATTACACTGATTAAAATAACCCAACATCTTTGAAGTTTATGGTTAAATGGCTTTGTTTTTCAGACAGGGATGACGCTGAATGAGCGATTTGGGATCCTGAAGGAGCAGAGAACTGCGCTGTCTCAGAACAAAGGCAGCCGCTTTGTAACAGTGGGCTAAGCTGGCACATGGACTTGGGCACTGATCCCACCGACCTGAGAACCTGAGATACAAGTGGGCAGAAGAACACGGCATATGTCACTGAAATTCTCCAGACATCTTGCTAAGATGGTGGCAGAGCTATCTCTCTTTATTACTTTTACTTTGAATGGTAAAAGACATGATGCCCTGAGGGAGAAAAAGTGGGAGTGGCACCATCACCTGGTTGGAAAATACTCTGTTGCCCAGCTGACGACAAGCACTGGATTTGGTTCATATCGCAATTGAAACACAAACAAGAATTCTAGAAGTTGTGGGTTTTTTTTCATTTAGGAGTGCTCAGTATCTGTTCTTTGGCCCCTCTGTTATGGTAATAAGACTGTGTAAGTGTTTCATCACAAACCCCATCTTAGGGACTGCCTATGAGCTCTCCCTTGGACTGCAGTTTGGCGCAGAGCCTCAGTCCATGGGTACTTTGGTAGCAATGTAGCGGCATTTTTCATGGGAGCATTGGTTCTGTACTTCTTTGTGCTTTTAAAGTTCCATTTTTTTCCTTCCTTGAAAACTAAATGTTTTGCATCCTCATTTTCACAAATAAAGCTGTTAGCTGAGACCCAAAATACGAAATTGGGATGGAGACTATTCTACCCTTACCCTTAAAAAAGTGGTTCAGATCGTATATCATATTGGAGGAGTACTGCAGAGGCAGTGTGAGAGTCATTTAGATTACAAATAGCTCAAGTTCATCTTCCTCTGTAAATGGGGTTTGTCTATCTCCTTTTTTTCTTAAGCTTTCTATTTCTTTTTGAAAGGTTTTTCACAAACTTAATGCAATAACTTACAATTTTTGAATAATTTCGCAGGAATAAATACAGCAGTTCGCAAGGAAGTATGGCAGAATTTCTTACCCTCCCAGACACAGGACTGTCATCCTGCATACCTTGCCCCAGAGAGTTTTTTCTGGCTCTTAGAAATAGCTGGAGGCAAGCAATCTAATGGCACTTGTTTGTGTATACCAAAGAGAGGTAAGATGTGAAGCTGATCTGAAGTGGTCAGGCATCTGGAAATTGGCTGAAATTGGGGAACATTGCTGGAGGAAAGGCCCTCGGTTTGCCAGCGTGTGCAAGGCATTAAGCAGGAGCATGTAGTCACTTGCTTTAAGCTTAGTTCTGTGCATCAGAACCTGCAGGAAGTAACAACCAGGGCCTCCTCAGTCTGAATTTATATAATCCCTAAAACAGAGGCACTTCAGAATTGCTTAACTGATGAGCTTAGTGCTGACCTATAGCAATGAGGTTTAGGTAGAGTCAGGTAAAAGAGTGGTTGTCCTGCTGCATCCGGGAACATTTACCGTGTTTGAAGCAGGTTTTAACTCCCTTTCGTGTTCTTGAAGAATTTACATTTGACTTCTGACAGAGTTTGTTTCCTTTTTATCTCAAATTCCAAGTTAACTAGCATATACTGGCAACTTAACCTTGAAGAGCATTTGACAGCAGAAGGGCTTTTTTTATGTATAGCAGTTTTCAAGTCAGAGTGCACTCTGATGCTATATAGTACTTAAACCCTTATTTTTAATGTTGAAAAATAGACCTTAGCAGAAGCAAACTAAACTTAATGGTGTTAAGGTTTTGTTCTCAATTATTAGTAGGAATTTAAAAAAAAACTGTCCCACTGTTAGAATTTGAGTAGATAGTGTTGTCAGTCATCCTGTTCCAGTGTATACATTTTCCATGTGCCAGGATGCAACAAAAAAATTCTTTTGCATCAACATAGATGCAAAACATTGATGCAATGCATCAAAAAAAATGCTAGTTTGTATTTAATGAGAAGATGCTTTACACTGTACTTTTTGGTATTTTTTGGAGAAGTTATTACATTTGATCTATTCTGAAGCTGTTAATTTTTTTTTTTTAATAAAAGGTTACAGGTTTCATACTGTCTTGTTCCTGTTATAACCACCTGGGCAATACTTTGGTTATGTGAATTTTCTGCTAGTGTTCAAAGGGTTCTTACTGATGAAATTTTTATTAAATGTTCTGAAGAGCACAGCAAAAAGCAGCCTGATCTAGAGGGGGCTCCTACTCATTGCCCAGCCTAACACCCTGACAACTGAGCGCTTCTTGGAGTGGCACTCGTGCATTTAAATGTGTCAGCTGCTAATGCATGTTTCATGTCTCATGTAGTGGTTTGGTGTGATCAGAGTGCCAGGTGTGTCAGCCCAAGCGCTGGTTGTTGCTGTGACATGTCCTGCTAGTGAGGAGTCGCTGTCACTTAAATCCTGTGCTACAGGAACATCCTGAGCAGCCACCGCCTGGCAGTGCTGTGCTGGCAGGAGGCACGAACAGTGGAAATGCTGCTACAAATTGGTGGTGGAGTTAAAAATACTGCCTGTAAACATATTTGCTAAGGTATTGATTACGGTGAGTGTCTTGGCACCTGCTTATCTACAGTCTTTGCTCTTGGTTTGTCAGCTGCTGCTGCTGTCTGGCAGTGTTAAGACACACAGCGGGCCCAGTGGAAGCAGCAGAGCAAGATGGCATTTATGGCATTTATTAAGATGTTGCAAAGAGCGTGACCTCATAAGGATCGATGACATTACGTTAATAAACGTGAAGCGGTTGCTGCTTTTCCCACCTGGTTGGGATCTGTGCGCCCTATCCTTGGTTTCCTGCCGGAAAGGGTCTGACACCCAGCAGCGGTGATCGGTGCTCGCCCAAAAACCAACCTGTGACCTCCCACCTTGGCAGGTAAACTAGATTTTTTTAACAATTCAGCAGGTGTACAGCCATGTCAGGGGGAGGTGAGCTCCAGGCTTCCCCAGGGCGAGAGGGGAAAACCAGCCCCGAAAAAAAAGGACGATTCGGGTTAATTAAATATTGACGCGAAGCCCCGCGCGGTCCCTGCGCCCACCGGGCGGCGGCCGCGCATGCGCAGGGACGGCCCGCGCTGTCATGCGCCGTCGGGCGGGCCGTGGCGGGGAAATGGCGGCGCCGGAGGGCGGCTGTGCCGCGATGCCCGCGGCTTGTCCCGCTCCGCCCGGGCCCTCGGTCCCCGGCTCCTGGAGCCGCTCCTTGGACCGAGCCCTGGAAGAAGCGGCGGCCAGCGGAGCTCTCAGTTTGAGCGGCAGGAAGCTCCGGGACTACCCGCGGGCCAGCGCCGCCAACCACGATCTCAGCGACACCACCCAGGCTGGTGAGGGACGGGGCGTGAGGGGGGCGAGGCGGCCGGGGACGGGGCAGGGGCTCCTCGGAGAGGGGCTGGGGGAGGCTGCCTGTGCAGGAGGGAGTCTGAGGTGACCGATTTGCTGTCTCCGTCCCTTGGAGCCGGTTTCGTCTCCGCCGCCCTTCCTCTCCTCGGCTGAGGCAGGATGGAGGAGCTGTGGCAGGGTTCTCTTTCCGTTGCCCGTCTGATGAGATCCCTCCCGTTTATTTGCTTGTATTTCTTTATCACCTCCGCTCTGAAGTGCTGCTCTTATCGGGGACTGTTTTAAAAAGAGTTGTAAGGTTTTTCTCAGTATTGCTGCTCGTTGCTGTGGGTTTAGCCAGCCCTGTTCTTGGGCTGATGTATCTATATGTGAGTGTGTGTACATGCACATAATCTCCTATCCTGGGCTGATGACAGGGGAAACCAGTTTTCGAAGAAGGGCCGTCAGGTGTGCATATCCTAAAGACAACAATTTCTTATAAGCTCTGTAAGCTCTTATGCTTCTATTATTGTAGTTTGAGACAGCCATAAAAAAGATACGAAAGGCACTGTAATCATAAGCACATCCCTTTCCTTTCTTGCTCCTGTATAATAAGGATTTAAGGATATTAAGAATATAAGGTATAGTAACCAATAGGGTTGTTTTTATCTCTCTGCTCCTCAAATATATTCATAACAGTAGTCCAAAAAGGTACACAAGCAAAAACATGTTTGTGGAGTGTGTTTACATGTTATTGTATTAAATAGAGAGATGGGACTTGGGGAACTATGAGAGTTTGTGCAGGATGTGCAGTTTTCTCAATGCGTTATATAGAGCAGACTTAATTGATGTTTATTTTGATTGTTCAGTTCTATTAGTGAAGTTAAAGTAGTTTTAAAAGGTGTCAGTGGGTCATTTGTTTGTAGCTTTGATTGATTCTGATTCAGTCAGATTTCTTTTAGTGTTCTGTGTTGAGTTGTAGCTTGAAAGTTTAGAAATGAACTTCAAACATCACTTTTTTTCCCAAGCTACCACATTTGCTGGTGTGTTGGTTACACTGTCAGTCATTCAAAATGGAGCCTCCTTTAAAATGGTCTGATTTCTGTCCTGTAACAGCCTATTTATGCAAAAATCTGTCACTAATTAAAAAAAAACACCCATGAAAACCCAAGCAAACCTGGAGGTAACTGTGGTTTGCTTGACCTGAACACATCTATAAATAGAAAAGACTTCATGTTGGGGTATAACTTTTTTTTTCTGTTCCAGGGGTTTTGTACAGATGCAGTTTCACAATGAGTGTGTAGTGGTTAATCCACAAGCAAATGCAGCACACACGTTTGTGAGGGGTTTGGGCTTTTTGTTTATAACACTATTCATTTACTGTACTCTTAAACAATTTGTGGGAATTCTTGTTTCCACCAAGGTTCCCATCTATTGTGATGAATATTTGCATTGTAATTGTTCAAGAAGCATTAAATGCTAATAAGTGGCAGTGCATGCCATACACTTTTGTGCATTTATCATTACAATGAACCTTAGAAAAAAGCTAGAACTGTTCTTAAGTTGTAAGCAGCAAAGCTTATTGTGCGTGTGTGTGTGGGGGGAC
Organism: Pseudotriccus pelzelni; assembly: GCA_035584735.1. Classification (NCBI taxonomy): domain Eukaryota; kingdom Metazoa; phylum Chordata; class Aves; order Passeriformes; family Tyrannidae; genus Pseudotriccus; species Pseudotriccus pelzelni. The sequence goes on along the minus strand of JAWMRA010000009.1, from coordinate 9,691,140 downwards.
ATTCTGTTTAAATTCTCTGTTTTGGAGGCTGCTGTGAATAACTTCATCTTGTGCCCTTTATTTAGCATGGTCAGTTCTATGACTTTTTTGTTTGAATAAGGCTGAGCAGTGGCAAAAAAAAATCCACGCAAGCATTTCTGACCCCCAGTTTTTCATTTGAGTGCTCAGCTCCAAACTTAATCCACTTCTTTCCCCACATGGGTTTCTTGTGAAATTATTTTCTGCAATTCTTTTGTATGGGAGTAGCCACAAAAGAGTATGTTAGAATGTGTATGTGTGTTAGGTGTTACAAACACTTAAAATAAGCACTTTAAACAAACCCCCCCAGCCTGTAGACTCCCAAGTGCCTTCCTGCATGCCACATGTGCCACAAAGACTCCAAGCGCACGAGGTCTGTGTTTCACAAACATCATTGGAATTACTCCCAAACTGCAGAACTGAAGATGAAACAAGGGATGTGCAAACCTTCCTCTCCTTCTGTGCCTGAATAGGCACCTCTTCGGTGTGGGTCATGTTGCAGTGGTACAGCTCATCCCCATTCTTGTGGTAATAAGAGTAATTGCGTGTCACTGTAACCACATCGATGCTTGGGGATGTGATTCATTCCCACCTCCTCATTAATGTAACTATCCTGCCGGAAAAGCACCCTCAAGCCTTAACAGATTCACTGGCCTTGCCTGGAAGCCGCGGTTAACGCGGGTGAACCAGCAAAGAGGGTCAGTAGGAACGGGGTGCTAGAGATTAGAGGCTTGATTGAGTTTAGCTGGGTGCTCTGTGCGGATTTTGAGCTTGGTGATGAATGATATCAACCATAAGGTGCATTTTCAGATGTTAAATCGATGGGAAGGTCACATTGCTTTGGGTCTTTTAAGGGTTCAGATTTGACTAATACCAATCCTGGTGCTCAAGCTATAATAGCTTCTACGTACCATTCTTAACCTCTCGCTAAACAGACATCAGAGCCAAGTTTATGATGGGGTAATTTGACTTTGGAAAAATATTGGATAGGCAGATCACAGAATCATAGACTATTTTAAGGTGGAAGGAGCCTATAGGAATCATGAGCCCAAATTGCTGCCCCTGGCAAGACTACCTAGAGGGAAACCAGGTCAGGTTTGCTGGACTTTCATTCTTGAAGTTAGTATAGTATTTGTTTTAGGCATCAGTGGAAAAATTAGGTTCCTCATTAATCACTTGCCTTGGTCACTAAACTTCTCAGTGGAAAGTGGTTTCTCTAATGATGTCAGAGCCTCAGCTGCCCTGGGCACAGGCACCCTCCAGATGAAGACCCACATGTGGCTTTTTAAAACAAGATCAGTGCTCAAGGTTATTCTAAGAACTGAGCAGGTAACTTCAGCAGGCAGTAAAGTGTCAGTGAGTTTCTGGTTGTTTTGTGTTTGAATTTTGAATTGGGATCACATAGTATAAAATCAAATGGAAGGTGGGAATTGTGCTTGAGAGCTTTGGAATGGATTGGTGGGAAGGTGACTCCCTATAGGGTGTGATGCAGTCGCCCATCTAACATTCTTGTACGTGGGGGATGGTTCATGTACAAGAAAGGCAGGGTAGTAATAACTGGTAACTTAGACACTGAAAGAGTATCTCATCCCTTTGTGTTCCTCCCTTACAACTTAATTGGAATTTTAGGAAGTGACTCAGGCTTGCAAAGCTCATTGATGATGAAGAGTGAGCAAGCTTCATTATCACATGGAGGATGTGCTTCTCTTTTTCTTTCACATTCTTTCATTTGACAGGCATTATCTCTACCCATTTTATCTGGGTTGAGTTACAAACCATCTGCTCATTCCACTGTTGTTCTCAGCCAGGGAATAGGAAGAGGAAGGGCTATAAACCACCTGAGTTAAATACGAAAGGAAGCACGGTTGCATTTTGCCAGCGTTAATGTGGACTGTGATGTCATTATTTGACAGCATTCCCAGTGGCCTAAAGCATACATTGAGCAGAAAAGTTATTTTTCAAACCCTCCATGACAGCTGTAATTACCTAAACTGCTCACTGTCTCCATTTTTAAAGGAGAAAATGGGAATATGTGGGTTTATGCGATAAAAGAAATGGCTGTTTTATGGAAATGAACTAGTAAGATAATTACATGCAGCTCACTATGTCTTGTTTCTGGAATACATTAATAGTGAAAAAAGAAAGAATAAAACTGTCTGCTGTTCCTTTTGAATGACTTTGCCAATAAGGTATCTCTGTAGTTTTGAGATGCAGCTCTCCACAGAAATGGTAAAGTCTGACCATAGTGTCAATATAATTTCTATATGCTAAGTGCTTGCATGCATCTAGAAGGTCTACAGTGACTCTATGAGTGTTCTGCAGTAAAGAGTCTCACTGGTATTTTTGTTTTCCTGCCAGAAGTTCAGCTGATACTGCCTGATGAAATGTAAAACAGCTCTGGAAGTGGAGCATGGCTCATACAGCAGTAGCCCTGTTTCTCAGCATTTGTTCTTAAAGCCACAAAAGTAGAATCCAAACCAGACTAAAATTAAATAATCATTTGTGAAAAAACCACTTCAGGTTACTGCATCTTGAATGTAATTTTATTATGATCTATAAGATAACTTGGAAGGAAGTGGGTTTGGTGCTTAAGTCTCAGGCTATTTGTCAGCAGAGTTTACAGTGTTGGTAGTTAGATTGCCTAAAGTTTCACTTTTAAACATTTGGAATGGACCCAAATGTCCTTAGGGTTGTTCAGAGTCTTTTACTGGCATTTGTGTACTTGTCTCTACCCTTACTGTCCAGAGGTTCTAGTAGCTGTGAGAGCGGGAAGGAATGAGGATGACAACTTTTCCCCAAACTTTATAGTCCAACTTGTTCCATTCAGTTGTATTTTTTAGTCTTAGCTCCTACTTGTGTCAATCCCTTTTTAATTTGATTATTGCTCGCTCTTGTTTCCCTTCTTGTTATGTTTCTGCTATTGAAAAGTCTCGATCTTGTGTGTTCTGTGCATAAATACTGGCTGTTCTTAGTGTAGGCTGATGGAATTGTCTGAGAGTGGTACTTTGCTAAGCTGGTAAATTGAGGTCAGTTCTCTTGCCTTTTTTTTTTTGTTGTTACCCTCGAAGCGCCACGAGCAGTGGGCTGCTGTAGTTTATGGTTCGGTTTTTTTGGATGTGTTGGGTTTTGATGGAGACCTGAGGCCTTGCAGCAAGGCTTAACTCTTCTTGGCACACAGGCAGTCTTTTTGCCTCATGTTTTATGGCAGCTGGGAATCTGAGTTTGTAGTCTAATCCTTGTGGCAATAAAAGTAATACGTGACATTCAGAATGCCTCTGTTACCTTTCAAAACAAACAGTAAAGTCTCACAATCAAACTTTAACAACCGTTGAGTTCTAATTGGTGTTGCATGTTTCCAATTACTTCCCTAGTCTTCCATTTCTTGTCTCCATCGTGATCAAATTTATTTTTTAATACTGTTTTGTCTGCAAACACACTTGCAGTTATATTTTTGGGAAATAACTAGCTACATAAAAAGTGAGGAGGGAACGAGCTGATAGGTCAATATATTAAGTCCTGCCGTCACACGAAAGACAAATTAGAATTTAGGAAAAAAGGAAATGTCTGTGTTTCTCTCATGGTGTTTCCAGCCCTGTTCTGCTGTGTCTATACCTGTGCGTGGAGGTAGCACATTTATATTGGTTAAGTACTCCCCGAAGTCAGGCATGAATACATGGCCTGATGTGATCCAAGTTCTGTGCTGATGCCAAAAGGGGAAGTTCTGTCTTCATCTCCTGCTGCACAGTCAACACCAGCAATCACAGTGCCTTCCAGCAAGCTGTTTGGTACTTGTCTGGCTGAGGGCTCAGCCAATAACTACTTGGATCAAATCCTTGGACAGCTCACTGTGTTTCCTTGTGTGCCTGAGTGCCAGCAAACAGAAAGGGTGGAAGGTCTGTATGGGTGATGAGAATGAGAGGGTCTGTTTTGGCAGATGCATAAGCCTGGATTGACTTGCATACATCGTGAAATCACACCTCTATTTTGTAACCTTTTACCACTGACCTGCTGTACATTTGGTAATTATTTTCTGTGAAACAATGTGCTGGCCTTTGAGTCAGTGAGCTTAGGAATTTTTTCTTTTACAATAGGGCTTGCAGAGTTGAATTTCATTCAGTGAAACTTTACTGCTGACAGATTTGGATCTCATGATTTCATTTGGCAAAATACATTATTTTATGTAAGTAATTTTAAACTGATGGTTTAGGTTTAGATTTAGAATGCAGTAGATGTAATTAGTTTATTCAGTAGAAGAACCAGCAGTAAAGAATTAGTTACAACAAACACTGCAAACTGTGTAGCATGTGTTAAAAATAAAATTACATGGTAGCTAACAAAAAGGCTGTAACTCAATTCAGGGGTTCTTCTCTCTTTGATAACTAATCAGGCTTGGATCTCATGGTTTCCAATGTTGGGAAAACAACTTGAATGATTTGCAGTTGTGTATTTAGCTGAAGCCATGAGCTGTGCAGGGTGCTTTCTTCTGCTGTGACCCCTCTGCAAAGTGGAGGGGTGGAAACCCATTCATGTTACAAGTGTCTTGGTGGTGAGATTTGTCAGTGCATTGAAGTATTGCTTTCGTTCTCTGAATTACAGATACCTGGAGAAGATACAAAGGGTAAGACACTGTGGTCTTTTCCTTACAGGATTGTTTTGCCCAAGTTAGTACTTCTGTGTATGTGCAGGAATAGGGTTTATTTTTCACTTTGAAATCCCCCAAACTGTCTCAATAGTCCTTTACTTCAGCCTCCCTTACCATTCTACACTACAAACTGCTGCTTTCACTGATAGAGCCCAGAAGTCTCTCTAGAGTGAGACTTCATTTTGTTCTCTCCAAAATGAGGATATGCCAAAAAACCCCAACTTGCTGTGCAGCCCAAGTGTTGGCTGCTGGAACATATGGTTTGTAACCACAGTGAGCTCTGTGCAGAGGGCAGCAGAATTAGGGAGCATCTATTCAGTTCCACCCGCCACAGAGAGACATTGTTCAATGACCCATGTGAATTTTAGTCTCTTTATTCAGCTTATTGTTGAAACTTAGCTTTGAATGCAGGAATGTGTTAATGTTGCCTTGGGCTTTTGGGTAGTGCTCCAGACTATTGAAAAGGTTTGAAACACTATTTTTCATGTAATCTCTGTGAAGTAAAGCAAGTCATTTTATACGTATGAAGCCTGGAGTGGTACAACATTTGAAAGCATTTGCTGATTTGCAGTACCAAAATTCAAAATACTGAGTGCTGGAACTTTTAGGCAACCAAACTATTTCAGTTTCATTATTTTTATTATTTTTCAGTGTAGCTCTTGATACAATCAGGTGCCTTGGTGACTTCGCAGGAGTACTGGAAATCAAGCCCAACATTTAGAAAAATGGAAATATGTGATTAATTACTACCTTTGGAACGATTAATTTAGAAGATTTGCTTAGCATTATGCAGGAAATATGTGGCACTGACAGCATGCAATCTGTTTTTCCAAAGCAGCATTTACCACCTTTCAGGTTAACCATCCCTTTTTCTTTCTATAATTTCTTGGGCTTTTTCCCCCTAATGTTTTTTTCAACAGCACTCTCTTTGATAACACTGTTACTGTGATCAGTCCTGATTCCTAGAGTAATTTCACCTTGGCTGAAAAAAATCTACTTGAACAGAAAAATCTTGAAGAAAATGAAAAGTGGTACGTGGTTGTTAATTAAAGACGTATGGACAAGTAGATATGCACAGGAAATGAGCGATTAAAGTTATGTGGGCACCTCTGATGACAGACTATACTGTCTGTGTGCTTGATTCAGCAGCATTACATAAGATTTTAATTGAGTTTTCTCTGTACAGAATGTCAGTGTGTCTTCCAGGTTACTTTCCTAATTCTGAATTCTAAATTCAGGCTGAATTTTAGTCAGAGATGCAGGCTGAATTTTCTAGGTTCTGTTCCATCCGTGTGACTCATCAATTCAAACCTTTACGTCCATCAGGTTTCTCTGACGTGACCCAACAAGATAGGAGGAGGTTGTCATTCCCTGGAACCTGTTTGCAGAGCGGGATGCTGTACCTCCGAGTTGTTCAGATGTTTGAGGGCAGAGGAGTGGTGGTGTGAGCAGGTTTTGGGTTCTGCAGCTGGGTGTTATGGACGGGGTTGTGCTCGACCAGATTGGAGTTCCTCCCTGTGTTCGTGTCATATTTCTTGTTCCCAGCAATACGTTCTCAGTTCTGTCTCTTCTGCCCCCAATTTTTATTTCCCCATCTCCTTCATCCCAGTTTTCATGTCTTAACCTCTTGTCCTTTTCTCATTAATCTTGCCCTCTCTCAAGTGCCTCTCTCACTGCCAACTCCATTCTTCTCATCCAAGTTGTTAGGACAATAAAAAAAGGAATAACTGGTATCCTGACATTTGGGAGAAAATTCCTTTTAAATCCAAGGAGAACATTAATTTTAGGGTGCTGATGAGACAAGTAGTAATTTAAACTTGCTTAAATAATTCTTACCATTATTTATGGTCATATATATTACCCCTTAGTTCGGTCATAGACCAAGCAAGGCTTTTACTGGTCTTTGAGCTGGTGTCATTCACTCTGTTCTCTGGGAGTAAGAGAGTCACTGAGCACAAAAGTACCGGGACAATTGGGAGCTTGTCATTACATTGGCTCCAAGCTCAGCTGTGGAATAAATGTTTTTGTAGAGGGCCACAACTGAATGTGGTCAGGAGCCATAAAATATCTGCTATTTCCTTTTGGGGGAGATTTGTGCTTAGCAAGGTAAAAAAATTATCTTTGGAACCCATCTATGCTAAAACAGCAGGCTGATCCTTCGAGCTGTAGACTTGTTGCAAATATGTAAGTCTTATATGTTGCATGGCTCTGCTCTGCTGTATGCAAATCATATCACATCATTCAGGAGATTGTTATAATTACCATCAAAAGTTATAGTGTGGAAAGTCCAGGAGCTTTGCTGTGGGTGCCTTTCACTGGTGTTCAGCTCAGAACTGGCTTTTCCTTCTGAGCATGGTGAAGGAAATCACACACACACACATTTCTAGTGCACGTGATTTGACTCTGAGTTATGTAACTGAGTAATACAGATGTAATATTGTAAACATCTGCCATCTCTGCTTTCACAGATATGGTAAAATGAGAAGTGCATCTGTTAAGTTCTTTCTGTCATTGTTACTGCAGTGCAGTTTCTGTTCACAGCCCGGGTAGTGCCTTGTAGAGGTTAAGAAATAAATCTGTGGAAGCTCCATTTCAATAACATGTTATCAGTTTGAAATGAGACTATTTAAATAGCTTTTCACATTGAAATAAAAGATTATTTTGCTCATATTCCTTTTACTTAAAACACATTTTTCCTCTTTGGATAGGTAAAACAAAAGGCAAAAATAGATTTTCATCAATAATGCAATTGTTGCCACAATGCTGCCAGATTTGCAGTATATAAGTGGGAAAAACACTTTCACCGTTTTAATTAATAATCAATATTATTTCCATCTAATTAGATTTTCAGACAGAAATGTGATTATTTTTTTAATTTTATTTTTTAAAACTGACTGAATACTTCCCATATGATGCAGTTCTTTACAATTCTTTACCATGTTGAATGTATGATAAATGGAGATACAAGGGGTTTTTAGAGGCAGGCATTGCAAGCTGTATGAGTGGGTTTTGGTGTAATTTGAATGAGGTGGTGTCCCTTCTCTTTTTTGGAATGGATTTCCTCTTCTCATGCATGGCTACAGCTCGTCCCTGGGGCTTTCTCAGTACAGTGATGAGAAACGTATCTGGTATGTGACAGTTGTTAGGGATTGCAAAAACGAAAAAACAAACAAAAAGACCTGAGTAGAATCCTGAGAGTTTCTGTTCTCCAAACCAGGCTGGCCTGGGCAGCCACTTCGCTCTTGGAGAAACTGTTTGGACTTCTGTTTTCCTCAGCTGGAGGGAGATATTCCAGTCTGCTAAACACTGGTGTCTCATTTTTAATCGCATTAGAAGAAAGTGTGTTCGTACTTACATTATGCTTTTTAGATTTGCCTATTCTTTTTCCATTCTCTGTTTTAGACCATAAAGAAATCCTCCTACCACTGCATTTCCCATCTCTTTGCATCTTGCTTTCTCCTCTTGGTGTGGTCCATCTGCATCCTCGCTGTGTGCAGGGCGATACATCCTCATGTCAGAGGCAACTTGTTTAGTGGATTGTTTTACTTCTCAGGCAAAATCGTATCATTTTAAAGCCAGAAAACAGTTTGTGCCTTGTGAAGAGAGGAGGAAAAGAGGAGTTGTAGGCCATCCATCTTAGGTGGGGGACTTGTGTTTAATTGTTTGTCTAGTTTTATATTGCACATAGACCAAATTTGTTGAAAGAGGTTTTTTCATATGTCTTTGTATTTATTTCCATGCCAGAGGGTTTGAGGCTTATGTGACTTCAGAAATGACAGTAGAGGAGGAACAGAGGATGTTGACAGCTGTAAAGCTGGTGACATCTTCTCTGATAAGCAAAACCAGTTTGTGGTGTTCTGGAGATCTTTATTCATAAAACTTACTCAACCTACCTGTGACAGGTAAATCTGTGATGAGAAGAAAGATTAATAAACAAGAGTTTAAGGTGTATGTGTGTGTGTGTTAATTGTAAATGTAACTTTAATTCTGCCTCACACCTGTAGCATCAGTATAACTTCTCTGTAACGAACTCTGTTTCACTCCAGCTGCCCAAGAGTTTTCTTCGTGCTACTTGCTATGTGACAGCTTTTCCATGTAGCTCTTGTGACGGAAGAGTCATTCTTGCTTTATTGTTGGTGTTAATATTTTCAGGGGATGTCAAACTCCACTGTCAAATTTTCATTTCCAGAAGTTTTAGTCATTTTATGGCATCTTGTCTTAAGATCCTGCACCCTCACTATCTTCCTCTGCATCAGTGAAATGCAGTGCTCTCTTTTGTGTAATATTTCTTGTCACAGTTGCAACAGTTGTTTCTTCTTTAGCTGTAGGTGTAGTTTCATAGAGATGAGAGATTCTTATTTGTAAAGAATGTTAAATATTATCAGGTGAAATAGAAACTAAAATGTTCTTATTTTTAAATATGTTTTATGGTGAGACTTTTCACAAGTTTCTCATTCGTACTTTATAGTAGCCTGAGGAGTTTTAGTTTAATTTTTTTAGAAGTAGAGATGCATTTCTGTACTTCTAGTGATCTTGGGATGGATTTTCTTCATCATATTGTACTTACAGTACTGAGATCTTTCAGGGCAAGAGAAGTATTCAGTACTGCCACTGTTGTTAATGCTTTATCATAATTTTTCTTTTTGCATAACTTCAAATACCCTGCTTGACTCACATTTTCCTGCCCTTAGTGCTTTCATTTTGCTGATCGCTTCCATATTTATACTGAAGCTAAATTAATCTTTTAATGCTGTGCCATTTTTATAAGGAATTTCAAAAGTTGCATATCAGGGCCAATTATTTTCAGTGTATAACCAACCCTTCCATTCTTCAGTGTGATTCATTGGCTTATTTGCAATTCAATGAATATCAAATCTGTAATTTCAGGACCCTTAAGTTTTCCAGCACTTTTGCTGCATCAAAGCCCTTCTCTCTTATCTCCCCACGCCTTGTGCAGATTTCTGAAAGTTGTTCAATTATTTCCATGAAGTCTATTGGTTAAAATCCAGAGAGTGATTGTTGCAGAGGGACTATTTTCTGTTTGGGGTTGGATTTCTTAGGGATTTTTTTTGCAGTGCTCTGACTACTAGTTTACCTCCTGTTCACCCAAGCTGAAGGCTGTTGTCCCTCTTTGTGCTCAAGCCTGTTCTTCTAGTGATGTTTTGGGAAAAATAAATGGATTGAATAAATATCAAACATATACCTTCAACAATAGCTATAATTTTTAATAAGAAAAAATAGTAGATGGATCCAGAGGTTTGCATATGCAGTTAGAATCTGGCAGCAGTTTTAGCTCCATTTTCAAAGCTTTTTTTCATGTCTTTTACTTTAAAATTATTCTTTTTGAGAGCTGATTTTTTTTTAGTTGAGTAATTCCTTTTGTGCCCGAAGGAACTTTATCTAGGGGGGGCTGGGGAGGGACGACTTCATCTACTGCACACTTCCCTCACTGCTAACTTTGTGAAACAGCCTTGGAAAATGAAACCCTGCTCTGCTGGAACACAGTCAAGTATTCCATGAGCAGCGGGCAGTGTCGAGTTGCAGAGGAGCAGCCGAACGCTCTCAGACATCTCGAGTGTCGTGCTTGTGTCTCTGTTGTTAGTGTGGGTGAGGCAGCTTCTCTTGTAACTTGGACATTTTTCCAGTTGAAATTCTTACACGTTTGCAAATGAACACTTTTTAAATTAAGGTTTTATACACACGTAGAGCTGTAAAAATACGAGCAGTTGAAATAGTCGTTGTGAAACGGAGTAACAGAGATCTTGGGAAATGGAATTCTCGTTGTTGTGCAGTATGGGCAGTTGCCATGCAGCTTTTCTTCTGTGGCTCAGTGTTTGTCAAGAATTCTCCTGGCAAGGGCAAAAAGCTTTCATTCTCTTTGATTTGCGCTGGTGTAGATGAGAGTTGTCACATGCAGAAAATGAATGTTTCACCGAAGGAGCTGGAGGGATAGAGCCAATCAGCCAAAAACTCTCAAAGTGACTGCTGCATTTTGAGATTAATTTTCATCAGAGCCTTTAAGGAGCAATATTTAGTGTTAAACCTCAACTTAAGCCTTTTCCTGAATAGGAATCACTTTGGTTTGGATTTGAAAAAAAAATTGTTTTCATGTGTGGTCAGATCAGTTTGCATTTTTGTTTTATGTGTTTGCTTCCAGCATTCATAACGGGGCTTTTTTTGTGAAAAGATTTATATACAATTCACCTCAAATACTAATTTGAGAATATAACAATCATTTTGATAGCCTTGCTACTAGTTTTTAGCAAGCGTAGTTGTCAAGAAAGTGAAGATGTATGAAATGGTGACCGCCAGTTCTGTAGCCCTTGATCCCTGGTAATGTCTGCATGGTGTGTTTTTGACTGAAGGTGACTTTTATGGTTTCCAGATTCAAAATTTATTTCGTATTTTGAGCGTATGTTTTGGCAATTGCTGTCATTTATCTCCTCATTTGGCTGTTCTCTCTGTTTGATATGGGATATTTTCCATACATATCCTATACTGTTGTTTTATTTCTTGACACTAAAATGGCTTGTACTGCACAGATGACTTGGTAAGACTCCATCTCTTTTTCTAGAATTCTGGCAATAATTGTCCTATTGAAATTGAAACTCTTCTTGTGTAAAGTGTAACAGGCTTTTTTTGTTAGGGATGATGTCAGCATGAGAGATGGCCTCAAGGAGCCATTAAAAGAACATAGGACTTTTGACTGTTGGGCTTTATTGACTTTTCTCCTCAGTAAAATACAGTTCTGTGGAAGACAGATCAGTGTCTGCAGTGGTATGAGACATATTTGGTGACTTTACTGTGCATTCTGATGAAGCTGTGTCTGAGTGCCATAAATACGGAGCCACTCTATTAAGAGCGTCAGAGAAATGCAGTAATAACAGGCATAAAATTTTATAGAAATGCTTGCCTTTCTCTGAGAGTAATTGGCCTTTTTATGTGAAATTACTCACTTTGCTTTCTAGGACCTTTGAATTTTCAGTTCTGGTTTGTGCTGGTTTGTTTCTAACTCTGCCCTTATGACATTTCTGAAATGTATTCACAGCTAACATTATCTTTTTATTGTCTGTCCACGTATTGCTGACCTTAATATATCATTCTATTTAAACTGTTTGTGGGGGAAAAGGGAGTAAGGTAATGCATTTCAAAGTGAGTGGTGAAAGAATTAGGGGGAATATGCAAAACGAACGTGAAAATTGGTAAATAGCAGCTGTTATATCAGCTGACATATTTACATGTGAAAATACTTGCAGATGGAGAATTTTATGTCCAATATTAAGATGAATTGAAATGAAATAAAATAAATAGATGAATGGTGAAAATACGAAGTTTTTGGAGGTTGCATTTCACTTTTCCAACCCTCCTGACCAACATACTCCTCCTGCCTTTATTCCATGACACGTCTCCATCCCCAGGTTATAGTTTAGTCTCAGAGCCATTGGAATTGCTGAATATACGAGATATATTAAAAACAAGATAAAAACTATGTAGTAAGTGACTTGACATTCAAATTCAGCATTCCAACTTGAGCCTGCAATAGAATGTCTTGAACTGAACTTTAATGAAGTCTGAGTATAGTTTGAGGAGACACTGTCCCTCAGGTTGTAGAAGTTGCAGCCCTTTGCCACATTCGTGCCTGTTCCAGTGCAGCAGCTCATCTCTCCTTTGCACTGTAAACCAGACCACTAAGAACAAGTAGCTGTAAGTTATGAACTGACAGCCAGGTTAATTCTGCCCCTGTGAACATGAGAAGTTATACTCGAGTCTGGAATTGTCTGTTTTCTTGAAGTATTCATAGGAAAGTGAAGGGATGTGAAAGAAAATGAGGAATTGTGAGAGTCCATACAAGGGAGTATGTTGATATTTTTGATGGGAGTATTCCATATACTGGTATTCATTCTGCATGAGCCTGAGCACGAACACTGCAAAAGACAGATGTCTTAGATAAAAACAGATGATGAAGAAATACAGGAGAGGTGAATTTCATTTTGTGTGTGCTGTGATCGAGGGCCTGAATCAAAGCAGCAAATCTGAACCATGTTGTGATTCTAAGTGATGGTGTTGCAGTGAGACATTTACAAAATGAGCTTGATCTCCTTTGTTTTAGCCAAGATAGTTCCTTTAATGCTAGAAGAAAATGGACTGCTTAAGTAACGAGTACTTTGATCTGATTCAATTCAAAGTAATGTCTGCTTAGGAAATCCTGATGAAAGATCTTATTTCAAAAGTTTTCTTCTCCTCTGTCTTTTACTCAACCTTTTTGTAAAGGCAGAACTTCAACTTGTTTGTCATTGTGCGGATAACAGCTACTCTAAGGAAATTGCTGCCAGAGGAAGTCACTGCCCTCAAATATCCACTACAGACAGTTCATGTAAGTCCTCCCCAGATCAGCTTCAGGCAAAATTTGCAAGAGTAGTTTAAACAACTTCAGAAATCATGTGAGCTAACTTGACGGTTTTTCTGCCTGATGAGAACTGGGAAATGCTCACACAAGCGTTGCAGAATCCGTAGCTCACAGCAAAGGGATGGGGAGGAGGATCCGGTAGAGGGGATAACTTTAAACCAGAGAAGTCGGATCCCAGAGGGTGGGATCTCCAAGGCTTTCAGATACAATTTCATCCTGTCTTTATTACACTAGAATAAAAGGCTGGACATGCAGGTTTCATGCTATGATTTGACTTTTCGGTTTTATTTATTAGTTTTAAATGACCAAAGGAGTACATTTGGGTCAAACCAAAATAGCTTCCTTTAAAGCAGTGTTATCAATGAAGGGCTGTGTGCTGCTTTACCAGCTCTGTAGATGTAGTCCAGAGGCTGCTTTCCTTGGAGATAAATACTGTGTGTATTTATGTTTTGCACAAAAAACCCCAGGGACCTGCAATGCAGGCCAGTAGGAAGTGAGCTTCCCCCATTTAACTGGTGAGCTGAGACTCTGCTTCGTTTCCTCAGTGTTGGATCTTTTGTGACATTTATTCTCCAACTTTCACTTAGTTTAATTTGTTTGGCTTTAAGTTTTAGGGCTGTTTGCAAGAGAATCCTGATTGTGCTGTTGGCTGGGTGCCAGGTTTAGTGAAGAAAAGGGAATGAAATTGCTGGAAGAGAGCAGAGCATATGTAAAAATTTCTTTAACCGCAAACCCCATGTGAAGGGGCTCAAATTAGTTCCTGTTTTGAAACAAATTTCCACTTTGCATCATCTCTGCTGTGGCACTACATGAGTTGCAGTTTGTATTCTGTGTGCAATCTGTCCTGTTGTTTACTGACCGGTCATAAGGCCCAGCTGGCAGGTCATATGACTTCCTTCTGCCTCCTTTCTAAAGCTTTTGAATTCCTCTCCCTGCTCATCTGCAAAGTGGTTTCATCTCGTTCCTGAAGTGTTTACTTCTCTCCATCGTGTGCCATCCTTAAAATACTGTGCCATGCACACAAGGACATGCCATGTCCACAGGTATGTGTCCATAATGAGCAAAACTTGGGAATAAATCCCTGATCATAACCCTGTATTTGCTACTCTGAAAAGACCTATTTATTAGAAGTGTGTGTGAGTTAAGGAACAAAAAAAGGTGCAGCTTCATGGCTGGTATTAACCCTCGTCTAATTCCCAGCTACTGCCAAAACTCATGATCTCTCTCTTCCCCACACATCTTCATCCTCTCGCTTGTATTGATGGTAGAGATCACACAACAGCAGCGTGGATTGGGTCACTCTGCAGAAGGGCTGAAAACTATTTGTGGCCTTGGTTTTTTTCAGGATTTGTTCTCAGTAATGAAACACAACTGGCTGTGTGGGCACAGTCGGGAGTGCTGGCACAAGGGAGAGTACATGGCCAGTAAGGAATTGCTCCATGGCCTAGAGGGGCTGACTGTGAAGGCAGGGTCTATACTGAATAATGAATAAATAATACTTGACACAACAGTTTGATCCATTTAAGCTACAGATTTTTCTGCTCTAGAGCCAACTAGAAGAAAAGCAACTGGAATTGATGGAGTATGAAGAGTTCTCAGTTCCTTGCACGAACTGGAGCTTGTTGCTCCTTTCTGCTCTCCAGTAACCACACAAGAACCACTGTATGATGGTGTTCTCAAGTTTCCACTGTTGGTTTTTGGTTTTTAATAAACAAGCAATATTCTTCCATGCAAAAGGAAAATGAAATTATTTCACAGAGGAAGTGGCATTGTATTCCATGTTGTTACTCTCATTAGAATGTTTACTCTTTTCTTGCAGTCCTCGGGCGATCTGCCCCACTGAGACATTGTGCTTTCCTTGGGATTATGCTTTCTTGTCAGTGGCCATACAGCAGCTGACGTGAGGGCAGGACTTATATGTGCTTGTGTTTAGTCAGTGGTTTTTATGGTGACACCTGTGCAGTTTTCCTTCATGTGTAAAAGAGAAAGCTAAACTACAGCAAATATATATTAAAATCATGTGGAGAGAAAAAAGGGAGGGAGAATGGGAGTTGGTGCTTAGAATCATCTGTTTTCCTCTTTGATCCCAAGTATGACTGAGTTTTCATATTTAGTTTCATTAAAGTTCTTACAGATCTTTGTACATAGATTTTTCTAGTCTTAACAGCAAATTGTGAATGTTGCAGAGACTGGACAGGTAAGAGAGTTGTACTTGATTCATTTGTTTTGTTTTTATGTCATGTGTTCTAATGGAGAAGAGTTGAAGAGGCAACTTAATGCTAAAGAAAGCTGGTGTAGTTCAAGGAATTTGGAAGTCAAATCCTGCAAAACTCCATTGTGTTACTGTTCTTAAGATGCTCCTGAGTTAGAAAACAAAAAAGCTAGCCAGGTTTCATTTGGTAATGTAGGTGTTGAAGGAAAAGGCAAGTGCTTTGGCCATAGTTCTCACTTCACTAAAACTGCTTCAACTGAGGGATTTGTGAGAGTTCTTCAGAGAAGTGTGAGGTTTTCTTGTTTTTTAAAACCTTTGGCAAGAAGCTTTGTTATTTGTATTGAATGTTCCAAAATAAAAGTGTAGCCAGAGGAAATAGCATCTGTGAAACTTTGATCCACACATCTGAAACTTGACAATGATTTGGCAATTATTTGAAACAGGTTTTAAAAGGACAGTTGAGCAGCCTTGGTTAAAAGGTACAAACCTTGTATTTAGCACAAAAGGCAGGAAATGTAGAGAGCCTATTTCAGTGTGACCTGTAATCTTTCCATTTGTGTTGCATGTCATGCAGTACAGCCTCAGGTTGATGAAGGTTTTGTGGTCAGCACCTCTCGTTCCAGACGTAGCACCACCAGGTTGACACTTGGAAGAAGCCACTAACCTTTGCCTCCCTTTCTGTAACTGCAGAAATCCCAGCTTGTGCACATGGCAAAAACCAGCAGGTTGGAGATTCTCAGTTACAAAATATTAGTTTGTGGAAATGGTTAAAATGCAGTTTAATGCTGTTGGTGCTGCTGCTAAATGGGAATGTGATCTTGCATATCAAGAATGGATCTGCTGAGAATTGAAATGTGATAGGTGTATCAAGTCTTGTTTTCTTTCATGAAGTATTGGAAATTGGAACTGGAAATTCTGTATTTCATTACAGGGCTACAGAAAGAATGTAAGTTGAAAACAGCCTTCATTATGCTGTTACTCAGGTATTGCAGCTTGGGCAGTGGTGCTGTCCTCAGCAGTGTGTATTCCCTAGGGAAAACAAGGAACAGACACATTTTGGTTCAGTAAATGCCACCTTCTTTCACTGTAACTTAATAGGTTTGCATGAAGTGTACCTTAGATACGTGGGAAAATAGTTGGGAAAAGTTCAGGTTTGACAGGACTGGCAGGCAGAAGGTGAGTCAGGAGATGACATTTCTGAGGTTTGTTTTAAATTAGGGTATGACAGAAGTGGTAGTCCTGTATCACAGCAGGCAGGAAGAGGTAAAGTCACCCCTCCTGTGTCAGGAAATCCTCCAGGTGTGAAATGAAGCTTGAAGGATGCCAACATTTTCAGTGCTTAGAAAGGAAAATGCTCCCAGTAACTGAGTACAGGCACCAACAGCATCAGAAGTATATCACAGAGGTATTCTCTTACAGTGACTTCTGGTTTTCTTGTGCAAGAAAAGTCAGTACCATAATAGCAATAGTTCATCTGCGTAGGGCTGTGCTTTCTTTTTATTAATTTTATTTTAGAAGCTTTATGGGAATGTTTCCTAAAAGTCATCAGGATCACAAGCATTGCTGCTCTTAGATTTTCAAGTTCTGAAATGTCTGAGAGGTGAAAAAAATCAGTTCATAAACCCAGGATGAATGTGAATTAATTTATTTGCCTAATACAATGACAAGCAAAAGGTGGAGTTGAGGTTTACATAACAATGTCCTTCAAATGCATTTGGAAATGTAGTTGTTGTAATAGAGTAGATTCTGAATGTCAGAATTGAGCAATCAAATGACATCACGTTCCTCAAAAAATGGGTTTAGTGACCTTAACTGACAGGTCTTGTACCTAAGCAGTTAACTCCCATGGAGCAGGAGCTGTAAATGAACTGTTCCCTGTTGCATTCCATATCACGGAGATTAGATCAACTACTTCAAGGATATTCTTCAGTGTAATGACGTTTTTGTTGTTATCAGTGTGAAACTGCGGAGTTTGCTTCTGGTCTTTAAGTTGTGCATGTGAAAAAAAGTCTGTTTACACAGTTCCAGATTCTGGTATTTCTTCTTGAACAGCTGTACTTTGTCCCCTTACAGCACTTCATGCTGCCTGTTGCCTTCTGTCGCCATGCCGGCTGTCAGCCTCCTGGTCATTGATTGGCTTACCTAATTATTCATGTGAAAATATGTTTTCCTCGGTCATCTGCGGTTTCGTATGTCTTAGATTTGTCTGTCTCTGAAGAAAAAAACGGGAATGTGCTTTCAAGCTGCGCCTCACGCTCCGTAGTTTTTGAGAAAACAGAACGTTTTCTTGGCCTGCAAACGAAACCATACCTGTTGAGAGCAGCCTGTAAGCCACCAGTGTCACCACCAGGATTCACAGCTGTTGGATCACTGTGGCACGTTCGTGGCTGATGCAGCCGGGCCATTCTAGAAGCCACCATAGGTCGTGGGTGGGAGCCCACAGCATGGAGCTGCTGACAGTGTCACGGTCTCTCTTACATCAGTGCGTTGCCAGCGGGTGTTACGGTGGTTGCTGACATTTGGGTTTGAATAGGCAGCCAGAAATCCAGGCTTTGCTGATTTAAATTAAAAAAAAATAATAATAAAGAAAATTCAAAGTGTGTGGGGAACACATGCAGATCTCTGCTAACAAAGGGCAGATTTTTATCAACCAAATTTTGTAGCACAGCCCAGGTCTAGAACTGGCCTTCACTGTAGTTAATTGGAATGAGAACAGAAGCCTATTCCCATGCAACAGGATTAGTGGACTGATCACATTAGCATCTCGTGATGAATTGGAATTCACCACCACCCAGCTGGTTTGAGTGCCAGCAACAGTTGAGCTGCAGCTCCCTCTCTTTATCCTGTATGTAATGGGTTAAAGTACCCCATGCCTTGAACAGTGCATCTTTATGCATCACCGATTTTCCTTTGGAGGCAAAATTTGTGTTACAGCTGAGGTTAAAAATGTGCAAACACAGCCCTGCTAATGTCTAATGTTAGAAGAACATTCTTCTTTGAACATGAAGAGTTTACATGTAATGCCAAATGATGCAGTTTTAAGTGTGGTGTATTCTCTAGTCTCATTTGACATTGGATTTGCTGGCTTTCTGAACAGAATCCCAGTTAAAATGGAAAAGGTCAGTGATCTAACTCTGCTCTGAGATTTCATTTTGTATCTGTACTGTTGGCTTTTTTATCTTTCACAAAGACCTTAGTTCCAAAGAATGCTTCTCCATTGCCAAAATTCCACATGATCTTGCCTTCAAGGAAACACATCCATTTTTAGCAAACTAGGAGAGCCTTTCTTTAAAGTAGATTTCTGGTAACAGTGATTTTGACCCATGAAATGTGAATACAGGTCACATTATAACAGCTGTATTTCACTCATATGCTTATTCATAATGAAATTCAGCATTTATGCTTTCAGGGGGAATTAGTCATTTGTTTTTTGCAGTTTAAGGTATGAGAAGCAGAAAGGGTGTGCACATACGTGTTGAAAGAGATAATCTGCATCACAGTGATTATTTCTTGTTAAAAAAATAC
The DNA here is from genome assembly GCA_035584735.1 of Pseudotriccus pelzelni. Classification (NCBI taxonomy): domain Eukaryota; kingdom Metazoa; phylum Chordata; class Aves; order Passeriformes; family Tyrannidae; genus Pseudotriccus; species Pseudotriccus pelzelni. The sequence goes on along the minus strand of JAWMRA010000009.1, from coordinate 9,672,336 downwards.
AAAAAATAGTATCTCACCACAACATTCATTATTTTCTCTGAGAAACAGAAATATTTGCAGAAATCTTAGTTTATGCAATAATTTGTGCTGTAACACCTTTTTTATTTTGGGTTGTTGAAGTCATTTTATGTACACAGTAGCAGAAGAGTATCACTAAAACAAGCCTCCATTGACAGGATATTTTAAGTAAAATACCTTAGTTTTTCTCCTTTACCTCACACTTTCTCTTTTGGAAAAGCACCAGCTAGTGCTGTACTGCAGGGCAACATATATGTGAACATATAACCAATCACTGGAATGCTTTTGCATCTCTTCTGGTTTTGTTAGAGCTGTGCCTTTCATTGAGGTGTTTTCAGGAAGAAGGTGGGAAAGAGGATGTTGAGTTTTTTCATGCAGAGACTGTTGTACTCTGTCTCATTTCTGGTTCCGTCTAAGGTCCACTTTCTGGCATGGAAAATGATTCCAGAGAAACTGGACTAAAATAAAAAAATGTTACTGAATCTTAGGAATGCTGTGTTGTGGACTTTGGGAAATTTAAATTCTTGTTGGGGGTTTGCAAGGGGGCAGGGAGGGGATTGCAAATAACCAAAAACAGTTCTTCACTTACAGGTTCAGAATTGACATTGTATTTTATTGTATCTTGAGTAAAAATGCTGCAGAGTTATTAACCAAACCTGTAACTGGTTAGACCCATTTTGAATTATGTAAGAGACTATACTGCAGCATCAAAATTCAGCTCTGATTTAATCTGTTTCCCACTGAATTTCTCCTGCTAAATAGAAATGCCAAGTTTTAGAAATCGCTGTAGATTGAGAGAAGTCTGGAAAAAGTTAGTCATTGCTGCTGACCAGCCTTGGTGTCTCTTTTCTATCACACTGTGAGCTCATTTGTTGTTTAAAAAAGTGTATTTTCATTTCTTCGTACCTAATTTTTTTTTTTTGCAGGGAGTTATTTCTTTAGAAATACTAAATCACAGCTCAGAATATGTGAAGTTCTTGACTAGTTCAAGCCTTATATTCTGCGCAGTATGTAAAAAATAGTTTGTAAATGTTCTTTGGTAATATAAAGTGAAACAAAAAGCAATTGAGAATTCTGATGTTTGAGAGTAAACCTTTCCAAACCAGTTGAAAGAAACTTTTTATTTGCCACTCTTCTGCCAGAAAGCAGAGCTCACTACTTGGGAAACCTATTTCTCTGTTAAAATGGGTTGTATTCAAACTGCCTTTGCCAGCACAGCTGTGTGAAAGAGGGATAAAGCTGTGAGCTGAAGGATGTTAGTATGTAGTGAGAGAAGAGGTGGAATTCGTTTCCATCTTCCAACACGTAAACCAGTGTTGTAATAATTTTTAAAATAGGCTCTTAAACATCTAGTTGATGTGGAAGTCAAGTATTTTTTCTAAATTACTCTTACTTGTTGTCTCTGAAATAATTTGCATCCTTCTCCCTTTCTTGGACAATAGCATACAATTGTACTGTGAAACGTCATGGCAAGTTGTGTGGATCACTGATAATTCCAGTCACTGCAAACACTTAACTAGAAACATTTCAGGATGCATAGCTTATGCTGAGGAGAAGTATGTTTGCTTGAAAAATCTCTCTTCTGATACATTTTACAACAGTCTTGGCACGCGGAGAGATGCCATTGGGAATGTCACGATTTCGGGCACCCCATTGTTGCACAGTTTTAGCGCTATTACGGTGCTTTGAATCTCCTGCAGTGATACAACCTGGAGGAAGGGAAGGCTGGAGTTTGCTGTCATTTTCACAAAATCATTAGTGAGAATCAAACTGGAAGTAAAGCAGAAGAACTGCTAGGGCAAACAAGTGTACTATGGGAGATGACTTGTGCAAAATAAGTGTCCATTGCATAAATTGATGGAATCACAGAATAGGCTGAGTTTGAGGGACCCACAAGGATCATCAGGTCCAACTCTTATCCCTGCACAGGACCATCCCCCCTAAGAGTGCCATCCAAACACTTCTTGAACTCTGCCAGGCTTGGTGCTGTGACCACTGCCCTGGGGAGCCTGTTCCAGTACAGCCCCCTTGGATGTATATGCTGTGTCCCTGTAGGACACACACAACTATTCTATTGACTCCTTTACTGTCTGCAGATTCTTCAGGAGGTTCTGATCAGTCCAACTTATTTGCTGCTTCCAGTTAGGCTGGAGTTCAGTGAGTGCTTTAAATCACCAAAAGTAATCCCTGGCACCAGCACAGGGATTCTGCTGCCTGCATTGACATTTCTCCCTGGTGCTGGCATAGGGTTCATGGCGCTGTGTGGTGAGGTGATCAGGAAAACTGCTGTATTTAACTCTGGTAAGGTTCTCCCACACTCTGGCAATAGAAAGTGCCTGGGACAAGCAGTAGAGGTAGGAAAACTCTGGTGTGGCAGTAGCAGGAAGCAAGATCCATCACAGTGATCTTTCTTTGCAGTGAGGCATTTATCTGATGTTTTGTCTGGATTAGCATATGGTAACATCAGGATGTTTATAGAGCCTGCCTTTAGCAATCTACGTAAGTCCAGGTTTTTCTTTACTCTTAGAAGAAAAGAAAAACAAGAATAAAAGGTCTTTTTCACAAAAAAAAAAAAAAAAGTGATGCAAAAATCTCAAACTGTTTTCTGTCATAAAACAATCCTAGATATGCAATGCAGACTTACTGCTGACAACTTGTATTGTTTTGTAGTTTTAACTCCCCACTATTAGAACTGTCGGAAACGTTCATTTAAAAGTCTTGTTTTTCAAAATCAAGTTCAGACAAGTTCAAGCTGAGGCCATGTTTGAACCTGATACCAGCTGGAAAGAAGTACTTGGTAAAGTTTTGGGGGGGGTGTGTTTGGTTTGGTTTTTGGGTTTTGGTTTTTTTTTTTAATTTCTTTTCTTATTTTTTAATTTCATTCTTTTTTTAATTGTCATTGCTGAACAGAAAAGGAGTTTTGTTACCTTTTTTTAATGATGGATTAGTGCACCCTGCAACGCATAATCCATCATAACCCCAGCTGTAGTGAGCTTGAATCGTTCCTGGAGGTTGGGTCATGAAGTTCCTTCCCACTTGTGTACTGAAGCTCATGGGCTTTATGTGCAAAGTTTTTCGGAGTTATTCTTCCTACTGAGATTTTTAATTACTGGTTATTTCTCAGTAGTAGAACATGGTGTGTTCTGAACATCAAGGTAGACCTAGAGTCAGTTCAAGCTGCACTTGGAGTGTTCTCCTTGGGCAACCTAGAGCAGCGTACAATGGAACAGTTTCTCCGGGGAGGGCTTTTTTCTTTTGGAAAAGCTTCCCTTTACAAAAAACCCCATAAAAGCAATGTCAAGAGACACAAGGCTTATCTGCATTGGCAGTATTTAAAAAGTAATCTGTATTGCAGGGTTCCTTCATGGGATAAAGATACAGAAATTAGTATGCTGGTTTATTGTACATATTTTGGGATGGTAGCTTTTGTCCTCTTATGCTGATGAGAAGTTCAAAACAAATAAAGAAAATAGCAATTAAATGTGGATTTTTTTTTTAATAATTCATAACACTGATTCAGGTTAGATGGGTTTTTGCAATGAATAAAATACTAAGGTGAAGCATCAGTTTAGTAAACAGTTCTCTGTGGGAACTCCCTGCTGACAGAAGGTGCTCAGGATGTCTGCGTTGCTCCTGTCAGAACTTGGAGCTGGGTGTGTTAGGAAGTGGGAGCTCTGTGTGTGTGTCTGTGAGAACTGCCCTTTGGCACTTTTAATCAGCAGCTTTCCTTGACCTTTAAAGAAAAAAGAACCCTTTGCCAACTGCGTTACTTATCGCAGGTTTTGAAGGACAGTGATGCTGGTGGATGTTTTACACCTGTAGACTGATGATTGGAACTGTCTAAGGGAAAGTTTTGATTCTTCATATACAAACATGTTGCAGGAGATTTGGTTAAACTTCTGCCTCTTGCCAAGCAAGGAACTTGGCAAAGTTTTAAGGTAGCTTTACTGAATCTCTGGTTTTTTCCCTCCCTTCAGATCTGTCACGGAACAGACTGTCGGAGCTTCCAGCAGAAGCGTGTCACTTTGTCTCCCTCGAGAGTCTTAATTTGTACCAGAACTGCATTCGATACATCCCAGAGGCTGTTTTGAACTTACAGTCTTTAACATTTCTAAATATCAGGTAACAATTGTCTTACAAATTTTCCTTTAGCACAAGTAGTCTGGATTTGTAAATTTTGGTGCATCCATAAGTAATGCCAACTTGGTGTGTAATCATCACATTGTTGTGTTGTGTGTCATTGAATCAAAGCAACCTGGACTTTCTCTCTGGCATTTTATGTGTGCTGACCTGCAGTGCTCCTTATGAGAAAGGTTTTTGCACTCTGCTCAGACTGCTTTGTGACAGAGCGTGGCCAGTTACCAGAAGCACCTGAAGGGTACAAAATGTCACATTCCCCCTCACTGAGTTCAAAAGCATCTGATCGGGCTTGGTACTTGATATTCAGAGTTTGTTCACACATAACTAGATAAAGCAAGTACTGAAGAACAGCCTCATGGAACTACTTTTGCAGTAATTATGTAAAACCTGATTTGATCACCTAAACGGAGTGTGCTTTTTGTATGTGTCTTTCATTGCATTAAGATTTCTCATTAGTGTTCTGGTTATTTTGTTTTCTCTCTGTCAAAAGTCGAAACCAGCTTTCAACGTTGCCAGTACACCTCTGTAGTCTACCACTAAAAGTTTTGATAGCAAGTAATAATAAATTGGTTTCAATCCCTGAAGAAATTGGACAGCTCAGACAGCTGACAGAGCTTGTGAGTATACACTTGATTTTTAGCTATTACTATTCAGTCTTTACTTTTTAATCTATGTGTTTATTAAGTTCAGAGATGCTTCAGAAGAAATAACAAATTTTTAAACTGATGAAAATTCTGCAGTAATTGGGATGCTGTCTGGGCAAGTGCAAGATCAACATCCTGTTTCTCACCCTGCTGAGAACTTTGTGATTGTAAACCAACCACTTGTATGCAATGGCAAGTTATTTAAATCTGCTCTTAGCCTAAGGAAGATTTCTGTCTGCCACAGCACTCCAACTATGTTTTGATCTTGAATAGAAGTGTTAGAAAAGAGTTTGAAATACTCTCCGAGGTTTTTTTTTTAATTATGTAAAGGAAAGATGCACTGGAGAGCAAATGATCCATGTCAGTTAAAGTGTCTTCCCTATTTTAGAAAGGAGGGACAGATGGAATTAGAGCTCTTGGTACATTTGTTTCTGGCAAAAAGCTTTTATGTAGCAAGTTGTGCTGTCTGAAATACTGTGGAATGACTCAGTTGGGATAACTTGAAATAAATTTCTGCATCTGAACGCTTAATCTTTTAAAGTTTTTCTTTTGCCACGTATTTAAAGTGAGAACAGTGCTTCACATCAGCAATGAGAATTGATGAATATAAGGATCTGAGGTGTTCAGTCCCTAAACAAAGAGCTGCATATTTTAGTTAACAGACAGTGGTACCTCATTCTTTGCTCTTGCTTTGCAGGATGTGAGTTGTAATGAAATACAGACAATACCTCCACAGATTGGCCTTTTGGAATCCTTGAGGGACCTAAATGTCAGACGAAATAATTTGGTGCGTTTACCTGAAGGTGAGATAAAGGCTGTCAGTTACAACGGCAGAAACTTCAAGCACTTCTTTATTTTCAATCCCCTTTTCTTCCCCTGAGAGCTTGAAGCAGCATACTTAATTGTTTTGTGAAACACCTATTTTTATACTCTTGTTTTTTCTTATACTCTTTTAATCTGCTGAATTGGATGTTTGTTTTCTACCTCCAGAGCTTGCTGAGTTGCCATTGATTCGATTAGATTTCTCCTGCAATAAGATAACAACAATACCAGTTTGTTATAGGAACCTCAGACATCTTCAGACCATCATGTTAGAGAACAACCCTCTCCAGTCCCCCCCTGCACAGGTAAGCTGCAGCTAAGAAATCAGCTTACTAGTTCAGCTAATAAGGGCAGAACAAAGTTAAAAGCTGAAGGATTATATTTAAGGTTATATTTAATATATATTATTAACTTTATTTAAGAACAAGAGAACTTTAAATAAATTCTGTTGTATAAAAGTGTTAAATATACAGCACAGCTTGAAAAATCCCTTTTTCTTCTCTTACTTTACTGTATTAGTAGTCTTACCTGTGGGTATTGCAAAGAATTCCACTGTTATCTGAACATTCCTGCTTTCAGCATAGGAGAGAGGAAGATCTGTTAGACAAGACAGATTTTGTGCCACTCAGATGTCAAAATTTTGACTGAGGCCTCAGTGCTGCTGTGTGCTGGTTCACTTTGCAGCAGAGGGCTCAAATTGGCCTTTGAGATAGAAACTGCAATATGCTTAGTGACTAATTTGATCTTTAATGTGGATGTACAGACCCCTGAGTATTACAGGTTGTACTCCGAGCTGCTGCCTCTGAGTCAAGAGTGGCCCTTGCTGAGTCCTGCAGTTTCAGTAGGGTTTTGCCTCCCTTTTGAAAGCAGAGACAGCTGTTACTGGCTTCATCCACTATAAATTTGAGCTGGCTTTGGCGGTCTGCCACTGCCATTCAAATCTGGGCACGGGTGGATTGCATCTGTTCTGATGCCAAGGATATAAATTCTAGTACTTGTAAATGCTTATGTTTTGTTTGCATGATGAAATTTCAGCATCCAGCTGACAAAGTTGCCTGCAGACCAGATGTACTTGGGGGACAGCTCCCATTTGTCTCTCAAGGGCATCCCATGATGCTCCACTATAGCTGTTTCTCTAAAATGCAGTGAGATTAGAATAAAAAATACATTGGCTGATGTAAACATGCTCATTTATCACTCTCAACTGCATGCTAAATGTAGTGTACTTTGAAAATGTATTGTCAAATTATACTGATTTAATTTTTTCAATTTTTTAAAGATATGTATAAAAGGAAAAATTCATATATTTAAATACCTGAACATAGAAGCATGCAAGATAGCTCCAGACTTGCCTGATTACGATAGGAGACCCATGGGATTTGGATCCTGGTAAGTTTTGCACAAGCCAAGTTTTGACAACATTCAGGAAAATTTTGTCAGTTGTCTGAGTTAATTACAAAAATAGATCTGAGGATTGTTCTTTGGTAAGTGCATTGATGGAGGTGGCTTTGAAAAATATCATTTATGTTATGTCGTGGTGTATTCTAACAAGGTACAAATGGATAAGAAGTGAGGAGCAGTTCAGAAGACCTGGGCAGTATCATGTGAAAAGCAGTGTTAGAGTTGATACACGGTAAAAAGGGAGTGTTGATATCTTCATAGTACACAGGGTGTGCTCTCATGTTGGTAACATGTATATTCAGTTTATAAGATCTTAATATTTTCCACAGACTTCCTGGAGTATATATCCCTGCTGTAATTTTTAACCTTTTGTACAGAATTTTGTGACTGCTGTGCTCAAACCACAGGTGTAAATGGTGATCTCCACCCCATCAGTAAACTGTTATTTCTGGCAAGCTTTCACTTGGCACTGCTGCTTGGCATTGTAACACAAATATTGTAACAGTCAGCTATATCAGCTGCTAAATGAAGATGTCTAGCAAAAAGCAGGAGTTAAGATTTATTTCTGTTACACGAAACAGAAGAAAGGGAGTCAGTGAAGTATGAAACTGAATATATATATAAAAATTACCTCAGTCATCTTGGAAGGTGGTAATAAGGTGTGGAGGAGTAAGCTGGTAAAGGATGTGCTGCTGCCTTAGCAGCAATAAAACACAAGTGAGGGGGCTTCACAATAAATCACAGTGAGTCAGATTTATGAGGAATAACTTGCATGAGGGACTTGACAGAGCGATTCCTCATCAGCACTGAATGTCTTAAAGTATTTTTCTAGATGAGGTCAACATATGAACATGTTGAGTGTTACTCAGTTTCCAGTACAAGCTGTGGCAGATGGTTGCTGCATAATACTGAGGATACTGACCTGCTACTGGAAATAAAAGGCTCTAAGTGATAAAATGTCATGATCTGTTTAGCTCTAACAGAGTTTGTTTACTTTTGAGAGAAATTCCAACAAAACCATTGGGCTGTGTGCTTACTGATTTATTGGTTTGTAGCTGTACATTAATATGGAAGTTCTCATAAATTGCTTTTGTGAAATGAGAAGGATTAATGTATTTTAATTATAGCTTGGAATTATGAATGTGAAAACAAGCAAACCTGGTTGAGGATGCTTTCTCTAGAATTGCTACGGGATTCAGCAGTATGAAATGAGCTTTAACTGCCTTTTATTTAGCTGTGTTTCCATACCCAAGAGGAGATAAGAGTTGGGGATAGAACTGTTTATTGTTACCATGCTGTTTAGGGCATTTAGTGTTGCAGGTGCCTCCTCCTGTCTTCATGCACCTATGGAAGAACTGTCCATGGATCAGAGTACGTATCAGAAGAAAGTGATAGAATGATCCAGTGAAAGAGAGGATCCCAAATTATTATACCCTTCTGAAACTTGGGATGAAAGATATTAAAGCCTTCAGCTCTGATATAGTTAATATTTCCAGACAAGTCGTAGGAGCTTTATGTTTGTTATCTTTAAATAGGGATAAGGTATCAGCCCGTCCACCCAGACTTTGTTGCTCATATATCTGATAAACTGGGTGTAATGCCATGGAGGTTAAGAATCTGAAACTGAGAGAGACCCTTAAAGTCTAAGGAAGTTTGTGTCATGCTGTCAGTTCACTTTTGATCAAACATTTTTAGTAGCAAGGTTGTTGATACTGCCAATAAAACAAGATACTGTGAAACATTGTGGAAAGTGTGGGTTGGAGGTTCTAGCACAGCTAATTATTTGTTTTAGCCTTGTCAAATTACATTGAACTGTCTTACCAGCGTGAAACCTGGTATGTTGCGGTCCTTGTCTAAACATAAGCTGTGTGAAATATATCTGCAGCAATTTTTGTTCTGCTGCAGCCAGGCTCTCATTTGCAACACTGAAGTTCAGAGCAGCTCAGGTTGGTGCTGGAATGAACGTGACTGGGAGGAGACAGAACTGTTGAAGCTGTGCAGCAGTTTTTGGCACTGAGGCAAATGGGGAGAGTCTGGAGTTGGAAGGTTTAAAATACAAAGTACTCATGTGGTTGATTTTCTGGGACTTGGGCAACTGTTCTTTCTTACAGGAGGTAAAAAATAAGTGGTTTAGTGTGGCTTTGGAGCTGTGCCTTTGAAATGTTGTCAAGTATTGTCTTTCATTTGATTGTTGGGCTTACCAGACATTTGGCTTCTCATCTTTTGATTTCGAGACTTACATAGCTTCCCATGTAAGTTGTAGTTGACCCCAAATGCTCTGATCTATCCAAATGCCTAACTGTTGTTCCTTGTAGCTTGTTGGTCAGGGAGGAATAAAAGTCTTAAGTCTCAGCTGATTTCAGGATGGCAGCTGTACAATTATAAATGTGTAAAGTGTGCAGCATTGAATAGCTGGTTTTAGTTGTGAGAGCTGGAAAGAGGAAAAGCAGCTTTCACTGTAAAAAGGAGAAGTCCTGGAAACAGTGATTATGTATTTTTGAGCTTTCAGCTAACCTTTGTTTTAGGTGTACAGCTTTTCAAAATGTGTAATTGAAAAGGAAGGCTGAAAGAAAATTTGTATCAAAATATTTCCTCATTTTTGAGATCTTCAATTTGCAGTGATTGTTCAGCCTACAACAGGGTGCTCAGTAGATTCTGAAAATATTAACTCATTTAAAATGGAATTATACTGCAAATGGATTTTTTTTCCACCCATGTTAAATCCAGTATTTAAATTCCACAAACTGTTAGCATAAGTATGGTTCTGTTGTCAGTGATTGAAGTTAATAGCTCTTTAATTGCAGTGCGTGATTTCATGGTCATTTTTTCTTCCCACCAAAAGAAGTGGGTTTTTCCCCTTTTTTCTAGTGGTTTATTATGCAGATGATCTTTCTGTTCAAATTCAGGGCCATAAAAGTGGAAATCCTCTGAGTTAAAACTCAGTGCAGATACGAGAGCTTGTTTTTTGCTGCACATCTGCATAGAAACACACGTATAGCCTAATGTAGCCCTCCGTCCCTCCTGGAGCTTCTTTCCTCTTTCATGTCTATCTGAAAATTAAAGTAGTCCTGGAAAATAGTCTGTCAGTCTTCTGCAAAGTCTCATGCACACGTACTGTGCTGCAATAATAATAATAATAATAATTTGAAAATAAGTGTTTCCTGAAAGCAGGATTTCAGAGGGAGCAACAACTTGAGAGCAATACCAGTGAGAAAATGACCTGCAATTTAGTTAGGATGGGGTGAAGCAATTAGCTTCCTGAAATTCATTCTTCCTTGTGTATTATGTAGTAATTACTGCTGCAGTTCTCCCTGGGGCATCGAGTGCCAGTAGGACAGTGAGCCATTGTGAAATGCCATCTGCAGTGGATCAGACAAGTCCCATTGTCTCTTTTACTGTAGCTATCTGCAGCAGTTGCCAGACTTGACATCTGTGATGGCTTTACTGCTGAATTACGTAGTTTTTAATCCCAGAAATTTAGAGAAGAACTGTATGGCTGTTTGATTATGTGCCTTACAGCACTGGGCACATGTCTAATGCCTTTGTCTAGACATGTCATGGACAAAGCCTGTAGATGAAAACTGTATTTCTATATTTATTACATTATGAAATATTTGAAATACTGTCCATCTTTCTGCACAGTTTCTTAGGTAGGTGACTATGACACAGAAGTCACTTATGTAATACATGCTGTGTACTTTGTGTAGAAATAGTATATTCTGTGATTTTAGGAATGTTGCAAGGGCTTATGCTTACTTATGAAAAAGCTTGTGGGCAGTGTTTTTCAACCAAAATATACAAGTAGCGGAAAATAAAAGTTTGAATTGTTAAACAGTGAAATATATGAGACCACTTTGCAGCTTTCTTTGTCATCATTTCTGTTTGGGAAACGTGTAAAGTATATCTTTGGATCAGATTAGCTCTTAAAAGGCCAGGCAGTAGGAGGTGACAGCTGACTGACAACAATGTTGAGTTGTAAGCACTTGCCTCCTGCTCTGCGTTAAATGTGTGTGAGACTTTCAGACATGCTGAGCTTCTGAACACGTTGCAACTGTGCTTGGTGGTTTTATTCTGCTTTTGTTCTGTAAGAGCTGAGAAGCTTTTGGTGGTGTTTATATCACAGTAACTAAAACTGTGTGTTTGACAGCCACGAGGAACTCTATTCCGGTCGTCCGTATGGAGCACTTGATTCTGGCTTCAATAGTGTGGACAGCGGAGACAAAAGATGGTCAGGGAATGAAGTAAGTGCTGCAGCTTCGTTGTTGTTGGGTGCAGTGTTGTACAGAAAGAGAACTAAGCATACACATCTGGAAACATAACCCATAGGTAACGTGTATGCGAGGGTACAGGTTGCCTTGAGCCATAGTTATTTCCTGCTTTATTGGAGAAAAACAAGCGTAATTTCATATGGGACATACCTGAAGTTTGAAATAATAACAGAAGTTTATAAAACAGTGCATGACAGATTAATTTGCTGGAGAATAAAAGGTGAGAAAAATGGCATTCCTCGTTTTAAAAAAGCTTATAACTGTATCGTATAACAATGCTGAGTCGATGAAACAAATCTGAACGTGAAAACTAAGCTTCAGAAATCAGATGGAAATTTCGTTGTCTTTCTTCACACCTTGTTTGAAATGTTAAAATCTGCTTGCCATTTAGAAGCAGGAAAATGGGACCTCTTAGCAAAGAGACTGTCAACTATTCTTCCCAGGAAGAAATTTTCTTTTCCTCTTGGGATAACTAGAAAAGGCAGTACACAAGACCTAAAGTGTCTCAGTGAGCTGTGCTCCATATGTCTGCTTGCACTCCCACCTTGGTCTTTGAGAGGGTTCTAGGGCTTTCCATCCTGGGGTGTGTTCATACACTTGCAGATACTGCAAGCAAAACTGTAACTGAGCTGGTTTTTAAAGAAAGCTTAACTACGTGTTTTCTTAAAACGATACATATAGCCGAATTTTCTTTATATTAGTGTTCTGTAGGTGCAAAAAGGACAATTAAAATAAAACCACAAGAGAGTAGCTTATGAAATGTTATTTCTGAGGAAGAGAGTTTCCTGACTGCACTGTTTGTTTTCCAAAGCCAACGGATGAGTTCTCAGATCTCCCTTTGCGTGTGGCAGAGATCACCAAGGAGCAGAGACTGCGCAGAGAAAGTCAGTATCAAGAAAACAGAGGGAGCACAGTCGTAACTAATGGTGGAGGTAAACAGTGACCCTTAGCTAACAACATTTATTGTCATCATCATTAAAGTTCCAGAATGTTTACTATAAATGGTTGTCTGAAGAGGGGGAAGAAGGAGGAAGATCTAGGTAGAATTACACAAAAGCAATGTTGTGGAAACAGTGTAAAACCACTGCTGTTTTAAGGATGTTAAAGGCAAAATCAAATAGCAGCAGAATTAGAATTTTCTGAAGAACATTGTGTCAGCTTCTACGTATGTGCTATGTTAAAGTCTCCAACTGCTTTGAACAGTATTTTGGAATACTGAATTTTGGTGCATGGAGTTTTGCTGTTTGAGCTACTGGGCAGAATTCACCGCAGTAGTGAATTGTCACTGCTCTGTGCCCACTGCTCTCGGAACGGAGCAAGCAATTTTGTCAGGGAATTTCATATTTCCAGGTAGCACAAGTGTCTCATTCATCAGTCTTGTGTTTTAATCCAAACTTACAAGCTGTCTAAGAGGGACTGGTGTTTGTGAGTGACATTGCTTCACTGCACTTTCTCAGTTGGTGTCCCACAGTCCTACAGTAGCACCTTCGTAGTTGATGTTGTGATGGTACTTTCCATGTTTCTTAATCTCCACAGTCCTCCTCCATTTTAATTTCCAATAATCTGTTGCCACTGCTGTCTCTTTTTGCCTATAGGCCCTGACTTTAACCTTCTTCCAGGTTTGGTTTTTTCAATCATTCCTCCTCAGTTTTTCTGCACTACTTACAATTAGTCCTCATTCCCTTATAGTTTGATTAATTTTTCTTATTCCTCAGCTGCTCTCTGTTTTTCATTTTCCCTAATGGCTACAGTTCATTTTCTTTATCTGAGTGTCACTCTTCCCAGCTACATCTAATCTCCTCTGCCCAACTTACACTTTTACTTCTCTCTTCCTCCCTGTCTTTATCTTTTGCCATCTTCTTTTCTTGGTCTTTCTCTCCTCTGCTACAATGTTTTATTTAATTTGCCACCTTCTAGAAATATCTGAAACTTTTTAGTTGACTCACACTCTTTTGTACGTTGATGGGGGGGAAAAAAATGAGTTCACACAGGTAAATTCTGGGAGTTAAAAGAATTGAAGACATGGTATCATGGGACGTTCTGAGCAGCCTTAAAAACAGGTATTTAACAGAACTGCCAGCTCTGCCTCCAAGACTAACTTTACTTTTTCTTCGGGCTTTGCATACCAGGGATTTCAAAATGCCTTGGTAGCCTTTTAAGTTGGAGCACGGTCAGTTCATGAGTAGGAGTATCTGAGAGAGGCTCATGTGGCTGTCAGAGATCCAGATGCTTTTCCAATTCTGTGTTCCTAACACAGATACTAATGTTTTTCATCCTCTGCTGCATTGTTATTGGTTGTGGTATTATTTTTATTTAGTAAGCAAGGCTGGAAAGAAGGGAAGTTTTGGCTTGTTGGGGTTTTTTTAAGATTTGTAACTGAGATGGAGATTTAATGAAGCCAAACAGGAATGCTGTTTTGGATGGTTGTAGTAGCAGAGGAGGTGGCTTTGGCAGTAACAGTTGCTGGATTGTGTGGTGAGGCAAAGAGAAGTCTGTTTTAGACAAGCAGGAAAGGGGCGGGGGAGTAGAACAAGAATGTCTGCAAAAGAGTCTGGAGCAAGTTTGGGGGAGAGTTATAACGAAAAAAAAGCCCTAGTGCTCTGAAAGGGAGCTTGTGCTTTCCTCCGCATCCCCAGCACTGTGTTTTTCACCAGGGTGGTTTGCTCAATGTCATGACTCTCAGAATCTCTGGGCAGAATGTGTAAAAGCAGTGACAAGTGAAAAAATTGCCCTAGATAATATCTCCCACACAAAGGAAAATCAATACTTGCCAAACTGTGCTGTTTCTTGCTCTCGTTTCAGTGTTTCCAAATGTTTTTTTTAGCTCCTCTTTTTAAAATAAAATTGCAGGTGCCTTTACAGAGTTTTAGAGGTGTTTTGTTGTTTTCTGTAGTGTTCTTCATTATTTCCACATCTTATCTGAATGCAAATGCAATAAATGTAAGTTAGACACGCTGCTCTCCATTCTGTTGTTGTAGTAGTAAAACTAGTAGAAGAATCTCTTATGTCCGTTCTGGTTTTTCTGACAGAGATTAATTAGAACCAAGAGAAATTATTCAAAAATCTACACAGATTGTTGTACAGTCTTGGTGTTAGCTGACAAGCTTTTGATATATAGTATTTCGCACTAAAAAAAAAAAATCAGAGCGCTTACTTTTTCAGTCACTGCAAAAGTATCTGCAGCCAGCAGTGTAAAACTGCATTTTTGGTAGATGTTCATCATTGCTTTTTAAAAAGCCTAAATTTAATCATTATTTCAAAATTTGTTTATCAAGATTTTGCGTGGCAAAATCCAAGAACTTTTAGACTGAGCTTTCCCAGATGGAAGAAAAACAGTGGGGCCTCAGTTCCTGACATGGCTGCTTTGTTGGGTCTTTTTCTTTGCTGTGGATTATCTAATTATGGGTGTTTTCTTTGTGTATGTGTGTCAAGTGGAACATGATCTCGATCAAATCGACTATATTGACAGCTGTGCCACGGAAGAGGAGGAGGAAGAGGTGAGGCAGCCCAAGTGCATGGACTCAGACAGCCTCAGCTCACAGTTCATGGCATATATTGACCAGCGGCGAATCTCTAATGAGGTGGTGCTTTTACTTGAATTAATTAGATTCATACACCCCAGGAAAGCCCTTGTGAAAACTGCTCCCTGTTAAATCATTTGGATGGAACACTTTTGGAGTGTCCTCAAAAATCGAACCTATCGAAACAGATTTTTGGCCACATAATGTTTCCTTCTGTGTTCTGTCAGTCTTAATTAATACTTGTGTACACAGTTACACAGTTCAGTGGCTCACTGTACAGACTACATGAATAACTTGTCTGAAAAAATCTTTGTGGCTGATCTGCTTAAACAGTAACTATTGTGCTGTGATTCGGATGTGTCCTTTCAAAGCTTTGTGTGTTTTGAAGAAGAAAGATACTTGCTCTTTGATGAAATGAAAAAAACCCAAACAAAAACATATCTTTATATTTCATGTAGTAGCCTGGTCCCTGTTTTGTCCACTTTACTGCTTACTATGTTTAAAGTCAGTCACACAGATATGAGAGGTGCGTTCGCTTTGCAGATCTCATAAATTCAATATCAAATCGCAGTAGCTGATGACACTTGCAGCACAGACTCAAGAGCAAAATTCAGAGAAGACAGCTATTGGCAGGTCAGCCCAAGGACTCTTTGCTGTAGATATGGAAAAGGCCTTGGTCAGCATCAAAAAAGCTATTCCTTGGAGTCTGTCTATTCAAAAAAATTAAACTGCTTTTAGCTAAAGCAGTAGTTTCTCTAAAAAGACAGTGCAAAAGAGTGCAAAATACTGCTTAGCAAGGCTGAGTATGCAATATAGCATCGTGCATGCAGGCATGGCTGAAAATTGGCAAGTTCATCTTGAAACGTTTCTCTTTTCCTACGTTAATGGATGTCAGTAAAAGTTTTTAAGTAACACCAAAGGCTATGTGTCTCTGTTACCAATGGGGGAAATGATTTCATACCTCAAATTAAAACTAAAGTGTTCTTATTCATCCCATGTTTTGCTTTCTTAGTCCCTCTGGGACGTGTCTTTACAGCATCGTAAAAGATCATCAGCTACTGTATCCTGCATTTCTGAGAATCCACTCTGCACTGCTGTGTATTTGTAGAGTTAAACTCTGAAAAATGTATATACGTTCCAATAATTATTTTCTACCAATATGAACTTCTCTGCAAGATTCTTAATAGTGGAGGTTTTAAAGCTTCTGAAGTTATCAGCAAGCATATTTAACCTTGAAACTAATATTTATTTGAATTGGAGAAAAAAATAAGAGTGAGCTTGCCTAGTTGGAAATGAACATCCTGGAGTTGTGTTTTGTGCTTCTTTGTCAGGTATTTTAAATACCAGTAGCTACAAATGTAGAGGTTGTTTGACCTTAACGTACAGTTTTCTGAACAGGTTGCTAACTTAGTGTTTTTTGATTTTTTGTTTAGAACTCCCCAGTAAAACCCACGTCCATCAGAGAATTTCAGAGAACAGAGGATACACGACGGCATTTACATCAAAACAGGTAAGAATTACTGTACTAACAGTCATTTTATCTAGAATTTCATGAAGAATGCAGAGCACATACTTACTGAACATGTTTAGAAAAAGGCATTGTTTTCTGTTGCCTCACCAGAACTGTGCATGCCACTTTATTGTTAAGTTGCTGCTTCAGATTAGGGATTTCAGTTCTAATAATGGCAGTGAGCAAAAGGCAGGGCTGTTCTAGGCCAGTGCTCAGCTTTAAATCAGTTGGTTAAAAAAATATACCTAATTAAAGTTTAAACTCTTAAACTGATTTAATTTCTGCTTCTTGGGATGTAATTTGTGTTTTGATGAAATACTTGGCTTAAGTTGTATTACATAAAGGACTGAAGGGATAAATGTACTGCAGGTTTAGTGGAAACATAAGGGTTCCTATGGACTATATGATGGGCCATGAGGTCACACTCTTGGTTGACTGTTGGTAGCTCTGTTACTCTGGGGGGTCAGTTTAATTTAAAATGTGCTTTTCTGTGCCATAATCGTGAGCTTACATCAGGAGAAGAAGGGGTAGAATTGGAGTCAGACCTGAAAACAGGTCGCTTGGTTTAATGAAGTAGACTTTTTGACTGTGCCCATAGTCTTTAATGGTGACTTAGCTTATTGGAGGGAATAAGGGTCAGAGTTGGGCAGAATGTGGATGAGGGTGGTTAGGTTTAAGAAAAGACTTTTGGATGTCTAGTTAAAAGACCGGAAGATAAGCAAATGTATAGCTCTTTGTTAATGAAGCGGTAATCAAAATTCACAGAACCTTTAATATGCCATTGAAGCATTTCAGTATTCTGTGGAGTAAAAGTGAATGTGCAAAGACTCCACAAAAAACCACCCCAGTTGTACTTGTTAGGGAAAAAAAGAAAGACAACTGCTAGTCTTATGTATGTCATTACTTACACTGTCAGTAGAAGTTAATTTTTAATGGATTCTAAAATAGTATTGAAAGAGAAAATTAAACCAATAGTAGTGTATAAATTTTTCCAGAGTTTTGGCAACATTGTAGTAGACATTTTGAAATGTGCAGTAAATGTGTAGATACAGTAGCTGCACTGATACAAGGGAAGGTAACTCCTTCAGCATATGTCAGCATTCCTTATCCAAATAAGGTACATAAGGTAAGGTACATAAAGTAAAACAGCAGTCTGACATTTCTCCCCAAATAAAGTGGGTGCTCTCGGTCTGAAAGACGTAATTTTTTTTGCTTGTTTGTTTATTTACTTTTCCTATTTTTGTGGTCAGCATGGGAATAATTAGACTTTACAAACACTGGTTTCCACGAAACATCTGAAGGAAATGCAGGAAGGCTGGTTAGCCAGGGGAGAGGTGCTGTTTACATGGACAGATGTTAATGATAAAGGAAATTGTAGTTCACTGGGGTAATCCAGTGTTTTCAAAATTTAACTGAAGGATAGCAGCAGGTCTTCATGTGGAAGTAATTAATCAACGATCTAAATGAATTTTAGCTTATTCATGTTATGCTGCAGCAGAGTGAAATTCTTGATAATAAAAAACAGGTCCTGTTGTTACTGCCTTCAAAATTGTGTAAAACCAGCCATATGACAATGACTAATTTTTTATATTTTAAGATTGTATTAGGCAAATACTTCATTTGTGGCAACCACAAGCTGTAAAATGCTTCCACAATAATTCTGTGCAAATGCCTTGGCAGGCAGCCTCTTCGGTTTTTTTCTTCAGCATGCTGGAGCCATTTAAACTCTTGGAGTTGGATGTAATGCAGACTTCATCTCAAGAGTGCTTCTATTAGTTGATTCAATTCAATAAATACAGTTTGTGCCTCTGGACAGACTGTGGTGCATTCCTGATGCAACAAAGCTGTGTGTACTCTGCTCTGAATACACTTCTTGGCGCTCAGTTGAACCCGGTC
This sequence comes from Pseudotriccus pelzelni, assembly GCA_035584735.1. Taxonomy (NCBI): domain Eukaryota; kingdom Metazoa; phylum Chordata; class Aves; order Passeriformes; family Tyrannidae; genus Pseudotriccus; species Pseudotriccus pelzelni. The sequence goes on along the minus strand of JAWMRA010000009.1, from coordinate 9,654,116 downwards.
CTGTCAGTTCAGAACAGCACAGTAATGGATTTGTCATGTGCTTCAGTGTTAATTTAAGTAACCAGGGAGACCTGTAACACATGGGTCTTCCACATCTCTTAAACTTCTCCCTGCAGAAAAGGTCCTAAGTCTCCATGCAGGCAGCTGGACTGAATGTTTTGGAAATGCATTGTCAAGTGTGTCTCTGTTCCATAGTTGTCCCAGGAGCAAAGGTCACAGAGTTTAGGCTGTCAAGAGCAAACTCCTTGATTTCCATCAACTTTCTTTCTAGGCAGCAACATGGCAGGGAACATGCTGTGGACTCTGGACCTTGGGAATTGTTTCAGTCCTAACAGCTGCCTTCTAGCAAAGAACTGACTGCAAAATGTCCTCTTGTTGATAAGATGCATAAGAGACAGATGGGTTCTTGTTTACCTCGTGACTTTGGCCTGTATCACTGGCAGGAGGGCATCACCTGACCAGTGAAGGGAACAGATTTGTTCTGAAAATGTCAAAGGGTACTGATGTTTAAAAATAATTTTGTTCTTTCCAGAGTGGAATAAAGCCTGCAATAACCAAAATAGAGACTTAAAAGAGAGAATTAATCTTTGTGTGTTTTGGCATCATTGTTAACTAAGCAAGTTACATTTATTTAATTACGAACTGCAGTAGTTCTCATCTGACTTGGTATCATGGTGTGGTTTCTTTAGTCATACTAAATTTCACCTTTGTGATTATCTGAAGCTAATTGTCTAGACAATTCTCTTAGAAAAACAGTTGTAATCTAGAGAAGAATTCATCTGACAGTAGTTTATATGCATCAGTGGCCAATCCCCCTTCCACCTGGTGTCTACCTGCAGGGATACAGATGAATTACGAAGACCTGAAACTCTAAATTTGATGCAGGACAAAGAGCATCACCAAGTACTAAGGAGTTATGTGGACAGGACAGAGAGGTAGGGAAAAGAAATATAGTTTCTACCAATTTAATTTTGTTGTTTTCCCCTTCCCCCCAGCTAACCGTAATAGCCGGTTGTTCCTCTATATGAGGATCATCTGGAAAGTTCCTAGTTTGGTTACTCTTAGAGAATGGGTACAAAGTACTGAGTATCTGAGTGTAATAGGCTGTATGTTACAATCCCACTGGTACCTCTTGTGCTGTAGAAAAATTTTATGACAATTAAGAAGAAGAGATAGAAATGGCTTCACGAAATCTGTCATGCACAGTCAGTTAAATCACAATCACAGCAGTTAAAGAGCTTTGCTACTAAACAGTTACTCTTCTGATTTGATAAGGTACTTGTGTATCACTGACAATTCATGTATGCAAAATTTTTATATTTAAGATAAAAAGTCTCCTTTCTCTCTGTTTTTGCATTTGTCAGACCCCTGCCCGATTCACCTTATTTTCTCTCGCTGTCGAGTCACCACAGTCAGGTAACACACTGAACTCCACTGTTTAATTCTTTTGGATGAGTTTGATGCACTACCAAACTGATGTTATCCCTAAGACATGGACTGTTACTCTGTAACCCATCTGCAGCTCTGACTTCACAGCCCGATGTGCTGTTTTATTCCAGGTGCCTAACATGGATTCCGAGCTGCACCGCAGGCACATCGAGCGCACCCGTCGGGAGGCCCAGCTGGCAGCGCTTCAGTACGAGGAGGAGAGGCTGAGGACAAAGCAGATCCAGAGAGAAGCTGTCCTTGACTTTGTTAAGGTGCCTCCTTTTAGTACCTACTTGATACTTTATCTCTTCTGAATCCTGTAATTATAACTGATTGCCAAGGTCATTAATACTTGTACGTTACGCTCCTGGGCGTGCACGGCGCTTTATAAAGAAAAGGGACAAATAGCATTGTAGTCCATTCAGTCTTGATGCTGTAGCTTAACATAAGCAAAGTTAAAACTGGGGAGGAAATGGAAGATTTACCCGAAATATGAGTGATGCAAAGAATTCTGGTTTTGCGTAGTCCACCTCATTTACTCAATTTTCATTTGGATACATGTGACAGGATTGGTATAAGAAAGGAGGAGTCTTTATCTGGGAAAGCATAGAGACACTGTAATTTGGAAGGCAGATTTGGCAAGGAGGAGAGAATCATACACACAAAAATGGAATGTTACCTGATCTATTTTGCTATTTTATGCTAATAATAAAATAAGTTACTTCCAGGTAACTTATATGGGTGCACACTTATGGTACATCAGACTCTCTGTGGACACTGGGTCTTCACTTTCTCTGTCGCTGCAGTCACTATGAAGTAGTCTGCTGCTTAACATGTTAGTTGACTTAAATTTATTTTACTGTTTGCTGCTCTGGGGACCTACCTAAATCTCAGCATCACAAATTTAAGAAATGTTACAATTAATATTTTGGGCTTAGGGTGGTCCGCAGAGATGCAAAGAATGTTTTTTTGCATTTATTTCATGTATAAAGTTAGTTTAGAAAAAGGGTTTTAGCTACCTGAAACTGGACTTTTCATTAGCACCAGTTAGTCTCAGGCCCCTGGCACTATTGTGTAATAAAGCTGCTTTATTAAAGATTCAGCTCAGTCTTTCAGTTAAAGGCTTAGCTGTAGAGGATGCATTTTGTTCATTGATGAGCCTCTTGGGGTTTTTGGTTTGGATTTGCTGGGTTTTTTTCCTTCAGTTACCTTTGTTATTCATGAGCACTTAGCAGTTAAATTCCTCCCTTGGGTTATATTTTGGATTTCTTACACATCTTTCATATGCATAATTTTTTTTAAAAATTGGGGTCTTCTGTGGAATAAAGCCTTTTTTTTTACTAACATCAGTGAAGTTTCAGCTGAGTGGAAACTAGCAATTTCCCCAATGCATGTTTTATTTAAAAACTAAGACTTCTGTTTTAAAATGCTTCTAAATTACGCTGGTTTGTTCTGAGCTTTTGTAGTATTATTTTCATTCTTCCTTTTTCTCTATAGCAAAAAGCATCCTTAAGTCCTCAGAAGCAAAGTCCTCTGGATAGTGAGGTAAGAGTCCAGTAAGATTATTACTGGGGATCTCAGAATTATTTTCCTGACTGTGGAGGATTCTTCAGAACTGGGTTATAGCACAGTTTTTTGGTGCATTATTAAGCCTTGGGTTGGGGTTTTTTGCTTATGGAAACAGTCTAGTATTTCCTGCTGTTCGTGCAGACTGCCTGTCCAAGTGTGTTGTTTTATTGTTTCTTGTATGTTTTCTATGTTGTCTGCAGAAAACAGATTTCGTATTCCATTTTAATACGCTCCTTGTGAGCAGTAGTTTATTTGCTAAGAGTATTCAGACAAGTTACTGTTTTACCATCATCCTTCACCGATCAGTTTTCTCCCAGTTTCCTGTTATTAGATCAGAAGTTATCCCAGAAATATTAAGTATTAGAATTTTGAGGGCTATCAGAGAAAGAAATAAATATTTTTTTAAAGTTTTTTTCTACTATAGTTTTATAATCAAAACCAGTAAGTCAGTAGGGAACACAAATCAAGGCTCAGTCTTCTAGAATATACAGAGCTGAGCCAATGTCATCTGTTCAGTCTTTGCATCAGATTTCTGCATAGTAATAGCTCTTCCACTGCTTGCCAATCCCCACTTGCATCCAGAGGAAGATAATTCACTTGGGAGTGTTAATCAGATCAAAACTTTTAATGATATAATAAATATAATAGTTTTTAGCAGCATTTTCCAACTAACTCTTTTTTGTTAGAAAATTACCAAAACATGGGGTAATTGAAATAGTTTTTGCTGCTTTTTCTTCTTAATGTTTTTCTGTTCTTAATTTATTCTTTTAAAGGGTGCTTTGTTGTACCACAGTAAGCACTGTCAATGCACAGTTTTCTGTATTTGCTTGAGACAACACAGAAAGCAGAATAATTGATTCCTTAGTATAAACGCACTGTAATTCATGAGTCACGTGGCTGTATATTCCTACAGGGTTTCATACACTTCAGGGATTGTTTTAAAAAGCCTCACAGTACGATAAGCACACAGTTCATGTTCCAGAGTTGTCCGTCTGTTCACATACCATGTGTTTCTGACATTGTGTGTGTTTCTGACATTACTCCATCTCTCCCACCTCCCAGTGTCCCTTTCCATCCAGAAGGTCTCAGCATACTGATGATAGTGCCTTGTTAGTGGTAAGACCCTGCACGTCATGGCCTTTTTATGTGGCAGATTCTAGAGCATAGAAATAACACGTTGTGATTGTCTCAGATTAGACCAACTGGTTTAGAGCTAATCTCAATAGCATAAAACATGACCATCTTCACTGAAAAGTAGCTTAACTGTGAACTATAATGTTATGAATATGTTGACACTTTTGCTGTCAGCTACTGGTTCATAATGCAATGATGGTTTTCTACAAAATAATTAAAGCTTGTCTTTTGCTGAGAGCAGAAGAAAACTACTGATAGCAAAGAACAGTTTCTAAAATGAAAAATTCACCTCTAGTTGTTCTGGTTTGATTTCTTCTCTGTTCAGCTGCTTCCTAATTGATGTGCTCTTCAGTGTCAAGTAAGCAATTTTAATGCTTGGAGTACAGCCTTGTGCCTTAACCTGTCTGCGTCCTGCACGTGGGGGTTAGAAATACTTGGCACAGGAAAAAACTGCTCTGCATATGAATGCTACAAGTCATGAAATATTTCTCATACCATTTTATTGTTTATTGATGAAAATGTCTTTAAGATCATCTACTTTCACTCCTTACCGAAAATAAAAACATTTATGTACATAATTCATGTTTTATGCTATTTCTTCCATTATGGCATCTTAGCGGTGTAGCATAATTAAAGAATATAATGCCATAATCCATGTCTATAAAAGAAAAAATACACTTGATTTGCCTGCTGTTGCATGACTGCATGCCTAGAATTTATTTTCTTAGTTTATGTGCTTCCACTGTCTGCCTAAATGTTCTTTAGGCAGTGCTCTCAGTTATATCTCTCTCCTGAACATGTTGGTCACGATATTTACTGTGACCCCATTTCTGTTTGATTGTGTGATCACATGACTTTTGTTGTAAATTAATAGATAAAATTTTCAGAAACTATTTTTAAACTGGCTTCCATTGCTGTTTGTTGCCTTTGTGTCTCTAACCAAGTTACATTCTTCCACCTCACAAAAAAAGTGACCAGGCTGGCAGGAAAACATTGAAAGTGATCATTTCTCTTCCTTTTTCTTTTAATTTCTTGCTCTTTTCAGCAGTGCTAAACTATAGTAGTATTTGAAATGCTGGAGTTTCTGAACTGCTGAAGTATGATCTGCAGCTCTTTTCTGTAGTGGAAATACACCCTGTGTCTAAAGATGACATATGCCAGGGCAGCTGTTTCTGGCAATTACTGTAACTGGAGCATTAAGCCCATAGTAGCTCACGAATTTGTAGCGCTTTTTGTTTCCACAGATGTATTTTATATGGTAAAAACTTGTTCAACAGCAAGGAAATGTTCATCAGTTTGTTTTTTTTAAAAAAAGAAAAGTTTGTCATGAGACTTGAAATTACTTTTAGCTTTTTATATTTTATTGCATTTTATTTGACATTTTCCCTAAGGAACTTGAAATTTAGCTAGGTCTAATTTCTGAGGACATAAGGAAAAGCTTTTAAAAGTACTAAGTCTAATAGGTATTTAGAAAGCAAGTGAGCTTTCTTATATTTTACTACTTCACTCTTCTGGTATTGTTACTGCTTTAACAGAAACTTTCTTAAAACTGGAATTTAAGTTGTGAATCTCCTTTTTAAAATCTTTAATGTTTTGTTTGGTCGTGTTCTTGTTGTCTTTTATCACTAGTTAAAATGTATTCACATTGCACAGTTTATTCTGACCATAAACAACTTCAGGACAGTCTGTTTGAAGTCCCAAAATGATTGCCCTTAACTTCTATGAATGTTAAGGGTTCAGTTTAGTTGTAGTTCCTTCTGCATACCTGTGATGAGAAGTGAAGTGCAGTCTGGCTGTGGTGAATTTCTTTGTGTTGACTTGTGATAGCCAGACTAAGTAAAATGTTGTTGAATAAATGTAATCACTGGCCTTTCTGAGAAAATAAAAGTTTTATATTAGCCGTGTCCCTTTGCTGTTCGCACAAGGGTGGTCCAGTTCGTTACAACTGAGATTACTTGTTGAGCTGGTATCAAGGTTTTAGACTTGGCTAATGATTTCAGCCTTCACTGCTTCTAAATCTCACTTTTCTTCAAATATCTTCTTGTTCTCTCCTGTACTGTCCCTTAAAAGGTTAGCACTATGGAAGGGGGTAAAAAAACCCCCAAAACATCCTCTCTAACTGCTGCTTGATTTCTCTGTTGTGAAGCCCAGGAGGTGCTTGATAAGCATCAGGCAGCTGCAATGACCTCTTCCTTTTGCAACCTTTGTGTCATTGCTGCCTTGTGCTCCCTTCCTTGTGTTGTGTTTTCTTGTTGTGGTCTCAGACATGGCCTGAGGCTGTCATGTTACTGTTAGCACATGGGATCTCAGAAACATTTTAAGTTAAGGCTCTTAGGCACCAGAGTGTTACAAACAATAATGGTATGGGTAAAGTAAGCAGAACTTGAATTATGCTAAATTGTGCCCTGGAGTTTTCTCTCAGACCGTTGGTATCCGTTTGTGTATTCAAATGTTTAATAACCTAATTCCCTTAAAATATCCTTATTTGGTTTGTGCAGGGTGCTGGTTGGGCTTTGCTTTGGCACTCCCTGTATCTGCAGTTGTTCCTGGCGCAGGGAGATTTCTCTGACTTCAGTGCTAGGCCTAAAAGCCACGTGCAGAGGGTGGTGTGAGTCTGAGCTGCAGCATCCTGGCTCCTCTAGTACTGTGGCTGCCTTTTCTTACAGTCGTTCTTTGCCTCACTTCTTCCTTTCTTCCCTCTCTTTCTTTCCTTACTGTCCCTGACAGAATGGCTTTGAGCCTCTCTTTGTGTTTGAGATTGACAATAACACCAATACCATTAAAAGGAGGCCAGGGACTCGCAAACAGGTGAAGAGCATGTGGTGTGTTGCTGTTGTGATTGTCCTGCCCTGTGCTGTGCCGTGTTCCCCTTCCCTTCGCCCGCTGCTGGGTACGTGCGTTGTGATGACTTGTTGTTGGTCTGTGTCAAGGTTGCCCTGCTCTTTTCATACAGGAATAAACACATACCTTAATGTTACAGCCCACCCAGTTCTGGTTTATTTTACTGTTCTCCTGTGCTAGCTAATGTGTTGTGAAAGTCAAGTGATATTTTGAAACTCTTAAAAAAGATAAACCAAAACAAACCCACGATTTTGGCTCTGCCCTCCTCTGGAGAAAAAGACTGTCTTGAGAATCAGCTGTTAAATCTGCGCAGGGACTGAGGATGTTTGTGTGTAAAGGTTTGCCCTGAATCTAAACCTCTCCTTCTAGTCTTTCTGGCTGTACTGTTATGAAATGGCAGAATAGTTGCAAATTTTTTAAATACTAACACTCCCAAGTGTGTTTTTCACTACCTGCAGAGTTTCTAGCTGTCATTTGATGTTCTTTCCTGTGAAAGAACATTCCTCTTTCCGCACTTTGCTATTCAAATGCTGTTTCAGAGAGTATAGTTTCATTCTGGAGCCATTCAGTCCTCAAATGTTTACTGTGTTGAAAACAGAAGACACAGAATTTGGCCTTTTAGATCAATGTGTCAGTGACAGATGGGCACACTGGAGCCTCTGTTCTATAAACAGGAAAAGTTGTTTATTTGGTTGGGTTTCATATTGGTCATAATTGAAATGTGGCTGTGTTTTATTTATGGCAACACTGACTTCCCTGAGAGGTAGATTCCCCCCACGGAATCTCATTTGCTTTGTGTGTAATCACAAGGATCAGCTTCAGGTGTTTGTGGCAAACACAAAGTACATATTATTGACCCCATTATATGTGGGTTTCTCAGATTTTACAAAATTGATGGGAAAATAACTGACTAAAAATGCACAGCATCCTCAAAACATTAAAAAGAAAGCTATTTATTTTTAATAGTGGCCTAGAATGCACTGTTAGAGGGTAAAATTTCCTTTTTTCTGATGGCATAGACATTGCTAAAGAAGCTTTTGCCTCACTTCCTGTTCTTAATTCTGGTTTTAATTCACTCTGTTATGTGTAAAAGAAACATTGCACCTCCCGAGCTTATTCGCCAGAAAGTTCAGGAGGGTAGGAAGGCTTTAAATGTAGTTTAGCAAGTATAGATCTGTTGCTTGTTGAGTGTTTCTGAGAATGTGGTCATGGTCGCCTCTTCATTTTGAACTTTGCTGCATTCTACCTTTGTGCATGACCTGTCAGCTGCTCTCTAACTCTGCTACTGCCTTCTTTCTTTCTGCATTCAGTCACTCTCAGGGTTGAACCAAGAAAGCTGTGCTACTACCCTGCCTAGTGCCTCTACCTTCAGTCCTGTCAAGGTATCTCTTGCTATTATCATTCACCAGTAGAGCCAACAAAAAATCTCGGATCCACACATCTGTTTTAACAGGTGTTAGTCTGTCAGCGTCTAATCCAAAGTTCAGGTAGGGTATGAATCCGATTCACCTGATTAAACTGTAGTAGGTATTACCTCATCTTAGCTTTAGGCTGTGTCTACAGGAGGCCTGATCTATAAAAACGTGGTAACCAGTCTCTGCTCCGAGGGGTTCTTGGTTGTCTTTGATGTCGCTTTTTCTGTACGAGATCATTTACTCTTGATCAAGTTGAGTTCATCAAAAGTCCACTTGTATTCTTTACTCTTTCTTTCTCTTCTGTGGAAGCTGCTATACTGAATGCCTTTCTCACAAGAAATCATTAGTCTGTGTAAGCACTGTGATAAAACCACAGTGTGTTTCACTGGGGAGGGATGTTCAGTAAATAGCAGTTTTGCATTAACAAAGGTGTCAAAGAGGTGTATCTTTATTGGGGCCGCTGTAATGCCAGTTTTGCATATTGCTAAATACCTGGGGTTTGGTGTTCCCTTTGCAAAGAATACTTTTTCACTTTGGATTAGAAGGAAGAGTAAACAGTCAGTGCTGTTTCATCATTGATTTCCTCAGAAAAAAGCAGTTGTGTCATTTCTGCAAAGGAAAAAGCTTTGTCTCTGCAGAGATGAGACTTTGGGAGCAACATATACTGTGTTTTTTCACATTTCTGGTTATTTTTCATAAACACATTTAGATGATGGAGCTTTTTTTAAAACACAGCAAATTAAAATGTAGTCACAGCTTTTCCAGATTAGCACCATTTATACTCTTCTGCTTTTTTCTTCACAGAGTGATGACAGATCTACCATCTCCCCTGGCTCACCTACCACTCAGACAGGTAACAGGGAAAGGAAGAAAACTTTCTGAAAAATAAGATCAAAATACCTGCTTGCTTCTTTGTACTGTGAAGAGAAGGGAGCATCTGTTCCCGTCTCTGTGTGTGGCACTGCTGTGTTTGAGAATTTACCCAGTTATTTGGGTCTCCGTAGAAAAACATGAGGGAAGAGACAACAGGGATGAAGCATGTCCTCAGGCAGAGCGTAGGGTTTGGCTGGTTTAGGCCTTCGTGCAGGCTTTGGCACACAGATGCATTCAACAAGAGTCAGAACAGTTGTTGGAATTGCTATGTGGAATGTGCTTTGCATGCAAGTGTCCTTGGAAGTGCCTTTTCCTGCTCTGTGCTTTTATCATGCATGGCTGTAATTTATTTTGTCATTATTACATAAAAATTTTTGGTTTGTTCTTTTTAATTACCACATTGCTGAACCCATTTCCTATTTAAACTCTAACCATTTCCTTCTTCCTCCTTCCTTTCCTGTGCCTTTTCACATTTGTTTAGTCCACCTTTCCCCTCCATATCCTGGCCATGCAGCCCCGCCTTCCTATAGAAACCCTTCCCAGCGACCTGAGAGTTTCCTTTTCCGAACAGCTGTCAGGGATGAAGCCAAGAAAGGTAGGTTATATAGCTCAGAAAACAGCTAGTTTTGCTACATTGTATTAACATCTGCATTACCTGGGGTTTGCAGTGTTTGGTTACTTCAGGTCTTTATCATCAAACTGCTTTTAGAGTTCCATTTGTAGACAGGTGACATTACATACTTCGTGAACAAAGTGATTTATTTAGAACTGTCAAATATTCCTTTGTCATATCTGTGAAAATGTGAGAATTTGTTCTTCCTGGCCTGTGCTTACACCTTTGCCACACAAGCCTTCAACAACTTGATGAAGGCAGCTTGATAAATTTTGCACTGCACAGTAGCATACACCAGAATTGCAATTTCTGGAGAAAGACTGAACCACTTCAACATACTCCATCTGGCAAACCTTTGTCCTCATTTGTGCATGATTATTACCCAACAGAAAAAACAGAATCTAAACAGAAAGGAAAATGTGTTAAAGAACACCTCATTTAGATTAGTAGAGCATTTGTTTGATTAATCATTAAAGGCAAGAAAGATTTGTGGAAAGGAATGCACTGTCCCTGTTCTGCCTGTGCGGTGCAGCACCAAATGACATGGAACAAAACTGTGCTTAGTGATTTTCTTTGCTTCATGCTTCTCTTTCAGCTGTTGCTTCATCCTCTACCCGTGCCTTGTCTCCTGCTAATGATTCTGCAGACCCTCAAGTGAGACAAAACTCCAAACAGCGAGAGGAGGAACTGGAGTTGATAGAGCAGCTTCGCAAGGTGAGTGCTGCCAGGAGCCAGAACGTGGATGTTGTAGTAATTGTGTGACCCTACTAAATCTGCCTTTGTCTTCTGCACCAGTTTCACTGACCCAATACGGGGCATAGTTGACCAAAATTAAGTGGCGTGGTACAGTCGGTGTGGTTCTTTCAAATGGGTGCAGTGGTGTTCACTTGGTTGGTTGTGGTAGATAAAGTCAGCTTCAAATTCTGTAAAATAAACTGTGCTGACTCCTGCTTCTGAGTGTCCAGTGAACTCTGCTTTTAACATGAATTTGTGCTTCCTTTCTTCCTTATCAGCTTTTACACTTGTAAGGAACTCCCTGGAAAATTGCCTCACTGTCCCCCTTCAATCCCTTTTTTAAAATTCCTCTTTGTTGTAAAGCCCACAGAAAAGCAGATGGAGTGCAGAGACTGCTGCCAGTCATGCTGACAGGATGGTCTCGTCATGTGTTCTGGATCTGTCTATTGATTCCTGCCTTATCCTTAGTTAAGAGCAGAACATTTGAGGCACAAATGTTTCTTATATTTGTGCTTTTTGTCTGTCCAGGCCCACCACACTCCTATTTGGTGTCCAGATACAATGCCAATAAACATGACTATTGAGAATGCCACATGGCTTGTTTCTGGAGAGCATGAAGGGATTCCTTGAGATGCTCTAATTAATTGTTGGAATTTTCCCAATAAGTAAGAATTTACTTGTTGAAGCCAATCTTAAAAGCCGTAAGTGTCCCAGATGGACAAAGAGAATTTCTTCTCTTTGTGAATGTTAAAGTAAGGACAGTCTTTGTCTAAAAGGAGAAAGTCACCTTAAGTAAAGCAAAACTCGGTGCTGTCTACACACCCTCTCTTCTTTTATCCCAGAATGTTCTGTATGTAGTCTGTCTCTTGTTCTACTTCCCAGGTAAGCTTAAATCTTATTTTAATACTTAAAAATTTAGATACAGCATTACAACTCAGTGACATTCACACAGCATTATTTTAAATAAGTTTGAAAGCCTGAAATGAATTTTTATTCATTTTCCTACAGAAATGCTAACTCCCTCCTTTTTAAAGGACTGTTTAGGCTGAGTTCAAGTTTTTATTTAAAGACAAAAATGTTGTCTTGACTTTTGTTGACTGTGTTGTCCTCCAAGCTACAATTGTTTTTACTTTCTTTTGCAGAACTATTCTCTGAGAATATGTAGGGTTAGGAATACTGTTCCCAGATGCTGATTTCCATTATTTTTGAGTAACGGTTGTATTAGTCCACTGTGCTGTACAATGAAAGCTGTTCTTCACTGAACTCAACTGCTCCCAGACTGCAGCCAGCTCTGGGCCTCAGCAGTGCACGGAGCTTCCCTTGAGGTTATTCAGAAGGCTGGTGGGAAATGCTGTGAGGATGGACAGGAACTCTGCCTTGTGCAAACTGTTGTGCAGAATGATCGGTTGGAGGAACCCCACCCTCATTCCCTGTGTGTCCGTGTCCATTCCTGCACAGAACATCGAGTCGCGGCTGAAGGTGTCGCTGCCCAGCGATCTCGGAGCCGCGCTCACCGACGGCGTTGTCCTGTGCCACCTGGCCAACCACGTGCGGCCCCGCTCTGTCCCCAGCATTCATGTCCCCTCCCCTGCCGTGGTAAGTGTGTAAGAATGACAGTATTTTATAGCTGCCCAGAATAACATCCAGCTAAGTCCTGTGATCCAGACAAAAATGCTAAACCAAGTGTTCTCTGTGACAAAAATCTGTCCTGTTTGAAAAAGATCTGTAGTGTCATTAAAAGGAATTCTGTTTGGGTTTGTTTCATTTAAATGAAGTTACTTCTGACATGGATTCTAAGCAAATGTTAATATTTTTGAGTCCTCTGTAAACATGTTAACTTGAAGACTAGTGAAGTAAGAGAGAGTTCAGCATGAAAACTGAAATAGGGTATTGCAAAAGATCCAAACACCTGAGAAGTTCAGGGAAACAGATAGTGGGGAATTACAACATTCCCACTTCACAGGACAGTGAAAACGGGAAGAGGGACTAAGTTGATTCCTGTGTCCACAGCACTACAGATTCCTCTGCTTAGGAATTCTAGCAGAGCACTCTCAAACTACTTGGAGAACACCATCTCCTGGAACTAAACAAATCCAGTCATATCTCTGTGATAACAGGAAAAAAAAGGTGGTTGTGTCAGGGGACTGTTGAGAGCAAGGAGAGAAGCACACAGAGAAGTTTGAAAATTTCTGAAGTTGTTTCTCTTACCCTGCCTGGCTCAGTGTTTCTGGAAAGCACTGAGGATGATCTGTTTCTGGGCACATTACTGTGTATCATTTAGGGAAAGCACAGAATTAGAGAAAGGTCAAAAACTGCGAGATAACAGCAGATTATTTACCTAATCTGTGTTTGAAGAATTCAAGGTTCAGTGAAAACATTTAGGATCAGCTACTTAAAGGTAGTATGGACACACAAACTGCTTGTTATGCACCTTTAAACTGTGTGAGTAAAGGAAAAAACTGAAGATTGTTCCTGGTGGAAGAAGTTGAAATATGCGTGTAGTGTTCACTTATCCTTCTTTTGGAGTCATTCTTTGTGTTGGTTGGAATTTGAACTGGCACTTACAGGGCTGCCGATGGTATCATTGTGGTTCCTCTCCCTGGGACTCCGTGGGAACAGGCAGATGCCCTCGTTATTTTGAGAAGGATTGAACTGGACACGCCAACATTTTAGGCAGATTGTGGAATCCTTCAGAGCAAAGGCATGTAGCAACTGCTCGGAAGGCTTGTGTCACTGAGAAGGTCCTTTCAATGGCCTGGTTTTGTGAGCTGCTGAATATTCTGTGTGAGGAGCTAAATCCTGGCTTTGTCATATGAATCGCAAGGAAGAGGCAGCCTTTAGTCGCGTGGCTCCAGGAGCAGAAGAGGCACAGTGTCATTCCCCAGGCACAGTGTGATCTTTGTATTCCCTTCATCCTTCGGGAGAAAGAAGTCCGTGCTTGCCTTTAACCTGCTTCCTTGGTGGGGAAGTGCAGCATATGGAGGGGAGAGGAGAAGCCCCAACACTTGTGGAAGTGCTGAACTCACAGAGGCTGCTGCTCCACAGACTCTGAGTAGCTTGTCCAGGGGAGCAGGGAGCTTGTGTCTCTTGAACCAGAAAGGAGTAGGCTTTGAGAACAGAAACAAGACAGAGCCTGTGCTGTGGTATGTCTGGAGAGGTGTGAAAGCTGACTGCAGAAAAACCCTCACTTATAAAAATGCCAGTGAGTGCAATTCAAACAGCTACATCAAACACATCTACAAGCGCCCGACAAGCAGCAAGCTTCAATTCCAGTTTTCTGCCACTGTTTTTTGGTTTCATCTAACCTTTTTTTTCTTAACTCTTTGTTAATTGAAATAGGGTTTGATATTTATATATTTTTTGCATTATAGTAATTCACAACAGACTCTAGATTGCTTCATATAATGAAATTGCTCTGGAATCACAGCATGAAAGCCAATGTGCTGGTTTTGGCTGGAACAGAGTTAAACCATTTTTTACAATAATCATGTAAAAGTGTTAGCCAGTTTTATGTAACACTGTGTATATAAATATTGCAGAGCTTAGGATTGTTCTTTTTTGAAAAACATTCGGCATTTGTAACTTTGCTTTTCATAAAACAGCTTTGAAAATTGGGCTTGGTTTTCTAAGAAAAGCAAACTTCAGCAGAGCCTGCTTTGAGTTAGACAAGCTTATGTCAGTGCAGTATGGTTTTGGTGAAGAGGTTTATTAAGAGTTTTATTTAAATAAAAAATAAAAGTCTTTTAAAATCTTGACAGTTAAGAGCACAGTATGCCTTTGCTTCTTTGCAGCCTAAACTTACAATGGCAAAATGCAGACGAAACGTGGAGAATTTCTTGGAAGCTTGCAGGAGGATTGGAGTGCCTCAGGTACGTATTTCTGCTAGCCTGATAAAATGCTTCAGATGCGGTTTTGTGTGGGCTTCAGAAAACAGAACCTTCCTGGAACCTTTGGATTAAACGTTGAGAAGGTTCAAGTCTAAGCTGCCCTGCAGCACAGATCAGACTTATCTTGCAGGGTCTTCCAGAGCAAAATGAAGTCAGATATAGTTTATCAGAGTTCTGAGTCACTGTTGTACCTCAAATTCATAATAGGTGGTGCAGGTCAATTCTGCTTTTAGAACTGGAAAGTTTTTCTCTAAAACCAGTTACATTTTCTTAAGGTTACATATGTGACAGCTAAAAAGTGGGATAAAAATTGGATAATGTTTTTCATATGTTGTTTTTATTCCAAAGCTTTTCATGTTCCTTCACAATAATTCTCTTACATGAATGTCTCTCCTGTCTCACCAACATCTGCAGTGTTACAGGCCTTTCTCTGATGGTTGGTAGCTGTCTTGGCATAGATCCTAATTCTTTTATGTACCAATGGTAGAAGCCTGTCTTTGCTATTCCTTGTCCCCTTTTGAAACTTGGAAAATCTAGGAGGTGGGAACATATAAAATAGTCCATCTTACCCTGTTAGTCCAGTTATGCTGTTTTATGCTGTCCTGTCCTTTGCACTTTGTCTTACAGAGCAGCTCTCTCAGTAGAAATAGTTTTAATACATCGTGTTTTTCTGAATTTTTCTCTAAGTGCACTAATTGGTGATGCTAAACATTAATGTTTCTGTTGTAGGTGATGGTTTCTTTCTTTAGTATTCTGAAAGGGGAAAGTGGCTCATGTCCCAGATACATCTAAGGGCAGTTCTTCAGTCAGTCATGCAGGTTTTTCTGGTGCTTTCAGATAGTTTCATTTGCAGGCATTTGAGCCACTGGGATTTTAGGGTGCCATGTTTATTGAGTTGTGTGGCAATTTCACATGGCTCGCTGGTGAATTGTGTTGGAATGTGGAAGAGAGTTCTAAATGATTGTTATTACTTTGAGATCCTGCACTATTTTGGTCCCCTAAGAAACTTTGGACTTTTGATCCCAGCAGAGCCGCACAATATAAATGCATCTGGGGCAAAATTGTGCAATTCCATCCCATCTTCCCTATTTATAGCTCCCTCAAGTAGGAAGATGTAATTTTTATGGGATTGCAGTACAGAGCAGATCCCTGGAGTGACCCACAGTTAAACAAACAAAAAAGCCAGTCAAGAAAAAGTCCCTTGTAATCCCAGGCTGCTCTATCTGCTACACCTACTCTGTGGGACCCTCCTGTTTTTCTCATGTGTCTTATTTTAATGTGAAAGAGTTCACGGAGAGTCTCTCTGGGAAAACTTCTTGGAACACCCCCACCTGAGCTCTAAAGTTGCTCTCACATGTCAGCATTACATATCCACTGAGATGTGAATGTAAGATTGTAAGATTGTAAGATAGGTAAGAGTGGCATGGCAGCCTGGTGTGCTTTTCTTGAAAAAAATGCCTTTCATTTTCATACTAATTACAAAAATAAAAGGCTTTCTGAAGTCATGGATCTATGTAGGAATACTTACCTTCTGAGGGGAAGGCTACTCTCAGAAAAGGCTAATTTTTCTGTAAGACCTTTTGTGGTTAAAGCCCTTGGATCAAAGGAAATTGGCAGTTGAACAGCTTGATACATGCATCTAGATTTCACTGATTATGGCAGCTACCTGTGGGAAAGGGAGGGAAAAGACACACAGTGGGAAGAGTTACAGAACTCTTAAACTCTAATTAGTAATAGATATTTCTGCAGGATGCTGCATACAGGCATCAGTTACACATAAACAATTCCTTGTCCTGCTGTTTTCATTAACTAAGTTATGTGTGGAGGCTGAGCTTTGGTGAGTACTCGGCACCAGCAGCAGCTCAGAAACCTGTAACCTCTTCGTTTCTGGATAAAAGTTACTTTCACTGAGGTGTGTGTAAACTGCTGTTTTTAACAACAAGGAATAGTCTTCTTTGCAGTAGAGTTCTTTGCAATGGGAGTCTTGCAAATTTGTGTGTGAGAATTAACCAGCTGTGATGTGCTTCTCGAACGTGTAGGTTGTATCTGAGATGTCTGATAACTGACTGCTTCGTGGATGTTGCTATGGCTCACTGACTGACCTTTTTTTTCTGTCTGTTTTCCCTTCCTGCTCACACACTCTGGACAGGACAATCTTTGTTCCCCTTCTGACATTCTTCAGCTAAACCTCAGCGTTAAAAGAACAGTTGAGACTCTTCTTTCCCTGGGGACAGATTCAGAAGAATCCAGTCTTGTCTCCCTTTCCGTTCAGCTCTGGGGCTTTGTGGTGTTTTACTGTACCCTAATGCTAACGCTCTGTATGTTCTATCGCTGGGTCTGTTTTCTCTAGCTGGGGGATAGTGGTGCTGCTTCCTCCCTCCATCGCTCCGGTGCTTGGGAACAGATTTTGGGTTTTGTCAAGACCGTGTGTACAAAGTGCTTTGTTTCCCGCGGGTGGGACAGAGGTGACAAGTACAATGTGTAGACACATTGGTGCTCCCACACAACCATCTGTGACCTCATTCACATTTGTATTTGCTGTGTCACACTGAGCAGATAAAATGCTTTACAAGGGAGGAGGTGCAGTCCCTGGGCTAGACCTGAGGCTGAGCTGGGGACACATGGCTGCATTCTGTGGTCTGCTGACCCGTGCTGTGGTACTGGGAAACTGCATTGTCAGGTTGTGCCTCTGTTTCCCCATCTGTATAATGGGAATTGCACCCACTTTGGTAAATTTCCCGAGGATTATCTGATGAAAATGTTAAACAATGTGAAGTATTTTTTTCAGTGTCAGTGTTCTTGATGAGATCTCACAGTCTTAGGAGACACGGTCTGGTAAGTTTTGTCCACAGATCTTTGTAGCTTTATTTTTCTTAACCCCAGTCCCTTATCCTGCTTCTGAGAGCATTTGATGTCTCAAATTTATAGACTCTGCATTATTACTTTGACTTAGGATTTTTAAAAGAACTATCAGTGAATCCTGAGCTGCTTGAACTTCACAACAGTTCAAGCAGAAAATTTTCAGAGAAATTAAGCCCTTCAACGGCTTTAAGTTTTCTGGCACAGAAAGAAATCTTTTACGATTCTATCAGATGCTACAGAATGTCATAGCGTTTTACTGTGCTCTGGATAAAACTTACCAAAAACTTGTTGAGTTGCCTCTGGATCGTGGGCGCCCCAACATAAGCTTGTTTGATGCTTATTCCCTTCTTCCTCTTACCCTGTTATTTTCAGAAACCCTTGTGTCGTGCAATTGCAGAAATATAAGCCCCAGCTGCACAAGCACTCTTCACTGTTTTACAAAACTCAGGAAGTCTTCCATAAAGCTTCACAGCTTTTCCCTCCCCAGGGAAAGCATCCTGGTGCTTTAATGCTTTAATGTCTCAGGGACACCTCCGAGCTTCAGGGCGCTCCCGATGTGTGTGTGACAGACCGTGTCTCCTCAGAGTGTAGATTGATTCAGGGAGCTCTGCTCAGAGACCAGTGTCAGGTAAGTGTTCAGTAAATGGCTGTTCCAAACGTGTCTTCAATAAATTTCTGTTATATCTGCAAGTGCAGTAAATGGCTTGTAAGCCCAGTGCAAGTGGTGTTGGCCTTCCAGCAATAACCTGGAACAACTCTGAAGCACAGTTTAAGATACACGAGAGTTCAGTTGCAAATGTGGTCACTACCAGTAAAATGTGTTATGTGTACGTGGATCTCACAAGCTCTTATGCCACAAAGTGAGTATTTAACAAAGGAGCAAGTCAAAGAGCTGCTGCTCTCTGTCCAAACCACACGAAGCGTTCTGTCCAAGCCAAACATCGCTGAGGAAAGAGGGGACCTTTGACAGGGGGAGATTGTTTTATTTTTAAGTAAGCTATTTTTGCACTGCTTACTGGTATGAACTAGAATGAACTCGGTTCCTGTGTTTCTTAACTTCTAGTGAACACTGTGATAAAAACTGCAAGGGGTTTTACACTAACAGTGCCTTCCAGTTTTTAAATTTTGTTTGTCATTGCTGTTTGTGGTATGGAGTCATTCCAAAGCTTTTTCCCTTATCTGTTTGCATACATAAGGAAAAAAGATAAGGCATATTTCCTCAAGTTTACAAGTATTTTCTCAAAAAGCACACTTTTTTCAAAGTAACATAAATTTACTGGAAGAAAAATGTACTTTAGCCTGATCATATTGCTTCCTGTGAGAATTTCAGTCTGGGTTCACTTGTTTTCTCTCCACTTGGAGTTTTGCGGGAGGAATGTTGGCTGCCAGTGTTTATGCTGAAGGATTTCTTTAGCATCAGAAATCAGTAAAGACTCAAGGAGTGGAGAAATGCAGTTGGTGCGAAAATAACACATGAAAAATAGTCTCTGTAATTCTATAGGAAGGACACACTTGGGTTGTTTTCTACGGATACAGAGAACTGTTGGATGTGTATCCTGACTGTTGTGGAGTGGGGATGGCCAGGAAGTGCCAAGGACTTCTGTAGGATGAGGCTTTAAGTACATCTTAGACTGAGAATAGCACAACTGTTAATAAACACTTTGAAACCTCTTTTTGCATTTTGCGTATTCCTGTTATTCCTCAGAACAATTTTGGGGGTCACCCGCTAAGCCGGGGGCACTTCTGGGATGTGAGTGAGTGCTGGTGACTCGTTCCCTGCCCACAGCAGGGCTCCCCTCAGGCTGTAGCTGAGAGGCTTGTCCCGTGAGGACTCCCTCAAAAAGGGGTGTGACTTGGAAAGGAAGCTGTGCTGCTGTGGTTCCTCTCCTGCTCTGTGTTGCAGCAGGTTCATTGTGTTAAAGCAAAGCTTCCCCCTCCTCCAGTTCTTCTGCTTTTGGTTTCATAAACCACTGCCATGTCAGTGTGGGCAGAGAGGGAGGACAATTTGTTATCCTCCTCTTCTCCCACAATCCGTTTTCAAATTCTTATTTGTAGAGTGTTTCAGTAAATGAACACAGGGATTAGCTGAAGGCCACCTTCTTTGAGTAGTCAAGGTCATGGTTCTTTAGTCACAAGCAGAAATTTCATGTCCTACCCCTGTGTGTTGTGCTGCCTGTCCATAACATTTCATATTTCAGTCACCTTTTGCTTAATTTTTTTTTTCTTTTCAGTTGAGTGGTTTTCATCCATTTTGTTTTTGTCTTTGTTTTGTTCCCCATTCAGGAGCAATTATGTTTGCCTCTGCATATTTTAGAAGAGAAGGGTTTGACACAGGTAGCTGTGACTGTCCAGGCGCTCCTGGAGCTGGCACCCCCAAAGCAGCAGCCACTTCACCACTTGTCTGCTGTGTAAAGACCTCCGGGACCTTTTGGGTTACCTTGGCTAAGCAGAAGGACCTGAAGACTTTACTGCCCATGCAGTGCATCCAAACACACAGAGCTCTGTTCTAAGGAAATGAGTTTCCGTGATTCCTGACAGGAATGTTTTACTTCGTTTCTCCATTTTTTTTGGAGACCACAACAGTTTCCAGTAACATTTTTTGCTACCGATTTTTTTGCCCCTTATTTTAAAAAAAATGAGGGTTGGGAGGAGGGCAAGGAATTCCAGTGGCTGGCTGTTGGAGCCAGCTGTAGAAACTGACCTTGCAGGTGGAAGATACGGATGTAGAGTTTGGAAAGCAATTCCTAGGGGAATTTGTACAAAAAAAAAAAGGATGTCGCTGCAGTGGGCACATGGGGAATTAAATTTCTTTCCTTATCCACAGGGTGCAAAGAAATAGGAGTTTCTTTCCCTCCAAAGAACAACAGCTATTTCTGTTATATTTTAAAAACTGCATCACACAATCTTAACCTGCAGTGTTTGGTAACAGGGTTGAACCTCACACCGCTGTAACTCATGTTGGTGTGTCCTCACTACTAAAAGTTGAAGAAAAGAAAAATTAGGTTTTTTCCCAAGGGAAAAATTACTGTATGTTTTCTCCACCAAAAACACCTTAGTAATCAGACCTGTTCTAACAGTATTTAATCCCATCAGAATTCTTGCTGGGTTCACTTTCTGTTGGGGATTTAACAGTGTCTTTATCAGAGCACTTTTCCAGCATCAGTGGATGGAGAACTCCCGTGTCTCACCGGAACCACGTGTGTATTTCTCTGCAGTGTGAACAATTCCAGCCTGCCTTGCTGATCTTTAGGAGCCCTTTATCATGAACTAACCGTTCATGAGGGGCTGAAGGATCCCCTGCAGGCACAGAATGTACTGGGGTAAGAGCCCAATGAGTTCCCTGTGTGGGCTGGGTGTTGGCAGAGCAGGGCCTGTGCCAACACAGCTTCTCTTTGGGGGTTTTCAATAAACTTTCAATAGGCTTTCAATAAAGCCCTTTATCTTTGGAGTTTATGTAGAGAGATGTGGTGGGTTTACAGAACTGCCATTACTTACTTCCTCTTTCCTTAACATAAAAATGGAAATTCAGTGTGCAGGAAGGGGAAAGGCAGCCGACAAGTTTTGCATTTTCTTGGAAAACTGATGTGCGACACAAGGACAGCTCTGTGTGCTCTGGTCCTAGTGACGAGGCCAAGCTCACTACCAGATCAATTACGGTAATTTTTTTTTTACCCCCCCAAAAAAAACCTCACAAAATCCAGCTCTCCACCCATTCAGTACCTTTGTCAGGTGTTGCCCAGTTTCAAGCATCCCAGAATGTTATGCCACTAATACATGGTGCTTGGGGTCTGAAAGCAACTGCAGGCATCAGTGGTATTCCATTTGGGGATGCTTTTGAAGCAGGATACACTAAGAGGATTTTATGCAGATAGAGGAAGAAGAAATGGGAACAGGTCAGCTAAAAGTCATTTTTGCAGAAGTAAACCTGTGGTGGAAGATGCCAAGGACTCAGCTGCATTTTTTCCCTTTTGATTTGCAGTTTTGTGTCCACTTTGTTTTGCTTCATGTATTTCTTTCAAGGTCCATTGTGGTGACTGTTGAATCCCTTATTTCACATCATTATTTTGGTTGCTTCTTATTGGCATTGGTTGATCACGTTGCAAGAGGAGAAAACACTTGGAGGGAGTTTAAAACTGCCCAGCTGCAAAGAGAAACCTCCTCATGCTCTTCCTGAGCCCTGCCAGGAATAAAAGTGCCAGGAACTCACAGTACCCACAGGAAAAGCAGCGCTAGACAGGCATTCTTTCCCCCTTAAGTAGTTCTTGTATTTCACTTAATTTCATTTGTGAGGAGCATTCTCATTCTCACAGGATTCCATGGAGGTGTCTGAAGGCTCTGCTGCTGTTTGCTGAGGGGAAGGTTCTGCAACAGCACAGCCACAGACACGGGTGTTCCTGGTGTGTTTGTCTCTGCACATCATTTGAGGGGGGGGGCACTGACTTCATCTTGGTTTCCAGCATTAGGTCACCTGTATTGTTGTTACAGGGACATGTTGCATTTAGCAGCACATCCCGCCTGGGCTATTTAAATATCCCTGTTTGAAAACCAGTCCCTTCGTGGAATTGTGAGGGTGTGGTGATTGCTCCAGTCCAGCTTCCAGCACTTCGTGGAGTGAAACAATACTATTCAGGTTGATGGAAGTTTGACATTTCATTAGTAGTAGTTTTTAGGAATTAGTGGGGTGGGGGCTCGGGTCTGGCCAGCAGGAAAGGGCTGTTTGCTGTTGCCTGTGGATCTCAGCCGTGGCTCTGTGTCTGGAGGCCGGGCAGGTGGAGGGTCCCCAGCACAGGGTACTGTGTTCTAAGCAATGTTCACTCTGGCAGTTTCAGTGTAAGGGATCGCATTAGTTTGATGTTTGTAATCCTGTGTTTTCATGCTGGCAAGCACTAAATCTGGTCCAGATGTTTAGGACAAAAATGCAAACCTGCCGTTTCATCATACGGTTTATTTAATGTGTTACACCAAACTGACTTCAGTTCTCTCCTGCAAAATGGGTTGGGATTTTCCAGTGTATTTATGTGCAATTTTTGTTGTATCCCATGAAAAGAATATTTGAAAGAAAACATGTATAAAAGTTCTTTGTTAAAGCAAAGAGGTAGATTGTCTTTCCTCTTTGAGACGTTTGTGTGTGAGGATGTGAGAGGGACCCACCTGAGTGTTCTGTGCTGCTGGTGTTCCTGCACTGACTCTGGGGGGTCACCATCCATCCTCAAACCTGGCGCTACGCGCTCCAGATGGAGCATCCCAGGCACTCGGGAGCCCTCTTGGCACTGGGGGGTCGGGGCAGAGCAGAGTTTGGGTCTTCCCCCTTTGAAGGGGGCCCTGCCCCTGGTGTCCTGCTTAAAATCCACGAGAGACAACTCTTTACAGCACCAGAGCACCTCTGTCGTAGCACCGCTGGTAGCAGCAGGATGGCAAATGGTATTTTTACCCTTTTATGACTATAAATGGTTCTTTGAAAAACTGTTTCAGAAACAGAGGACTTGAAAGGTGAATTTGGACATCTAAAAAATGCTTTTGTATAAATACTGTGATGTTTTACAAAGTCATCTAATTTTGTTATTTCTGAAAACAGTGTAAACATGTAATTAATAGAGTAAAGGATTTAAAGCTTCATCCTGTGCTGTATGTCTGTAAATACATTCCATAATTTCTGTTACATATAAATGTGTCTGAATATTGTATATTTTAAATTGCCTGTATTCTGCCAGTAGTGTGAACTTCTAGCACATTGATAATATAAAAGGAAACCATGGGTATTTGAAATAAAGTTTTAAAACTTACATGAATTGCAGTATTTCTTCCTGGAGTTTTTCTGTTGAATCAATGAATGTCACATCCTCTGTGTCAGGTGTGTATTCCCCTTCCACATCATCACAGTTGGCATTTGATGGACCTGCTTTGATTCTCTATTTTTCATAGGTTCTTGTGGGTCCCTTCCAACTCAGACTATTCTGGGATACTTAACCAGGATGGGAAAATTCCAGCATTTTTACACATATTCTGCTGCCACATCAGAAGCTTTTTCTTGGGGGTTTTTGTTTCCAGAGTTCTGTTTTGTTCTCTGCTGAGAATTGAGCACAGCCCAGCCGAGGCCACGCACCAGATTTCAGGTGTTTGGCTGCATTATTAAAGTGTGCCTGGAGTTTGATACGAATAGCAGAGATCTGCTGGCCCCCCATCCTATCCTGCTTTTTCCTTAGCTCAAACCCTCAGGAGAGTTTGTGATCAACTTCATTACTTCCACCCAGGAAGGTCACCTGTTAACACCCACCACTTATGGAAAGCAGTAATCCGTGGTGAAATGAACTGAGTCAGCGGCGCATGAAAAGGAAGAGGTAAAATTAGGAACGTAACTCCTGGGGCTGCACTGAGGCACTTCCTGCAGTGGGGTGTAAGCACAGTCCTGGCTTGACACTGCACTGGAGTTACCCTTGTTCTTAGCACTGTGTGGGGACTGGGAAGCAAGTGCATTTGTTCACAGCTTTGGTACCAGTGCTGGAATGGGAATGTGTTCAGGTGTCCAGCAAGCAGCCGTGCTCCAGCAGGAACACCGGACACAGGTTTGTCTGGAGCGTCTGAAACTGCAGCACTCCTGGACAGTAAACTCTGCCTGACATTCGGGCACCAGCCCCTTTTCCTGCTCAGAGTTCTGAGCCAGAGGCTTTCTGCTCATGGTTTATCTCACTCAGTTCAGCTTGGGCACGAGGATGTTTGGATGGGGCCAAGCACAGGCTGGTCACAAAGAGCAGAGCAGACTGTATGGTTTGAGCTCATCTCCTGCATTGGGAGAGTCAGAAACGAGCCAGTTCAGCTGCAGGGCTTTTTGCTCAGACCTGCACGTGACTGACTGGCAGTGGTGTCAGCAGAAGGGGTTCCCCTCTTGCCCTTTCAGTTATGAAGCAGTTCTGCTCCCCAGCAGATCCGCTCCCTGCCTACAGCCCCATCTCCCTGAGCAGGGACGGTGGCCGGGGTGGTGGGGATGGTGTGACCGACGAGCTCCCATAGGCAGCACATCCAATGGTCTTTTCCCATTGTTCCTCCCCTCGGTCAGAAGGAGCTGTTCTGTCTGTGTGCTGACATTGTGCAGGGCTCTGGGAGTGGAAACCTGTGTGCTCTGACTGCACTTGTGTTTACACTGCAAACTGCCCGCATTCTCCCCGGCTGACCTGGCACGGGTGCTGCGGCAGGGAGAGCACGGCTGGAGCCCAGACGTGGGTGCCTCGACCTCCCTGCCTGACCCACGGCAAACACCAGCACTCCAGCCATGGCCAGTGCTTTGAGGGCTGCAGAGGAGGTTCTGGGGGCAGAGCATCCCATGCCAGCGAGCTACTGGGCTGGTAACAGGATTACCTCCCGCTATCGTCTTGTTCCCCTAAAGCTCTTTGGGGGGATAAGAGTGTTTCTCACTGCTTTGATGCAAATCCCCTTTGTGCTGGAGAAACTGTCTTTCTGCTGTACAAGGGCAGCTTCAAGATCTTTATGCAGCTGCACCTTAACTGTGTCTGTCACGAACTGCGTTCTCCAGAATTGCCTGAGCCTTGTTACATGGTTTATTTTGTCCTGTCAGACGGACAGACAGACTACAGTGCTCTGCCAGCAACAGACCTGGAGCACCTCTGTGGGCACTTTCTTTACTTTTTCTTTCCTCCAGATTTTTCCTTCCCTGTTTCTGTCTGCACTGCTGGCTGTTCCTTCAGAAGCTTCTCGAGGGCCTGGTAGGGGCCAAGGAATCTGCGGACCATCATGCCTTTCCACCAGGCCTGCAGCTGGAAGTGAGAGAAAGAGGCCTCAGAAGGAATTTCTTGCTGGGGTACCTGGTACAGCTCAATACCAGAGTCTGTCCTGTGCTCCCCAGACACAGGAGAGAACCCCCAGCCCACACAGCAGCTGTTGGGCCTTGCTGGTTGCACTGGAGGCACCCACAGCTGGGGCAGGGCATCTGTGGCTGGTGGCAAGGGATGAGCAGGGGCACTGCCCCATGGCCCTCCCTGTGTCACCCATGCAGTGGGGCTGATGCAGCCCCAGATCATTCCAGGAGACTGGCTTCTCCCTTTTGGCTCCCATCTCAAACCTTCAGCCAGCTGCTGGCTCTGAGTCAGAAAGGGACAGGCTTTGTCCTTTGCTTGTGCCACCCCACACCAGCCAACTTTACTGGGGCGTTTTCTGCCTGGACAAAGCCTGTGGCACAGGTTATTAACTCCAAGCTGCTGATGGAGCAGCACCACCTCAGCTTTGCTCCCCTTTACCTTCAGGGCACTCTTCAGCTCCAGGGCCTCCTGCTCTCGTTGTTCTTTTCTGTTCTTCTTTTCTGTCCGGTCAGTGATGATGGTTTCCTCGAACATCAGGCACTGCAAGAATGCACAGGGGTGGCAAAAGCCACATGACAAACACATCCCCTAAACTGCAGGGCCGGCCTTTGAGGCTCACTGTGCCCAGCCACTTGCCAGGGCAGGGCAAGGCAGGGCAGGGCTCACCTGGATCCTGGTGCAAGGATTCTCCTCTGGCTGCCTACATGTCTTGTCCTTGCCACTCACTTGCCACAGCCCTGCCAGAAGTGCTCAGGCCTGTGGGTCAAGGGGTGGGTCCCCACCCTGTGCACCAGGGAGCTCCAGGCAAGCACAGGGCCAATGTGTGAGTGTGAACCTTCCTCCCCCACCTCCTTTGTTTGATCTTTCCTGAATCCAGATGGCAAATGTTGCTCATTACCATTGTCAGTCCTCAGGCACTTGGAGCTGCTGCCAGAGTGGAACCTCTCAAGGCCTGGGTGTAATTAACCCCCTGATCCCATGCTATAAAATGGCTGTCTGATGGCGTCCCAGGCAACAGCTGGTGGTGGGGAGGACGTGTGGTCCCTCAGGCTAAGCAGCAGAGGATGTACAAACACACTTGGGACTCTCAGATGACAGTGCACAGAGTGAAAAATGAACCCACAAGCAGGAAAACATCAAACCCAGTCCCATCATCTCAGACCCACTGACGGTAAGGAATGATTACAAGTTAATTCCTTCTGGCTTTAAAACACACATTTTTCTAGACACTTCTCCCTGCCCTGTGCTGCTGTTCCACTGTGATCAGAGTCCAGCAGTTAACCAAGAACTCAGTGTGGGGCAGGAATGGTTCTAACTGGAATCAGCTCCCTGATAAGAGCACTGTGCAGCTGGGATTGTGTGTCTGCAGGACGGGATGAGCTGCCTTTGCAGTCCCAGCCTGTCTTGCCCTGATGTTGCTAGAAGAAGCAGATTTGTTCAGACTAAGGCAGCAAACTAAGGTGAGGCGTACTGATGGGATGGGACAGTGTCTGCCCTTCACAAATGCTGTCAGAGCTTTCTCAGTACTTGCAGTATTTGAAAATAGCTGTAGGGGAAATATCATCATCCCTCCTTGATGTCACAGGTGGCAAATGGAAGGTGACATCTCTGTTGCTGCCTTCCCAGGATGAGTGTTTATAATTGCACCCTGTGCCTCGAAGTTACTGATTTATTTTTTTCCCCTGGTCCTCATTCCTTGTCTGAATGAGGGCAGGAAAAAGCCCAGTGCAGTTTTGCATGGCTGAGCACTGAGATGCTGCTGCTGTCTTACCTCCTTGGCAAATTTCTGCATTGTTTCCAAGTTCTCTGCCTTCAAAGCTCTTAGGTCATCCAGTTCTACCTCTTTTGCGTTGGTGTCATTTTCATACTTCTCCATCCAGTATTCCAGCTTCTCTTCTACCTTCTGCATGGGGAGAAAGTGGTGCTGAGCATGGTGCAGAGTGCACAGGGGAGAGGTTTGCTGCTATTACATGGCCTGCTCTCAGGAAGGTGGTGAGAGTCCTGTAAATGGCACACGGACAGTGTTTCTTTTTCCTCTTGGAAGGATCAAGCCCCTAGGACAAAATTCCTGGATACAGCATAAATTGCTGCTGGCCCGGAATGAGGAGACTGGGTCAGGCTTTCAGGGATGCATGAGGGATGGAGAAGCACTGGGGGTTAGTTTTTTGCACAGTCAGTCCTAGTGAAGCAAGAGACAACCAGAAGCCATTCTTTGTGTGTATATGGGGGGGGGGGTGTGTTTAAAAACCAATTTGTCAGTGGGAAATTGTTTCTTTTGCCTGACACCCTGATTGCTTTCTGGATTAAGCACCAGGAATAAGGTCCCAGGGGACAGCACTTCACGCCGTTTGTTTCAGGTTGTGAACTTGGCTTTGTCTCACTCATGAATAGGGCAGGTGTTTCTGAAACAGTCACACAGATGACTTCCTGCCATTCACCAATGACTTCTCCATAGCAACAACCGTGATTGCTTCCATGGAAAAATAATGTGAGGAAAAGCATCAGTCTCGTTACAGCATCCCAGCTGGACACACAAGGGAGATGGAGGGCACGGTCACCCTCCTGTCTGCGGGCCCCTGCAAAGCCACCAGCTGCTGTGTGAGCACTGAGGGCTGTGCTCTGCTCTGTGCTGCAGGTCGGACAGGCTGCAGCGGGTACTCTGACAGTCCCCTCGCTGTGAGCCTTGATCACAGCAAGGCTCTGGGGTACAGAGCAGTGTTTAATTGCTCACAAGATACAGCGCTGGTTTGCACTCAAATTACATTTTAAAAAATGTATTATCTCCTATTAAATTTTGTACTGGCAGTGACATCAGGTACCCTGCAGTAGTACAGGTTTTCTTCCAGTTATATAATTTATGAGAGGCTTTGCAATGTTAACACCGTGGGGACATTTGTGGTTGCTTACTGCTGAGAATGTGCATAGTAGCTGTGGGTTAGCAACTCTCCAACCCAGATTCTTCCCCAGATAAAGATAAGGCAAAACTGATCTGGCAGTTTGTGTCCTTCCCTCCTCAGTGTCCCCTCTGGGCAGCCCTTGGGCAGTAGTGTTCTTCCCCGCGGTGCTGGGAGCCCCAGATACTGCCGAGGAAGGTCTAAATAACCATCCAATTAGCCAAATACAACTATCTGAGGGAGGAAAAATCTGCTACACTTGAATAAACAATGCTGATTATTAAACGAACTCTAATTTGAAGGAAATGTATCTATATGTAGCAAAGCTGACTTCTGGGAGAGCACGGTTAATTAAGACATGAGCATAAGTAGTCATTCTAACTGCAGCACCCACGAACCTGGAACATCTGTGGAGCAGTAACTGTTTTCCTTTAGGCATTAATTGATGATACATGTTTATAGGTTGGTATTTTAAGCATTAGCTGACAGTCACACATACCTGATACTGTTGCCTGAGGAAATTTTCAGTCTCTGTGTGGAGCTGAATCTCCTCATCAGTTCTGTCCTTCAAGTTCTGTGATCAGTGCAGACAGAAAATGTGAGGGACAATGTTAGTGTGTAACACACGGCTGCTGAAAGCCAAGTTAGAGTGCAGGAGCTCTGTGTAGTCCACAGACATTTTTTCCAGCGACAAAATTGACTGAAGCAGTCCTTGCCCCTGGGCCATCCATGAAATAGGGACAATTAGATCAGACCTCGATCAGTCAAAAAAAGATGCTTGCAAAACCAAAACAGTTCTCTAGTCTAGTTCACCTTATGTCCACATGAGCAGCTCTATCAGCACAGTCTGATGGGGACAATGCTGGGAACTCTGGCTGCCTGTGTTGCTAAATACCCTTGTAACTACCCCTTTGGACGTACTTATGGGTCTGGTTTTCTGACAATGGCATTACTTAAAGCATTCAGTGTCTCCTGCAGCCACGACATCCTGTTGCTGTTTGCAGGACCATACAGAGAAGCAATGGAAAAGATAAAGGTTTCTAACCCCGATGGGTTTCCTGATCCAGTTCAAACAGTTGTGCTGGTGACTATAATGGAGAACAGGAAGGGCATCTGGGGAGCGAGGGAGGGCTCTCCCCTCTCCTGGCTGGAGATGCCTTCCAGTATGGAAGGGGAAGGGCTTACCTGGATTTCCTTGTTCAGGGCATTCTCTTCCTTGCTGCACTTCTTCTGGATTTGGTGGATCTGGAGGTCTGTGTCTTTCTTCATGTAGGAGCTCTCTGTGTCCAGTTTGGCCGTCTTCTCTTGGAGTTTATCTTTGAGGCGATCAATGATCTTATCTCGGTTCTAGTGGAGACAGAAGCAGCACAAAAGCAAGCCTGGAGACTGAGGTCAGCTTGCTGTCTCTTAATCTCTCCATTCTCTGATAAACTCAGAAAAGACAAGGCTACAGGCTTCACACTTTCCCTGAATTTTGCTCCATTTCAACCATCAGCAAGGAGTGATTACCTCTGGAGACGGTGGAGTGATGAACAGAGTGGGACGAGAAGCCAGGCCTTCTGGTTTCTGGTGCAGAAATGGATTCAGACATGCTTAGTATAAACATGAAAAAGCCACATAATTTTAGCCACTTAAAGCTAGGCTTTACTTTTACTAACCTCTTGGATTAGACCATCTCAGTGAGTGAGAATCTGTAAGAGGAGGATAATGGCTCAGCCCCACATAAGCCAAAGTTTGTCATCCTAAAGTATACTCTATTCCTTGGATTCATTTTTTTCTAGTTGTGCAGCATCAGTATAAACTCAAACTTAGGAATAGGTGCAAATCTTATCCTGTCTTGCTTATATGTTTCAAGTTATTTCTTGAAATCTTACCAGGTAGATGGCGCCCACTTTGTTATAAAAACATACACCCTGGGCAAGGAAGAAGTATCAAGGAAAAACTGACTATGAGCTCCCAGTCTCTCCCCACGCCTTGTTTTATGATGGAGCTGAGCTTTCCCTTTCCCTTTCTACTCTCCAGATCTCCCTCACAGGCAGGAATCCTGAGTGGTTTGTCCAGTTTGGAGCATGCTCAGGAAGCAAAGCACATTCCTTGATTTGGGATTGCTGTTTTGTTTACTGCTTTTTAATTAAGTTCTTTCAGTAACAGAAAAAATTTTGTAATTCCGGGGCTGGGACTTGGAAGAACCGCCTGTAAAGTGAAAAACTCTAGACTTTTGTATCAAGAGTTAAGAATGTCATCAAAGCCTCCCGTGCAACTGCGCAGGATCAACGTGAACGCCTCTGGTTTGGCACCCAATTGCTCTGTCACGGCCTTTCTCTTTGCTTTCCTGCCATGCTGTGATGGGTTTGATATTCATCAGCCAAACCTCACAGCTGAAGATGAAGATGAAATACCAAAGTGCTGGCATTTAAACCTTTTGAAGCCCCACATATCTTGTCTCTGAAGTACCTCGCATTCCTTAGCCGTGTAAACATGGAAAAATGCCACAGGAAGAAGCCAGCTCAACAGTGCTGTGTTTGAAAGCCTCTGCAGCATGACTCATTTGGAAAAGGTTTCCTTATAAGAAGAGTTTGGAGCAGCTAAAAGGAAAGTCCGTACTTCTGCACTCCTTGTCTGACATAGGTAGGAAGAGTAAAGTACATTTATGAGGCTCAGGACAATTGGCGCCCTTGGCTGATGGTGTTCTGTGGGTTCAAAGGTCAGGCGTTCTCAAGCTTTTGAAGGTTTTCCAACATCAGACACTACTTTACAGACATATCATCATATGACTGCAGACAGCTACAGACATGAGCTGTTTGTGCCCTATTAAGGCTTCTGGTAATGCCCTTTATTTTCCCTGGCATGGAATTTTGGTGGCTGTTGGGAGGGGTTGCGTTCCCGGTCAGTAACATGGGAGGTGAGTGTGACACTCTATTTTGAGATTGTCTTCCTGAGTCATGGTGTAATCGTGTCTAAACTGAGGGGCTGGCAGAGAGAATGGGGTGATGCTAACGGAACAAAAACAATGTTTTGTGGTGCTGAGCCTCTGGGAAGTCAAGCGCTGCTGATGTCAGTATGTTACTCCTATCTGCCGAAGATCTGCAAACAGGCCAGAAATGAAGGGTTCAGCCTAGGTTACAAAGTACTCAGAGGATTGAGAAGAGCATGAGCATTTCACCAGGTTATTTTCTTTTTCATTTCATATTTGAGCAAAGCAAAAAGTGCTTTTGATTCCATCACCCCAGGCCTCAGCCGGGATGGGGGCCCATCTGCTCTGTTTGCTTTCCTGTTGTATGGCATGTTTGTGGTTTGGATTTGGTCTGTGGTGTTGTAAAAATTCCTGGTTAGAGGTGGGGAGTCTGGGGGCTTGGTTACACAACCCAAAGCAGGCGGGAAGTGAAACGCAAAACCCCTCTGGAGGTGAAATGCAAAACCCCTCTGGAAGTGAAATGCAAAACCCCTCTGGTGGTTTGTAGCAACGTCCCCCTGGAGAGGGAAAGTCGTCTGCAGGGACGAGGGCAGCTCCTGCTGCTGGACCTGGCGCTGCAGATCTGGGGCACCTTCGGTGTTGGGCTGCAGGGAGTAAATGCAGCAGTAAATGCCCACAAGCTGTGGGCACCGTCTGCAGAGTGTGCTGTTCCCTGAACTTCAGGGACAGGCACTGGGAAAATGAGTTAATATTTATTCGTTCTGGTTTATCGTAGCAAAGGTCCCCGCCAGGACACAGAATGCTTTCATAGCTGATGCAGTAAATCTCTGGGCTGCTTATTTGGGGATGACTTCAGTGTTGAATCTGCCAAACCAAAGATGCAAAATCATTCCTCGTGTCCAAAACTATCAGAAAACTGTCAGAGGCCAAGATCAAAACCCAGGAAATAGTTGTCAGGAGCCAGTCTGCTTCACAAGCAGGTAAACAAGCTGATTTTCTCTGATCTCTCAGCTCACAGACATCAGCTCAGAGGCCTGTCTGCTGTCACCCAGTGCCACAGGACTCTGTCCCACAGATGGTGTTTGGCTACAGAAACAACTGCACTTAGCTGGAGACGTTATCTGCGCTCCTGTGTTTTCATTTACTTTGATTTATCCCTCTTGTAAGTGCTCCCAAGATCTCCCAGCTCTTCCACAGCAATTAGTGCTTAGAGTCATTTGAAATACAGCTGGTTACAAAAGTAGCCAACAGGAGTAAACAGTCTGAGGAATTCCCCAGCAGTGAGATGAACCTCCTGCCCCCAGCTGCACTCCCCCTGCTGCCGTTTGGCAGGGGAAGGGGTGCTGTGCTCCTGCAGCAGCCCTGCTGGGAAGCCCTGCTGCCTCTGCCTTGCTCCCACACCCAGTGCCTCAGAGCTCAAGCCTCTCACTGGCAGCTGCCGCATCTCGGCTTGCAGAGCCTGGAGATACGCTTGGATCTGCACACCTGCTGCAGCCTGGACCCGCTCCCCCTGCAGCCACAATGTGTGGCCCTACAGACACTTCAGTAAGACCACAGCCTGCAACTCTGTCCCAGCTCCAGAAGATCCCCGTGCTGCACGCCCCCAAGGAATGTCAGGGCCCAAAGGACAGAGGGGCTGGCAGGTCACCCAGCTTCAACAGAGCTCTCTGCCAGCTCACCTTCGATCCCAGCAACTGCGGGAGAGCGCTGGTGAGGAGCAGCTGCAGACGGAGCAGGACCTCTTGGCAGCAGCACTCCTGTGGAAAGTCCTGCCCCTCTGGAGCCAGGTTTGGATCTGGTGCACCAGCTCTGGGTCTCGCTGTGCTCCTTGGGGCTCTGCCAGCAGTGGAATGAAGTCACGCAGAAGCTCAGGACCGTTACAAACCTTGTGCCTTCTACTGTAATCACCCGGGGCATTTCTCCAGTAGAAACATGCACCAGTGGGTGTGTATATATGTTTAACACATTCCCTAGAATACTCCGTTTATGCATTTCCTGGGAGACGAAAAGGGAAGAAACACGATGGATTTTAGTTGTACTACTAAAAGCACGACCGAGTGGGGCACTGATACAGTGGAGCTGGATGTGTTATGACAGCCCACACGGAATTGAAGTTATGGACCTGTTTTCACTGGTACTGTGGTGCAATGGCTTGGATTCCTGTCTGGTTGGTAGCTGCAATATTACTGCCTGTTACAAAATTATAACACTACTTGCACACATGTATGGCACGAGTGTACACAAAACCTGGAGGACATAAAAAGTCTTTGGGCGAAGAGCAGTGCAGGAATGATAAAGTTTACACTCCTAAATTTTTATATTAAGGTGTATAATTCTATATATTAATTTGTTTCAAAACCTGTACAGACTGCCATCACTTGTCCAGGAAACCCAAGAAAGTGAGTATTTTTGTACAAACTGGAAAATGAACACTGCAGCAGCAAACAGAACCCTGCAGCCAAACCTGAGCTACCGGTGCCGCTCCTGCACAGAGGGGTAAGAGCAAAACCAGACAGATCATTTCAGCTCCTTTACAGACCTCAGTGCTTTCCAAGAAGAAAGAAAACAAAACAAGAACATTTAGCATTTGATTTGTGTTCCATTAGAAAGAAAAATTAGCTGAGCAGGCTAATAAAGTATTAATTAGCATCTCATTAAGAGGTAGCAAGGATGAAAATACATATGCACAGGAAACATGAGTGAAGCAAAGGCCGTGTTTTTCTGGTTCCAAGATTAGATTTGCTGGCTTTTGTTTTCTCATCCACTAGGCTGGAGACAACCACGTAGGCTTTTGTCTACAGGTCTGTGCATTATTATTGTTGTTCAAAGTACTCCAAAATCAGCAAGCTATATTTTTGTTTTTAATTAGTTGGCAAGGTGACAAATCATGCAAGTGTCTGTAAAACTGCCTACAGGAAAATCCCATATGAAGCAAATAGAAATTACTCTCCCTTGGGAGACACAGTGAGACACCATTATTTTTGGCACAGGAGGAAAGCACTACTTGAAAGTAGTCTTGTCTTTGATTTGTTATCAAAGCTGAAACTATAAGGAAGCCCAGAAAAGGACTTTTAAGCTTAAAATATTAAATACCAGATGAGTGCAGATCCCACTTGATGAGGCAAAACCCAAGAGCTGATTAGCACTGAAAGAACAAGAAGAGCCTCCCCTGGGCACGGAAGCTACGCACGTTCTTACGACTGCAAGAGGTAGGAGAGGTGCAGGTCAGGACACAGAAGTGCCCCTTGTCTGCACAGTGGCAGGGCATTGCTGCTGGTGCAAGGTGGGATGGTTACAGCCCCCCATATACCAGACCTTGGGAAGGCATTAAACCACAACTGGGTAAACATTTTGTAGGCACGGATGTGGTGAGGTTTGAGGAGCACTACACAGAAGGAGAACTCCCTCATCACAGTCACTGGCTTGGGGAGCGGGAGAAGAGAAACTTCTCAGGAGCCATCAGAGTCTGACTAAGGGACAATGTGCAGAAGCAAAAAAGATCCTTCATCTTTTTACAGCTATCCTGTATTTACAATTAAACTTTCGACTGTATGTGCCACCAACACAAAACCTTCATGTTCTACAAACCAAACTTCTTCAGCATGTCAGTGGCTTAAAATTCCTCTGTGTAGTCAACTATATCCTGGCTTGATTATTGTCCACACTTTTGTCCAAAGACAAAATTCATTGGTACCAATTCTTTCCTCAGATGCCCTTGCTGTCCTCTTGCTCACTACGGAACAAAGTGTCAGATTCTTGTTCCTTCCTCCAGCCCCTGTACAGCCCTGACCCAGCCTGCCTTTTGCTCCTTTGATATCACTCTCCATCTCCTCCCCAGCAGGGCTAGGCTATGCCTCCATGTCACAGGAGCATCAAGTCTGAGCTGTCTGGTGAGCATCACAGTGACCGGTGATAAGCCATTGAATTGATCTGCACTTGTGTAGCAAGTCTGACATTTCCAGAACGCCCCAGATTTACAGCTCATGCACACACTGTTTGCGTGATGCGGACAGAAGGGCTGAAGCTTTCCAGAAAGATCAAGTTGACAGCATATGTGCAGTAACATTGATCTGCCCTTGTGTAAGCATGTTTGGGATTTTCTAATGTCTAGAAGCCTAGAAAAATAGATAACTATAATGGCATTTTCCCCAGACAAAAATGTAGGTAGAAAAATGGCCTGCCCCTATACAAAGGTGTCTGTCTTTCTCATTCCTTCTTTGTCACATTTTCTTCTGTGCCAGATGATCTGCATGAGTATGAGAGAACCTTAGATACTGTTATCTTCAGATAACCTTTTTGTCACTGATTGCAGATATCTGTGCTTTGCCACTCCCAGCAGTGCTTTTAGGATTTTCTAACTTGATCATGTTCTCCAATGACTATGAGCATTTTGAGCTCCTATTTGAAAACCACTGGACACTGCTCTCAAAGTCATTAGTGGGCTAATTCCAAATACAAATCCTTATTGCAGTTATTCTACTTCTCTGTTTCTAAATGATGGATCATTCTGGATGCCACAGGTCCTCCCTGAGTAATAGATCCTGGGCAGCAGAGTTGAGCTTGCTAACAGGCTTCCCCCTGGCACAATGCCCAGTGCTAAGTGCTCTTACCTGAAGGTCTTTTGTAGTTTGTCTCTTGACATCTTGCAGCTGTTTCTGGAGTGACTTTATCTCCTTCTTTCCTTCCTCCTCCCTGAAGAAAAATGGGAAAATACAATCACTTGAATATATAAAAAAAGAGAAGAGCTGTTGACCTAGAAAGGGAACTTCCTGTCTCCTGATACATTGTGGAAAGATAAACAGAAACTTCTCTGCAAAACTACTGATTTGTTCAGTAAATCCTGAAAGAAGAGGTGCAAAGACTGAGCAAGGCAGATGGGGATGAAAAGGAGAATGAGCCTGAAAAACAGGGGATGCTCTTGTTAAAAGCCTGGAGTGGACTTGAGGATGATGCAATTCCTATAGCAGAGAGGGAAGATGCCTGTCATTGAGCCACAGTTTCTGCATTTCAGCAGAAAAATCCCTGATTCTGTGCAGAAGTGCGTCTGAGCAGCAGAGTGCCAGCTTGTGTGTCATTATATGTATGGAGAACATTTCTTTCATATTAGACTTAAAATCTTCCAAAAAACACTGTCTCGGGTTCTGCGATCCATGAAGGGATCTGAGTGAAAGCCAAAAGCTAGAGAGGACCATCTGTCTAAAACAAAACAGATTCAGTAATGTTTTAGGTATTATTATTTCACTCAGAGCACTTATCCAAGCTTTTATGCTCATGATTTGATTTAAAACCAGTAAATACTGCAGTTGGCACCTGAGACTTTCTATCCTGTCCCAACCTTACAATCACACATGCATTTAATTTTCAGAGTCCTTAGCTAGTTTGACTGTGATGAACAAAAGCTCCTGATAAGGAATCCCAGTGTCACTGAAGGTGCCTTTCAGAGCAGTGTATTCACACAGAACCAGGCAAGTATTTTTTTTAATAAGTATATAAGTATATATAAGATAATTTATATTATAACTTACATACTTTTTAAAGTATATAAATATATAAAAGATAATAAGTATTTATTATCCTGAAAGACAGATCAAGTTCATTCCATGAAAAGAATGTATAGAAGAACAGAGTGGTTAGATATGATTAACAGAATGGAATAAAAAGCATTATGTACTTTCTCATAATAATTTGTCTGCCCTCCTTTCTGCCCTCCAGTACTGGATAGTAACTCCACAACCAATTGCTACTCTCATTTTTGCTTTTTGTCCCTTCCATGGATAAACAATAAATCCCTTGGTTTTAGACAGTGGAAGAGCTGGGTTTCATGCTTGAAATCACACATTCCATTGGAAGTGGGAATTTGCCCTGGAGGAGACCCTTGAGCCACCTCAGGAGCTGTTCCAGTAGGTTGGACTCATGACAAATCATGACTTAGAGCAGCTTTGCTGTGCACCCTAAATGATGGGCCTGAGCTGCTACACAGAGAAAAGTAGCTTTAAAGTGGTCAAATGCTTGTCTGATGACTGTGATTCTCTCTGACAGTCTTGGGGTTGAACCAGAGTTTTGCATGCTAAGAAAACTCTAAGCCTCTAATGCTCAGAAGTTTGAGGTAAGGAATCACCAGTTTGAGCTGAGATGATAACAAACCTGTACCCTGAAAGATTTGAGGCAGAAGAGGATCTACAGTGGTGGATTAGCCTTAAATAAGACAACTCCTCTGTCACCATCTGTGCTAAACCCTCACTGCTGCTGGGAAAGGGGAGCCAATTAGCATGTGGGTCAGAGCAGATTCTCCTGGGCATCAGATAACCTAAAGGCCATATGTTGCTGGCCCTGGTTTGAACAGATTCTCTGCTGCTCTGGCTTTCACTGGGGACAGGAGTTAAAGATCAGGGAGCTCCTACATCACATTATGTTTTAATTGAAATGAGGCAGCATTTGCATTAATGCAGACACTGGTGTCCACTGTGGTCAAAGCTCAGGCAATTCCTAGCTCAGATCAGTTCTTTCTGAAGTGAAAAGAATTGCAGTTTGTAAAGCAAGCAGAACAATTCAAGTTGAAAAAGTAGAATCTCTTCTGTGTTTTGGTTTTCTTGGGTCTTCTTCCTTTTCAGCATGTACTGAGTGGGAATGGGTTTGGCTTTCAGCAGTTAAGCAGAGAAGAACTGAACACAACACTGACCTGATGAGGACGTCATAAGACTTGCTCTTTTTTTCCTTCTCTCTCTCATTAGCTTCTGTTAGGCTATTAAATATTCCCGATTCCTGCAGCTTTTTCATAGTGACAGTAATTACATCACTTGCATACTGCCTGCCAGGAACAAAAGGAACACAATAGTACTTTACAGGTGTTGGTACTACAGTGTCTGGTACCTTTATCCATTACTGTTTATAGAGAAAGGTAAGGAAATAAAAGATCCCTTTTCTATTCTTATGTCCTATCAAACCCAGGACTGCTTCTCCCATGGTATCTGCTTCTTGTACATCTGAAAAACTCTGTATTAGGAGTTGGTTGAAGTTTATAATTTAAAAATGCTGGCTATGCTACCATTAGGAAGGAGGCTGCTGGCCTGCAGTTGTGGTGACAGGTGGATCCTGGAAAATGAGACCTGGGGATGCAAATAAGTGTGTCTGTGGGGGGATATCTGGATGCCAAAATATGTCAGTACAGCCCTAAGCTGATCTTAACAAATAACATGGGCTTGTCCATTTTATTGAATGTCATGGTGCATATGGCATTTATATTTTGGCAGCTCCCCAGCCTGTCTTTTAAACCAAAGGCTGCTGGTATTTCTGCAAATCAAGGCACTGGATTAGGTGCAGGAAAAAAGTTTGTTTTAAAAAAGAAAGAAAATACTTAGTCTTATCTGTTCTATGAAGAACAATGGCTCTAACTGCCACAGACACTCTGTGTGCCCTGCAGAATGAATGAGTTCAGGAGAAGGCTCAGATCCCACTTTGCCTGTGGGATCTGCTAAGGAAACCTGACTCCAGGTACCAGAACATCAGCACTGATCAGTGCCTGGCATGAATTCCACCCAAGCAACCATTATCAACTGGGTAATGTTTTGCAGCTCCATTCAAAATAAACTGCTGGTCATTATGGGGCATCCAGAGACAAGCACTGGCCAGAACCAAATGGCCTATGAAGCTAGACCCCACTATTATCCTTAGAGGAACTTCTGGACCAAGACTGAAGTACTCTGACAGTGGGAGAGTGGGGAGCTTGTATTTTTGCTTTCAAGAGATAGACTGAGGACTTTACATTTGCGCATCCTCCATAGGTGCTTCACTCACCTGTCAGCCTCAATTTTTCTGAGCTTCTCTGCAGCCAGAGCGCTGTGTTTCCTGCCCCTTTTGGAAGGCTGATGGGTGCTTTTCCCGTCTTCAATTTTCCCTGTCTGCTGCTTGTGTTCAGTGTTTTTCAGGGCCATGGAGGTAACTGTTTCCTCACTCTCTTGCCTTGCTGACATGAGCTCTGGGTCATTAATGTCCAGCTCCTTCTGGGTCTCTATAAATTCTTTCATTTTCTGGATGCCAGTCTGAAAGGGAATAAGAGACCTGCTTGCATACTGAGCAGTAGAAATAAACCCTCTGTAACATTATGTGAGAGGAAGAAAGATGTTACAGCCTGCAAGGAGTGGAAGAGCAGAAACATTTATGTTGCTTAGCTTTGAGCACACAGTGTAGCTTATTGATGTTTATGGGCTCAAAAGCCCTAAAGTGACAGGACTAGAAGAAGCCTCAAAAGGTGAATTCATCTGCTCCAAGAGATGCTGGTTCAGACTGTGTCATTCCTGACATGTCCTTAATGGCCTCCAGCAGTGGAGACTACGCACCCTCCTGCCAGGGCCAGCACCTCTCAACAATCTTTACCATAAGAAAGTCTTTTCTCCTCAGCAGCAGTTGAGCCCCTGGCTTGTCATCCTGCTCTCTGTAGGCACAGAGAACAAATCATTCCCTCCTGTTTTTGCAGCAGGTTTGATGCACTGGAAGACTGTTAGCCTGTTTCCCCTCCGCCTTCTCTCCATCTTAGACATTTCCCACTGCCTGTCACCATGACCTTTGCCTACAATATTAGTGTTATAACTAGAGCTGTGTGGAAATAAAAGTGAGAGACATCAGCTATCTGCTTAGCAGGTTTTTTGAGAGAGTGACAGCAGAGGAAGTATAGCATGAATTCAAAGATGAAATTCAAAATCTTGGCAGCTCTTTCTGCATGGAAAATTATCTTGTGGCCGTGTACAATTTTATTAATAAAAGGAAAAGGCAAAAAAAAAAAAAAATAAGATCAGCTAAGCTCTTGCTTCCAAGAATTTCTCTGCTTTATGTGCTATGGGTGAGAATGTAGGTGTGTACTCTGGGACACTAAAAGAGATTTTTCTTGCCTGGCTACCGGCATCTCTGTGGCTGAACTCTTCCTAGCAGCACTGCTGACACCAGCTAACACAGTCACTGCCAACCCCATCCTAGTCCACAGCTGCCTGCTCCCCACCCTGCCTGCATGGGGAAGTGGATAAAGAGCTCACTGTGGCAAAACATTTTCCAGCAAAAAGGAGGGGGAAAAAAAGGTTATTTTTAGTAGCACCAGTTCTCAGTCCAGATTCTTCCACAACCACACACACACGTTGGTGCCAACAGAGTGCACAGAGGGCAGAGTAAAAGCAAGTGGTCAGGGCAGCAGCTGTGGATGCCAGTAGTACTTCCAAAAAGTTACTTGTCAAGTGGTCTGTGAGGGTACTGCAAAGGGCTGCTTCCTTCTGAGTGTCTTGGACAACTCTGGATGGGATGGATCAGCCTCTGGCAGTGCCTGACTCATCGCTGACTACAGAAGGAGGCTAAGTGACTACATGCTTAATTTTTGGACAGTTAAATTTACATTAAATGAATCACATGCAAAGCATACCCAGACCAATGAAAATTACATAGCTAATTAGTAAAAAAGGGTTTAAATAGCTGGCTGGTGATGGCTCTACTTCAGAAAGAACTAGTTTTGGCAAGCAAACTGCTTTAATATCATGCAGATTTTATGAGTATTCTGACTGATGCTTTTTAATATCTGGGAAAGTTCAAGACAGGCAATAACTGGATTGTCTGTAAACAGCAGGGGCTTACATATTACCAAATAACTATGTAAGAGGAAGAAGTCTGTAAACTGCGCGTGTTACTATCTCCTAACAGAATTTTGTCTGTTGCTCAAAATACAGTAAATAGGATGCCTCCCTCTGGGGGCTGCACTGTGTGAAGTAGGGTACAAGAGCATCTAATTTGGAAAAATCAGCGAGGTGCTGACCAACACTGTGATAAATCCTCTCAGAAATGTCATCAATTGAAATTTAGATGCCAGTCTTTAAAAATGCCATTGATTTGTTTGACTGACAGAGTTCCAGGGTGCTTTGCAAACACAGGTCTTCTACAAATATGATGAAAACAGCCGAGTGGAAACTGATAAACAGGGAGGAATAGCAAATTACAGAGCACCAAAGTTAGCAAGCCGCTTCCGTAAGCCATTTTCTTATTTTTAAATTGTTTCCTTCTCGATTTGTTTTGGCATCTTTAAGAGCAGAAGTAGGGTTTATAATCTGTGATAAAGCAGATATAATCTGTGTTCTAAGCAGTGACTTGGTAAAAATGAGCACCTGATTGAAGAGAAAAGTGAAGGTGTTTTCTCTATAATTTAAGCGTACATTCAGTAGGTCTATCAGCGTGAGTCTGTGTGTCTGAAGAAGGACAACTCCTACTGTCCCAGAGAAACGCGCTCTCTCTCTGTGTTTTGCTGCTGGCACATAAGAGGTTTCCCACCAGCTCAGAGAGGGAGAAGCATTCTCTGGGAACAGGTGACGCCGGCTCATAGGAGTCTTTAAGGGGAGGAGTGCCCTCTATGGCACAGTCTGAGCATCGTTCCCGCCCTGAAATTCCCTGTAACTCCAGTTGCTGCGGCTTTGCGATGGGTTTTTTGAAAAGGTAGTATGGCAAGGAAACATGTTTATTTACCTTCCTCTGGCATTCTTAAGTGGTACATTAGAAAGAGTGAACAGCATTAGATATGAAAACTCGAATCGCAATTTTTATTTTCATCCTGCTCTCACACTTTTTTCTTGAGTTCATTTTTAAAAAGTTTCCAACCTGCTAAAACTAGAAACAATCTGCTATGTCACTTAAAATATATGA
Organism: Pseudotriccus pelzelni; assembly: GCA_035584735.1. Lineage (NCBI taxonomy): Eukaryota > Metazoa > Chordata > Aves > Passeriformes > Tyrannidae > Pseudotriccus > Pseudotriccus pelzelni. The sequence continues at coordinate 9,612,472 of JAWMRA010000009.1, read as the reverse complement.
CCACAGAACTTAGAACCAGTTACCCCTCAGGATGGTCCCATTCTGTTTCCTATGTCTAACAGCCACCAGAAACATCACAACACCTTCCCCCACAGCAACAAACCTCTGCCTAGCATTAGGCCATCTTCTCTCTTCATACCTCTGCCCAAACCCTATTAGTTGCAATGCCTATTAGAAATCAACTAATAATTAGTGATCACTGAGAAAGGGTAGTTACTAATATATTTTGAAGCGCATCTTTCTTAATGCATTGTTTGGGGGAACAAAAGGAACTTCATCATGGACTTAGAGAGGAACAGAATTACCCTGGGTTTGAATACTTTCAAACATCCTATTAATTTCTACTTTTAAAACAGCTGTGCATTTCCATAAGAACCTACATATGTTTTGCTTCCTTTTCCCTAATCCTTTGCTAGTCATCTAACCAAGATGGTGGTTTAAAATTATTAGCCCAGGAAATTTATCACAGGTCAGTGGGATCCTCTGCAAAGTCTTGACAAAGGCTTCTCAGTGATGCTGCAGTATAAACATTAAAACCAGTCATCCGTGCACTTTTATTGTGTTTCTTCACCCAGGGGTCATGCACCATTTACAGAAAAAATACTTGAGTTACTTTTTTTTTAAATGATGGTAAAAGACAAGGAAAAAGAAAAAAAGAAGAGATTTATTTTTTTAAGCAGGGGGGGATATAGGCACCTACATGGCTGAGGTCTATCTTGTCCTCGTCTGAAACTGGCATGATATATCCAAGAATTTCGAGCTGATCAACACAGGTCTCCAGCACAGCAGCGAACAGCAGAGCTTCCAGATGAGTGATTTTTTCCATTTGTTTAGTCTCTGTGTCTTTGCTAGGAGGAACAAAGATAAAAGATACCAATCAGAAAAACACTATGGTGTTAGTGATGTTAGTAACAGTAGTTTAAACTAAAGGTAGACCCGAAATAGCTTTATTTGCAGCCTTACATATACTTCCCTGGCTTTGTTTATAGCCTTCCATACACTGTTTATAAGAGAAGCCGTGCTCTGCTAATGGCTGCATTCAGGGACAGTGGGAATGTTTAGCTTTCACAAAACAGAGAGGTCCTGGTCCCTTCTACAGCAGATCTGGGTGGACAGGCAGGGTAGGGAATGGCCTCATCCTTCACTTAAGAGGGAGCAGTGTTTCATAGTGGACTTTGGGAAACAACAGAACAAAGGTGCCTTTTTAAAAGGAACAAATTAATTGATGTCTTATAAAATCACAGACGGTGAACCTTCCCGCCCTCATCATTCCTCGTTATTACTGTGTAGCCTTCACACTTCTATGATCTCAATCCCCTCAGCAGGAAGTGTTACCACCTTAAGATGCTGAAAGTCAAACAAAAACCAATACTTGGACTAAATAATCTTTAACATTCTGTGTTATTTCACTTTAAATTGCTCTTCAAACATGAAACTGCTCTGACATACACTTAAGCACCCCTTTGCCTTGCGTGCAGATGGAATATTGTGAAAGCAAATTGAGGGAAAGGTGGAAATTTGCTGTTTAAAAATGCTGAGTGGCACTGCAATTGGAAGCATCAACATCCACTAACAAAACCTTCATTTGGCTGCTATACCTACAACTTGGTTTTTGCCATCTGTAAAACCCTTGAATAAACACATTCTAGGCCTGTAGAATATTACAGTCCAATCTGTAAGTGTGCCAAGGAAATACATCAGACAGTGCCTGTTAGTGTAAGACACGACCACAATTCTGTGAAAATTAAAGAGGTTTAGATACAGTTGTGCTCTGGATCACTGAAGTCAGTGAGATTTCATAAGCAAATGTTTAAAAAAATGCATACTTGCTATAACCTCTCTGAAGCTGTTAGCATTTGTCCTCATCCTTTTCTGCTGTCTTTGTTGAAGAAAATATATTAATTTCCAGTGGGAACATGACGTTAATTTTATGTGTTCAGAAAAAAAAGGGCCACTTTTCAGTTCAGGTTTATTTGATGTCTGTTAGTACAGAATAGGTGAAACAAAAATAACTTAGATTTTACGTATTTGTTTCCAGGTGTCCCTCTGTTGCAGTAAGTTGTTTAATTCAACACGTGTTGAAATGTGCTGTCCTTTGTAACAGGACACAGCTCTCCTTGTGGATAAGATTACAGCTGGAAAGTGTGCCAGGGACACTGTCTGGGATTGCTCTCTGTAAGTACATAGGCAGAGTAGATACCAGGGAGAGACAGAGGTATTTAAGTTAAAGGATAATACTGGCCCAGGGTCAAAGGAGTGTAATTTCCCCCAAGCCGGGCAATTATGATAAGGTTTTGGACTTCTGGATGGATGAAGATATGGAACAGTCTTTCAGACAAGGTAATGGTAGGGGCACCCTGATTTATTTCAAGAAGCTGCTTAAATCGTGGCAGGAAAAGATAACAGCCAAGCAGTGATTCTGAACATTGTGTTCACTGTCCTCCTCTATTGTTTATACCCACTTACCTAATTAATCCCACTGTGCAGGGCTTTGGATGACAGAGATGCAACTGATTTCATCCCTTTGCTTCTGAGCTTTTTTTCCTCTCCTTTATCTTATTAAAAAAAAAAAAAGGTAACATCCTGAGATAGGAATCTGATAATAGCATTAACGAATAAATAGCAAATAATCTGTATAATAAACAAAACCCATAACTTTTCCTTTCTTTTCAACCTTGGAATCAATGATAGAAGTAGAGATGCAGAAATTAAGTGTTTTTACATCAAGAAAGTCAGACAGTGTCTTTTTCCAGTCCACAGGCACTAATAAAATATTTGTCAATGTTTTACTCATTTTTATCTTTTTCAGAAATCTAAGATCCATACTTTGAGTCTAAACAACATGAGAATAATCCATTACATGTGCAGTCGTAATGCTAAAAATATGATGAAAAAGGATGTGTTGGGAGATAGCCATGACAGATGATTATGGCAGCATTTTTGAAAGGAAAAAAAATGTATTTCTCATAGGAAAAAGTGACTTATTTGGAAACAAAGGAGAATGCAACAGCTTTTCCTCTTTCTCATCAGCAGATTCTGCCCAAGAGAAAATTAATTCAGGATATCAACGTTGCTGGAATGTTTCTCTAAAGCCTTTGCTCCTCCTGTATATCTCCTCTTATATCCCTATCCTCACTCAGGAGATCCACGTGCCAAGCCAGTAGGCTCTGGGCTTATGCCGACTTGGAAGTGAGAAGGAAACCGCTGTCTGGGGCATTAGGAAACACTACAGACAGGAGCTGCTTGCTCTGGATTTCAGTGTCAGTGCAGTGCCCACAGACCCTCCTGATGCAGCCACTGGCACTGCTCTTCATTGCTGTGTTTGCTGAACTCCCTCATTAAACTCTATTAACAATAATTAAAAAAAAAAAAAGAGGTGTGTGAAGGATTCAGCTTTCCCCAGGAGTTTTGGTTGACATTCTTCCCCTGCTGATATAAAGGGAAAGGAAAACAAATCAAGAAATAATTTTTAAAACAACTGTATAAAAAGGCCTGGCCTCCTGTTCCTTTGGGGATTGCAACTCCCTCTGCTGTGTGAGAGCCCTGGATATTCATTTCTCCCACCCTGCTGCCAGAGACATGAAAATGGCTTCAAATGCAGCATTTTGTGCAGCATCCCTTTTAGTCAGCTAAAGAGATTCCAGTGAATTCCAGTGAGCATAGCTGAGGATGTCACATCTCCTTTTGCTCTCTTTGGCAAGTGATTGGCATGGAGAGGTGCTGAACATCCACCATGGCAGCAACTGCACCAGAAACCACAAATAGCTTCGTTTTTACCAAAGAAAGGTCTCTTAGAAAGCAAAATAGCTGTGGCCTTACAAAACTCTGCCTCTGGCTACAAGTGTTAGAATGGAAGGTGCTCATTTGAAAAAAAAAAAAATAGGGGAGGGGAGAGGAGGGGAGGAGTTGGAGGAAGTTCCTAAATCACTTAAAGCACTCTGAAAATGCACCGGAATGTGTGGCAATGTCACACAGTGAAGTGAGAGGAATCGGGAGTGAAGGACCCTGATGTGAGCAAATGGTGACTACTGGTGCTGCCAGCTGTTCTTATCTAGAAAACACAGGGATGTAAGACTTCATTACAGGGATTTGAGTGTAGAAACATGTTTTCTGTCACCGAGGTGATATCGGGAGTAAAATAAATACGAGATGATTCACTGATTCAAGGTGAGAACAGAGGAAGACGGGCAGGGCCCGGAGCCCACCCCGAACACCAAGCGCTGCCCTTCCCCTCCCCGGTCTCGTCGGTTCGTTCCACCGCCACGGCCGGTTCTCGCTTTCTCTGCCCAGCCCGGCCGGGCTTCCCTTCAACCTCCCGCCGGGATTTCCCCCCTTTCCCCGCTCCCACCCCCGATCCCGGTGCCGTTTCTCCCTCCCGCCCTCACCGGGACGCGCCTCCCGTCTCCATGGCAACCATCACGCTCGGGGGCCTCGCGAGGCTGCCCCAGCGGTCGCCTGTGCGATGGGTCCGGGGCCGCCCCTCCCGCTCTCTCCAGCCCGGGATCGCCCCCCGGGGGTCCCAGGACAGGGCGGGGGGCGCGGCGGGGGCGGTGCGGGGGCCGCTGTACCCCCCACCATCATCATCACCACCACCCCCTTCATCCCGGTGCCGCCCGCTCAGGCGGCGTCCGGGCGGCCCTCGGCGGGTCCTCGCGGCGTTCTTCCCGGCGGGCCGCGCGGGGCGGGTCTCTCTGGCCGCCATCTTGGGGCGCTCGGGGTGAGTTGGAGCGGGGCCGGCGGGGCTCGGGCCGGGCAGCGGGGCCGGGCGGGGCCGCCCCACCGCGGGGCTCGGCGGCCGGCCCGGGGCCCCCGGAGCTCTCCAGATGGCGCGGTGCGGGCCGGGGAGAGCGCGGGATGGCGCCGATGCGCGGCGGATGGTGCCGGCGGCGGGTGGGGGGCCTGGGCCGGAGGCGGCCGGGGCAGCCGCGCTGTGGGGGAGCGGAGGGTCCCGGGGCTCGGGGTGGCCCCCGCGTGTCCACTCATCGCTGTGTGTTGTCTCCAGGCCTGCCGGGACCGGGTCTGCGGGAGGACGCCATGACCGGGAGGTGAGTGACTGCCCGGGGGGGCTCGGCTCGCTGCTGCAGCGCTGTTCAACTGGGCATCTTTGGGAGCGTTAAAAACAGCAGGCAGTGATCCGTGTTCCCGTGGTTGCTTTAGTTTTCAGGATGTTTTCTCTACCCGGTGTCCTCCTGGGCCTGCAGATGTGTGTCCCTATTCCGAAGCTTCTGTCACGGGCTGTTACAGCTCTTGTAAGGCTGTATCACGGTTTCCTTGGTCTGGCAGTAAATGCAGGATATCGATGGTGGTTTTGTTAGCACAGTGTTTGTGAACATCCAGTGTGCAGGGGAGGCTTGGATATCCTGCTCCCTTGAGTAAGGGAGCTACTATGCCACTGAGATTTTTTACTGATGTAGGGACTGAGTTTGTAAACCGAGGGGATTGACTGAGTACTCTGTTGCCCAGAGGAGTTGTGGACTCCTCCCTGGAAGTGTTCAAGGCCAGGTTGGATGGAGTTCTGAGCAACCTGTCTAGTGAAAAGTGTCCCTGCCCGTGGCAAGGGGGTTGGAACTGGGTGGTCTCTAATGTGCCTTCCAATCCAAACCGTTCTACGGTTCTGTGAATCACGGCTTTGTCTTGACATTTATCCGTGGAGTGCATTTCCTGTTACACACGTGTGGCAGGGAGAACTGGGTATCTCAGCTTGATCCCCCTGTACCCCGGGACAGGTGGATGCAGTTTGGACAGATGTGCTGTGTACACGGTGTGTGGAGCAGCCTTACAATGGCTTTACCTGGATAGTGCAGGCAGGACTTTGTCCTGTAGAGTTGTTGCGGAGTTTGTGTGATGTCTCTGTCCAGTGGATGTGGAGTTGTGTCTCTGGCTGCCTCCACAGGCTGCAGCTAATTCCTTTGAGGCTACTTTGTATAGGAGTTCCTGCAACACAGGAGGCTGTTTTTGTGGTGTGTAGACAAAAGCTGTATTTATTCATCATACTATCGGGAGATGTTTGGAAACATCAACTAATGCTGAAACACTTCAGCTTTACTGTAAAACCTGTAGTGTGGTGTCAGAAAGCTGCAAGTTTCTCATAAATCACCAGGTACTTGGGTTTTCTCTGATCACTGAATGTAAGGATTTGCATTAATTGGTAAAGGTGGGGTTTTTCCTCTGCTGAATTTCTACTAGTTTAGTGGTGGAATTAGTTTATTATTATAATTAGTGGAATTAGTTCCTGCTGAAACAGTACATGGTTTATTTTTACTTTTGTTGCTTTGGAGTAATTTATAACTTGCAAATGTTCTCCATGTCTCCAGGCTGTGGTGCAAGGCCATCTTTGCTGGCTACAAACGTGGCCTCCGAAACCAGCGGGAGCACACGGCCCTTCTGAAGATAGAAGGTGTTTATGCCCGCCAGGAGACAGACTTCTACCTGGGCAAGAGGTGTGCCTATGTGTACAAAGCTAAGAAGTAAGTCACTTCTTCTTATGTTGAATTTGCCAACTCTTGTGTCAGCTTTTGCACGTGCCAGGATGTGAGCAGGCTGTTCATAGAGCTGTTGTTAGAACAAAAGTGAGTTGTGCTGGATTTATCAATAGAGTATCCTGTGGACCACTTTCCTTGCTTAGTTTTGTTTTAAAAGTTCTTGGTTATTTTTGTTTTAGTTGGCTGATACGTTTTAATTCAGATAATTCTGTGAAATAATAATTCGCTTCATAAATGGTGTATTAAGAGAACAGCAACTTATTACCTTCCACTTCCCTTTTTTTTTAATTGAGTGTAGTTGTTAGTATTCAGAATTGCCTTGAATAAAATCGATTAGATTGTTAAGTTGACAGCCACAATTTCCAACGTATAGCACATGGCTGTTCATGTAAAGCACTTTATGCCATCTATTCTAATGGCTTATTCTTCTCTTGCCTTTGTCGTGCCTGGAGAAACCTTACAAATAAGGTGGTTTATTTTCTTTGGAGTTGAAATTTTTCAGTATGAACATGTTAGCAGCAGTGTTTTCCAAATTTTTGAGCCTGGTAACTTGTTAAGAGTTCTCCAGTGGAGCTTCTGGCAAATTGCAAGCTGTAATATTTACCTGTTTGGAAAGTACAGTGAAAATTCCAGGCCTGGCAAATTTCACAGGTAAATAAAAGTGGAAGTTGGTCTGGTTAAAGATGGCCATGAATAAAGTTATTGAGGTGCCTTGAAGAGGCCACACTGTCCCTGATGGTGACAGCAGAGCTGTGACTGCCATGCTCAGCTGTTCCTTCCCTCTCTTCCCCAGCAACACCGTAACCCCCGGGGGGAAGCCCAACAGGACACGGGTGATCTGGGGGAAGGTGACCCGGGCCCATGGGAACAGTGGCATGGTCCGTGCCAAGTTCCGCTCCAACCTTCCTGCCAAGGCCATTGGACACAGAATCCGGGTGGTAAGTGGATTTTTTTTTGGTAACAAGATATTTACTGGCAGTTTTCAGGGTGCCTTTTTATTCCACACACTGTGAGGGAACACTTGAACTGTGGTTTTGTTCTGTTGGTGTTGAGTTCAGTGTGACTTATTGATAGTGTTCCTTTTGGAGCCGAGAGAGGCTTATTCCTGGCTTCTTGGGCTCATGTAATTTGTCTCATTGCCAGGGGCCTGTGTGCTTGCTCAGGTTGTCTGGAAAGGCTCTTCAAGTTCCAGGACTCAGGTCCCTTCTAAAGCTACCTTGATTTCTTTTCCTGGATCTTTTCTATGTATTTTTGCACCCTTCTACTCCAGTTCCTACCTGTTAATTTTTCTACTGCCTCCCAAATGTTGTAACTGAGGGGAGTGCTGTCCTAACGTGTCCTCTGGTACCTGCTGCACAGTCAGTGTCTTACCCACAGGGCTTCAGTGAGACTGTACCTTTTGGTCCCTCAGCCAGAGTTGTGATGCAGTGTTTTCATACTGATGATGTTAAAAGGAGTACCGGAGGGGTGCAGCCCTTCCTTTCTGCCTCTTTCCTGTGCCTTAGAAAAAGCACAGTAGGAGCAGCACAGTTAAATCCTGAATCCAGAGTCATGGGAACGGTTGCTGTCAGTGCGCAGGAGGGCTGGCAAAGTCCGACTGCAAGGCACTGAACCAGCTGTTGGGCTTTTCCGTTGTCACACCTCTTCTCTGTAAACTGGGGGGTTGCGTTTATAGCAGCTGAAGAGATTGATGGTTTAGATTGTAACTGCAAAACTTGTGTTTAAAAACGAGATTTCTAATATGATTCTGTATCTGTTTTTGTGTTTTACAGATGCTGTATCCATCTAGGATCTAAATTTTTATTGAAAATAAAATGGTGAATCTGTTTAACTTTTGTACATTTCTGGTTTTTATCCCCTCCACCAATTTTGAGGGACTTCTTTCTCAGTAGTGTATCAGAGTTGACAGCACAGAGATGCTGTTGGGACACGAAGCTGCACAGTGGAACAGAGATTGGACTCATTCCTGTTGAGGTGTTTGTAGAGCAGGCTGAAGATAAACAACTGCCACTCTGTGCCTCCTGTCATGGAATCAATATCACATATGTTTAGCTCATTGTAGGGCTAAACAATAAATGTTTGTAACCTCAAAAAGTGCACACAACTGTTGCATGGAACACCAGAAGTGTTTCCTTGCTGACCTAGTAGAGGGGAACTTCCTGCACGTGGTGGTGAACTGTTGGTGAGTCAAAACTGTGTGATTGTGACATCCCGCCCTTAAGGGTGGGATGTCACAGTGGTAGGACACTAAATCCTAGCAGGTGCAAGTTCTCTCTCACATCTGAAGATAGCAGTTCCAGTAGAATCCTGAATAATGAGCCTGTGTGTACCTGGGCAGCACATGTGCGTGTGTCTGCTCTGTGGAATTTAAACACGTTTTCATCACAGCCCTGTCGTGCCTGAGTGTTAACACTGGCTGGATTCCTGACCGGCCTTATTGCACCATCTCATGTGGAGTGAGGATCTTCACATCACTTTCACAGCTTTCTAAGGTTTGTTGACCAAGAAGGGTGGTGAAAAATGATTTTTAAGTCTTGAAGTGCAAGGCTCAGAGGTTCTTAATACATGCCCCACAAACACTGGATAGTTTCAAGGGAGGTTTGAGCCAGCTGCAGGTTGTCATGGTTGCTGCTGATGTCATAGTCCTTATGAAAGGACCTGTGGACACCTTTGGAGGGTAGTTCCACACATTCTGTGTAGCTCCATCATTTTCAATGCATCCCTAGTTAGGCAGGCAGGTGAGTCCTTGGCTCAACCATCCCTGGGTGCACTCCAGTGCAGTCCCTTCTTCCCAGCTGATGTGAGCTTCCTTTTCCCTGCCTGGCCCTGCTGCCAGTGTTAGGGAGCTGTCTGAGCTGTTGGCTTTGTGTGTCTCCTGCAGTGGGCTGGTATTTCACAGCTAATCCTCTTCCTTCTGAAGGAGGTGGAATAGTTGTATGTGCAGAGTGCACTGTTGGGTAAATCAAACTTCCTTTTGAATGGGAATTAGAAAACTGGACCTGTCTCCTCAGTTCTGATATAGAGGTGATTCTGCTGGACTTGCTTCAAGATCTAATCCTGCCAACTGCTGTCCCTGGCATGGAAGGCTGCATTTTTTAATGTGGAGAAACTGCAGCCTAGGGGATGTTGGGCCAAGTCAAGTAGGGCTTTAGTCTTCCACAACTACCAGTGGGTTGTACACATAGGATTTAAAGAAAGATGGGTGGAATTTCCAGCTTTAGCCATGACCGAGGAAGGAGGAGGAAACCTAGTAAGCAAATTTGACTGTAACAATAGGTTGGTAGGCTTGTGGTCACCACTGTGTAGCTGGATTTTACTGATGAGAAGGTAGTAAGTCCTCCTGAGTTCGATGCCTAAAAATACATAACGATCCCTTTTCTCTCTCCTATCATCTTTTTCTACTGTACCAGACTGCTGAGGTACAAAACCTGTTTCTGGGAGATCCAACATCAAATAGCACAAGGCTGCAATTTTTGAATCTTTTTCTCAAAACTCTGCCATTTCCTTTCATGTTCATTTGGTCCCACCAAACCCAGAGTTTGCTGCTCAGAGCAGCAGGTGCTGCCTGTTTTGAGGACTGTGCCATGCAACTGCCTATGCTACAGCAACCCCCTTCCACTCCTTTCCCCAGCAGCACAGCAAACTGAAGTGTGGGAGGAAGCTATGGCATCAAAGGAGCCTGCCTCCTTCGTGGACCGGACCACCTGGGAGCTCCTCAACCTGCTGGACATGCTGGGAAGGCGGAATGGACGGGTGGGAGTGATGGAGGTGGACGATGCCGAATCAAGAGCCCCCTCGTTGCTGGTGGACTTTACCCGGGACCTGTGTGGCACAGGTGACATCAAACATAAGCCACCGCAGGCAGGGAGTGAGGGAAAGGAAGAGGAGGATGTGATTCCGCCACATCTGATTTTTATGCTGTGGCAAGCCAGTGTGTTGAAGAGGCTCATGCAGTGGGATCACTTGGATGAGGCCATCCGGGATGTGAGGAACCTTCTCCCTTGCCTGCCGGATGTGCTGGTGCTTGTGATGATCCGTCCAGACTGCCAGGACCAGCTGGACCAGGCAGTGAGAGCACTGAGGAGAATGCAGTGTGTGCTGGATGGGGCCCTGCAACTGCCCGTGGAGACGGCGATCTACAGCCCAGGCCAGCCTGGAAGTGTCCTGGAAGCAAAGAGAGCTGCCTGTAGAGCACTGAGAGAAGCCTTGAACTGCCATGAAGGTAACTGGTGACACAGCTAAACACAGGGCTGAGGGTTTTTGGAAACAAAAACATGCTCAGGATGGAGCAGGGAGGAGTCTGAGGGACAGTGTAGGTGGAAGTGGTGCTTGGTGGCTGGATTCAGATACAGGAGGAAAGATAAGCTGGACCTTGCAGGCAATGTGAGCTGGAAAAAAGAATGAGGGCTTAAGCGTAGGGATGGGGATGGACAGTGTGTCTAAGCTAACTGTCCTCTGACTCAGATGGTGGTGGCTCTTGCTTGCCCCAAACCACAAGTGGCTACAGAAATGCTACTCAGTTTAAGAGCTGCAGTTCAGACTCCACTGCTGGGGCTTTCTGATGATGTTAACAGTTCTTCCCTGGAGAGATGGGCCAACCTTTCTGGGTGAGCCACAGGCCACAGCTTTGAATAGGAAGATGCCAACTGTTCTGTCATTTGTGTTTCCTCCCCTAGAAGTCGACTCCCAGGAGCCATTTATTATTTCGCTCCCAGAGCTCAGATACTGCCGTGTTCTGCCTGAACGTAGGCAAGACAAGGTATCAAAGACAGATGGAGAATGAATTCCCTTGGGCAGCAGAACCTGTCAGGTTGGTTTTAGCACTGTTCATCTGGATGTCCTTTTGCAGAACACTTCCCTCCTGGTGCCTTGCTTGTCTGCCCAGGCCTTCTGCATAGGTATAATTCATTTTGTGGCTGCTGCCAGAAGGGGACACTGCGCCCTCAGCATCACACTGTCCTTGCCACAAACGCCTGAGTTCTTTGCTGCACTGGCTGAACAATCTACCCCAGGAAACTTCTGTCAAAAATCACTGAGTTTCTCCTTTGCATGAAATGCCTTGCTCAATTATCGGAATCTCCCTGAGAAACCTGTCCCTAAGAGACCAGCCACCAGCAGGCCAGAGGCCTCTGGATTTAAACTGTCCCAAAACTAAGATAGTGAAAGAAACACAGAGCTAAGACCGTGTTTTCCCAAGAAAGCCTGGATGCAGGGGTCCTTGGAACGTAGTTCCCATCAACACAAAGCTCCTGAGACTCCCCAGGGTTCTATGTAGCAGGGAGCTGACCTTACATACAGGTGGATACCAGTAGACATCCAGCAGGGTGAATTATTGGGATGGGTTATTTTGGATGGGAGGAACTGTGGGAGCAGTAGATTATTTTTAAGTCCAATTACCCACATAATAGCTGAACTCATTTCCCATCCTTTCTGGGCATGGCAAGGCACTATGGGTAGCTGCCTGTTTTTGTATTGGGAGTTTAAATGTATTTCTTTTCTGGGTTTTTTTACAGATCTGTTATTGTCCTAAGGTCTTCGTTATCATCAAAAGAAGGATTAAAAGCCTGATATTTATCTCATTTCTTTATGTGTTTGTGTGTATCTATAAGCTTTAAAGCTTATATTTAAGACTATGAAACCCCTGCTGAAGCTGCAGGTTTGTACAGAAGGGGTGGGATTTGGGGGTGGCTCAGAGCATCTGAACCAACGTTTCTCAGGGAAAGGATCCTCCAGGTTATTTTTCAGCTATGGGCTCTTTCCACATCCTTAAGTAGAGTGTGGCTTTATGAAACAAAACAACCTTTGTGCGGGTGTTTGGGTAGTGCTGGTGCTTGGCAGCCTTTTAGATGAGGTGACTCAATTACTCTGTTGTGGAAAAGACTGTTCATGAGCATTTGGGCATCTGAAGAGGAGTTCTGCCCTTCACTAGTGAGGACACTGATTTTTGTTTTACGGGTGAAGCTAATGCAGAAATAGTTCCCTTGAGTCAATGCAAGGCGTGTACAGTTCAGGAAGGTTGGTGTTAAGGGCCTCCTGATCAGCACATTAGGACATCCTTAAAGCAAGTAGCCACAATGAGGTGCTGTGTATCTATTATTTCCTGTAGCATCTGAAACACACAGATAACCACCAAAATCCAGGCATAGGCCATGCAGCTCTCAAGTTTCTCCTTTGGCAGCATGTTTGCACTGTGTCCAGGTACTTTTGTGCAGGGTGATGTGCAGCACTGCCAAGCATTGCTGGTGAAAGGGGAAAGAAACTTTGAGGCATCTGGCTGAAACCCTGGCCAGGGCCTGGGAGCACAGGAAAGCCCTGCAAGGGCAAGGGATGTAGCCACAGGAAAGTGTGGCTGGGATGAGGAGGAGAGGAGGCAGAATGCCATGGATGCTCTCAAGCTGCACCCTTGCTTTGTTCTCCACCTAATCCTGGGTGGATATACAGGAGTCTCTGCTGCTGGGACTGCTTCCCCAACTTGCTGTAGTCCAAGAAAGGTAAGTCATGGGACATCTGCTCTTTAAATGCTGAATTCCTTTCTCACTTTGACTAATGCAGGGTTGGTGGGTTCTCACGTGACAGCTCTGCTGCAGGCTGGCCAGGAGCAAAGTGGGAACAAAGAGCTGTGGCCTAAAATCTCTCCACCCAGCTCAGCTGCCGCCCAAGGAGGAGGCACACCAGCAGGCATCAGGTCTGGCAGGACAGCCAGAAAAAAGGCAAAAACAGGCAGCTTGGTCCTTGGCTCTGATTTCATATTAATTGCCAGTTTTTTAACATCTTCCAATGAAGGATCAAAGAGCAGAGCAGCCTGAGGGGCAGCCTCCATCCACCTCTAAGGTGACAGGCAGGGGCATCCCTCCTATTGTGTGGTCAGGACTGACACAACAGTCTGGACTTCCTGCACGTGGCTCTGTGCCAGGTTCCCATCCTCCTCTTCAGCCATACCTTCCTATGCCCCTTTACTATCCAGAAAGGGATGGTGACTTAAGGAAAATTAAGGAAACTTAGGACAATTGCAGAGATGGGCAGGAAGAGGCATAACTTTCAAAGGGAACAGGATTTGGGAGAAGAGAGGCAGGGAAATCTTTGAGGTTCCCCATCAGGAAGCCAGGCTGTGTCCCAGGCATGGGGCAGCCAGGAACTTCCCAACTTTATTTGCTTATGGTGTGTACCCTCTCCTGAGTGGAGCTCAGAGAGGTGTGATGACTTGCATGGATCCAGGCCAGGACTGAGTTGGTACAGGCTGCCATGGGACCAAAACTGGGGCTGCCTCAGCTGTCCCTGGAGGTCTGGGGCAAGGGGACCTGGGCCAGAACAAAGTAACAACCCAGCTTGGATTTTGTTGTGACTGAACTTGTAACAGAAAGGGTACTGTCTGGTTTGATACAAAGTTCAAGCTCCAGTGGGTGAAAAATAGAAAGGGGTTTGGGTTCAGGGGTCAGAAAGTTTGAGGTGAATTTTGGGGAAGGTCACTGGAGGAGACGGGAAGAGCCATGGAGGAGTGAACAGAAGATGGACTAGAAGGGTATCAGTGGGACTGGGATGTTCAGGGCAAGGGGATAGATGAGGTTTGGGAGATTTTCTTCTCTTGCAATTACCTCCTCTACTACTTCTTTGGGGAACCCTAGAAGATCTCCCTGGATGAAGAGCTCAGTGTTGTGCCCCGCAGCAATGCTCCTGGTAGTGCTGCACAAGTAAAGCAGATGCTTTCCAGCAACTCACAAGGCTGTGTTTTTGCAAAGCAGTAAATTAAAGCAGTCTTGGAGAACAAGTCTGTGACAGAGCACTTGTGCAAAGATTTGCTAAGGCTTAGCTTGTCAGCAGCCAGTTCCCATTCCTAGCTGGCTCAGTTTTTTCCATGTGCTCCCATGAGCACCAACACTGGGCTGGGTCACTGAACACCCGGCTCAGAGCTACTCCCACAGAATTCCTCTCTACACTTCTGTCATCAAAACTGGCATGAGAATCCTTTTTCCCATCCTTTTTCTACTCTCTTCAGAAGCGAGGTTAGTCTTTGTAAATGCACCTCTTAAGGGCTCTAATCCAGTGGACCTCTGATTTTGTTTAGACTTCAAGGCACTACTAATACACATGCCAAATTTATTTCTCTGAACAAACATCTTCTCTCCTCCTTTGAGGTCCAAAATGAGCAGCTGTCGTGTCTGCTCTGAACAGCTATGGGCATATGTAAGAGATGTGATTACTCTCATTTAGGGCTGTCTGTAGAGATTCTCTACAATTGTGACTGTCAGATGGATACTTGAAGGAGTGTCAGGCCTTCTAAATACATCTGTGTTTTTGCTCAGATTCCTAACAGGGCTCTGAAGACACTGGGGAGGACTACAAACGCTGCTGAGCTTATGACTGCCTCTGATCTTTTTGAGTGGTACCTCTTTAAGTAACACAAAGGGAGATAAAGTTGTATGTGCTATTAAGTCTTACCTCTGTTAATGAGTAAAGAAATGTAAACAAGGTTGTTTGGGTATTGTGGGTGACATTCACCTTTCCAAACAGCCTCTGCTGGTGTGTACCCAAAATTAACTAAAGAATTGCAGTGGCCATGGGGAACAGTCCTATGTAGTCCCAAATATTAGTTTTTAGTGGTTGTGCTGGCAGTTTAAACATTGGGGCTGCTGCAGAAATGTAGCCAGTGGTGTGCTTTCTGAGCTGAGTTAGGAAGATAACTTCCAATTTTTTCTATACCTTCTCTGCAAGATTTATCTTCATAAATCTTGGGAATTGCCTGCCTGAAAGCCAACTTCCCAATGCCTGAGGCATCTTGGCATCTCCAGGCTAGTCACTGGCACAGCACTGCTTGAAAAGAGCCCTGTGAGACCTGTGCTGTAAACGGGCTGCACATCAGGGAGGGTGTAATGGGCACAGCACAGGCTGTGCTGGCAGCTCGTGAGTTTAAACACTCTGTGGGTCTTCTTGTGGCAGTTTGCAGGGAGATGAGGGTTTCTGGGACCATCATAGCCTCCTGTCCCCTCCTGCTGCTGCTGGCACAGCTCATGGTGCTGATTACACCTGGGCTTTTCCCCATTGGACCATGAGGGCCATGAACAGGATTCGGAACAGATGAGAAAAAAAGCCTTGTTAATACAAAATCTGGGCAATACTAAGGCCAGACCTGCCTGTTGAGTTATGTCTGACTTTAGCCCTGCCATGTTGATAGCTATTCTGAGGGCTGTCATGTTGGCATGGAAGCATGGATTCTTGCAACAATAGACCCTGATCTTTGGAAGAGGAGCCTAATCCTTCTGTTTTATCTCCCCTCTTCCCTCCCCATTTGCTTATCAGCACATGTAATGAGTAAGTTACTTTTCCTAGGACCCAGAGCAGAAAGTCTCTCTGAAGCCCTTGCCTGGGCTGTCCAGCCATATGATGCTGGCCTGGGGCAGCGTCTGCTCCGACTGTTATACCTGGGGCAAATGTTTTCCTGGATTAAAATTGGTGGTGCACAGTGACCTTCCCGAGCTGTCACACCTCTGTTGAGCCTGGGGGCCAGCCTGTGGCACATCCCTCTTGCTGTGGCTGCTCATTTGCTGGGCTCTGGGGATGGATGGCCACAAGTATGGGCAGGGAGCAGGCACCTGGCTCAGACTGTGGCACAAATGTGCCCCAATGCATATGTTGTGAATCGCTGATCCAGGGCAGGCACGTGGATTTCAGCTCTGCTTTCATCCCCCAGTGCACTCAGAGATGGTTTCGCTACAAATGGTCTCACAGAGGGACTGGCCAAGGTGATTCATGCCGTTTGCACCTTTGAGCTGTTTATCCCTTCCCAGGTTATTGCGATAAGACGTTACTGTTACCGGTTTGGAGGAGACAGTTCTGATATGGCAGAGGGGAAATATTTACCACATGCCATGGATTGGAGCTCCCCATGCGAGTGCCAGGGCTGGGCACAGCACCTTTCGTTCACGATCAGCCGGCAGAGCCAGCTCGTGGGATACATGGAGCAAGTGCCAGCACTGAAGCCCTGACTAAAGCAAAGCCCTGACTAACATTCCATATTTCCCCCTGCAAATATTTGTGCTTTGATGGGACATGTGTGTATCACTGCAGAGCACTGCTGATGCTGGTGGGGCTGTGACTGTCAGCTGTGTTTTGTGTGGACGGGGATGGATGTGGTGCTGGCAGAGGGAAAGCCAAAGGTCACTGGCTTGAGGAGGGATTCAGAGATGCAGCGTGTGGTTTGGGGACTGCAGCTCAGCTGGGCACGAATTGGGGAACTTGTGCCCAGTGGGGTGGGTATATCCTTTGAGGGCATAATTGTTCCCAAAGTGGAATTGTTTCCAGGTGTGGCTATAGACTGGCCAGGCTGTGCAGCTCCGTAGTACCAATGGCACACGATACCAGGGAGTTCACTTCCATCACTGCCCTGGGGAATAGGATGTTACACTCTAAGGGATACCTCATACCCTTTGAGGTATGTGATCAGCTGCTCCTCTATTGCGGCCACGTGTGTGTCCCACTTTGCAGTCACCACAGCCTCTGCTCATCCCCCTCTCACATTCCTAGCCCCTCCACAGCACAGGTTTTGCCTGAATTTTATCACCTCTTCACGTGAAACAAGACCAGCCCGTGCAAGAGCTCCGAGGCTGCTTGGGTGGCCGATCGGGGGTCCCATGCCCCGCACTAATACCGTCTCCACTGTACCCCCCCTGCAGCAGCCGAGGGCTGTTCCCCGCGAGTGTGTGCGGGTACGGGACGGGGCTGGAGAGGGGGATCGACGATACCCCCCGCCCCGCTGCCGGGGTGCGTGCACGGGTTGTTGCTCTGCGCGGGGGCCGGGGCGGGTGCGGGGCAGTGGGCGGTGCAGAGCCGGGGCTGGGGGCGGTGCGGGTTCGGGTGCGGGGCCGGGCAGGGCGCACGGAGGGGGATGGCGGCAGCGGCGGAGCTGCAGGAGCTGCGGGCGCTGGTGGAGCGGGCTGGGGGGCGGCGGGCGGTGCTGCTGGTGGCCGAGGTGGCCGAGGGAGCCCCGGCAGCGCCCGCGATGGCCGCCTTCGCCCGCGACCTCCTGGGCGACGAGGCGCCGCCCGCACCGTGCCCGGTGCCGGGGTGCCGGTCGCGGCGGCGGCGGGCGGGCAGCGGGCGGCGGAGAGCGCTGGACGCGCGGCTGCTGCTGGTGCTGTGCGGGGCGGTGCGGGGCCGCGGGGCCCGGGCCCGCCTGCGGGAGGTGGTGCGGGACGTGCGGGGCCGCCTGCCCGCGGTGCCGCCGCCCGCCGTCGTGGGAGTCCTACTGCCCGGCGGGGCCGGCGAGGACGCGGCCGCGCTGGACGCGGCGCTGCGGCAGCACTTCCCGGCGCCCGGCACGGTGCAGGCGGCCCGGTACAGCCCCGGCTGCCCCGGAGAGTGCCGCGCCGCCGCCTGCCGCGCCCTGCGGGCCGCCCTGCAGCACCCCGCAGGTACCGACCGGGATGGGGGGACACCGAGGGGCCGGGCCGACCCTTCCTCCTTCCCTCACCCGGGGGATTTTATAGCGGGATTTGCTCCGTTTTCCTGCGGAATCTTACCTTCTTCGGTGGGATCTACCCCATACTAATGGGATCTGATCTCTCCTGATGGGATCTCCCCCTCAATAGGATCTGGCTTTTCCCTTAGGGATCTGACCATTCCTGATGGGGTCTTTCTCTAATGAGACTTCTTTCATGCTAGCAGGATCTGAGTCTTCCCAATGGGATCTGGCTCTTTCTGTTTCTGGTTTCCAGAAAGAGGTTTCCAGTTCTGGTGGCTGGACAAACATCCCAGCAGTTTTGGAAGTACCAGAGCAGCTCGTGGATAACAGGGATGTGGCAGCTGACAGCTTGACATTGTGGCCATCCATGACATGGTGGACTTCCATGCTTGTTCCACGTGTGTTCTGAAGGGATGCAGGATTGGGGTGTGGCCCATGCTGTAGGGTGCCGGCAGGACCTGACCTTCCTGCAGGAGGAAGATGCTTGTGCTGATTTTACATAATTAGTAAGTGAGAACAGCAAGTCACTGTTTGGGTGTAAAACCATACGTCAAGGTAAGGATGGCAGGATGAAAGCTGGGTGTCAGTCAGGCCTGAGGAACAGCACTTGTTCTGCAGCAAAAGGCGAGTCAGGTTTTTGTGAGCCACTGCAGGGTGATGGGCAGCTGGGCAGGCTCTGCTGTCACAGCTGCCACACAAAACACCTTAATCTTTGGTATTTGGGCTGTTTCCATTTTGTCCTCTTTTCTTACTTGTTTCCCCATCTTTCCCTTGTTCCCCAGCATTTTCAGGGGCTTGAGTGTTCTGCTATCTTGCTGCTGTTACCCTAATGGGTGCTGGCACTTGCCTTCAGCATCACATTGACAGGGTCCTCTGGGATCCCTGGGACATCGGGGTGGTTGGCTGCAGTTCAGGTGCTTCTTTCCATCAGCTCAGAATCTTGGATCTGAACATCGAGGAGCTTTGAGGTGGCTGGGACCCATTGTGAGGGCACAGGGCTGTCTTCTGCCAACTCTGTAACCGAGGCACGCACAGACTGCTTTCCAACTTCTCTCCTTTTGCAAGTTTTTGTCTTCTTCACATTGTTGCTGCTGCAAGAATTTCTGGTGTGCTCTCAGACACCATTGAGTCCTCCAGTTCTGGTCACAGCAGCCTGGTGGGACGTCAGCTGCAGAGGCAGAAAAGCATCCCTGCATGCATGACCTTCTTCTACCTTGGCACGTTGCTGGTGCTTGCTCAGTACACGTAGCTGTGGAGAATGAGGAGCAGGAGGAGCTGAATCAGGTGTTGCAGCCTGTTTGTGAGTGCTTTATAATCGTGGTGGGTAGGAAGACTCAGCTTTAATTCAGTTCTGATGCTCTGCCTGGTGCTCTGAGTCACGTAAGTGTCCCAGGACCTGCATGTGTAATGAGGACACTCATCAGCTCTAGGGTTCAACCTTAGGCAGCTACAGCTTCTTTCCGTGCTCCTGTGAGCCCTGCCTTCCAAAATCTCCACATGGACAGAGGGATCCCAAGCATAGCCATGCCTCCAAAGAGCCATGCCAGGCACTGCACTGGAGCTTTTGTTTTGTTTACTGGCAGGAAGGATTGTCACTGTGAACCCTTTAGTGTTGCAATGGTTTGATAAGCTGAAGGACGCTGAATTTCTTATCATTTGTTATCTGATTAGGAGGTGAAAGGCTCAGTGGAGATGCTGAACTGCTGCTGTTGGAGACCGTAAAAATTACACTGCTGTAGTATTTTACAAGCTGCTGTAGTGTTTTACTATAATGGCTTGAAAATCTGTAGTAACTTTGTTGTCTTCCAGAATAAATACATTGACCACAGGCTCTCTGCAGTTTGCTGCAGGTTTCAGTGTGCCGCAAGCCTCTGTGTGTTCAGGGAATTGCTTAATAAAGCAGGGAATATTAAACAGGTTGATGTTGCAGAAGCTGTGTGATAATGCAAAAGAAAACCTTCCTTCTGTGGGAATTCCCTCACCACGTCAGTTCCCAGCCACACCATGTGTGCTGGCTGAGCTCCTGCTAGGTTTCTTGCTCGCTCTGGGCTCTTGCATCCAGAATGGTTTTGGTAGTGAGGTAGCAAAGTAGAAACCAACACCAGAGACAAATTTCCAGGACAGCAGAGAGGTTTCAGCCAGAAATAAGGATTGTCAGGAACTGCTCTGTGCTTTCCACAGGTGGGCTCTGTGGTATGGACCTGGTTTTGCTGTGAGAAATTGGGTTTGTGGAGGGGAAGTGGGGGAGCAGCAGGGCTAACCTGCTACCAGTCTGCTATCAGTCTTCTCTCATTTATTCAGAAGAGCGGAAAGACAGGGAGAGGTGGAGGCTCCTATCCTTCCTGCGGTGCATTTCTTGGAAACGGAGGAGCTGGAGAAAAGATCACGAAGCAAAAGCTGCAAACAACATTCATGAAGGTATGCCGTTCTCCCTCCATTGTATGCTGCTGTGACCGTCAGAGGTTCCTCACCAACTTCCTGGTGCCCAAAGCCCTTGCTCGTGGCCTCCTTCAGCTAATTCCAGCTCTGCAGTTGGCCTCTCTTCCCTGTCTGTGGTTTGGCTCAAACCTGAAGACAACCAGCACACATCTGTCTGCTGTGTTGCTGTCTTCCTGTTTTCTGACCTTTTGCTTGCCTAAACAAAACCATGCTGGGTCCAGTGCCCAAATACACCCCTGGAAGCACTGCTGAACTCAGCTGCCTCTTGCTGGAGTTTCTGGCAGCAGAACTACTGTCTGTCTAAACAATGAATTGGAAGCATCACCTTGATGTTACATGATGTTTTCTGTAAACAGAGCTGGAAGGAGTGTTAAAACCTCTTGCCTTTGGGGCTGGCAGAGAGAAGGGAGAGGGCAATCAGCCTTGGGCTCTCTGATTCTAAAGGAAATTGTTCAGATAACAAACAGCCTTGTGTTCAGCCTTTGTGCACGGTTGGCACTTCTGCTTGCCTTTCCCAGCGGTGATTTTCTTTTTGCAGAAGTGCCTCATGCAGGTGGTAATAAGGTGTGCAGTGTGGAGATCTAGATTGTTCTGTGAAGCACAAAGAGGAGGGAAAGCTCCTTTGCTGTAAAAAGAATAGAATAGAATAGATTACATTTTCAGTTGAAAGGGACCTATGATGATCATCTAGTCCAACTGCCTGACCACTTTGGGGCTGGCAAAACATTAAAGGATGTTATTAAGCATATTGTCTAAATGACTCTTAAACACATAAAATGCTTAAAGTGCATAGAAGTTGGAGAAAACAACTGAAATGCCCAATTTGTGTAGCTTTGAGACAGGTCCTTCAGGGTCAGAAAAGTGCCTGATCTTGCTCTCAGTGCCAGGCAAGTGATGCCTTGTGGCCATGCAACTTGTTCTGAGCTTGCTGAGACTTCAGGAGGCCAGGAGCTGAGCCCTGTGCTCCTTTGCTCTATTCACTGAAGCAATGTTGAGTTTGTAAAACAAAATGAAATTCAGTTACGAAAAAAATCAGCTGTGCTTAGGCTGTGAGTATACATCAATTGCTTCATACCATGCTTTGTTTTCATCCTTTGTATTTTGCATGAGGAGGGGTTTTTCATTCAGATCTCCCCTGACCTCTCTCTGCTCTTGGCAGACGACCTGCAGGACCCTGAGGAAGAAGTGGCTCTGACCAGCCTGTCCCCCAATGGAAACTGTGAAGAAGCTGCTGGAGGCACAGGCACCTAGAGCTGCTGAGCACCCAGCACAGTCCACATCCCAGATCTGCCCAGTGGATTTGGAGCAGTGGGAGGAGGAGCTGGTGCAATGCTCACTCACCCTCTCCTCCAAAGACCCACCGCTCCGGGGAGAAGCTGCTTGGCTGAACTCCTCAGGGTCTTCTGGAGCTGCTGACAGCCTCTGGGGTCTGTGCCAGAGAGCCATTCCCTGCTGTGCCTGGAGCTGCTGCTGGACACTGGGCTTCTGAGAAGCCCATTGGGGATGTATCCCATATCCTGGGCAAGATGACTTTGGGACTTTGAGCATGAAACGCAGCTGCCTGTTTGAAGAATGAGGAGCGTTTTCTCATTCTGAGCAAAGTTCCCTGCTGAGGCTGCCAGGGCTGGCCTCCCTGGCAGACCAAATCTGCTGCCTTGTTTTCCTGCTTTAATGGTGCTTTGAAGTTCCCACCCTCCTTGTGATCAAGCCAAAAAAAAAAAAAAAAAGAAAAGTGGCACAGTGGTGTGGAGACTGCAGTGGGACTAAATGAGGTCCTGGATCTACCAGCTACTGAAGAGGCTTGAGTGTAACTGCGTAATGTGAAGAATGCAGTAACAGCCCACTATGGGCAGCAGGAATAACATAAAAGATATTGATAGCAATGGCAGCTTGAGCAGAGTGTGGTTTGGGAGCAGGATTCCTCTGGCTTGTCCTGGTGCTCACAGACTGGCTGAGGAACTGCCTGGGTTGGAGGGGTGGCAGGTGGACAGTAAGGTGTGGCTGGTGTTAGATGGGGCTATGGGAGAGGCCCATCTTACCTGGGACATCTCCACAGTCATGTGATGGCAGGGCTTGGAGGTGACAGGCAACAAAAGATGTGGCGGCTTCATAAATAAATTTATAAAAATTATCTATTTAAGTAGTTCCAAAGGGCTGCCTGTAGCCTGTGTGGCAACACAAATAATTACAAATCCTTGATTTATGAGAAATATTACTCTAATGCTAATAATACCTTTTCTGTTCTTACTTTATGCAATGTAAAACATGTCTTGTTTTACTTTTAGCACAAGCTGCTGGGTTTTGTTTGATCCAGCTCAGATCAGAAACTTCAACCTGTCATGTCCTGCCTACCTCTTCTCTGGGTTAGCTGCTGATTTGTGTCAGTACATCCTCTGTGCATGCCTGTCCCCTCTCTGGCTCCTTTTTTCCCGGTGGCAGATGAAGTGCCTGCAGTCCTGCCAGCTGTGGCCAGCGCTCTGTCCCAGCACTGTGCCTTCAGCATCTCTCTAGCTCTTACCTGGAGCAGGGGATGGTTTTTTTTACCCAGCTCCACTCACGACCACGATCATCAATATTTTTCACCACACCATTTTTCTGTGCCTCAGTTTCTCCACCAGTGGGGTGGGGACAGCAACACTTGCCTACCCCGCCGGGGTTATGATGGTAACACTGGAACAGAGAGCAGTAGCTCTCTGGTTTGGAACTGGTCCCTTTATTGATGCTGCTGCTTTGCCCTTTGGGTGTCTGGGGCATGCTGGAGTGGGAGAGAGGGGGAGTGTTGCCAGGATGCCAAGTCCATGTGAGCAGCCTTTGGGGAAGTGCATGACACGTCTCTTCACAGCAGAAACACTTTCCTGTGTGGATGTGGCTGTGGAGAGCAGGTGGCATTGACAGAGCATGTCGCTCTGCAGAGAGGGCACTGACCCGCTCTCCTTCCAGCCTGCAGGATTTCTGCAGGATTTCTGTGCTAATGACCAGGTGGAAAATACAAATCTAACTAAGTGACTCAAGGAAGTCACTTGATGTGGGTGGCTCTATGTACGACCCCAGGTTTCAGCACTAAGTGCATCTTGGTGGGATGAAGGTTCCCTCCTGCTCCATCCCTGGCACTGCCCATGGCTCTGATGTGCAGGGAAGTCCCTCTGCTTGTCTGCACAGCAGAACCCAGGTCACTGGGCAGGTCTGTATTTCCCAATAAGCCTTTGGTTAGGTGAATCCAGTAGGACTTGACACTGTGGTGGGGGGAATCTTTATTTTCTTGCAGCATTTGGCCTTTGGTGTCAGGAATTCACCGATGCAGAGGTGGCCCAAGAGCAGAGATTTGCAGTTAAACTTAACCTTGGTGCTGAAAATCCAATGGATTTATTTACTGGTAATTTTTAGGTCAATCATGCAAGTTTACCCTTTCCAGGAGACTTCTGTGGAAGCAGATGAACTGCCTGGGGCTTCAGGAGGTGTGAGTAGGAATACTTTTAATCAAAAGTATTGTTTACCTTTGACTGAGGAATAAAAGTGTCTTGAATCCTTTTTTCTTTTTTTTCTCTTGTCTTTTTTCGCCATCTGGACACGTGGATCTGTAAGCAGACAGTTTTACATGTTTCATTGATTTAGTAAGGTAAGGGCACTGTTACATGTTTGTTGTAAAAAATAAAGACATTTAATTTCTGAATTGGAATGTGCTTCTGGTTTTTTTGGTTTTGTTTGGTTTTGTTTGCCATGGTGTTACCCTTGAAGTAGCATTATCCATGGCTTAACTCGTATTTATCTTGAAGGGATATGGGTAGGGAATGGAAGTGACCCCAGTGTACGATATGTTGAAAACCAGCAGAACTGGTCTGTGAGCAGCCAAGGCTGGAGATCTTCCCAGTTGTCTTTAGGTGGAGCTGCCCCTCTTGGGGTCTTGGGTAGGGCTCTGGTAACTTTCATCAAGAACTTTCATTAAGAACTTTAATTAATAACTTTCACTAATAATTTTCACTCACTGATGCCATCAGGGAATTCAACCCCTCCAGAAGGCAGCACCGTTGCTGTTGAGCCGGACTTTCCCTTTTGCAAATCCACCGGCCTGCACGTCCCATCTGTCTGTACTGGAGCCAAGACAGGAGCCAAAATAACTCCATGTTCCCCTACAACTGGGGCAACTTCAGGTCTGTGTCTGTGCGGATCTGGTCACTGCCCTGTGCTGCCAACTGATTTGGCAGGGGCCCGTCAGACTCATCTGTACTTGTGCTTCCCTTTGCAAGGGAGAGTGGGGGTGGGTAAAGCCTTTCCCCATGGAAACATATTTAAGAGGAGTCAGAGGCGGCCGGCAAGAGGTGGTAAATCCAAGGGGTAAAATCCCTTATCCCTGTGAGGCTGTGGCACACGCTGTGCCCCCAGAGATGCCTCCTCACTGCGGGCGGCCTATCCTGGCAGGGGGGCACAGCCGCTTCTCTGGGCACGGCGCAAACACGGGCACTGACGGGGTCACCTGTGGGGACCCCCCAGCTCCGGCCCCGCGAACCCCCTGCCCGGGATGTGCGGTGCGGGCTGGGAGGGCTGAGCACCCTCAGGGCGTGGCCCGAGCGGGTCCGGTGCGGACTCTGTGGGGGCCGTGCGGGCTGTGAGGGGCAGCGGCCGGCGCGAGGACCCCCCCCCCCCTCGTGACAGGGCTGCCCCGCTCCCGCCTGTCGGTTTCCCCGCCGTCCCGCGCAGGCGATCGCCACGGGCACCTTTCCCGGTTGCAGCGCCGAGGCGCCGGAAGGGGCCCTGGGCGGCACTTCCGGGCCGGGCGGCGGCGGCAGCGCGGCTGGGCTGCACCGGAGCGACCCCTCGGACCCCCCGCGCCCCCCGCGCCGCGCCCCGACCCGACCGACGGCCCGGCGCCACCATGATCACCTCGGCCGGTGAGGCGGCGGCGGCGCGCGGCCGGCTTTGCTCGCCGGGGTTTCGCTGAGTCAGGGCCGTGACTGGGCACCGCCGCGGTTCGGCGGGGCCGCTCCTCGCGGGGCTCCCCCGGGCCGGGCACCCCCAGGGGCCGCCCCCGCGGTGTGGCACGGCCGGCGCTGGAAGCGGAGCGCCGCGTCCGTGTCCTGCCGGTGCCTCACGAGGGCTCCGGTGCCCGTGCGGGTCCCGGGCGGTGCGGGGGTGGTGAGCGGAGGGTGTGAGGGGGGTTCGGTGCTTCCAGGGAACAGCGCGGGAGGGGGATGTGGAACCGGGGGGCTCTCGGGGTCCGCGGGAAGTGCAGCAGGGACTGAGAGGAGGAATGGGAAGGACTTCGGAGGAGTTCGGGAACGGGAATGCCTCGCGGAGGGAATGTCAGCCCGGAGAGGCCAGGATAGTGAGGCGAGTGAGGAAGGAGATGTTTCACACCGCGGGCCTGCTGAGAGCTCGAGAGTGTGAGAAAATACGGGAAGTATTTGCAAAAATACTCAGGCCAGGAATTAACACGCGTGTGGTTATGGCTCTGCAAGAGGAACAGTGCAGGCGACAACAGTCCCCAAGTGCTTTTCTCTTTTTGAGCCCTTTGCTTCATTTAACTCTTGCTTTAAGTGATGGGAAGTAGGAATTCATTTCAGAGTGTCTTTAAAAAGCGTAAAAATGGCACACTGAAGTGAGGTGTGTAGGCAGTGTGTGGGAGTGAGATTGCTTCCTCCTGATAGATCAGGAATGCGGGAGCTTATTTAAAATAATAAAAAAAAAGCCACAGAAACCCTCAAAGCAAAGGTTTGGAGTAGTTTCAGAAAGCAGCTGGAAGGAGCACTGTGGTCTGGGCTGCTGAACCTGCCTTCCCTGCCCAGGAGCTGCATCAGTGCTCCCTCAGTTGCTGTTACTGGTGGACCTACTGAGACCTGTGTCTCACCTGGCTTTTAAAAGATCTCTGATTTGTGACCTCGATAGGCAAACTGCATAATTGTGTTACTGTGAGAAGACTTTTCATACCATCAAACCTCATTCTTTGAAGCTTCACTAAAGTTTGGTCTCGCTCCTGCTGTTCATATCTGACACAAAGGTCAGGTTATTCCCTTTCCCCAGCTGCCCTGTACCTGGACTCTGCACCTTTCCCAGGTTTCCACAGACCAACCAGATCCAAGGCTCCAGCTGCCCTTCAGGGCCTGGGTCCCAGAGCTCCCTGTTCTTCTTGCCCAGCTCTGAACTCCTGGGTTTGCTTGTTACTCTCTCAGGTTGGTGCCCAGCTCTGGACACGGGGCTGGGCAGGGGTGTGGTGCCAAGGGGAGGGACGGTGCCTCAGAGATCTGCCAAGAACTCTCACTTACACATCTGTGTGGGGTTGGGTTCTCTTTCTCCCACTGCAGCCAAGTGATATCACTGATCGTGTTTCATCTAAACCCTCTCGGCTGTTCATGTTCTGTATTTGTATGTTTTAGTTCGGACCTGCACATGATCCTTTCAGATTTGTGAAGATATTTTGAAAGCCCAGGTCAACCCATGGCCCTCCAGCCTTCCCAGTTTCATGTCTCACTTAGATTTAAAAGCTCCTCATGCTGTACAACAGATGAAAGATTTAAAGCACTGAATTGGGTTGGACTTTGATCAAATCCTCTTCTGACCCTTTCTGTTGCATCCTTGCAGTCTGACAGTGAAACCACCCAGAACCATTCTTCAAATTAAGCTCCCCCAATATCTGTGAACCTCTCAGTTCTGTCAGCTAAACAGTATTTTTGTAGATGTTTGTACAGATGTTCTGGGACAGCATCAGGAGTCTTGCTAAAGCTGTGAGGTGTGACATCTCTTATCCATGAGGCCAATTTCCTTGGCATGAAAACATTCTCTGAGTTCTTGTCTAATATGTTTTCCTCTAAGAAG
Organism: Pseudotriccus pelzelni; assembly: GCA_035584735.1. Classification (NCBI taxonomy): domain Eukaryota; kingdom Metazoa; phylum Chordata; class Aves; order Passeriformes; family Tyrannidae; genus Pseudotriccus; species Pseudotriccus pelzelni. The sequence continues at coordinate 9,585,289 of JAWMRA010000009.1, read as the reverse complement.
GATCATGTTTTGTAAATAATGTGCCTTTTTAGTTATAAATTCTGAACTATTTTACATCATGTTTATACAAACTTGAATCTGATCTTTGAAATTTGATACTGAAGATTTGAAACCAGCATTGCAGAGACAGCCTTCTTTCGTGTTCTGTTGGTTTTGAACTAAATAACAAGCTCACTCTTGATACAGAGAGTCCAAAACTGACTATGATCTTGCTTTGCAGCTGGAATTATCTCTCTTCTGGATGAAGAAGAGCCACAGCTCAAGGTAAGCTCTTGCATCTGAGAGCAAACAGCAGCAAATGCCTTATGTTGAGAGCTTAAAATCAAAAAGGAGTGGATCTCAGTAATTAATGGTTGGACAGCAACAGGTGGGCACCAAACTGTATCTAGACTGAAAACCCGAAGAAAGGGCTTAAGTAACATGATAACAGATGGCAAACTTCCATGTTTTGAACATGAATCAAAATAGAACTTCAAATGTAAAGTCTCTGTTCCTCAAAGCTCCCAGCTCTCTGATGGTAACGGCGCTTTGTTACTTAAAATTGTTCCAGAAACTGCATTTAGACGTCTGTAAAATTCAAAGCTGAAGAACATCTTGAGTTTTTAGCATAGTTTTAGCCATGTAGAACAAAATCACAGTTAAAGTTTTCACTTGGAAAAAAAAATCACAGTAGTAATATGAAAAAAACCCAGCAGCAGAAACTTTGCAGTGTCCAGAGCGTAGGAATCCACAGAACAGCAAACCCTCAGGGTGGTGTGTTGATGGGTACCAGTTACTTGAACAGTTAAGGTGGCCCATTTTAGGTGGGGAAGATGCACCTTGTAATATTGGTAATCCACTAAATGATTTTTTTGGATACAGACACAGGTGGTACTGGATCTGAATGAGCCCTGCTTGTACAAGTGGGCTGATTCCAGTCTGGATTGTGTTTACCTGCTAAAGTACTGTGTCCCTATAAATAATAGAATTGGCTGGCATAGAGCACAGGCCAGTTCTGTGTGCTACACAAAGGTTGTCACAAAGGCTTTGAAAACTTTGTATTTCAAGGAATTTCACCTATCAGTTGCTTTAGCTGGTTATTCGTCACAGAGGGACTATGGGAAGGAATGGGCTGTGTTACCTCTTACATGAACAGCCCTTTATTTGGAAAGGACTTGCAAAGATCTTTTAAAATAGAATTTGCTGTTGAAATGGGTCAGTGTTTATGATATCCATCTGAGGGGGTACTTCATTTTTAGTCGTGAAAGGTGGTACTTCATTTTTAGTGGGGAAAGGTGGTAAATGCATTTTTAATGTAATAAAACTTTTTTTTTGGTAGGAGTTTGCTCTTCACAAGTTGAATGCTGTTGTCAATGACTTCTGGGCAGAAATCTCTGAGTCAGTGGACAAAATGTAAGAGAAAACACTTAATACTTTGGGGTGTGCTGCTTAAAAAGAACATGAGCAATGAAGTGGGTGTAGTTCTGTTTGTTGGACACTGGCTAAGACAGCATCCAGCTCCCTATATCCTGGAAAGCACTAATGTGTGTGGATGTGGGGTTGGAGCCGTAGTCCCAAAGATGGAAGTTTGGTCAAGCATGTGCGTGTGTGGTGTGGCCCTTAAAGAGATCTGAGCACACAGAGCTGATGTTCTTCTCTCTCCTCTCTGCAGTGAAGTTCTCTATGAAGATGAGGGCTTTCGGAGCCGGCAGTTTGCTGCTCTCGTAGCTTCTAAAGTGTTTTACCACCTGGGAGCGTTTGAGGAGTCTCTGAACTATGCCCTGGGAGCAGGTGACCTCTTCAATGTCAACGACAACTCGGAATATGTGGAGACCATCATTGGTAAGCAACTGTTGCTGTGAAAGAAAAGCTCTTGCATTGCCAAAGCTACTGTAACTTTGAGGTTTTATTTGGTTTAGCTGCTTTTCTCTGTGTTCCTCTTTCTGTCCTTGTGTTGATTTAAACTGATGTTGCAGCTGATTTTACCTAGTTTATTTGTACTTTCTTTCTCTTGCTTTGCAATTCTGTGATGGAACTGACTTAGGAGTTCTGGCATTTTTCCCCTATTCTTAACCCTTGTTCTGCAGCAGATTCCTAATAGAAAAATTCCTTTGGTTGCTTGTTGTCCTTTCTCTCATTTGTGTGCTGATGTTATTATCAATTTCAGCATAACTTTGGAAAGAATTGACTAGTAGGTGTAGCTGCACACCTAACTGAAGGGGACAATTGTTTTTATCCACCTTTAACCAGATAGCAAGTCAGCTGTTGAATGCATGTATAATTTGAATGCCTTTTAAAAGTCTCGTCTGCTGGTGTCACGTACCTTGTACAGGATTTGATGGACCAAGGCTGGCTCTCAGTCTCCCCAGTCAATGCTTACAGTGGAACTAGGAAGTCTCCTACTGCTGTTTCCTCATTTAAGATATCGTGACACTTGAACAAAGGTCATATCCTTGTTTTTGTTTTTAAAATAACAGACTTTGTTAGGAGATAAAAGGAATACCTTTCACTACTATCTGTATATGACTACACAGGTACTTCTTGTGCCTCACCTTTGTGCAGTTTCCTATATGCTGTATTTACTGGTAGAACATGTAAAAAACTTCACCTCTAAAGAACTGCAAAACTCTTACGAAGTTGACTTTTCTCCTGTATTTGTTCATTGCCTCTTCAGCAAAATGTATCGACCACTACACCAAGCAGTGTGTGGAGAATGCGGAGCTGCCGGAAGGGGAGAAGAAACCTGTGGATGAGAGGCTAGAAGGGATAGTGAACAAAATGTTCCAGCGGTGCCTGGATGACCACAAGTACAAGCAGGCCATCGGCATTGCCCTGGAGACCCGCAGGCTGGATGTCTTTGAGAAGACCATCCTTGAGTCGGTATGTGCCAGGGACTGGAAATGCCTGTAGCTAGGCCTTCCCAGGAATTGATCTGGGAGTCAAGTGCAAGATCCATGTTGCTGTGGAATTTGCCCTGTTTTGTATGAACAGAATGAAAGATAAAACTCAGGGATGTTCAGTTCAGCGTGGTCATGGAAGGCAGACCCACTCAGGGCTGTCAAGTAGAGAGAGACCCCTTACCTTTACAAAATCCTTGAGCTACAAGTTGCTGAGAGAATATTCCTGAGAAGCTTGGTTATATGCCCTCTTCTAAAGGTATTCCCTGTTAGCTACTGGCAGAGATATGATACTGGACTAGGCAGACCCAGCGTAATGTAAGAACAGCTCTTTTATTTAGTTGTACCTGTTACCTGCTGTAATTCACTGTGGGAAGGAATCCTTAAGGGTGGGTAAGTGATTGATGGCAAGCAAAACAAAAAATTTCCAGTAGTTGGATGAGCTGCTCTAATTTTCAGTAAGTGGGTGTGTACAGTCTTGGCTTTTCTTGGCTCCAAGGCAGAACAGCCTGACTTTAATATCTTTCACTGAGGTTGTAAGATAAGTCATGCCCCTGTCAGTGGCAGTAAGGGAAGCACACCTGTAGTCATTTGCAGCAGCTCAGCAGTTGTGTGCACTCTTCTTATGCTGCAGTATCTCAGTCATATGCAGACACATAGTTTAAGTCCTTTAAATGTTACCATTTTTCAGTTTACAGCTTTCCCATATATTTGGGTGTCTCCCATTTCCATACATGAGGATGATAATCATAAGGCATCCATCTTGTTTTCTCTATTCTCTTTGTTGTCCTATGCATTTACTAACTTAATTGCCCATTATAAATCCCTCATCTTGAGTTACCTTTCTGGAGTCCAGTAACCAAATCTGTTTCATGCTCAAGCAAGAAATGTGTGTGTTGGGAATCTTTTCTTGGTGCATGGTTTGTTTTGCTGGCATTTTATGTTAGTGCAGTGAATTTCACTGCATTCGAAACTGAGCGTTAGAACAAGAAGGGTGAAGAAAGGGAAGTAGGTGTTAAACTTTTAAATCAATCTTTTGCATGTTTTGACTACTGAATTCAGTTTTGGTCCTGTATGTTTTTAGTGGTATTTTTTCTTTAAACTGCAATACACCTGCATATAATCTTTTCTGAAAATAGGAAAGGAAACTGTGAAGATTTATAGGCATATGTGTTGTCTCTGCTTTATAAAATAGAAGAAGGGGTAGCTTTATTTTAGTTTCTAAATCCTGTTTGTCAGTCCAAACCCAGATTTGATACCCCTGATATCTGATTTTTATTTCAGAATGATGTTCCGGGGATGCTGGCCTACAGCTTGAAGCTCTGCATGTCCTTGATGCAGAATAAACAGTTCCGTAATAAAGTCTTGAGGGTTCTAGTTAAAATCTACATGAATCTGGAGAAACCAGACTTCATCAACGTGTGCCAGGTAAACTTCTCAGAGTTGTGTTCAAAGATACTAAAAAATAACTCTTCTGTAGATGTATTAGACTTGGAATTTACCTGCTCTCTATTTCTTGTTTAGTTAAATATCTTTTAGTGGTTGTGTTCTTCCAACATATATCAAATGGAGACCAGCTTCAAAAAGAGGTGTAAATATTGTACATTTGGTCAATTTATAGGGAAAGAAATGTGTTCAAAGGCAGTTTGAGGACACAGATGACTCTGACAGAATATTTTAAGCCTATGTAGAGTATCAGATGGTAGGTTCACAGCTTGGAATTTTATTTATTCCTCCCAAGAACATTTCCAGTGCTTTTTTTTTTTGTTAAGCCATTGTCTGAAAGTGTTTAGACAACCAGTTATGAAGTTACTCAGGTGTTCTCGGGTCTTTGCCAATCTTGCTGTGCCACATGCATGTGACTCAGCCTGTTTCATTTTAGCTGAGACTTCCCCACAAAATGACTGATGCTTCTTCAGCGTGATTTTGAAATTTCTGTGTTTAGCAGAACAACACTGTCAGTTTTCAGAGCTAAAGCTGCAGAAATAGGAAGGTTTGAATTATGTGTCTTGAATTTGTAGTATTTGATCTTGGTTTTCAACTGACCTATGAAAACTCTTCAAAGTTTTCTTTTATCTCCTATAAGAGGCAAGCTTGCTTTCTCTGAAGGGGTGTTCTGTGGAAGCAGCATGATGAGGGATTTGCAGTGTGGCCTTGGGTGCTCTTGCTTTTTCATTCTTAAATATCTAATGTCTCCTGAATTTTATATTTTTTTCTACTCTTCCCTTTCTCCTACTACAGTGCCTGATATTCCTGGATGACCCACAGGCTGTGAGTGACATCTTGGAAAAGCTGGTGAAGGATGACAACCTTCTCATGGCCTACCAGATTTGCTTTGATCTGTATGAAAGTGCTAGCCAGCAGTTCCTGTCCTCTGTCATCCAGAACCTCCGCACGGTTGGCACTCCCATCGCCTCCGTGCCTGGATCCACCAACACCGGCACCGTCCCTGGATCGGAGAAGGACAGGTAGGGAGATTGTCTGTATCCAACCTGATCCCTGCACTGTCCTTGATAGTCTGTGACAGAGAATTCTGCCTAGATCAAGGCTGGTTAAATACAAGGGTTTATGCATCTGTGAGGAAGTGGATATGTCTCTTGAATCGCTGACACAGGCATAGGAAGCATTTTCCTCCCTTTTCCAGTGAAATAAAGGCACAGAGTAATTTCTGTCAGGCTGCGAAGCATTAGAACAAGTTGCTAACAACAGCTTACTGTGTTTCAGTCTCCTGCCAGCACTCTAGGATCTATAGTGATGAGCTCAAAGCTTCTGGGCGAGGCTATAATTATTCTTGCTGCTGCCTCGTTTGTTGACCTTGTTTTCTCACCTGTCTGTGCTTCTTCGTTTCCTACAAGCATCTTTATTTTTGTTGTCTATATGTGTGGAATAATAGAGTAGGATTTTCCACGCCTTTGTGTTCAAGTTCCCCGAAAATTGAACTGGGGAGGAGTTTTCTGCTCAGCAGCGATCTCCAGATAGTCAGCCCTTGTCCCATCAAAGTCCCGTTTCCAGTCATGATCTCCAAATTCCAGGCTGCTTGTTCAGGACAGTGTTCAGCCATAATTATAGTTCTTGACAAGTTACAGGTGATGAACTGGGTTGCATTTTTCATTTTTGTTTTATTTCAGTGATGCTATGGAAGCAGAAGAGAAGCCAGGAAGCACTTGTACAGCAGGGAAGTCTGCAGAAATCGTAAGTGCCATTTCCAAAATACATTCCCTGCTTAGTTTTTCTTATGTGTTCTCTTTGAATCTCGAGGGTTGCTGAATTGGTTTGGCTAATAAATAATGGACTTCTTTTTCTGTCTTGCTTGGAGACAAGGTGACAGATGGTCTCTGAGAACCCAATATCTGGTGGTCCGGCAGTTCAGATACTGAAAGCTGGGTGAGAGCGGAAAAAGGGCAGAGTTCAGTGGGGATTACTGAGGTCTGAAAAAGGGGACAGAAGGATCTGGCTCATGTGTTTGCTTTTTGCTAATATTGAAATAATTAACTCATTCCAAAAGAAAAGGCCTGAAATTTAACTGCTGCTGAGAACTTTAGGAAATGAATTAGCTTGGTGAGGTTTTTTCCTTCGCCTTCAGAAATCCAGCTGTAGTTCTGGCTGGGCAGAACTGATGCTGTTCTGCAGGAATGGTAGGAGGGGATGCTGATGTAACACAGTTTCTTTTCTGTGAAGTGGTAAAGTTACCTCTGGCCTGTGTAGTGCTGGGCCAGATAGTTGCAATGTTTTTGTTGAGTTTCTTTTCGCAAGTATTGGAGAAAGTGAGTTCACTTCTCACATGCACGTGTGGTTGCGTTTCGTCATGTAGAATAGCTAATGCAGTTCTGACACTCCCAATGCTGCTAGAAAGGAAAGTAGAACCGAAGACAAGGCTTTTTTCCCTTCTTTTTCCTTGTGGTGCATGTTTGCAAACAAGACTTGGGAATCTTTGAGAGATTCCTGCAGATCACTTAAAAATTCATTAAGGGCAAACAGAAGTGTTTTCTTCAAATTATATTTCCCAAGAGCCCCTGGTGGCCTGGTTAGGTTGCAGGACCTTCACTGCCGAGGCCTGGGTTCGATTCCAGCCAGGGATACTCCCCGGGCAGGTGGAGCTCGTTAGCCCTGTAAGGCAATCCAC
>JAWMRA010000009.1:9460732-9578190 GCA_035584735.1 Pseudotriccus pelzelni | reverse complement strand
CTAAAAAATCCAATGCGCAGGCTGGAAGGTGTAAAGACCTTCCCCGGTTCTTCGTTCGCGAAGACTGGCCATTATTTCCCAAGGAAATCAAAAGGGGTTGAATTTCTTGCCTCATCAAGGAACCTGTAAAACAGTGCTTTTGTGCAGGAAGGGTGTCTTGGATCAGTTTCTGCTGTGTTGGCTTTGCTGCCTGTACACGAGTACACAAAAACGATCTGTGTGGTCAGAAATGTTCTTGAGCTTAATCTTCCATAATTCAGAATGCTGACTACAAAGAAATAATTGAGGGAATTAGTTTAAGGGCTGAACTACTCATGCTTGGCTGGTCTCTGACCAGCTAACAATGTCAGTACGGAGAGCTGTGGTGTACTTTTCACCCTGCTCAGGAACTTCAGTTTCCACAGATTAATTTCCAACTGTTCCATCATGAGGAAGAAGGGGACTTTTTCTAAGAGCTATTCAAGATGGAAATATTAGAGATTCCTCCTAATTCTAGTAGCTGTTGTTCCAAATGAAGCCGGTAGCTCACAAGAATGATGCTGCAGCTCAGCAGGGTCTTGCAAAGTGTTGTAGCTTTGTGGCCCTCTCCACTAAAGCTTCCATGAAAATATAGGTTTACATTTGTAAAAGGGGCTGCCTGTTGCAGGAGACTCATTGTGGCTGTAAGGCCAAACAGCAGCTTGGAGAATGTCAGATGTCACTCCTATCCTTTTGCTTCCAATGATAGAACACATTTCTTTTTGGGGAGTCTCTTCTCGACCTGCACTGTTGTGCACAAAGGGACTTGATTATCTATGAGGTTTGGGCTAGTGCATCAAGGACAGAAACATCTTTTTAGTCCTAAAACCTGATAGTGTTTGGAATGTGGTAATGGAAACATACCAGAGTGGCCTCTCATTAATTGTTTTTTAATAGAGCCATAACTGGGTTCTCATGTTGTTTTTTTTTTATTTCTTTTTGCTTGTATGTGAAGAACCCAGAGCCTAAGGACCAGATCTCAAAAATGATTAAAATTTTAAGTGGGGAAATGGCCATTGAGTTACATCTGCAGTTTTTAATACGAAACAACAATACAGACCTAATGATCCTCAAAAACACAAAGGTAAGAGGCTTTGTCTTGGTTTCATCCTGTGTTTGTTTTGACCATGTTGCTGTTATTTTACAACATTGTCTTGTGTTTTAGCATGGCCTCCTTGGGTTTTGTGAATACAGATATTTAAAACTTGAACTTGTGAGGCTGAAGAGCTGGTTGCACCCAAAGAAAGCCATATAATCGGATTGTTTCAGCTTACAGCTAGTATGACCTAGTGACAGGCTACTATTAGCATGTTGTTTTTTTAAAATTTAGTTTTCTTATTGGTTATAGAAACTAATCTTTTCCTCACCACTTTTTTTGGTGGGTTCATTTTTCATCTGTTCAGTAAGATGGGCAAAACTCACCTTCCAGCTCCATGTCTGATCCATTGCAAATGCTGCTGGTTGGGAGGGAAGGGAGGGAGTCAGCCAGGACTGTAAGTTACAGGTATCTTGGCTGAGGTGTTACCGTGGGCTCAAACATACAGCTTGGCTAAAGGAATGCTGGTATGTGCTAAGAGACCAATTTTTCCGTGCTGGAGACAAAACCAGTCAGATACTGTAATGTAGGCAGTGCTAGTGAATTGAGTAACTGATTTTGTTTTGGAAGACGTTACTCAAGGGTGGGATAATGAAAACTTACAGGTTAATTAGATTCTCTTAACTTAAATGATTATTAGAAACCGTAGGAGTTTTTTTATGTGTGAAATAAGATGCACATCATCAGTAGAAGTGTTAGGGGTTGCTCGTTAGTGTGTTCATCTATTTCAGGAGGCACTTCAAATGTATTGGAAAATCCTTTCCATCTGCTGGTTAAGTGCTCAGGAGTGATTCTACATGGTGTTCTGGGAATGGCTTGAAAACGTCAGCAGCACAGTCTGCAGTGCTCAGTTCTGGGAAATGGAAAGGGGGGGTTCTCCAGTTAAGTTGCAATTGAAATAATCACATCTCTGACAGAAACTCACAGAAGGGATTGTTTTGCATGGGAAGAATGGGTTGAGGATATATTAAAGTGTATTAACAATCTATTAACTGATTAAAGGGAAATTGCTGGTTAAATTGAGAGTCACTGCAGTCCGTTTCTCTGGTGTACTGGCAGGCATGTTAAGCGACCTGGAGCATATCTTTTGCTGACTGGTGATACTGATTGTTCTTGTTCTTGCAGGATGCAGTGCGGAATTCCGTGTGTCATACAGCAACTGTTATAGCAAACTCCTTTATGCATTGTGGGACAACCAGTGACCAGTTCCTTAGGTAAATCTATGGCAGGGGAGCTCCAGTGTCATTTAGAGGTGTTTGAACAGCGTTATTGCCCTGCTTAATTCGATGCTTCCAAAGCTGTGACTGTAGAACTCTTAATGGTGTCAGAGAATTGTTTCCTTTTCTCTGTACTCACAAACTGGCTTTATTCGACTGCTAAACATATGAACTGTTGGAGGGTGGAGATCTGGAACTTCTCTTCTTTTTGTTTACCAGCTGGAGAATTTCTGAGGAGATGTGTCTTTTTTTGGTAGAGACTGACAGTGCTGAATGACTCTTGGAAAGAAAATATCAGGGCTGACCTTACCAGGGACTTGAGGAAAGCTCCAGAAGCTGCTACAGTTTCTCCCAGAGTTGGTGGGCTGCATATTGAGCAGTTGTACTCCATGAGATATCACTCATATTTAGAAGCTTGACTAAAACCAGGCAAAAATCACAGCTGGTGAAGGGGAGAGAGGCATAAAGTGGGAATGTGGTTAACTTGCTTTCCTTCCGGAGCTACTTTCTGATTTGAAAGCAGGCATCAGTGCTCTGAAACCCTGCTTACAGGATGAGGAACGGGCTGTATGAAAAACTTTGTACAGTCTTTCTCTTTTCATCTTCTAGAGACAATTTGGAGTGGCTGGCCAGGGCCACTAACTGGGCTAAGTTTACTGCCACCGCCAGCTTGGGTGTTATACACAAGGTAACACTGCATTCAATTCCCTCTGCTCAGTATAAATGCTTGACTTGTGAACACTGAAAATGGGGAAATGGGGATTCTGAGTGATTCCTTCAGCGCACCTGGCACAGCTATAACATATTTTGAGTCTTTGCACTAAAAATCTGTCCTTACATTATTTCCTCCGATATTCAATATAATTTAAGGTTTGTTTTGCTGAGAATCAAAAAGGTTGTAGGATAACATGGCTCAAGGAGAGAGTCTTATTCCTTGCTCTTCTCTTTATTTCTGAGTTGAAAGATTCAGTAGTTTCTTGCTACTAAAATTGCATTTATGTATTTCTTAATTTTTGGGGGGGATTTTGGGACACACTAAAGTCTTTACTCCAGTAAGCTTCACTAAGGTTGAATGGTGACCCAAGTAGTGGTAATTTCCTTCAAATTGATTCACAGAGAGGGTATATTTAAAGCTTTTCTGAAATAACAAGAAGTCTTTGTAATTGTTTTGTGTGCCTAGTGAAGGAATTGGTGTAGCTTCAGGCCCAGCATGTCCTGGTTCAGACCAGTTAGACAAGTGATTGGTGAATACTCATGTACTGTGCTTACTGGAAGCCCAGTACAGAGGGATTCTTTGCTGATTGTTCAGCACTGAAACACTGATTATTGTGGAGAAAGTAATGGCTACAATACGTTTTCTCTTTATGTGTTTCAATACTATTGTGAAGTGTTTACATGAGCTGTTTTTTCACCTTTTACTTCCCACTGTCTTTCCTTCCTGCTGGACATCCAGGGTCATGAGAAAGAAGCGTTACAGCTGATGGCAACTTACCTGCCCAAGGACACCTCTCCAGGGTCGGCCTACCAGGAAGGTGGAGGTCTCTATGCCTTGGGGCTCATCCATGCTAACCATGGTGGGGACATCATTGACTACTTGCTGAACCAGCTGAAGAATGCCAGTAATGATGTATGTACTGGGTTCAGTAATGAGCCTTTGTTTTGTTGGGAATATGCAGAAGGGTGCTGGCTGGTTTAGAAATGGTGGGCAGAGGTAATTAAGACTGTGGCAGTAATGTGGTACTTAGACCTCCTCTGGGCCTTAAAGATTGGACTGGATTAAAGGATGGTTTTAGCAACCTATTGTTTGACGTTTAGGAAAGGTTTCTAGGAAATTCGTACAAAGTTGACACTGACTGTAGCTTCATCATATTTACTGCTTGTTATATCTACTTTATTTTGCTAGTGGACCTGCAGTATTCAGGCACTGTTACTGCTTATGGCTTAATAGTCAAGGAAATAAGCCACAAAATGTTTCTGCTGCCCTGCAGTTTTAATGCATCTTGCACAATAAAAAGTGTTTTACTTCACCACTTCACTGTTTGTAGACGTCTACAAAAAATATCTTTTTAAGTTGGGAATAGATCATTGTCCCAGCATGTTCACTTCTTCTCTTTTTGGAATTTCAGATTACTTTTTTTGAAATTCTCTGAGCAGATCTCTCTTGTCTTATTGCAAATGTACTGCCTTTCCTGTATCTGTTGTGGAAACAGGAGAGATTATAGACTGTTTAAGTGGGTACTGATTTACCTTTCTACTTAAAAGCTGTAAATAGCCAGCTGTTTTTACATGGCACAGATTTATGGCTTTGCATAAATCACTCAGTGGGGAAAAAAGACCTTGAACTTACTAGAAGGTCTCCAGTTCCATGTATAAAGCTTTTGGTACTCATTTATGGGCTTTTGAACCTCTGTTTCTATTCAATTTTCTGCCTCTTCCATCGGACGTACTGCCTAAAACAGTAAAAGTGGTATTTATAGCAGGTCAAGAGGTCAGTTTGGGTGGTGTGGGGATAAAAGTTTGCAGCTTTATGTTAATGGAAAGATGTCTACTTCAGCTGAAGCCACGTTGTTCCCTGTTGTGTGATGACTGACCTTGCATATGCTTGTCTAGATTGTGCGACACGGTGGCAGCCTGGGTCTGGGTCTGGCTGCCATGGGGACAGCACGTCAAGATGTGTACGATTTGCTGAAAACAAATCTATACCAGGATGATGCAGTGACAGGTAAATGTTCTGCTTTCAAAGCAAATAACCATCTGAGGCCTTATCAGGCATCTGGGTCTTTTTGGTGGTGGTTTTTTTCCTCCACTACCCCGGTTTTCTGCTAGCAGCATAGATTGTTTCTAGCTGTGTTTTATTTACTGACCTTTTCCTGATCAGCATGATTCTTTAGTTATGTGTCAGTCATGTTCAGAGGTCCTGTCAGGACTGGTCTGTGGCACTATGCCGAGTATTAAGATATGCTAGGTCTTTAAGCAATCCCTTATTTTGCTCTATTCTTTCCTTTTCATATGCTTTTTATTTAGTATGCCTGATTTCCAGAGCCATGTGCTTTTTTTGGGCCGAGAGACAGTCTTGGAGAAGCTTGTGGCAGCTACTATTGCATTGGTGGGGACTCAGAGAAAATTATCTCAGCATCTCTTGGCCCAAGGAAGAGATAATTGAACTTGGTAGTGAAGAGCACTAAATTGTGGCTGGCAGGTCATTACAAGCACATTTGGCCATGAATAATGGAGTTGCTGGGCAAGGTGGTGTCCAGAAGCAATTAGTTGGCCTACATCTTGTGGTTCTCTAGATATGATATTTACTACTTTTGGGAACAGAGTTGGTTTGATTTTTTTGCTTTTTTGTGCTCTGCAGGTGAGGCAGCTGGCCTGGCACTGGGGTTGGTTATGTTGGGATCTAAGAACGCCCAGGCTATTGAGGACATGGTTGGCTATGCACAGGAAACCCAGCACGAAAAGATCCTGCGAGGCCTCGCCGTTGGGATTGCTCTGGTCATGTATGGGAGGATGGAGGAAGCAGATGCTCTCATTGAGAGTCTCTGCAGAGATAAGGCAAGTTGAGCTGGGACTCAGTCCCTCACTCTTTATTACATGGGTGACCTTTCTCTCAGTTTGTGAAATCTCCAGCTACAGTGGGTTGGCTGTTTTGAACTTCAGAAGTTCTTACTTAAGTCTGAAGTAGGGCTGTTTCACAAGTTGTTTCACTTTGATGAAAAGTACAAGAACAACAGAGCCTAGTTGTGTATTTCTTTAGTCTCATACTTGGTCTCCATTGTCCTGTGAGCAGCAGCAAGGAGACATAATGGTTGAAAACAGATGAGGGTTGCTGTGGGTTGGCCATTCGTGTAGTTGGCTCTAGCAGTGGTCCACAGCAGATAGCAAGTAAAAAGCAGAATGACACAACTGCCATATACTCCTTGGCAGCCTGTGGCATAGTAACTTTCTCCCCCCTGAAACTGATAATGACAGCCCTGCTTTGATCATTATCCCCTTACTTGTCCCAAGTAAATAATTAAGGAGCGATGCTACTTGTTTGCAGATTCCAGGCCCAAGAGTAGAACAGATTTAAGGTCAGAATTACCGTGTCACCGTTTGGATGGATGTTAAATATTGATGCTTTCTCTTCCAGGATCCGATTCTCCGTCGTTCTGGCATGTACACTGTAGCTATGGCATACTGTGGCTCAGGGAACAACAAGGCCATCAGACGCCTACTGCATGTGGCTGTAAGTACTGTGGGCTTGGGAGCACATAGGGAGAAACTGGCGGTGAGAAAGTAAGCGCATCACTTTGACAGGCTTTGTGTCTGCAGTGTTAATATTCTGGTCCAGATCAGAGATTGTGAAGTGATGAAAGCTTTTCATTGTACTATGAGTGGAACTAACAGGGCCTTCCAACATTAGAGCAAGAAGAGTTTCAGCAAGAGAATATTCAGCCTGGTATCACAGAAGAGGAACCTATTAAAAAAATAAAAAATGAACCTAAAGCAGTTGGTAATGGGCTTGCAGTGAATAGTCTGTGTAATGATGGGCTGGAGAAAAATACAATTTAATCTGTAAAAGATTAAGTCTATCTGCTTTTTGTTGCGCTTGCAGTCAGTGTGTGAACAAGGATGAGGCTGTTTCAGCTAAGGCTCTACATGATTGTTAACTTTCTCTATAATTCTTTTTTCTTGAATAAACGCCACCTGAAATGTTGCAGAGTCCTCAAGTGTTTTAACTATATTGTGAATGTCCTGTTTCCCTTTTGTAGGTGAGTGATGTGAATGACGACGTGAGGCGGGCAGCTGTGGAGTCACTTGGTTTCATTCTGTTCAGGTACAGTGTCTTCCTTGGTCACTTCTACAGCCTTCAATTTGATGTCTGTTATTTTTTCAGAAAATGTGTGCTACTACTTTTGTAAAATGACTCAACTGCTAATTGAATGGATGTTGAAAAGTTAAAAAAACTGAGAGAGAATAAAACTTGGTTCAGAATTAGAAGCCTTCCTTAATGTTCAGCAGATGTCTTTCTGTTGGTTTCCAGATTTTACGTCTTAATTGTCTGAATAGAGATGAAGTTGACAAATAGAATGAAAAATTAATATTTGTAGGATTGAGAGTTAATGAAAAATTAAATATATCGCGCTTATGTCAGGCCTCCTGAAGGCAGCAGTACTCAGACAAATATATCTGCCTAATGGCCATCTAAAGTGTTCCTGGAGGTTGTGACTTAGGTAAAAAAAAAAGTGAAGAAGGACATTGAAATAGTTTTTGTTTTTTAAGTATTCACTGTTAAACTCTGACAGGTTACTGGGATTACACTGTAATGTGAGCCCACCATGAAACAATCACAATGTTTGCTTTGGTATCTCAGTGAAATCTGTTGCTTAAGTGGTATTTTGTACTGCCCTACAGTTCTCTAGCTAAGGGGTGTTTGAGGTGGATTGTTTGTTTGTTTGTTTGTTTTTTTAATTAGATTGGGGAATTGGAAGGCTCCCCAAGGTCTACACCTTCATCTGTTAATACAGTAATCTGTGTAATCCGAGCACTGAACCAAACTGCAGCCTTTGAAGGTGTCTGAGAGGAGATAGTGCATACTTAGGTCCACACTTGTAATTTACGAATCTGTGTTTACATCTTTGTGTTAGTGGCTGTCCTTAAAAGCAGGATGAGAGGTTCTTAAAGATGGGATTAAAAATCTGGGTTACTGATGTGAGCAGCCACTTTGTCATTACCCATTTGTTCCTCATGTAGAAGTGGCTCTGTATCAGCCCGTTTCACCTGAAGGATATTCTGGCAGCAATTGGATGTGGTTTACAGGGAGGATGGATTCCCTCTGTGGGCAGCAGGCGTCTCCCAAGTGCTTCTGCTCTGTTGTTTCCAATGAGCACAGCTTGTTCCATGCTGCACAGCAATCTCTGCCTCTCCTGAAGCCAAGGGGTCTGTTTAACTGACTTCTGCATCTGTGTACAGAACGAAAATTCCATGCAGGCCTTCCATAGTTTCAGGCATCTTTTTTCCAAACAGGTTGTGACAAAGCCCTTTTGATCTCAGATTTCAGTATAATTTTTCTTTTCAACAAATGCAAAACATAGTTGGACATAAGTAGCTCCTACCAAAATGAGAAGTTTTCAAGGCTCTGAGCTAAACCATTTACCGTGTGCTGGCATCTGGTTGGAGCAACATAGCTCAGGGACTGTTCTCTCCTTATCCAGCAATGAGAAAATGAGTGGCATCGTCTTTGACTCTTCTACCTGCCCTGCAGTGGTTAAGATATTACCCTGCTTCCTCCCTTCCCTTTCTAGAGAGGTGCAGTCCAACACCTACCTGTACCATAGGGAGGAGCGTTTCCTTGTGAATTCTGGTGTCCACCTTTCTTGGTAGCCAAGGACTAAAGCTCTTTAGCTGATTGTCTCTGGCAAAAGGTTTGGGTCAGGCTGTTGTAGTTGCCAGCACTTTCACTTGATGACTTTCACAACATACATGATGAGTTGTTTGCCTTAAGACACAGCTCTGGAGGGAGCCCTTGGCTTGTCCAGCCCAGACCCCTGCGTTCCCATGCAACAGTGGAAGGGATTTTCTGCTCAGACGGCCCCA
This sequence comes from Pseudotriccus pelzelni, assembly GCA_035584735.1. Lineage (NCBI taxonomy): Eukaryota > Metazoa > Chordata > Aves > Passeriformes > Tyrannidae > Pseudotriccus > Pseudotriccus pelzelni. The sequence continues at coordinate 9,569,280 of JAWMRA010000009.1, read as the reverse complement.
CACATCACCCCTGGCATTACTCTCTCTAGTTGTAAACCAAAAGCTGTATTTCAGCTCCTGGAAAGATGTGTCTCTTAGTGTAGGGATCTGGGGGCTGGTTTTACAGTTACCTTTCCTGTTTGCTGAAACTACAAGTTAGTACTAACTGTGCTGTGGCCCAGCTCAACACTGCAGGTGTGCAGAGACATAAAGAACAATCTGATTGGGAGTCAATTTCATTACTAAAATGACACTTCTTTCCTAGGACTGTTGTTTGTTAAGTCTGACTGCATTTGCTTGTCTTAAAGGCCACTAATACAGTGTTGAATACTGTCAAGAGTCAGTTACTTGTCAGCTATTGGGTGTACAGAGCTTTTGAATGAAGTGTTTTGTGTTGGGAGGTGAGCAGGTCTGTGACACTGGGCTAAGCCCCAGCAATTAATCTTGTCGTAGGTGAAGGAACGTGGCTGAAGCTCCTGTGAGAAGAGTTATCATTGAATTCTTTGTATGTGGTTACAGAAGGGCAACTGTGAAGTCAGGATTGAAATAAGAGAATAATTTTTTTTTAGTGCATTCTAAGTTTCTCTTGGGGAACTCATGGCATTAGTTGAATCATAGCAGGGTTGAACATGCTAGAGCTGTGAGTTCATCTGCTGAGTTGTACACTGCAGCAGCAGGAGTAGCTCAGACTTGTGCTTCTGTCTGTTCCTCCTATAGGGAGAGTAAAATCCACTTAAGGGTGGAGGTTACCCAGTCAGAGAGTGGTAATTTCCTTAAAAGCACCATTGATTAAACATGACAGAACTACAGCCAACAAACTCACTTTGTGTCAGAAGTACCTAGTTTGTTTTCTCCTGTTATTACAACTATCTGTGAATAAATGTTCTTCCTCTTGGATTTGAACTAAAAGTGTCGTAAGCATCACAAACCTACTATTTTTAGGTAACACATTTGCATAGCAGAACATTCTGTAAGGCTTTGCTGTCCTTGTTTACTTCTCTGAGTCTTCCTTGCTAGCACATACATACAACCCTGTGTACGTTCAAGAGCACATCTTGACTTTTATGGCTACAGTTAATAAAAACAGCACAGTATCAGAGTAAAATGTGGTAGAACATAACACAGTAAAACTTGGCATTTAATTTTTAGAGCAACAAGGTTTTGCTTGAACTTGAAGATTTAACTTTTTAATATTTTTTAAGCATGGAAATATTTTTTTTCTTGTACTTTTGAATTACTGGAAAAATCTACAAAAGAATATGTGTGGCTTCTTCATTATTCAAAATTCATGAATCAAGGTTTAGATTGGATGTTCTAGTCCAGGTTTTCAAGTTTTACCTAAAAACCGCAAGCTTAAATTTTCTAGTGTGTTATGAAAGATACCAAATTACCCAGTTACATCTTGGAGTAAACGTGAAAAGTCTGTGAAATTCTTGCTTCTGCAACAGGATCAGTGGCTGTGCTTGCTCAGCAGTTCCTCTGGTACTTTGAGGGTGAGCCATGTAAGGAACACTTGATGTGCTCTGGGCATTGCTCAGAACATCAGCTATGCTGCAACAGCTTAGAAGGGATTAGGAGAGCAGGGGTTAGTGCGACTGGACCGGTTACACTCTGGGATGTTGGATGCAAACTTGCCTGGCTGTGGGAACGTCTCAAGGCAGCAGAGCATTATCAATCATACTGCTTGAGCTTCAGAATACATTGCAGGGTCCTGTTCATATAGTACAAAAGTTCCTTCTTTGGCCTTTTCTTGATCTCCCCAAAGCTTTCCAGGGGACCCTGTATGTAGAATTGAATCTTGACCAGCTGTGTTGTTGCTGCTCATTCTTGCTGTTAATTGTTTAGAAGCAGTCCATGGGTTCAGACTGGGGATAGAGAGCACAGCTTGCTGGCTATAGGATTTGGTGTGGCTTTTTCCCCTCTTGGCTTAGTGCCAAACAAAAATTAAGCACCAGTTATATGTTTTGCAACAAATCATTTTCATGCTGCTGTATTAAACTATCAGAAAATACTCTGGTGCAAGGGAATTGATTCAGAACTGCCTCCTCCTTTCTTCCTCCTCCAAACTAACAAGACAGTCCAAATAGTATAGCATAAAGACCTCTGACTTTACATCTTCCCTTTTTTAAAAATTGCCACCTTTTACAGGAAACACTTCAAAGTAAAATGTTATTGTAAAATGGTAGAGAGGTATGAATAAAGCTTGAGATGTTTGGAGCTTGCAGAGTGGATGCAGGGCTGGATTGTGAAACAGCAAGAAGAAAAGTGATGTATTGACTTGGCTACTGTAATGCGTTTCTGTTTTCCCAGTCTTGATGCTTTTGCCAGTGATCGTAGATGGCAAATTTACCTTATTGTTGATATTTATATATTGTTCCTTTTTTCTGCTGAAGTGGTTTATAAAATATTTATGGCTGTTGGAAAACAGGATTTAAGGCGCTTGTGATTTCTGGTCAGCTTTTTTTTAAGACTATTACGATGAGGTGGAAAATGTGATAAATTTAAGTGTTTTGCGTTTTAAAAATGGAAACAATTATTTTAATCTAAATTTTTACCATTTTATGTCAGGAATTGATCTATGTTGATATGGCAGAGTAAGATGTGATTGGTTTATGTAGTCAGCTTTATTTTCATGTTATTAGAGCAGTGCTGCAGTGTATCTAAACACTTTAGTTGATATACAAAATGAGGAGGTAAATGTTTATGGATAGAACAAATCTGATTTGTGAGAAAGCCTCAATGTGGGATGCAGCAGTGCTTCAAAGCACGAACTAAAAAGGTTTAATGCTCTCATAGGAGTTGTTAAGTCTTAGGGGAATGAGAGTCATGGGGAAGTAGGACTTTAGTTGTAGGATGCCGCTTTTGCCATGGTGCAGTGTTGTTGGGAAAAGGCTAAAGGCAGGAGAGGGAACAATGCAGCCTCTAGAGATTCCCAGAAGGAAGGTGTAGTCTCAACTGATAAGTGTAGACTACCCAAACAGGGAGAATTCCGCATGGCTTGTGTTCAGTTTTTCATTTTAGGATGATGCAAGTGAAATAATAATGTTTCCTGCTTTTGTATTCTTTGTGTTTACATAGCCTTTGGTATTTTAACACTATATATTTGTTTTAAGACAAAGAGATCAGATACTTGCATTTTATTCCAGGAAGACTTGGACAGTTTGTTTTCTTTAACTCCTCTGAACTACCTTTATCCAGAAGGCAGATGGCAGATGATCTGGGTAACTGAGTATGAGGCTGACAGTCACTCTGCCATGATCTGGACCAGTGACTTTTTCAGCGTTTTCATTGTGAAGAGGAGTTTGGTGAAACATACCTGCTTAGTAAATCTTACATAGGAAAGCTTAAAAGGGTTTTGTTTACTCTTCAACCCATTCTATCTTTGTCTTATTCAGTCTTCCTGGAAGAAGAGAATGAGGGTCCCTTTCAGTGAAAGGGAAGTAGCAGAAATCTTATAATCAGAGGAAGCTCACTGAAGTTTTTCTGGATTTGAAAATGCCTTTATCTGCAGGTCTGAAACTGGAAACAGAGCTGTGTGTCTTTACTGACCAAACTGGAACGTGTTGGAGAAGTCTCTTGGCATCTGGCAAAACTGATCAACTTCTAATGAGAATTGTAGCTGTACAATCAGGTTGCACCAATACATTCATTGTTTAAAGGAATATAGTATGACATCTTGCATTAGTTCTTTCCCTGCCATTGTTTTCTCTTTGTTCTAGACTGTTTATATATATAGCATGAGATTTTACTTACTTTGGAATGTAGGGCTCAGAACCTTTTATCACTTGAGAGCTTTTGAAAATCTGAGAAATGTTTCAACTTCCTCCTATAAACTGGAATGTCTGCACAGGTAAGTAAATTAATGATTGGTGTAAACCTAACATAGTTCCTTCAGCCCGTCTTGTACTCTGCTGAAAACTCCAAAGTTATTCCTTCAGGAAGTTGCTTGCTCCATAGGGCCTAAAATAATGCCTAGAATAAGCCCATAAGCTTCTATATAAAGATTTCAGATCACTTAATCACAATGTGCATGAGAAGAGAGAGAGAAACCAGTCTACTATGTTCTCCCCCTCTAATTGCAGAAAAGTATTTTCCTTCTCTAGGAGTGTACACACTCAGGTTTTCTAACTGGCTAACTGGACATATTAAAGCATTGAGAATTATAACTACTTTGGTTGTCTGACCAAGTCCTTGAATTTGCCTTAAAACTATTGTTCAGCAACTGAACTTTCAAAATAAGTGATCAAAACCACTGAGATTCTTTGAGCCTTTCAATGAAGATGGCGAATTATTTTTTTATGGCAAAAACTTCCCGTTGGGTTTTTTAGGGAATATCAATATGCATTTTGCAGTATAAAGGGCTCATTTGTTGTGTGGCATTTAATCAATTGGAAAATGAGTTGTCAGTACCCGTGTAGGGCTTTTGTAAAGAGGATCCTTTAGAGATCAAGAAGCTCCTAGTTTTTAAGAGCATGATGTTGTTTTTCAGAGATTGAAAAGGACATTGATACCTGGCTGCAAGGAATCTGAGCTGTGGCATGTGTTGATGTGAATTATTAAAAATAAATGTAAAAATGGACACTTTAGCAAGCCATCTTTCCTATCTTTGTACCTAGCTTCCCATTTTAAAATGAAGAAGCTTCCTCTCCTTCTCTACAGGGCAAAACTCTTCTTTTTCCGTTGGAGAAAACAGCGTGTCTCCTGGGAATGGACACTGATAGTAAACACCATGGTGTCATGCCAAAGCAAAATTATGGGAGTTGCTTCTCTCCTGACTATTGTTTTTGCCATGTTGATGGTTGCCTGGAGAGGCAAAGGGGAAGTGAAACAAAAGAAGGTTTCTTAGCAGTTGGATGTAGGCATCTTTATCAATATGAAGAAAGAAATCTAATGCTCCATGGTAATATTAAGTCAGTGCTGAGAATTGGCCAGAACTCTGGGACTCCTGGCTCCAGCTTGGAAGGCAGGAAGCCAGAAGAGCTCTGGCAAGTGTTCTGCTCTTTTGGCTCCAGTGCCCCAGGTTGTTCAGTTGTGCCTTTACTGGGTTTACGATCCTTACATTAATTTGCTTTTTAAGTCTGATGTTACATGCAGCAGCCTAGAAAAAGATTTAGGGGAGTAATGCCTTTGCTTTCTTATGGCAGCTGGCAGCAATATGGATTTTTCCACAGTAGGCAAACAATGTAGAAAACCAACACTTTCTGTGAAGCACTATGAAAAAAAATCATACGTGCCTCTCGAGTGCTGGTGAACAGGTTTGTGGCATCAGTCGCTCTTCTCAGTGCCTTGACTTCTGCTTGACACTGGGGTTTTTAAATGTATTTGCATTTGAAAATTGATAGTAGTATGGCCTAATATGATATGGTTAGGAAGAGTTTTACTCTTGGAGAAGAGATAAATACATTTTTCTAGATGCCTGTAAGTTTTCTGATGGAATCTGAACTAAAGGCTTGCACTGTACAGAACCGGAGATGGTTCAGAACTGGCTTCGTGAAATGTATTTGGTATCACCACTGTTGAGATTAGCTGAATTTCTTGCTTATCTGTTTCTCAGAGTGACTTAAAGGCTGGGATTTTGTTTGATTGGCTTTGCTTGGGGTTTTTTTGTTTATTTAGTTTGGTGAGGGTTTTGTGTTTGTTGGTTTTTGGTTTTGTTTAGGTTTTTTTAAGGTAATCCTTTAATTTGCATTTCAAGCCACTTATTCTATTAGTCTTTGAACTCCATTATTTTCCTCTCTGCAAGACTGCTGAGTCCTTATGTCCATGACTGTGCTGTAATTTTTAATTACATAGAAAGCCAGAACATTGACTATCTCCTAATGTATTTTAAATAATTAACAACAAAAACACAGTACTTGTCCACTGTTCTTCTAAATTGTGTTTTCTCCCATAGTGCTTGGATGTTGCAGATCAGCTTTGACTTTTGTTTGTCTGGCTTTTCTGTAGTTTAAAAAGAAATTAAATATGCCAGATAAAAGTTTTTGTGATAGTGAGACAAGTTGATGAAGATGCTGTGTAAGTTATGGAGTGTATAGAGGCCATAGAGCAGGCCAGGTGGTTGATTTGGCACGGGCCAGATTCTGGAAGAATTGGGAGCATTTTGCTCCAGGAAAAGGAATCCCTTTTTGTTTATTTTGCATTAAATGGGATGTACATGACCCCTTTCTCCTATAAAAATGTCCTTGTGTTCTACTACCGAGTGACTGCAGAGTTTTAATCAATTATTATTTAGGCTGCTGTCTTTATGAAAGAAGCTGGAAGTTGCAAGAATACTCTCACTTCACAGCCAGTGCGTAAAAATATATTTTACAAACTTGTGTTACCTAAAGATGGTGCTTTAGTCCTGAGCCTCTTGCCTGGCTTGTCGATACCACACCAAGTGTTGTCCTTAGTTACCATACAACAAACTGGTGCTTTCTTACAGTGGCTTGCAGTGACTCTCTGATCTTGTCTTGCTAATGAAGGTGATGTCTCTGTTCAGATCTGTTCTTGTAGAAACAGTTGCTAAAACAAGATCTCTGCTGTGCATTATGTTGTCCTTCTGTTTTGTAGTTGTGCATCTCTCATCATCTTTCTTTTTGCTCTGTCCTTCTGCTTTCCAGGGCTGTTATATGAAGTCTCAGCTTGTTTGCTTTGTGAGTGGACAAGCAATGTCTTCTTACACTTAGTGTGTTAATTGGAATGTTGTTGCTTTCTTGCTGGTGTCTTTCTGTCTGTGGAGAAGTTTCCTTGCTGTGTAGGAAGACTGGGTTTTTGATTGGTCACTTGTCCTTTTGCTTGAGGTTTATTGTTGCTGACTAAATTCAGTAACTGGAACATATTGAGCTTCTATTTACAGTTACCAGAATTGAGAAATCAGTACACTGGCTTGAGAAGATACATCTTTGCTGAGTGAGACTTCTTCAAGGTTTATTTCCTGTTTGTGGAGTCTAAGCACTGATTATAGAGGGTCCTTGAAATCGTTCTCTGTGGGACACTTAGGGCAAATTACTCCTCATGTAAGACAGATTGCAGACTGACAGCTGTACAAGAACAGGGTCAAACAGAAGAGAACTAAATTACCACTTGTTTTTTTCTAGATGCTGTGTGGCAGCTCTGATGTTTCTTCTGGAAAGGGAAAACTTAAGTTGTTGCTGAAATTAGATGATTGTTTTCTGCTATATAAACTTTTTTGTTTAATTAATGTGGATTTTTTTTAAGTATCAAGGGAATTTTCAAAGATGACTTCTTGCTCTCTGACTGCTGGGCAATAACCCCTCAAGAACTGTACTGTACATGTTTGCCTCGTGGTGTTATTCCTCAGGAAGGCTGGTTCCTGCATTGCAAATGATGCTTTTAAGTTTTTGGCTGTGATTCTGTGTGTGGATGTGGTTGCACCTTTGCCTGGACTCAGAGCACCTGCTCTAGGTTAAATAAGGCATTGCTCTGTGATGTTTTCAGCTGTGTAGCTGGGAGTTTTGGACGGTTTGGTGATTTTTTGATCCTACTCCCTCCCTGTTTGAGCTTCAAAGTAATCAAGGTCTTATTAGAGGCTTTTGATTCTCAAACATTTTTAAGAGTAGGTATCTTTCACAGCTATAGCAGTCCATCAATTCTGGTTTTTAACTACAGAATCCTCTTAAACAAATTTTCATTGCCTAAAGAGGAGTGAGAGTAGTTAGAGCCTTTTCTGACTTGAATGGCTACTATTACCAAAAAGGAGAGGAAGGCGACAACTTTTACTGTAAGTACCACAGATGTACTTTTAATGCTTTCTCCTGGAACTCTCTGGCAGTTGTTATGGTAGGCTCTGTTTGGAGCTTGCATATGTTTTAAATTAAATATATAAAAATAGATGTTAGAAGGAGACGTTATCTTTAGTACTTAGTGTTCTGCAGATGAAAAAAAACTAAGCCTTTTGCTGTATATAATTTTAGTGTGTAACTAAAGAATGCTGAAAACATGAAAAATGAAAATAAAGCCCAAGTCGAAAATTTTCCTGGAAATGGAAACTGTTGAAAAAATGGTGATCTGGTTGTTTGCTGTAAGAACTCCAGTACTCTGGGGAAATCCGATTTCTTTTCCCAAAGAGGGATGGTCTGGAGCTGTCAGAAGCTTCTGATTTCCCAAATGACAGACTTTGGTAGCCCGGAGAGGTTGTGAGGACTGATTCTTTCTATGAATCTCATGCTCATATAGAAGTCTGGAGGATATTGGAGAGCATGCAGATTGGGACCTGTAATTCTGTGGTTTTATTCTATGATCCTATGGCTCCAATCTTACGCCAGTTAATGCAATTAAATAATTTTGAGCTAATATAAACTACAATGAACTGTTGTCTCTGCTGTCTTTTAAAACACTTGCTCTTATTTACACTTGAAGTAGCTATTCTATCTGTGATTTTTGTACTTTCTGTGAGCTACATTGGGTGAGGGAAGGCTTTCAGTGAAGTTCCCACAGTCATAAAAAAGGAAGTTTGTTCGTATAATTTATAGGGATGTTCCAGGCACTGCCTGTCCTGTGTTACTCATGGTCACTGATCATGTATCATCGTGGTTTTATTAAATATTTCATTTTCTTGGCATGAAAAGATAAAAGGGCAGTTTTCTGTAACAAATCTGACAATACTGGGCTTAGGCATATGTGAGTATAATGGAGATGGAATTCGGGTGGGTGAGAGATTCTGCCTGTCCCCACAGTAAAGAGGTAATTTCTGCGCATGCAATGTTTAATCATGCCTTGTGGAATGGGCACGTACACTGGTCTCTGGAGCAAGTGATTCTGCTTGTGGCTTACATACCCTGAGAGAAAAAGAAAAGCTCATATGTGGATACTCAGTCTCAGCAGAGGAATGTATCTGTAGGAGGGAATGCAGTGAGCTTGTGTGCCGATCTCTGTACAGAGATTTAAATTAAAACCAGCAATCCTGCGTCCCCCTGCAACTTCCATTGTACACCATCAAGCTACAGAGTTTTGTCTTCTCACCAGAGTGAATGTTAAAGTAGTGTTTGTACAGAAATGCTTTTCTTATAAAGATGAGCTTTGAAGAGACTGAAGATGACGAGAACTGAAGTCACATACTCAAACTGATTTAGGTTTTATTTATTTCCCTCTTCCTTAGGCTACAGTTCTGCATGAGTCATTTTTCATGGAATGAAATTGCAGTTGCCACCATGGCAACCGTGGGGTTGGGGTTAAAGTAGAGAAGTCTTTGGAGGAGAGGAATTAATATAAATTTATAAGATATTGCTTGCATAAATAACAGAAAACAATAGTATTTATACCCTCTTATAGCACAGTTATCTAGAATAATACATACAGCAATGTTATATACAGACATGGCTGCAATTCCACTATACGTAGCTGACTTGTTCTTCTGTTTTACCAACTTCGTTCTCGGTGAGCAGCAGCGTGTCCAGCAGAATGGCCGATGATGCCTGGATGGGTGAGCTCCTCAGCCTCATTGGGCTCTGGTACATAATGGGGTTAATCCCGTTTCTCATCCCATTCATGACAAAGAGCTTGGAATTTTCTGCCACAGAGCTTCTGAAAGAGATCCTGCTAGAGCGCCTGCGCAGGGCCTTGATAGGCTTTGTGGTCTGATAGTTGCAAGTGATATACCTGCTGAAAGCCTCCCTAAATGTTTTGTTGAAGAGTGTATATACAAGAGGGTTCACTCCTGAGGATACATATCCTATCCAAACAAATATCTCCAAAAGCTTTTGGAAAACCTCCTTGTTGCAGGAGTTGCACAGAACTGAACTTATGTTTGTTATGAAAAAGGGGCACCACATCAACAGGAAAAGAAAAAATACAATCCCCAGGACTTTTGACGCCCTTTGCTCGTTGGTTATGCTTTGCATGGACTTCCTCCCAATTGTAGATGTCCTGCAGAGAGGCATGTCACTGGGTAAGGTCTGGTCCTTCCTGGAGCCGTTTAGCATGGCCACCTTCTCTGGTGAGGAGGCAGGTGTTGTGTCACGCTGGAATACTGTGGACACTGTTGACCAAGTGAAACGCTGGGGCGGTTTGTTGATCAGATAGGCCTTCTTGCGCAGCACTTGGATTGTCAGAAAATAGGTGACGATCATGATAGCGAGGGGGATGAAGAACGCGGCCACTGAGCCGTACAGAATGAAGTCATGAAAGCGATCAGGCATGAGGACACACGTGATGTTTGTGGAGTTGCCGTTTCCATCTTCAATGCCTCTGATAGGGACCGGGATTGCAATGCCTGCAGGAGAAAAAAACAAGTACTTCAGCATATGGTCATGGCCTGTGATCTCTTCACTGGGTCTGAAGCCTTGGGGTTTTTAAAGAAAGGTAATTCCTGAGCTCTGGAGCAGACACAGGGTGACAGATACCACGTGAGTTGCTGAGAGTATCACATGGGTAATTGGGCAAACAGTACTTGTAAGACTTGGCAAGCTGAGCTTTAAGAGTGCCCTTTCTAAGGACACTGGGTCTAACCCTTAGTGACTGAGGAAGTGGTATAAAGTTGTCAGCTTTTCAAGTGTAAAACACATGAATTGCTTTGACTGTAGTTGTTAGAATTAGTATGGCTTTTTCCTCCAGTGAAATCTGTATCCCTAATGCCATCTGCCTTTTCTCCGGGGTAACCTTTGCACTTTTTGAAGGGCAATTTTGTAAATACATAAATCTTGTCTTTCCCTCTTAAATTAAGCAAGTGACTGGACACAGACAGCTGATTTTTTTTCGCTTTGCTTGACTCTTTCATATATACAAGTAGTTAAATAGTTGCCAGAATTATGCAGTATGTGTTTGAGATGGATTTGTTGTTTAAAGTCTCCTGCATATTTAGGAGTGTTTAAATGAGAATGGCTAGCTCTGTAATTCACCGCTCGTTTAAAAAAATGTTAGCAGTCTTGTCTTTTAAATGAATTTTTTTATAACCACTAAATTACAGTCAGCACTTCATTTGCCAGCAGTCTGACATTACAACAAAAACAACAGGTTCCTTGCTGTCTGGTGAAGGTTATTTGTGCTGTTTTCTGATACCACTTAATGAGATCTAGGGATTTACTGTATTCCTCTGCTGCTCTGCTTACTGAAGTTGGTTGAAGGCAGTGAGAAAAATGGGTTACCCCTCAGCAACTTGATCCCTTTCTCAATTAGAGGCACACCTTCAGATACAGGAAACATTTAAAATGAGAATTGACCCAAATTAACCTTTGATTTGGAGAACCTGGCTCAGCTGCAGAGTAGTTTTGTGTTAGATAAAAAGAAATTGAAAAGTACAGCAGTGGTTAATGGCAATAAATCAGGCATTAAAAAGTCAACTCATAAGTGTCTTGTCATACTAAGTTTTCCTTTTTACATTTTTTTTTCAAGTCAGAAATTTTGGGTTTAGGCACATTTGCCTCAGCCGAGAAGGTGGATGTACTCATTCTTCTATGCATCGTTGGCCTTAATAATAATTTTTTTTCTCTTGCACACAGATCATACAGCACTATGGCTGCCTGCAGTGTGCATTAAGTTATTTGAGTGAAATGTTTTCACATTTGGCAGATTTATTGTTTCAAGCATTAAGGACAGGTGAGGCATTGCACGCACATCACAGAGATGCTGATATCATAAAGGTTTGTACATTGTTATCCTTTATATAAACTGTTCAAGGTTTGTTGTTTTGGGAGGGCATTTGTTAGACAGTAACCCTTGCATATGTATTGGCAGTGCATCTTGGCCTTCAGTGTGGATGTTCCCAGCCACTCATTTAGACTTCAGTCTTTGGTATAAGTGATTAAAACCTTTCTGTACTTGCTGCATGGGGCAATTGTAAGGTACAGATTTTACCAGCATCTAATCAAGGCTTAAAACTGTGTTTGGGACAGAATATACCACCACAGGAACATGAATCTTGCTTTCCTGGGAGACCTGCTGTGCATGTGGATATAGTCTTCTGATTTTGGAACTTTTAGGACCATGAGGAAAAGTGATGATTATCCTGACTCAGTCCTTGGCCTTTCTGGCGAGCCTGATAAGGAGCAGCAGTTCAGGCAGATTTTTGTGATGTAGCTATATATGATCCAAGAGGAGGACTTAGGCCAGCCTGGGTGTTGGGGTCCACTAATACTTGACTAAATTTTCCATTTTGCCCAGCTTTCACGTATTGCTTTAGACATGAAAAGCTTCTGTGTTCCTTTTCCAGTCTCCAAGTCTCACATACCTATTGAAATGAGCCAAACCACGATGATTTTGATGATTGTTGTAGCCCATGAATTGTACTGGCTAGCCTGGATTGGCTTTTTTATCGCAATGTAGCGGTCTAGTGAGATGGCACAGAGGTGCATGATGGAAGCTGTGGAAAAGAGGACATCAAGGAACAGCCAGATAGGACACAAGGCAGTTGGTAAAGGCCAGGTGTTGTCTGAAAGAGAACAGAAAACTCATTAGAATCTGAGCTTTTAGAGAATTTTCAGTATGTGATTTTCCTGTGGCATCAGTGCCTTTGAGAAATTCATGGGACTACCAAAACTGAGCTTTGCCACTGCCTCAGCAGGATTCCATCTTTCATTTTAGTTGACTCTTAACTGCCAGGGTTGCTGCCATTGTATTGATCTACTGATCATGGTATTGCCTTTCCCTGTCTTTTTGTCCCTTTTACATCAGAAGTTCTTTGTGGCAAGGACTCTGGATTAAAAAGTTTATGAAAAATGGGCCAGGACTGTTTGATTCTTGTCTGCCTGCTGCTAAATGATTATTTTCAGCTGTTTCTCCTTGATAGTCCTGTGATTCAAGGTTTTATTAAATGGAGAAGATAATGGGTCATAACCAGTGTATTAGTCAATCAGTCATTGTAAAATCACGGTTGAACCTGAGAGATGATTTTGAAGAGTCTCGTTCACACAGTTTTAAAATGAATTTGCTGTGTCACTTGAGCAGATACAGTTGAGCACTACAGTGGCAAAGCAGGGCTGTTCTGTCTCAGTAATGATTTTATAAAAATTGAATGCTTTCATGAGAGTTTGTTGGGTTTTTTCCTCCCCCAGGAGCAATGGCTTGGATTTTAAGTCTGTTTCTTACAGTAGTTATCTGTTTTTAATGTTAATCTTTATAGCAAAAATAGGGTCTGTCAACTGCAGTGTGTCCAAGGTAAAGGTTTCGTAGTGTTCAGCTTTCCAAAAGGCTCATATTTTTGAGAGCTCTGTCTCCCCGTCAATGTCTACAATACCAAATGAACTTAATGAAACTGATTATTTTTTTCTTAATTGGTGTATTTTTACTCGTTTGTATTGAAGACCAATGCTAGCAGTATTCAATTTGATTTGCACTTCAGTGTTGTGTATCTATAAGGATGTTATGTAGTCCTCAGGAGCAATATGTGAACAAGGAAGATTTTTCTGTTTTTAATGGTAGAAGTTGATCTACTAGATATATTCTCCTCCCTTACAAAATTCAGCTGTGCTCAGTCAGTGGGCACATTAATAGTATAGCCAGAGAAATCAGTTTGTTGCTGAATGATCATTAAGGGGGGAGGGGAAGACATTTCTAATAAATCAGATTGGTTTTAATTTCCTTGCTTGGAATAAATAGATCTGTGTGCTGAGAGTGCCAAATGAGCTGGACTTTTGTAATGTCCAGCCTTATCAATGCAGTATAATTGCAGTAGTTTGGGATTCAGTTATTTTTTCACAATGTGACTGATAGATAGAAATTATAATGGTGTTGCCTTGGCTTGAATTACAAGCTCCAGAGTATGGAGAATTTTATAAAGACACACATAACAAGTACTCGTCTGCACTGTTACCTACGCTGGGAAACCTTCTGTGTTAAACAGAGAGAATGGATAGATGGAGCCCTGAACTGATCCTCAGCCATCCCAAAGCAAAGGACTTCGGCTGAGGATGATGTAGGCAGTGAGGCAGAAGGTAAAGAGGCAGTCTGTTTTCAATTTATTAACCAGGTAGATTTTAGTACCTGCCATACCTATTTCCTAAAAATAGATTTCAGAGTTGAAATTATGCTTCAGAAAAATTACTCTTGTCAGGCAGGTATGAGAAAGTGGTAATTAGTATATTAGGAAACACTCATCTTTAATTTTGGTGTCTGCACTTTGAGCTGGCAGTAAGGTGTGGTGCATTTCTGAAATGGATTTCCTTTAAAAAGGAAAGCCAAAATGTATTCTGGCTCATGTAACCAGCTCTAATAATAATAATAATAATAATAATAATAATAATAATAATAATAATAATAATAATAATAATAATAGTAAAAAGAAACAGTAAAAGAAATCATTGATTTGATGGGCTTGAAATGTTTTTGTTCACTCCAAAAAATTAAGACAACTACTTCTGACTGTGATGAAGGATTAGTGTAGATAAAATATGAACAATGGGAAGTGTGGTGTACAACTTGAAGAATGGCAGATAACACAGCTGGACTTAAGTGAGCAGCTAATACTTCTTTTGGAGAGTACGTGCATGCCACTCCCTGGATTATAACTGCTTTGTGTTCTGGAGAATCACAATGTGATAAATTCTTTCATTTTTTATTTAGTTTACTATTTACAGAAGAAAACCCTTTTCCTTCATTTAAATATAGTTACATTTAAACACTGCTCCAATGCAAAGCAGTCTTGTATGTTTTTGAGTTGTAAGACCTTTTGTGAGTTGACAAGTACAACTGAACAGAGCAACCTTTGTATTTTCTTTATTTTTGTCTTGTTTTGATCCAGGTGCTGAAGGCAGTAAGTCATCACGTTCATGATTATGGCATTATGTCCTACTATATTTGTGTGTGGAGATAATGGGGTTTTTTTCCAACCAAAATCAAAGTAGACTTTAAATGCAGTAGCTGATAAGAACTGATAAGTTCTGATAAGGACTGAAGATGATGGTTATTATTTAAATGAAACAAATATCATGAAACTGATACTTCAAAGTCCAAAAGAGTCACATAGTTGTCTAGGATTCATTCTGTGGTGTATTTTGCTATAGCTAACTTTGATTTGTTGGTTACACCTGTGTTAGAAACTCCGTGCCTGGTGTTTGAGGGACTGCTCTGGGCTGAGTTATTGTGCTTTCCTGGTGTTGGTGGCAGTGTCTATCGCAGTTGGCTTGGCAACAGGGAAAAGATGGAATATTAATTTCCCTTTAGGACTCAGAAAGCATCTCTGACCCTTGAATGTGATGGTGACCTGCTTGGTTGCTGTCCTGCTTTATAACTCAGAAGGTAAAATGAGTGTGTCCTGCCAAGAGATGATGCAAAGCCATTAGCAGGTCATGCTTAGTTTGTTACGAGTTCAGAGTCTTCTACTACAGATCCACATTGTCAGAGCAGACCAGAGCATTTACTGGGCTGACTGAGATTCTCCATCCCTGAGATTCTCTTGGGAATTGAAATCCTGATGTAAAGAAGCTAGGTAGGGGGATGGATTTTTTTAAATTTACTTTTAAATGCCTTGGTTACCCAACAAATGTACCTGCCTGAAAACTTGTCTGGTTTCTCCACCTGACAGGTGGTATAAGTTGAAAAGAAATTCCTTCTTCCTACAAACCTTGCCTCATACCCTCCAGGCACTTCAACAGTGCTGCTGTTGCAGATTTTCTTTGAGTCAAAACAAGATAGAATACATGCTGTAAGATTTGCCTTGCACCTTAAGAGAAGTAAGATGAGCTTTTACTGCAACTGTCTACCTTTGATTAATCTTTATTTAAGAAAAGCTTTATTTATAGGAAATACCTTAGAAATGTGTAATCCTTAAAACAAAGTACAGTGTAGAAGAGCTGTTCTTGTTGTAAGCCAGAAAGTTTTCGGAAAGCTTGAGAGAAAGCACTACTTATGTACATGTATAAGCATGATTAAGAGAGCTCTTTAAATAGACTTAGAAACCGTTTGTTCCTCTGCTATAAGGGCTGCAGAAGTGTGTTACTGTGGTCTGTGTGCCGCTCACTGCGGGCTCCAGGTCCTGGGATGTTATCCCATGTTACCTGTAAAGAAAGGGCTGTGTTGCTGTTAGATAATAATGCTGTTGCTGAGATGGAAATGGATACTTTCAGCCACCAGCTCATTTAATCCTAAACTTCAATCTTCACATCAGGGTGGGGGGTGTCTGTAGCTGTATGTGGTGTTCACACTCATGTCACTTCTGAGCTCTGTGGGCTGCCAAAGCTTTGTGTCTCCAGGCTGATCTCTAGTTTTTTTAATTTCATCAAAGTAATGATTTGGGGTTTTTTAAATTGATTTGTGAGAAATAAATCTTTGTTTTCTTACTTATTTTCACTTATCTTTAGATTTGAGATTTTGGAAAGCAGCTGTCGATTAAAGTAGTTTTCTCTGGTAGTTTGCACAAGCAAGAAGGGAAGATTTGTTGTTGTGGCTCATCGTCAGTAATAGGGGAAGATGAACACAGTGATTGCTTGTGATAGATTAAAATAATGGTTTGCAGCCTAGGACAAGCAGCATTACCTCCTGATTTTAAGTGGATGACTATCAGGAGTAGAAAATATATTTTAAAATATGGTACATGTACTGTCTCCAAGTAATCCATTGCCCACCAAGCCATGAACATCAGACTTTTTTCCTGGTGCAGGCTTTGCAAATGGGAGAATCTCTCAAGTTTATTTGCTAATTTCACTATCCAGTGAATAGAAACATTTTTGCTTTCATTTTGTAGTTCTGAGTGTTAGAAATTCCGGTAACTGTTTTGAAAGCTGGATTTCAGAGAATGAAATTATCTCCTAGTGGGCCTGCCTTTTTTTTTTTTTTTTTTGAGAGATGAGAAGAATTTAGCAAGGAATAAAAGCTGTGAAATGTTTATGTATTCTGACACTTGCGCTCCTAAAGTAAAATTGCTTTGTGTGCTTGTACCAGAGTACATTTTGGTTGCTCTGCTGAGAATAAATAATGTGCTGAGCATGGCATTACACCTAGGAGTGAGTTACAGATCCATTTATTTACTTATTTTTAAAAGGGTCAGCTCTTTGTTATACTGACAGTCTATTTCTGAGGATTTTTCAGTAAGCGTACCGGTATCTGTGGCGGGTTTTGAACACCCTGTGACACATTAGTTTGTGCAGTCAGGATCTTTGTGTGACTGCACTTTATTTCACACCTTTTCCCTCAAATATTCTCCACGTAATTAAATATCAATCCTAAATCGGAAGCATAATATTTGTACTTGGTATCTAGAAGCTGCACCCGGCTCTCTCATTATTATGGAAACATTCCTGTGTGGAAGTGCCAGGAGGCTGGATTTAGTTTGCTGTCTGGCTATCAATGACTGTTCTTTGTTCAAGTACTTATCTGGCTAATGTAGCTTCAAGATTTAGACTTGTCAAGTATCTAAAGGTCTGTTCTAGCTTCATTCCAGTAACTCCTCATGTTTTGCTCACACTTTGAATTTCTATAAACACCTCAGCATCTTCTCCCACTTGGTGAAGAGGCAAAGCAGTTTTCTGGTTGGCTGCCAAAGAGAGACTTGTATGTGAGAAATTTGAGTTTTAACCACTGTTATGTGGAAGGTGTCTTCATTAATTATAACTGATTTTACTACCTTCTGGTACATTTCCTGCATCATGAAAGATGTTTTTGTTTGACTTCTGAATTAAGATTCCTAGCGTGCTTTAAACTGTTGTAACCCGGGCATAGCACTGGATTAATTGAGAGATTAAGGAGCAATAGTCTCTTTATAAAAAGTTATAAAGAAAAGATTTGTTAGTCGAGCAGAAGAAAATAATTATATATTTAAAAAATCCAAATCATAAAAACTCCACCACCACCAAAAAAAGAACTCCACAAAATGCAGAATTTGCCTTCCCTTTATGTTGATTGCAAGTCAATACTAGTACTTGTTATGGTTAGTAATTTTATTATTAATGAGACCTTTGGCAGGAATTAAGCAGTTACAGTATCTGTGTGTATGCATGTAAATGCATGTCTGCTCCTTGCCTCCTCACACATCCTTGACATACCAAGGTTTTCTATAAGTGACTGGGTTTTTTGAGTTAAAAGTCACTGTCTTGGTTATGTACATTCAGTTTTCTTTTTAGAAACTGTTGCTTGAAAAAACTATTTTATTATCTCGACTCTGAATTCTGAGCTCCAATTTACATTTCTGTTTAGGGAGAAGCAGTCTGTATTATACAGAAATTAATTCTCGAGGCATTTAGTGAATAAACACATTTGTTAATAAAGTGATACCAGTTTTCTGCAGCAAACAAAAGCTACTGATGGCCTTTCTGAAATAAAGTTTATGATTGTGTTTGCTTGTTGCTCTGGCAACTCTTAGAGTCTAGCCTAGGAAAAATGAACTCCTGCAGCCTTTCGTTACATAGGGCCCAGTGGTATCTATACCTTAAAGATAATTATGGAAATCTATAAGTTTATTGAAAAATCTGTCTTATTGGGGTTTTTTCCATTTATTATATGAAAATAAACCATTTAAAATGTATTCTTAAAGAAACCTTAGGAGTAAAAGAGAGAGACTTTCCCATGGAGCTGCCTCTGATTAGGTGTCAGAAGCAATATCTGAAGTAAAGCTGGGCATGAGAGACTTTGGAATAATCATGCTTGTTCTGTAAGTGGGAAAGAAAATGGCACACCCAGTGCACGTTCCGGTAAAAAAAACACCCCTATTTTGTTTCATATGAAACAGGCTAAATGACAAATCTGAATTCCAAACATAAGGTACGTGGATGGAGACTTCCTTGGCTTGACAGATGAGTTAATTCCTTGCGATGCTTTACAAACCTGCTGCTTTCCCAAGGGTGGGAGAAAATGGATTTCTCTGAAACCGGTACTGGTGAAGTTCGTTGTCACTGACAGTGCCAGGGACCATCTCTGCTCATGGAGCTTGGAGTCAACACCCAGGTAAAATCAGGTGCCTGACTCCTTAAAAGTTCAAAACCTGTTCAGTGTCCTGACTAGATACTTAGTCTTAATTTCAAGTTTTTTAAGAGAAGACTGCCTGCAATTAGTATAATATCAAGTACAACAAATACCAGCATTGTGCTGATGTGGTTAAAAATTATATTACACTGTACAAAATGTAATTTCCTGTGTCCAGCTCCTGTTTAAAACAGTTCTAAGTCTTAGGTGATTTTTGAATGGTTTGTTTCAAAGGAAAGAATATGGACACTGGTTCTACTTCCCATAAAAGTATTAAGCTCTATTAAGGTGATAGGGAGAAAAGATTTAGCAGCCCTCATGCAAGTGATTTTTAAAATTGTAATGATGGAAAGCAAACAGTTTTTCTGTTTAAATTAGACCTCCCCAAATTGCACCCCATATGCAAGCCTGATGAAACAAACATGCTGTACTTACCAAATAATATTATGAGGAGGGCAATGGGCATCACAAACAGACCCACGAGCAAATCTGCCACTGCCAAGGATGTCAAAAAGTAGTTGGTAGCATATTGCAACTTTTTCTCCAGGGACACGGCCAGTATGACAAGTATGTTCCCCCCGATGGTGGGGATTATCACCAGGAGGATCAGCAGTGCTGCCCAGCGCACTTTGTTTCCTTGTTCGTCACTTGGATCGTCCTGCTTGGGTGCTCCTGTTACTGAGGGAGCCGACAAGGATCCATTGCCAGCTCCAAATCCGTTCAAGAAATGGAAAGGATGGGACATTTTTGTGTCCAGCAGAACGTGTTCAGGAGCTGTGTTTTGCGCAGGAATTGTGTATGGTGCAAGAGTTCACTGTTCCTCTCTGGTCCAGGATGGTCCTGAAGAAAGGCCAGCATGGTCAGTATAATGAACTGGTCATCTGCTATTTTGAGATACTGTGACCATGTCCGAGCTGGTATCCAATTTTTTTATCCTGTGCCTTGCTGAGCGCAAAATAGGCTTAAAAATGAAAGTCCTGTCTTGTGTCCATCTCTGGTTGGTAGGGTTCAGTGGTCTGGTCTCGCCTTTATAGCGAGGTGCAGGTTTCAGAAGATTATAGGGAAAAATTCAGTAGCTGTGAAAAGTAAGCAGTGCATTAGCTTCCTTTTCTTTTTCTTTCTTTGTACAGCAGTAAAAAAGTGGTAGATGAATCTCAATGCCAAACAGTTCCGTTTAGATGCAGTGTATGTAGATTTGCTCTTTGTGAGTACAAACTGATGCAAAGGCAGATGCTCAAGTTGTGTGTTTGCAACTCCTCCTCTCCTGAGTGTCTTGTCTCCAGCGTGTGCGTAGGCAGGCAGCAGTTCCCATATTTCCCCTTATTAAGAATCCTGTTTCTCCACAGAGGGTAACCCAAAAATACCTTCAGAAATTATGTATGAGATTTCCGTTTTAATCTCTACAGTTCCTAATTTATCAGGTGAGGGTCAGGAAGCTGCAGACAATAAAACACTGGTGTCAGTCTCAAGGGGACTGTAAAGATTTATCGAACTGAGACATCTAAATTTACCCATTACTTGAAGGGGTGGGGGTGAGTAAAACGCTTGTTTTTGTAATCTGAGCAGAGCTTTTATTAAGCACAGCCTGTTCTCTTCCTTTCTCTTTCTTTCTTTCTTTCTCTGTCTTTTCTATGTCTCTCTCAACTCTGCTAAAGGCTTAAGACTTGCATTTCCCCCTTCAAGCAGAGACTCAAAACAGCTGTTCTGACGTTACACTGAGCAAATTCTCGGTTACTGAGAAGATTTGAGTGTTGCAATATTCAGATGAAGAAAGCCTTACCTCTTTTTCTTTTTAGTAAAGTTCACTTTGCATCCAGGAAGATCCTTGGTAATTTTCTTTTTCGTCACATGGTAAATTTTGAGATTTTCCACTACTTTCTGGAAAATAAGTTGATCATTTGCTTTTTGCTATTATAATATTTCTGAAGGTTGTTTCTTCATACACTTTTGTTTAGCACTTACATTTCTTCTATCACCAAGATTAAGAATTTGTATTGTGAGGAAATAATATTTCTCACCAAGATATTTTCTCCAGCTCTGAAATCGAGAGGAATCTTTCTTACCACATTTAAAAAAAAGATTGAAATAAGGTTGTGCTCTTTTTTGCTGTCCTTTCTGTTCCATTCTTTGTTGATTTTACTTAAGTGACGAGCAGAGCCTGTGTGCAGTTTTCTCTTCGTTCATAAGCAAAGCTCGCAGTTTGTTGATTGATTCATTCCAGTGTATCCAGCTTGAAAAGCAGCGAAGTGAGTGGGGGGTTTGGCTGGAAAAAAGCCAGAGTGGGTTAATTGATTCAGTGCTGCAGTGCTATAATGTGTGCTCCTCGTGGCTGTTGTGTCTCTGTGCACCGTAGTGCGTGCCTGTGTCTGTTGGTGTGTGTGCTGCTCGCTCGCTGGGCTCTCTTGCTCACTTGCTTTTTGGACAGAAGCACAGTTAACCCTAAAAAGTTCTGCTGCCCTGTAAGCACTCCCAAGTTTTTTCTTGCCTACTTTTATAAAATGCTGTTTTAAGCATGTGCACTGTTACTTTAAAACTTCCTTCATGCAGCTGCTTTTTATTATCTGGAGTGTTCTCTTTTGTTACCTTCCAACTCAGGCAGATCTGTGTATTGTCTCTTATCGTCATCTTACAGTTCTGCATTAAAATGGAAATAGAGTTCATTTCCAAGGACATTAGCTGCAAAATTGGATAATAATTCCTTGAGTTTAAGGCCAGAAGACACCATGAGATCATGGTCTGCCCCCCCGTATGACACCAGCCATTACATTCCATGAATTGCTAGTGCTCACCAGCCTTGAGCTGGAAATCAGGTCCTCAGTGAACTGTGAATCAAAAAATTCATATCTTTAGGATGCAGCTACTGGGGGGCCAAAGAAAGAAAGCTGCTGCCAGAAATTAATAGAAATACTTTACTTGAAGTGTGTTCAGATAATACAAGAGAATTTTCAGTAGTTTTCACTTCCTTATTTTTCCTGTTTAAAGGAAACCTTGAATAAGATTACATGCTGTATTCATTTACAATTGACTGTTGATATCTTTATTATTCAGAAAAGTATATATTAGAAAAATAAGGATTAATCCAGCTATGGTAGTTCTGTTTTCTTATCTGGCCACCTTGCTGTTGTCACCCCTGACAGTACAGATGGAGTAGACCACATGAAAACATGTAAAAAGTAAAAATTGAGGCAGGAAAATGCCTTATTTGGCTAATGAGCATTGGGATTCAGTTTTTCTTAAGCTCCACTATGTCTAATCAGCTTCTGGTTTACCAAAATTTCCATTGGATTAAGCACATTAAACATTGGATTAATGTTCACTCCTTCTGATTGTACAGATGAAGCTTGTTTTCAGTCATCATTGTCACTTGAACTGTTTTTTTACGTTGTTGAAAGGTGGCTGGAATTATTGCCACTTTGTGGAGCTGAAGCTATTGGCAGTGTATCTGCATCATAAATGGAAAACCATGTTCCAGAGTAAACCCACCGAAGTATAGTAAAAGTTAGATTAATCATTTCTCTTCAGTAGCTGTATGCCACATGCAGATCTTCATGTCACATCTCTGAATTTAAAGAGCACAAAGATTCTGTAGAAAAAAAAATAGATGATGCATCTATCGGGACCATCTGCTAATCATCAGCATCACTTACTTCTGCAGGCCTGTGTTGGAGCTGAACCAGTATATTGAAAGAGTTTTATGGTTTCTTACTTTTAACATTTTCTCTTTCATCATGCAGCAGACTCTATCCCTCCATCACTTCAGAGTGGAGGAAGTACCGGAGTTATAGAAGTGTAATTTTGTCAACTTGAGTTCTGAATTACCTTTTAATAAATTTTCCTCACAGATCTTACGATCCAGGGAGCAGCACTATTGGCTACTGCAGGAAAGGGTTGTTTTGGTCTAAGTGAAAATCAGGTGTTTCTGCTTCTCTGGAATGCCTCAGGGTACGTTATAATGTCACTTATATGGCAAAATCATTTTTTAGCCACTAGAATGACTAAATTAGTTTGGGAAGAGGGAGGCATCTTGATGAAGCACCAGTTGCACTGTTGCTTGCAGGTTGTTCTGATGAAAGCTGTTGAATGCATTCATATCTAATTGAAAAGGAAATTATTTCTTTAAATACAGATAAAACAGTTATCTTAGGAACTTGCAGAGGAAGATGATATCAGTTTAGTGGCATGTAGGCTTGCACATCATATATACCTGCTTGGTGCATTGTTTGATTTTAAAGAGGTAGAAAACTTATCTGCCTTTTGTGACCTTTTTGGACTTTCCCAGGTTTGAATCATTTCTGAGAAACACATCCTCCTCTATATCTATTACAGATCTGCAGCAAGTCTTTCACTGTGCTGTACCTCTGCATGCTTCTGGCCAAGCTTTTTGTTCAGTCTGCTGTCCTACCCCCATATCCAGCTCTTCTCCTGTGTTAGTAATGATAAACCTTAGACCCACCCATTCCTGGTCCACTGTAACCAGAATATTTCAACCCTGCATAGGTATTACTTTTGTTTCCCACTCCTTGCTGCTCCTTCTGTTTTCAAATTGCCAGTGCTATTTTATTCGAGTGGAGCCCTGTCTCCATGAGATGTGGGCTGTCTGGTGAGTGTTGTTCAGCCGGTGCATATCCCTCAAGTTCACCTGCTGTGCCTGTGGGCAGCGCTCAGCGTCAACCTCCTGGCAGTGGGAGGCTCCCAGAAGTTCTTGCTTAGACAAATAGGAGGCATTTCAGAGAAGATCATTGTAGAGAAGGTGGCTGTGCTGCACATGAGATAGTTGTAGGAAATTCCTGGCTTGGGAATAACTGGGGTCATTTTTGTCCAAAGAGGGAAGACGGGGTGTTTAGTCTACACTGTAATATATCGGTTTGTTGCATTTTAATCTGCAGGTTTTCAATCTTCTATGTATTCCCCCCTCTGTTGCACCCCCCCCTTCAGAAATGGCTGAGAATTGTGCAGTTAGATATCTGCATTCCTCCTTTATTAACTCATTCATGGATGAAATTAAACTTTGTTAAGTTTTTTTTTTTCTAAATCATCACTAAACTAATAAAGCAACTTGTGGAAATAGTTCTGTATAAAATAATTAATTCATGACCAATAGTTTAGAAAGTTATAAATATTTAGAATATTTTGAAATATAACTGGGACACTTAATAAGGAATTTAGAAGATATATTTGACATTATTCTTCAATTCTCTGACATTTCATTTTTCAGTGAGTTGTATGGTCCTTAAATATTTAGACTAAAAAATAAATGTATGTTAGCGATGCTTTCATTTTTAGTCTCAGTAACGAGACCAATATGGTGCATTTTTTCAGTGTTCTGTTTATTTACTTAATGATGCTACCTTATATATATGCAGGGTTTCATGTTTGAATATTGCTTAAATATAAAGAAAAATTGCAATAATGCTTTAACCTTCAAGATGTTCAACTTACAGAATTGGAGATAAACTGCACAAAGGTATTTGGATGTGATTCTAACTGGGCTGTGATCTAAGAAACTTCAAGTGGAATATGTTCCAAGATATGGGAGTCTGAGTTTTTAGTTTGTCCTGTTGCATGCCTCCTGGGAAAAAAAGGTTAAAGTGGATTGTTAAACAGAGTTGACACACCCAGCAGTGTTCCTCAGCTTTCAGCAGCCCAGTAAGGCTCTTGTAGGCAAAGCCTGCTGAGGATTGTGGTATCTGCAGATATTGCAGTTGTAATGACTTTTAAAAAACCAAGCAAAACAAAAAAACCAAACAACAACAAAAAAACACAAAACAAACAAACAAAAAACCAAACTAACAAAAAACCGCAAAACAAACAAAACACCCACCCCCAATATTATAGACTCCTGATAATGCTACATAAGAAATGTCTCTTGGTGAAAAGGCAATACAATGTCATGATTCTCTGCAAAATATGGAGAACCTTCCGTGCTCAACACCATGGAAAGGGAAACTGCCTTCTATGTCCAGCGGACCTGGGTGGGTTTGTTCATATTAGTCTGTCTTAATAAGAATCAACATCCTGGTTTTCATTTCGTTAAGTTTTCCACTAAAGGCTTAAGAAAAATTTTCATTCCTATCTCTTAGAAAGTAATGAAGATCTCAAAACTCTTTGGCTTCTCAGAAGTCAGCTTTCATAGCGAGAGTATGACATTTGTATGTATATAAATGTCACTTATATTCAGTTATATCCAAGAAATGAACATTGTCAGGGAAGAGTTCAAAGTTTAGGCTAAGTTTAAGGTAATTGGGCAGGAGTTAGGCAGCTCCTCTGTGTTCTCTCTGGTTCTGGTTTCTAGGAAGATTTGAAATCCTTAGCTGCGTAGGGTGTTTGTTTCTTGCAGAACTTTTGAGAGCAACCAGTTGGTGAGTAAAACTAATAAAATGCCAGCAATTATGTTTTACTGAGAATCTCTTATTGCTGTCTTGGTGCTTTTTTTTTTTTTTTTTAAATATTTTGTTTGACTCCTGAAACAAACCAAACTGGATCTTGGAGGAAGTCCGTCATCTGTAGCCCATTTATCACAACAGTAAAACTTATCCTGGTGTAGGGTGGAAACAAAGCTGTAGCTGGCTACTGTGTTAAAGCTCCATAGAAGAAACTTTTAGACATTTTTGGCTTCTTGATTCCTTTAGTTTCCTGGTAACAGAACGAAGTTGAAGGTAGTTGTGAGGTAGGGGTTTGCTTTTTTTCATAGACAGGTCTTGGTTCACTGACGTCTGTGGTTTCCTGGCTTAGGTAGGAGCAGCTGAGCAATTTTCAGATGAGAATGAAGGAAATAATCAGGCCATTCTTTTGTCATCATTTTGCTGTTGTAGTAAAATGTAATTGCAAAAGCAAACTGCTTGAGCAAAACCAGTGTTCGGCAAAAAGGAAGGAACCAGTACATTAAAGATAATTTGGTTTTTAAAAATAGACATGGCCTATCTTTCTAAGATGCAGAGCCCAGTTTAGAGACATGCCTTAGGCTTTAATGTAGGAATTTTTAGATGAAATTACTGGACTGAGTTAAGGGAAGGTCAGACTAGAGGACTATGGTACGTTGCTTCTGTCCTCAAATATATTAAATATACACTCCAGCCTTAGAATTTTTACTGTTACTTTTAAGAGGGGAGGAACATTTTGGGTCTGGAGATAAAACTTCTGCCCACAAAATCTCCAGATGTTATCATGGTATTTCATGTGATGTTACTTTCTGTGTTTAACTTGCAGTAATGACAGATGTCTGTATTAGGATTAAGTAAAAATAGCTGGTTACTGAGTGTTAGTTGTGACAAACTATTTATGTTTTATAGAATTGTTTTTAAGTTTTCTCATACTCTTTGTTATTTCTCTCCCTCTCCCAGCAGAGGTTTCTATTCTGTAACCACACTGATTCTGCCATCAGCAGAGGGGCAGGGGAAGGATAATGTGGTCATGTATTACACGTATTCCCCAGCTGGATTACCAGTTGGAAGTAATGCCATGGGAGCACATTTGCAGCCTGTGGCTGCTTATAAGGACATTTAACTTTCCTTTTGATCACTTGACAGAATTGTTTTGGATTTTATGGAATTTTATGAAGTGTGGGTTTGGGTTTATACAGGCTGACCTTTGGCAACAGTGTATAGGACTTAGTAAAGCGTCTCAGCAGTAAAGGAGCAAATGTTACTGCTTGGGCATTGATGCCAACAGTGCTTTTGTGCACTAAAGTCTTGTTCCTCTGATAGGCACTTTTGCAAGATTCTTTCACTTCCTTGACCCACTTGTGGACCTGCCTTCTAGATCCCAGTTATTTGGGAAGACATTTTTTGAAGGCTGAGCATTCAAAAAAGCTGTTACTGGGGAAAGTGGTGGGACCCATTAAGTAGCTCTAACTCCTAAAGTGGATTTACATAAGGCCCCCTGTCAAAACGTTTGACCATTTTATGGACAGATTTGAGATAAAAGCATTTAAAATAATGGCCACAAATAATTTAATTCTGGCTAAGAATTCTAAAATCAATTAGTGTACATTAATCCTGATTTTATAACAAAAGCTGTGTTGGAATTTCTGAGCCTGCAGACACAAATATGTGTCCAAGTTGATGATTCTATAAAATCCAGCTTTCTGAACAGGAATTTAATGATTAATGCTTCAGAGTGCATGATCACATCTTTGTCAGAAAATGTTTTTCTCTTCTTTGACTCACAATCTGCCTGTTTAACATTTGCTGTAGTCAAGCAAACACAAAGGTGTGAAGAGTCTTTGTGCAAGAGCCAAAATTTTCTGTGCAGCTGAATGCTTGGGCTCATTTATTATAGGATTTGTGTCTTCTGGTCTCCGCATCAGCTCATTTTTAAAAAAACATTGTCAGCATCCAAGCTGTTATTTGAGCAAGAGACTGGCAGGTAGTTTTTAATGTGTCTTTTAGTTTATGGTCTTCACTTATACTGCTTGACTGCAGGACAGAATTGTTCTGTTGCTCAGCTTATCTCCCTTTCTTAACATTTATTGGTATGGCTGCATCTTAGAAGCGGCAAAGTTTCCTGCAACTTTATCTTTGCTCCTTCTTCTTTTATATGGATTTTTTTCCTCCTGCTGTTTGGAGTGAGGCAGGTGTGTTTAAGATCATGGAAGTAGGTGGGATCTTTCCCCATGTGAATGCTTTGGGAAAACTGATAAAGAAATAGACTGTTGGAAGCAGAGGTGAGGTAGATCTAGACACTTGCTGCCATTACTGTAGAGGGACTGAGTAGCCTCTGAAGTCTTGGGTGCCTTTGGGTCTGTTCAGCAGTTCTGGAAAAGGACTGGAGCCTGTGTGGTTTATGGTACTGCCTGTCTGATCAGCTGGAGTAGGAGAGAGTAATATAAGAGGAGTTTAGGACTAGTTATCAGAGAAGACACTGGGAAAGTGTTGAAATGGGAATAACTAGAGTAGAAATTAATTGATTGTGTGTGTAGAGTATGAGTGTGTCATTATATGGGCATGTCTTCTGTGCCCAGTCACAATAAAAGAAGAAATGAACTAGATTATTGCTTGAAGTCTTTTTTATTTGTTTTCTGTGATTCAGCAATTCATTCAAATAAAGCCCGTGCTGGAGTGCACTCTATAATGGTTTTTCTCTCTCTTGAGTTGTTGAGTGCTTTGATAGACACTTGATGGGCCTACATGATGCAATAATTCCCATGTAGAACAGGAGCTGCTGCCACCCTCCAACTTCCGTCTTTCAGTGTAGCAAATGTAAGAAGGGAAGCTAAAACTAAGGTGTTCTTTGCCTCTTCCTGTGTACATTTCAGTCTGAAATCAGTTTACAGTTGAAATAAATGTCTTGCAGGACTGCTTCTAGGATTGTGAATGTGACAATTGAAATGCTAGTCTGGACTGCAAGACACAATGGAGTGAATAGCCAGATGATCTTCACTTTGAAAACAGATACAATTAAATCACTCACAATGTATAGTTTTCCATCTCTCTTTTTCATGAGCATGCACTTGCCAACCACATTCCCACACTGCTCTTGTGTTCATGGTGTCATGGGACTGGAAATGCTGAAATTGTCAGTGTATGATATTAACAAGTGGTTTGTGTGGCATCAAAATTAATAGAGTGATTAAAATTACTATGAAGACAGGAAGGAAATTAATATATCCACACCTGTGAGTTCTGTCCTACTTCTGAAATACTCAATATTTACAAAACTGTTTGCATTAGCAACATGTACTTCTTGCTGTAGGAAATTAGGGTTCCCTCTCATCTCCCCAGCACTGGAAGTTCTGTGCTGTAATGATCAACAGGACACTGTTCCCAGCTGGTGAGCCCTGGAGCACAAGCACCCATTTCAGATCTCTTGAGAGGCAGCAACATCACAGCATGAAGGAGGCAACAGGGGACATTGCTCATAAACTCATGGGAAGTGTGTGTTGTGTCAGCATCTCCTCACGTGCTTTGATTTACAGCGCTGGGGAGGGGTGAGGAGGAGCCTTCAGAGGCCATGATTGCAAAAGGGAGTTTGGGACCCGCTAACCTTGAAGGTTGATTGAATACTGGAGTTGGGTTTTGTGTCTGCTGATGGAAGATTTAGTGCTGTCTCTTGTGAAGAGTAAACTTCTGCTAGTGGAAAGTCTGTCATAACACTATGATTTCTAGAGATAAAGACCTTGATCTCAATAGATACATCATTTTTACTGGGTGATCTCTGAAAGGCATAAAATAAAAAGGAAGACCTCAGTAATGGGAACTGTGTGTGATACCTGTAGTGATAGGGAAGTTTATTAATCTGTGCACATCCCTGTTCTTTTCTTAGCCCATTTGTTCCTCCCCTCTGGTTACATTTTGAAAAATGCAAAAGCATATGGTATGAAAGGACAATATGAAATTTTCCAGTATGAACAGAGTGAAGTCTCCATATTTTGAAGCACCATACCATATTTTGAAGAACAAAAATAATAAACAACACTCTTTTTTTTGCCTTTCTTTAGGACTCCTGAGCAGTGTCCGAGCGTGGTTTCTTTGCTGTCAGAGAGCTACAATCCCCATGTGCGTTACGGGGCTGCCATGGCTTTGGGAATCTGCTGTGCAGGCACTGGAAACAAGGTGAGGGCCACAGAAGCATCCATGGCCAAGACTGTTCGTGCTCTCTCCTGCCACAGACACATTTGTGTGGTAACATTGCACACACAGATGGATCTCTCACACATGTACTCTGCTAGCCAGCTGGAGTACAGCAGTACTTTAAATTATTTAACTATTCCGGGTGTAGAGATTCTTTTCCTGCTTGTACAGAATAGATAGAGTAGAAGCACGTTTTCATACATTATTGCCACGTTCTTGGAATTTTATCTTCAAAACTTTTCTTAGAGTTTTCTTACTGTCAGGTTGCCACTGAACTTTAAATGTCTTTCAGTACTCCATAGTCAATACTCCTTTCTGCTTGGAGTGCCAGTGACAGGAAAACAGCATAACTTCTAGCTCCTTTCTTCTTTCCTGTGATACACCATTCATGGAAGATCCGTGTAGAAAAGACAAGTGCAATGAAATTTAATTAAATGACTTGTTTCACATGTGTAATTAAAACCTAGTAATTTTATTCTCATTTTATAAGTGTCAGTGGAGGTTCATTCTCACAGATGGTAAAAAGGACCTTTTATGGTAGAAGGATTCCCACTTCTGCTGTGGGAAGTGAGCACTCATTGGAACAAGCAGGAAGCAAACTTGAGAATTAGCTCCCTCAGCTTCACCCACATGTGTATGTAAACTGTAGTGCACAGACTGTCCAAATGGAATTGATATTTCATGCTTCAGAGTCTTTGATAAATCTCTTGCTTATGTATTCATCCCTTCCTCATCCTGCCTTACACTCTTGCTCTGTGGCTCTTGCGTGAGCGCTCCCCAGTGTGTCACTGGTGCTGCCAAAAGCACGGAGTGCTGACGTGCACTGCCTGCCATCTTCAGTCTCTAAAGCATGCAGGCTTGAAAGCAAACCGAAAGTCCTATTTTTATCCAGGTCACTTTATTCTCGAGTAGAAGGTGGAATCAAGGAGCTGGTTATTTTTAACCTGCTGCATCTGACAAGATAATTTAAGTGGAAATGCTTTTAGTCGCAAAAATAAGTCTTTTATTTCCAGATGCATTGTGTGATGACCTAAACCATCTGATTACATGCAGACATGTCTTCCAGAGCTTATATTAGTAGGTTTTGAAGGCCCAAATATATTAAACTTTGGAGATCAGAAAGTTCATCTCTTTGTTATAGTGGATGTTCCATCCATGGTACTGAATGCTTGCCAAAGAGTGAATGAGTCACCTTCAGGTGGAGAAGCACAGCCTCTAACATAGCTCAGATAGCAAAAGCAGTCAAAGCAAAGGCTTGATACTATTCTAGAAGTGGTTCTGTATAAAATGAGCTTCTTTTTAAAAGCCTTACCCTGACAGAAGTGACACCAAGAGGGGTCTTTGCTGGGAGTCTTATGCACTCAGCTGCATTTGCTGGTGTCTTCAGTGTAAGTAAGAGCACTGTATGGACAGAAGAGATTGCCAAGTGATTCTGGCTGACTTCTGTAATCAGATCACATAATATGTTAAAAGAGGTGGATCTTAGGGTTGATATCTGACCATTATCTCTCCTATTCCAAAGAGTATCTAACAGCTTGCTTCACATGCCATTGCAAAGAGCTTTTAGAAAGTCCTTGTGTTGCCACAGACCAAATTTATCTGTGCAGTCCATGGCCTTTCAAACTGCCATCTTGGGTCTTTTCTGCTTAGATCTGGAGTATGGTTGCTGAAGGCTGGTTGAGCCCACTAACAAGAAACTGCTGGGGTAGCCCTGGAACCTCCTGCCACCTTTTACTCTGCTCATGTCCCACTCCCTAGTGAGCTGATTCAGACATAAATACAGAAAACTGACCCAGCTACCAGAGAACTGTTCCCTTTTTTGTTGTTACTGAATTATCAAGCTAGAAAAGCTGAGAGGTGAGACAAGGGCTGCAGCTAGCCCAGGGAAAGGGGAGGGACTGCATAGCTGAAGGCAAGTTGAGGAAGGAGAGGGATCTCATTTTAGTAGCAGTGAGTTTAGATGAGCTCAGTTGTCCTGTGTAATATGTGCTGGGGACCTTGCATGGGTAGAATTTAGTTTTTGTCTCTAGTAATTCTACGTATGTTTCAGCCATGGCTTACAGAGTAGCAGGACTGTAAGTGGAGATTTTCATAACCAGTGACTTCATTGAAAAGAATAGTTAGTGTTAGGTCATTGTGGATCACGTTCCTGTTGCACTTAGCTGGGAAGTTACTGGATTTGAAGAAGCAGTAGAGCATTTTGAACTGTGCTAAAAACCTAGATTTAGTATGTGGGTGCTCAGAGACAGCCCTGCTTGATGTAGGTTTGAAATGTGTGCTTTCATGTGGTGCTAAATGTTACAGATTCTAACAGTAAAGTCTAAGGCCAAGAATTTGGATTCTAATGTGATGAATGCATTTGTTGTTTACACCTGTTGTTTACCTGTTGCCCAGTTTCTGCAGGTAGATCTTGTTTCATCCATCCATCACTTGGTTTTTAGTGTTTGGGTTTTTTCTTCCTGGTTTTTAAATTAAAATCTAGAGAAATACAGATTTCTCTTTCACTCACCAAGAACAAGCAGAATATTTTAAAAGTGTATCTGATAGCATCAATCTGATAACCTTCCACTGAAGTACTGAATCCTGGCATACTAAAAATAATAGTGTTAACTTTGTGACTCCTTATTTCTCTATTTGTTTTAGGAAGCAATTAATTTGCTTGAGCCAATGACAAATGATCCTGTGAACTACGTGCGTCAGGGAGCTCTGATTGCATCTGCCCTTATCATGATCCAGCAGACTGAGATTACCTGCCCAAAGGTAGGGTGTCATACCTTACATACCAGCTTATCAGGTGGGAAAATGGTCTTGGGTGCCAAAACTTTAGTGCTTGGCACTGCATGCAAGTACTGGCAAGAGAGTGCACATGCCTTGTAAAGAGCCAGAGCTGGATGTGCAGCAGGAAGCTCCTGCATGGATCAGAGCACGTGCTCTGAATGGGGGAGCCATGCCTGCTGATGGAAACATGCCTGATGGATGACAGCATTTTAACTCTGGGCACTGCAAGAATAAATGCTCTTTCTTAAAAGGTCTCAAAGCATCCTGTAATGAGGTGAGTGTCTTCCATTAGCGTGCACTGAGGCCTGTGTGCTCGTGATTTATGTGATCACTGTTATTTAGTAAAGACATTGGTTCTCATGACAGTAAACTTAGTTTTGGATGTAGTCATCCTGCAGGAAAGTCCTGTTATTTTCCTTTGTAGTTAGTCTTACACTTTTCAGATGTAACAATTTCTGCAGTCAGAACTGGCTTAGGGGCTTTATAGCAAATAATTTTTTCATGGAGTTTTCTGCTCAGAAAGCAAAAAGGGTTGTGTATGCTGTGTTAAGCTTTTAAAAGTAGGTTGCCCTGTGAATGTGTGACAGGTGATGATATGCAAACATTTGTACAGACTAAAAGTCCACATTAAGAGAAGCTCTAAAGTTCTACGTTTCACTGGCTCTGGTGAGTGCTGAGGCAGAGCAGTAGCTGGTGCCTTCACTACTCATCTGTTGTAAATGGGTTGCTTTTATTGATGTCATTTTAGAAATTGAACTGTGATAAAAACAGCCACTTGTTTTACTACATTTGGATGAGGACAAAGAAAAATAAAAACACTCTTTGTCCAGTGGAAAATTTTACTTGGGAAAGTCTGTGAAGGAAATCTACAGGTGTTTGTAAGTCATGGAACATGAAGATTTGCTGGAATACAGTTTGTTTCTTTAAATTATTACCAAAAAAAAAAAAAGGGAAAGAAAAAAGTTTTCACTGAGCAGAATCTGGGAACGTTGTTTATATTATCAGAATTGTAGTTCAGCTGAATAAGCCAAGAAGAGTAGTTGCATTGAATAAGCCAGTGGAAAACATTAGACTTCTGTTGTATCCCCTCATCTTCCAAGATGAACAGTCTCTGTAACGTGAAGTTGAATTATCTCTCTATAAAAAGAAATTAATTGTTATTTTTATTGTTTCTTCCTTGATCAGGAGATTGGAATGTCAGGCCTCAGTATAGGAGATCAGGTTTAATTCTTCTGTGTTCCTCTAATGCTGCACTAATTGTATAGCTCACCTGTGCCTCAGTTTCCCACCTGAAAGAATTAAGGCTGATACATTCATATATGAAAGGACATTGTGAGAATAGATTAATTTTAATATGCAAAGCACCCTGATCCTCTTGGGATGGGAATTTGAGACTGCTCTCAGTCAGACATCTAAAACTGCTGTGGGTGACTCACCGAGTCTGACTGTTGGGGTTCCAGGCTTTTTGAGATGATAGGTGAAAGAGTCTGTTGGTCCTAAAGAAAAATGTAGGTAGAAAAGGGACTAGCAAAAATAGAGATTACTTGAGGCGTGTAGTAAGGCAGATCTCTTCCCCCAGAGAGGCCTGGTAACCTTGATTCCCGTGGTACATGTGATACCTGGGCTTGATAAATGGGTGGTTAAAATAGCTGGAGAGCAAATACGGGATGAGATGTATAGCGTAGGGGGCAGTGGCTTGCTTAAAAATGAACAGAGAAACTGAAACACCTTTATGCCTGGGCCTTGTCTGAGCCAAAATTTGTGTGTTGTTACCTGATATAGATGCAGAAGCCAATTCATTGCCCAGTAATAGAAGCACTACAGGTATTAAAAACCAAACAAAAACTCAAAAATTACAGATTATAAAATAATAAATAATCCTTGAAATATGCTGCCAATTTACGAACTAAGCACAGAATATACAAATTTTACTTGTTTTAAATACCCCAAAAGTTAGTTATAATCATCGTAGTTTCTTGGTCAAAAGTAAAAGGAATATTTTGAGGATTGTGCTGCCAATTAAGTTATTTATTATCCATGGGAAACTTTTTTGGAGCTCTCTGCCAGTCTGGAAAAAAAATTATTTTACTCCAGTGTGAAAGGGTGGAGTTCAGAAAAGGAGCCATTTTTGGATTGCAGGGACGTGTTTTGATCCGATTAGATTCCTAAGTGACACTCCGGAGCTCTGTGTGCCAAAGGATCTGACTTGATGGATGTGGGTATTTGCAGCGCTGAACAACCAGCTGGGAAGAGGAGTAGGGTGATTTTCATATCCCACGAGCTGTACAAGTGGTCTTGATGGAGTTACAGAGAAGCTAAATTTTATGTATCACCATCTCACTGCTCCTAGATACTTTGTGGTGCTTTGCATGTCAGAAATGGTGATTTTAAGAAAGATTGTGGAATATGCTCTGACCAGCTTCCCGTCGCTACTATTCACTTTTTTCTGTTCTGGGATTTTATTTTTTTTTTTGGTAAACCTACTTGTGAGCTTTGGGTTAGAAATACTTAAAATTCTCTGTTGATAATTGGGGGTGAAGACGGTAGCAAACAGTCTTCTTGGAATAGATTTAGATATAAATATTATTGTTTAGATATTTTCAGATATGAAATACCATCAGAGTTTTGAGAGCTGAGCATGGCAATGCTGAAATGCCAGGAATAAACAGGGATTTAAGAATCAAAGTATTTTGGTTTAAAAGAAGCTATTTTTACTGTGTATTTGCTGTAACCTTTATGTTCATCCTCCTCTTTGTTGTGCTCACTCTTTGTTTAAGTAAATAATTTAAAGAGTTTATACTTAAACAAGGAGTTTAAATAAAGAATTGCCATGATATGAAGGCCCCTTGAACTTGCAAGTTGCTTAAGTGCCAAAAGGGGTAGCAGGTGTTGAGTAAAGTTGATTTGGCCTCTTTGGAGTTGAAACACAATTCCTCCGTATGCAGCCAACATGATTTTTCCTGACCTCTCTTGATACATTTAAAGAACCATATTAGTTCAGGATATAAAATATTAACAAGTTTATTTTGTGAAATGGAATACTAAATTACATATGTGATGAGGTCATTGTAACCGAAATCAATGACAACTTCATTATGTGTTTGTGACCTGGAGGGCAATTAAGAAAGCAATTTTGGAAACAAACTGCATGTACTTAACAACTTGAAAAAGTAAATTCAATTCCTGGGTTTGTGTTAGGATAGTCATTTTGCAAAATGAGAAGATAATAAACAAGGTCAAGGCTTTTCCTCCACCCTCCCTGAATCATACTGGCCTGTTACCTTTAAGATTTCGTGAAGAGACCAGGATCATATTGCTGCTGGACATTTTTCCCCGTTTAGATGAAATGCTAGATCTTTTTAGGGTGCAAGAATGATTGTTGCAATATTTAGTAGCACCTTCACAAAACCTTTATGTGAGCCTGTTACAGTTCAATGATTCTGCACATTGTCTGTTCCTTCAAGAGAGCAAGTGTGTGCAGAATAACTTCACCTTTTGGAGAAGGTAGAACATGCAAACATTTTAAATTTTATTAAATTTTATTAATGCTTTATTAAATTTTGTTAATGCTCTTGTTCTTAAGAGCTTGCATTTGTCGAAAGCACCGTGCACATCACCTGCCGCTGTTTTCTGTAATTAACTGTTTATAAAGTCTGGTTTGCAACACTCTCATGGGCTTGGTGTGCATGAAAGTTGACTGGTAGAGGGAGAAGTGGTGATCAGCCTGATAAATGACAACTCTTCGTGTTTGTAGGAAATGGTGCTGTATCATTCTTATATCTTAAGGTGTGTGTTGTTTCCTCGGTGTTTCCAAGGTTCTGTGTTTGGTTTTGTTTGAACTCGGTGCCATGTTGTTTTGGCCAGCACAAATTATCAGAATGGGGTAGTGTATTGTTAGTAAAGATGAAATGAGTCACTGCCTTCATGTTAGTGTTCCTCCTGGCAGTTGCCCAAATAAATTTCTTGGTAGCATTTCCAAATGCTATAAAATTTTTGAAGTGCTTGAAGATTTCGAGGGAGAAACACAGCTTGTGGGTTTCATAGCATGTTAAATAAACTTATGCAGTAGTTAGGGTTGTGCTTGTTGCTGTGGTTTGAAGGAAAAATAGTTGCAGATTAAAGGGCTCTGCTAGACAAACTCTGGTGGGTTTTGCTTCAACAGCTTACGAAACAACTGTCTGTTGACATCTTGCTCCATTCTGTAGGAGTTTGGGGCCCCAGCACTTTCTCCAAAGAGATGGAGCAGTGGCTCCATGTGAGGATCATACCATCCTGAAGCACTACAGCCAGAACTGCCAAAACAGACTTTCCCCAGCAGCAGGGCAGGTTTTCAACTGGGACCTGATCCAGTCAAAAATCCCATTCCTGTGAAGCGTTTGCTTTATAGAAATAGCCTGAACAAACATGCAGGCATACTGTGCATTTGAGTGTTGAGACAATCCCTTGATCTGGGTTTGCCTGGCCCTTTAGGCTGGGTGGGGGTCATCTCCCACCCTTTCACAGAACAGTATTTCTTCCACTGATGTTTAACTCTGGAAAGGGCATGCTTGCTAAATGCATTTTCCAGGGTTGGCAGTGATCCATGGCTCACTGTGCACAGGTGTGCAGAATTTATCTGAACACGGAATGCTCTTGATATGGTACTGCCCATTTTGTATTTTTATAAGTAGATGGTCTAAGGTCTATTTCTTACTGTGGCCATTCAGGGCTTGTTTACTGAATGCTTGCTCTCAGCTGATCCCCTGCTGTGACCTGTCCCTGTCACCATGAGATGTGGCAACTGATCCTCTCAGGCTGGCAGCCAGGTTTCAGTTCCTTGGTCCCTTGCAGTTGTCCGTGTCCCGGTCACCTCACTGCCCTGCACAAGGTCCTGGTGCCAAAGTGGGTGCGTTCCTGGTGGGTTTGTGTGTTCTGGACTAATGTTCATGTGAGTAAGAGCTGTGGAAGGCATAGGGGTTCATAGAGGCAGTGCACCATGCCCAGGGAGGTGGATGACTTCCCTTGCTAGCCCTGCCTTGCCTTTCCCAAGTGAGGCATTTCATCCTTCTGTTCTGAAGTGCTGCTCCATCAGACTTCAGATACCGATGTGCACATCAGCAGTTCTACTGAATGTCTTCTCACTCCAGCCAGGGTTTCATTCTCTGAAGATTTGATTACAGTGTAAATTCTGGATTACAGTCCACTGAATGAGCTTTGTAACATCCTGCTTTTATAAATATTCCACACTCAGAAGCTGAGCCCAGAGTCATGGGAATGATGTGCTCTAAACAGAGGCATGGAATCTACTGCTCAGCTCAGGAGTAGTTTCACACTTTGCTTCTGTGTTTCAGTGTTATCAGTCCCAAGTAACACCTGAAGGCTTTGGGTCACCTGGTCTGCATGTGGCTGCCTTTGACACTGCACGAGGCCCCATTGCAGGCTGCAGATGCAAACGAAGTTATTTTTCCAGTGTAGAGGAGGTCAGGCGTAAGAACCAAACCATTTATATTGAACATGTAAACCTCAGTGTAAACTTTTATAAATAAGAATCAGGAGAGCGTGAAAATGCATAAATGGAGCGAAGCAAGAGCAGAGTTTGGTCTGCATATCCAGAATAAACCCTGCATTGTGTGTGAACTAACTCTCTGCCACATGTCTGTCCGTGTGGCTGCTCTGAAAATGTATGTTGCTGAAAGAGTGAAGACAGGGAAGACGTCAACCAGAGAGTGTCTGTTCCTTTAGCATACCTGTGTTTTAAGTGGTGTGATGAGTTAAGCTGCATTGAGAAATGCAGAAAACATGCAATCTTTTTCTGAAGTGTCACTAGGTATGCAAGGCTGCCAAGCAGCACTGCAGCTCTTGGCTATAATGCTCATGAGTTGCAGAGGCAACCTCTGTCTTCTTTTCATCCCAAATATTGAGCATAATCTCTTAAAAGTCTGATCTCAACTTCTTACTGCCTCTGGTCAAAAACTCACACGTGGAATGTGGTGACATTCATTGCTATCATTACCTCAGCTGCAGGATTACCTCATGGCTCTGATGTGCTTTTACTGGGAATCTGATCTTGTGCCGTGCTGAGAAACCCCTGCAGTTTGATTTGTCCCCTCAGACAGCTCTTCATTCTCTTTTTATTTTTTCTATTATTTTTTTTTTACCTTGATGAATCCCTGTTTAATAGAATGTTATTCCCAGCACAGTTCTCCTGTCACAGACTCAGTTGTATGTAGGTATGTTTTTTCACAGGTGTGAAAACTTTCTGTAAAGCGCTTTGAGATTCCCCAGTGCACCCCAAGACAGGCCATGCGTGGTGGGAGGGATGCCTGGAGGCTGCTCCTGGTGCTCTGTGCTGCCCACCCTTGGCACAGCTCTGGAGCTCGCAGTGTCCTGCACAGATGGCGATTGGCAGTTTGCTGGTTGCTGTCCTGAGTATCGTAGTCAGTGTTAAAGCCTCTTTCACAGGTACAATTAGGCACTGGGAGCATCAGAGGCTGTGCAAAAGCCCCTTCCTAGCAGTAGTGTGGAAGCTTGGCCTCTTTGCCTGCAGCAGATGATGTGTTTCACAGCTGGAAGGAAGGACCTTTCTTCAGACATTCATCACTGAGCAAAGGTCACTGGTGTCCCTGCAGAGCACAAGCTCTATGGATGTGAAAAGTGTCTGCAGGTTGTCTGGTATTAGCATTTTATATTTGGAAACTTTAACTGCATTTGCAGTACTAGGAACTGGTCGGTCTCTCTCTACTGCCATGGGCAATGAGTTTATCCCCTTCTCTGTGGCTGCAGATGTAGGTAGAGGACTTTGAATAGCAGCAACAGTGTGGACCAGTAGTGAGGAGAAGCTTCTTCAAGATATTTTAGAAGGACACCTTTCAAAAATACCTCCTTTGCTTTTGAGTATGTGAAGTGAAGGCTTAGTACATAAAAAGAAAAAAAAAATCACATGGATATCTGGATTAAAATTAATTTAAGGAAGAGGTATAAAAAATTCTTCCAGACATGGTGTGAATGCAGTGCAGCTTCCCAGGTTTTGACTGGATTGCAGATTGGAATTTTCAGGTCTGTTTTCTGCTATATAAATTATACTTGAGCTATATTGTTGCTCCACTGCATATATAAAAAACCCAAGTTATTAATTTACGGCAAAGCTTTAAACATTGCTGAATGTGATACTGTTCTGTCTCTTCAACCCTTGGTGAACCAGTGAAAGATGAAGCTGTTCAAGGCAATGAGGATAATATAAGCGAAGGCTTAGCAGTTTCTCTTACTAATGTGCATTTAAGATACTGTGATGAACATACTATGGCATAAACTGTTACTTTATTATGTATTTTCATTAATGATTTTCACTTAAAAGGTAGGAGTGCAGCAGCAAATTGCTGATGATGCATCATAGGGTCATTATCAGTACAGCAGAAATGTTGTACAGGAAAAATTGAGTAAGTCTGAGGTTTTCAGCAGTAGGAATTGGAGGAAATTTATTAAAGTGCAATGTCACTAACCTAATAACATACAGCTGTTCTTGCTACAAACTAATCAGTTGGTCTTTTATTCCAGTGTCACTTCAGGGATTCTCAGGGTGTGCCTGTAAGGCCTGCAGAATGTGGTTTGGAAATGAATGTCCATTCTGACTATTTAAAAATCACTATATGGGTATTTTCAAGTGGGGAAAATCTGTGTCATTAATTATTAGTGGGATGGCTTGTCATACCAGTGACTGAAGCTGTTGAAAACATAAATGTCATTGTAGGATGCAGAAATCCAGGATGTTTCCAGTAAAGATGGAATATTTGACTTGTTTAGTCAGTTTTATAATCGTTCTTTTTTTTCCCTTTTTATCATTTTTATCCAGGTCAGCCAGTTCAGGCAGCTCTATTCCAAAGTGATCAATGATAAGCATGATGATGTTATGGCAAAGTTTGGAGCAATCCTGGCACAAGGCATTTTGGATGCAGGTAATTCCCCAAAACGTTTAAAGCTGTCAACATTTCTTAAACTTGTTTAGCTGCAATCACTGTCATAGCAGATTTCATTTGGGAGATGAGGTGTTAGGTTTATGCCTGTCATGTAATAGTAGCAAGAAATCTCAAATTTCAAGTTATTTTAGCTAACTAAAGAAATGAACTCTGGTTTGTAGTTTCTGTCAGGAGAGACTCAGCCCAGTCATTGGGGCAGAATTCATGTCCAGAAGTCTGGACAAATACAGTATTTTTTGTCTAAGTCTGTTTTGTCACCCTGTATGTTAATTTGTTACAGCATGGTAGATTGCTTCTTTATTTTTCTAATGAAGCACCTACTCCAGAAATTTTGAAATCATGTGGTATCCAGCTTTCATATTTTTTCTTTTTCTGTTAAATTTTACATAACCAGTTTAAAATACATATAAAAGCTTTCGTGTATATGTTTTTAATAACTAAGTTTTGCTACTTTCACAAATGCTGAAGAGGTGTTGTACAAAGGAAGCACAGTTAACTGCATCAGTGTTACGTCAGAAGACCCAGTTAGTTTCAGAGCCTCCCACTGCCTTTTTCTAGCGAAGGAAACATAATTTTCTAGTGAAGGAAACATCATTTTCTAGCGAAGGAAACATCATGTTAATGACTAAATGATGAGTCAGGGATAGGATTCTCTAAAGGCATCAGCATTTCACAAGAGCTGAGTTGCAGGGCCAATTAAGGAAGGTTTCAGTAAGAAACAAGGACAAACAATGTTTTGAATTTTTCCTTCTGATGGAGTTAAGACTTGCACAGTGCTGTGTCTGTCAATGGCACCCCTTTTCCAAGTTTCCAAATGCAGTTTCTCCCACCTGGTCCCTTGTGCTGTGGCCTTCTCTTGCCTCCTTATCCCCTGTGATAGCCAGAAACAAGCTGTTTTTTCCCGTACTCTGAGATCAGGGTTAATCTTGAAGTCACATAACCAAAGGAGTCTTAGAATTTGTCTCTGGTGTGGCTTGGGCACAGCACCCTGTGGGGTGTATATGAAATTGCTGCATCTCCAGGCTGGGTGGTGTGGGGAGGACTTGGGATTGCCTGCACCTGTCTGAATGGAAGCATGGCTAAAAAGTGTTCCTGATGGGCATGTGGCAGTCAGGCCTACTCATCACAGGTGACTAGGCCTGCTCAGAGGGGAAAGTAATAGGAACCCCCTTCTTGATCTTTCTTGCCTCCTGGGTACCCCTCCTGGAGCTCAGACTGAGCAATGTTCTTGGCACAAGACTGTTAGAATAATTTGGGTCGTTCCCATACTTGTACTCTGTTGCTGGGAAGCCAGAGCCCAGCTGGCTCTGAGATTTTTCTCTCAGCGATACAGACCTGCTTTGAATTCTGACCTCTAAGAATTCATAAAATCATAAAAATGCAACTTAACCTGATTTGCTTCCTGTGTCACGTATTGTATAATAACTTGGAAACCAGAAACATCCAGTTCTAATAAACTACATGTGAATGTATGCCAACTGTACCCTTTTTATTTCTTGCTGAGTGTCTGGGGGAAGACTGTGAACTCCCTTTCTTAACCTATTGCCACTTTCATTGGAGCCTCCTGAAAGAACAAATTCTTTTTATCTTTCCTATGGAACTGCAAGTGCTTATCTGGAACAATGAGTTACAGAATTTAATTATCACTACCAGGAAGAGAAGGTTCTTTGTGTTATCTGCCACAGTTGGGGCAATTGAGTTTAGGGTTTTTGTTGGGTCTTTTTTTGTGACAGAAGGAGAAAAGCATAATTCTTTTCCAACAACAGGGTTTGATTAGAAGTGCAAGATTTCCAGTGCACAACTGGAAAATGATGCACTGGAGGTGAGATTTTTGCTCTGACAACAACGCAGCCATTAGACTGGTGGTTTAATGGAAGGAGCAGGGTACCTTGGAAACACTGAAGTGGAAATGAAGAATTTGGCCATTGCCTAATTGATAGGCCACAGCAGCTGCATTTTTACTTTAATAGCATAATTAAAAATAGACACTTTAACTTAGGGTTTGGGGGTTTTTTCCCCCAAAACCCTCTGAACTTTTATAATCCTCCCCTTCGTGGTACAAACGTGTTCTCTGTTCTAGACTTTCTGTTCTTTGCAAAATCATTATGCTTTATTTTCTGGAGTGTGAGCTATAAAGGGGATGTACTGATCTAATCAGATGTCAGCATTTTACTTGCTTGAAAACTATTTTGCCCTCTGGACTCTTGGCATCTTTGGTTCTTAATGCCACATTTCTCAGTCAGTGAGAAAAATGAAGAAGCAGCAGTCCTGTGTGGAAAAAAGCAGTCCTGTCCTATGGGAAAAATCCTTTTCTTGATATTTAGGGAAGGTTTGAGTGGTCAATAGAATGGTTTGGGGACAGAAAGCGGTACAGACTGAAGACAAAAAAGCTGTTGACAGCCTGATGATGAATGTACTGGATTCCCCACAGTTTGGAGATATTTTTAATTAGTGATGAAAAAGAAAGTATCATTCAAATTACAGAGGAAAGAGTTGCTTATCTCTTCATTGCCATCTCTCCAAAGAAGCATCTCACATGATATTTTCTATTTTGGATGTTAAAGACTTTAGTACAAAAAGTAAACATGCAGTCTGCTCTCCCACGTCTTGAATTTGGTGCTACTGTTTCCCGCTTTTCTCCTGCCTGTCCCTGTTTATGAACTCTCCATGTAAAGCTGGGACTAACTCTGTAGTAGTTAGGAAAAAAGACATTATCCTATGCTCATGTTTTTGTCCATTATATTAGAGCTACTTTGTGTTTCACTGCCCATGTGAATCAGGTCATTGGCACATGCTGAAATCAACTTTGCTGGGGTTTTGATGGTTTGTCCTGTGAGATTTTGACATTCCAGTGCTGCTGTTCCCAGTTCAGGGTGTCTTCACTCATTACACAGATGAAGTGGATTATACGGCTTTGCTGATAGAGAAAGAAACACTATGAGACTTTGAAAATGGGATGCTGCCTATACCAGGGTTGGAAACTAATTTCCAAAGTCTACAAAGCACCTTTATGTAATGATTGTTGTGCCAGTGTGTTGTCCTGGCCAACACTGCCCTAGTATGAGCAAGTGCCACCAGGACTATATAAAGAGTGAGTTCACCAAAGTATATAAATCATCAGTGTCTGCTTGCTGCACTCTCCCTCTTGTTAACTGACACTCAGCTCAGGCCAGCAAACCCTCACAGCCTTTAGAACAGCCACTTGAATTCCAGCAAACCTTGCCACAGTGGCAGTGTGAATTCTGGGAGATGGACCTCACCGTACTACCCCGGGATCCCTGAATTTTTTTCTTTTGTGTTTTTGAAAATTTTTTTCCCAGACATCATGTCACAGCTTTCATTCAGCCGGCTGTCAGGGCTGCTGTTTAATCATGAAGATAAATCACAATTGTGCAGTATTATGTCTCCCCACCTTTCCTGCTCCCTGCAAAACCCTGTTTGTGGGTGTAAGACAGCAGAAAGAAGTAGCAT
The DNA here is from genome assembly GCA_035584735.1 of Pseudotriccus pelzelni. Lineage (NCBI taxonomy): Eukaryota > Metazoa > Chordata > Aves > Passeriformes > Tyrannidae > Pseudotriccus > Pseudotriccus pelzelni. The sequence goes on along the minus strand of JAWMRA010000009.1, from coordinate 9,525,704 downwards.
GACAGCATCTTTTGAATATGAAATCTCTTATTCAGGAAATTCCAGAGATTGGATAATTATAAAGGTTAGAATTCTGAAGATGAAAGTGCAAAAGTTTGATAAAGTCCAGTTAAGCTCCTTCTGCAACATTCACTGGGCTGCTTGATCCAGAATATCTGCAGATATTCAGGGCCTGGTCCTTATACAGTGATGCAGTAAAGAAAAGTTCAAGGTGAAGATGGGGGAGAAGACCAGAAATTTGAGTGCGCAGTGCTTGACATGTTGAAGGGTAGCACAAAACCTCAGGCACTCCTTCCATGGTGCTGAAAGGGCAAGAGATCGGTGTCAGAGAAAATATTAAGAAGCAGAACAGACCTAGCAGTAGTAAAAGACCATGTAATTGTCTTTCTCCAAAGACGCAGTGGGAAGTTCTTGTGTCAAACAGCAGAAGATCTATTGCTACCCTGAAAAGAAAAACAAGGAGATAGGATGTATGCAGAGCATCCTACAGTAGGGCATCAAAGTCCTCCATCTTCCACTGCTTCTCCTGGGAATAACACTGACAGATACCCAAAATGAGATTACTGCTTCAGTCAGGACTTTCATTAGTTTGGGCAGCAGAAAAATATTTTTTTTTGTCTTTAAAACGCAGACATTTCCATTGCTGCCTGGCCCTCCTGAGGTGGCTGTTTGTGCAAGACAAGAGAATGCTACTCCAGTTTGGGATTTTCAGCTACAAAGTGCCCTGAGTTTGCAATGAGTGTTTGTATTTTAACAAAGTTAACATCCCTGCACCTGGTCTTGTCAGTGGTAATGGACTTGCCTGGTACCCTCTTCAGCTCAATTCACTGTGTTCATCAGAAGACAGAAGATCAGATTAACATTTTTTCACTCTGTCTGCAAGCCCAATCTTTCAGTTTGGTTTCTATCTGGATGTTTCTGCACTACATCAACATATGGAGTTGTTTTGGTCTCTGCTTTGCAAGTACAAATCTAAGACTTGGTTGTCTGGCAGAGATGTAACTTTGCTGCAAAGACTGCAGGAGCTTGTCTCTGTGCAGCTTAGATTGATAACCTCTAAAAGCTACTTCTGAAGTTGCTGCTGTTTACATTTTGTTTGACTGAGATGGTGTAGGATAAAAACCTAGGCATATTTCTTCTGAATAACTGATAGTTCAAAGAGGTAGCCACAGAAGGAAAAGTTTCTGTGTGCACTGCTTTATATGCAGTGAACATTGCCTTGGGGATCATCTATATGCTGTGTTTTAAAACTGCTTATGGCAAAGGTTTGCCTTTTTCTCGCCCTTTCTTTGCCTTCTGCGTTGTACTTCTCTTTTACCTGTATCCTGGCAAAATGAGTGTGGAAGGGCTGTATTCACTGATGGTGTTTGGGTACTGTAGAGCAGTTTGATCCTTACGCTGCACATCTGTTTCACTGAGTAAGCTGAGCTCACAGTAAGGGAGGGAGGTGTGTTGCAGAGGAGAAAACTGGCAGCGTTGTGGCCTGGACTGTGCTGTGCAGCCCCTTCACAGCAGCTGTTTGAGATGCATTGCTCAGGTGTCTCTGGGGAGTACCCAGGAATGCATTCATTAACTTCCTCCCTTTATGATTCCTTACAGGGGGCCATAACGTAACTATTTCACTGCAGTCGAGGACAGGACATACCCACATGCCTTCTGTGGTGGGCGTTCTGGTCTTCACCCAGTTTTGGTTCTGGTTTCCCCTGTCGCACTTCTTGTCGCTGGCTTTCACCCCAACCTGTGTCATTGGCCTTAACAAGGATCTTAAGGTACGTAACGAGCACTGACAGCTGCTTGGAAGGGTTGAGTGGTCTGCAGGGCTTGTGCATGGATTTATTCGTGTTCTTTGCATGTTTCCAGCTTGTTTGTGCCAGAAAAGGTTCTAACCAGAAGAAATCTGAAAAGCAGGTTGAAATTGTGGAGCTGTTGGTGGGAATAGGGACAAGAAAAATGTAGAAAGCAGACTTGGAACAGTTTACTTCAAGTAGCTTAAAAAGAAAGGAACTCTACTGAGTACATATGGGGAGAGACCACCCCATTATCACTCCTGAAGGTCAGGGTTATTTAAAAAAAAAGTATGTTGCCTCCCTGGCCTCCCAAATAAATGATGTGATATTCTCCCCTAGGAAAGCTAGCAGTGGGAAAAGAGGATTTGTTCAGATTCCTTGGGGAGTAAACATTAAACTGAGCAGTCAGTACTGCACTTTACTTATGCATCTGTTCTTCCAGCTGATCAGCTGTGGTATGGCCCCTGTAAGCTGGGTACCGTGCTGGGGCTCCTGTGCTGGAGAACTGAGGTCATAACTTCCACAAAGTGCTTCTGGATGTGGCACTGCAGGGGTGTGCAGCCCTCTCCCATCATTCCTGCAACCTTATTCTGGGATGCACAGAGCATGCATAGGGCTGGCTGCCCCCTAGAGTCCCTCTTGACCTGAGCCTGGATTGCAGCCCCTGGACCAAAGCCTTAGGGCTCTAAGTTGCTTTTCTTCACCTGTCTCAGACTGAGCATCAAGTCCACGTACACACAGTGCAAAATTCTCACTGCGTTAGAAGAGAGAAGTTTGCATTAATTTTTTTTTTCCCCTCTACTCTGAAAACTTTACAGGGTTGCGTTTCTGCTTGTCCCTGTGCCTTCCCAGTGGTGATTGGCTCAGCACCTTTTTGGCTGCTTGGTTGTACTGCCACTTTGACTCCTTGTCCTCATCCCTTAGTTTCCAGGGAGCCCAAACGGCTGTTGGTCAGGCTGTGCTGTGTAATTTGGCTGGCATACCAAAGCCAGCTACGAGCTGGCTGTATGTTATGGGCTGCACCACACCCACCTTGCTTCCTCAGAGCAGTCCTGGTTCTATTGTTGCTCCATGATATGTCATGAGAGACGAGAGTTGAGATACTGCAAAAATTAAATCAGTTTAACAATTTGGATTGGCTGTCAAAAGATGCTCTCTGCCCTTGCTTAAGTAGCCAAGAGTAAGAGAATATGTGACACTGGTAGCCCATCCCTAAATGTAAAGTCCTTTGGCAGGAGGGCAGTGTCAGGCAGTGCTTGGTTTGCCCTTGCGTGCATTGACAGAGCAGATCTTCACTTAAATCTTAAACCAATTTTCTGTTAATACACACAGACCCAGCAACAACATCAAAACCACAAAACCTTCGAAACAATGAAAACAAAGCATTGTGTGAATAGCATGGAGGGTACGGAGAGGGCTAGGAGAGCTTGCCAGAGTTGAATTATAGAATAATTAAATAACATTGTTCTAGTTGAACTGTTGCCACTGATAACAGTTTCTCAGCTTCCGGAGGGGGAAAAGGGGAAGCTTGTATTCTTCAGAGAATCTGTGTTTGTCTCTGCTGGAAGGAAAATGAAGTTAAAGTAATTATTCTGCTGTGGATTTTTTCCCTGTCTTTCTCGGTTCTAACATGTTTTTAAACTCTTTGTTTTAGATGCCAAAAGTCCAGTACAAGTCCAACTGTAAGCCGTCCACATTTGCCTATCCCCCACCTCTTGAGGTACCAAAGGAAAAGGAGAAAGAAAAGGTATTTGGGCTGGCTTTCTATGTTGCAAAGACTAACCCCTTCTCCCTCCTAGTATAAACATTGACTTTGGTCGTACTAACAGGGAATCTAAAGAGCGAATTTAAAATTGGCAGGCGCTGTAGTCTCTGAAAGAGAATTCTAGGCAATTTTTCCTGCTGTGCCTGGGACTGTTGCTGATTGTGGCATACAAATGCTGTGCTACTGAATTGCTGGAACCTCCCTTTTCTGAAGTGGTCAAGCCAGAAGCACTGATTAAAAAATCTGCTTTCCATGCCCTACTGACTTGTATGTGTGTGTCAGTGTTGTGCAGCATCTGGCACAGCAGGGCCCTTGTCTGTGACTTGGGCTCCAAAGTGCTGCAGTACAGCCATTGAGAGTACTGGGTGGGACACTTCTCAAAGAGTCCCATATGAAAGGGGCAGTGGGCCCACATGCTAGAATAATAGCTGCCAGCTCCATGGATTGCAAAAAGGTAAGTGTGGAACTGAGAATATCTAGGAAGAGATGAGACCTGTGGGATGACAACCGGGGCAATAGTGGAAGCAATTTGTCTCCTGGCACAGGATGGTACAAGCTGTCAAACAAACCACGGCAGCAGGCAGAGCAGCCCTTAGGGAGCAGTGGCAGCAGTGGAGACCTCAGGCACGTCATCTGATGAATGACATGGTGTAAAATGAAATGAAAACTGTAAAACATTTTAACAGAATTGAATGCTGGGCAGAACAGATTTCCAAGCCACTAAAGAACCCAGAAATTAACTCTGTTGAAAGACAAAGCTCACTGCTCACAGCTGCTTTCTTGCCTTTCTCTTTTGAACTTCCCTGGCCAAGGGAAGTGTGCCAAGAGCCCACATTTAGCCTCACCAGCAATTTGACAAACACTGTTGCTCCTTGTCCCTCTCATAAAGTTACTGCCATTTGTTCCCTGGCCTGGAGAGCTGAAGCTCAGTGTACAGTGTTATGGTCACACCAAATGCCTCCTCTGTCGCCATATCCAGGTTTCCACTGCTGTGCTGTCCATCACTGCAAAAGCCAAGAAGAAGGAAAAGGAGAAGGAGAAAGAGAAGAAGGAAGAGGAAAAGATGGAAGTGGTGAGTGGAAACATTGAAACTTAAGTGTCTTCTTCTCCCGGCTATAAATGTGGAAGGTGTGTCGTGAAAGCTGTCATCTGAGAAAAAACACACTTTCCTTGTATGAGAAAAGCAGCATGGTCATAGAATTTTGGCCTCTACAGCTTAAAAAAACCCACTCATGTGGCATAAGAACAAAGGTGTATGTGGAAAATAACCTTCCTGGACCTACATAAATGTGGCCATGTTGTAGGCACCTAACCCTATCCAGTTGGCCCAGAAAATTAATCGTCTAATGCATGCAAGATAGAATCTCTGGGTTTTTTGCTCCTTTATCAAGTTTCCTTGTCACCAAACATTATCTTTTCTTTGAATTATTCTTAGAATTCTAGGTACTAAGTAAAGTGTGCTAAACAAATGCATGTTTCTTCTAAAATTTCTACAACTTACAGTTAAGTGCAGGTGTTGAGAGGAAGTAATATATTAGAAGGGATTCACATGTTGTGTCTGTGTGCGTGTCCAGATGTCTGAAAAGTTTTCCTGTCTGAATCAAACGGAAAAACAAGGATAGTAAAAAGGGAGCTTGCTGCCACCTGCTGTGTTTGAGTGTTTTGCCATTGTCCTAATGTTTTAGAGGTATCATTGCTTTCCTCTTTTTCTCTTATGCTTGTTATATGACTAGTAAGCCATAGCTTCCAGGGGATCTGCACAGGAGCAAGCAGCCACTGTGCCTGAGAAAGTCTTGTCTGCTGTTACAGAACGTGCTGTGAATTCACCGGTGTTCCTGATCACTCCCTATTGGTTGTTCCCATCTTTTCTGTGGTCTTTTTTGTTTGCAACTCAGAAGTTCCTGAGCAAGAGGGAAAACATGACCCATATTCTTAAGTATGTAAAGGATGCTGGTTTTTTTCCTTCTGAGCTTTTGCCTCTAGCTGCTGAGTCATTGGTAAAGGAGGGCTGCACTGCAGTTCCCTAGGGAGTCTCTGAGGTCAAGTCATTTTGGGTGAGCTGCTGTGAAATGTGAGTGACAGCTTTATAGCTGGGAAAATACAAGGGCAGCTTTGGCAATTTTTATGTGCTCGGTAATGATATCAAGGACTCTTCAGTTGTGACAGAAAGTGGTGAGTGAGTTTACGGAAAAAGTCTTAGAAAGGGAAGGCAGAGGTAAACAGTTCCTCTGCCAACCTCTCGCTGAACTTGCTTTTGTCTGCAGCTGGGAGTGAGGCATTGCCTTGTCAAGAGCCCTTAGACCCACTCTGGCATTGCCTCTGCCAGCCTATAATAAGTGTTAGTAAGTTCCTCAGCAGAAGAACGGTTTATCACCACGCTCTGGAATAGCTGCCTGGTTGTTCCTTACCCTCCTGAACTCTGAAAGGGTTAGAGGTTACTGCCAAAATCATGCTGATGTTCTCCTCCCCTTCCACAGGATGAGACTGAAAAGAAGGATGAAAAAGAAAAGAAAAAAGAGCCTGAACCCAACTTCCAGCTTTTGGACAACCCAGCCAGAGTCATGCCTGCTCAGCTCAAAGTTCTCACTATGACAGAGAGCTGCCGGTATCAGCCTTTCAAGCCAGTAAGTGTCACCTTCCCAGTCCGTGTGCTTGACAGAGCATTCCCAGTGCTGGGCTTGTGCATAAGGACCCAGAAGTTCTGTGTGTACAGGAGAACACCACTCACAGCTGGTCAGCACTGGAATGTGTTCCAGAGATTTGTAGCTTTGCTCTTGTCATTTGCTTTTTAACGTCCCTCTCTCCAAATATTACATGCAGCTCTAGTTAGGGGAAAGTTAGAGCTGCTGCATACCTTTTCACCATGCTAATGCTGCTTTATTTTTCTTTCCTCTTGTCAAATGCTGCAATGTGGAAACCAATCAGACATACTCTGTGTATTAATGACATTGCTGGAAACATAAAGACTGAGCCATGGTCTTTACAATAGATTGAGAAGTTGTACAGGTTCGTTGTCAAAGCAGTGAAATACATTAGGACTTGTGCTGGAGCTTTATTATCCTGCAATGTGATTTATACCTAAATGGAGGGTTGTTTTCATTGAACAGATTTCTTATTCAGTTACATCTGGCCTTAGAGAAGTGCCTTCAGCTCCTGTTAACATAGAGAAGAGAGAGCATATGATTGTCAGATGGAGAATGAAAAAGGTCTTTTAGCACTAAGCCCAAGGGGTAACTAACTTTTCTGTGAGATGCTCAGATACATTGCAAAGCTGATAAGCTCGCTCATGGATTCTAAATCTCCTCAGGCAAATTCTTCTGCCCGTTATTTTTGTTCAAGAAATAACGCCCACCCTTGACTTAGCTATTTTGCAGGATTATGCATGGGGAAATCATTTTCAGAAGAAGTAATATTTTTTCCCAGGAAAATAGTGATATTTTTAATAAATGGATTTCCTGGAATTCCATCAGCACATTGGAATTCTCTGTGCACCATCCCCTTCCAAAATGTCTCCTTTAGGAAAGCTGTGGAGGGGTTTTTTAGTCTCTACCCTTTAAAATGTGGAGGTGACCCAATTGCTGTTTGGATTGGAAGGATCTGCTGTGTGTTTCCGTAAGCGTCCGCTCACTGAAACGTGGACGTAACACCGTTGTTTGCTTCAGTTTCCGAAGAAGCAGAGTCCTCGGTGGGGGAGTGCAGTTTCCTGCCTTGAAGTCCCATAAACAGGTTTTGAAGAGAACAGAACAGTACAGTTTTTGCTGGGATTAGGGTGTGTAACCAAGGAGGCTCTTGGAACAGAGCTGTTCTGGACCTTTGCTCTGCTTTGGGGAATGCCAGAGTAAAAGGCCTCTTTGAAATGCTGTTCATGGCCTGAAGTCCTGCTGTGGCCAAAGCTCTGATCCCAGCCAGGCATGACACAGCGCTGCCTTTTCGCACCTTGTGTTCCAGTCCTGGAAGGCACACGGATTTGCTTCACCCTGCCAACATGTTTGGTTCTGATCTTTGTAATTAATTCCCCTTTGGTTTTGCGAGCTTCTGCTAATAGGATCTCTCATTTGGTGGAAGCTGGTGATCAGATTAGTCTCTGTTTCACAGAGCCTCCTGGGAGACAGCCACACAGAGAGGCTTCACTAAGCTTTGTTAACCTGAAAAGAGGAGCCTTTTAAAGCAATTACAGTTCAATTAGTTTTCATGTGGAAAGCCCCAGACTGGGACTGGGATAAAGCCGTGAATCCAGGTGCCACTTTCTATCAGAGTGAGACTAGATAGTGGAAGGTAGTCTCGATAGACTCTTCTCTGTTCCATCTCCTTATCAGGCAGAGACCCAGGTGAGTGTCAGATGCTTTGCTCTCTGAAACTCATTCCTGCTGAGGCATCTCATATGGCCTAGGATAGACTTTGGCCACAAACACTCCACCATGAGGCAGAGGCAATCAGCTTCAAATGCTCATTGCAATTGTCTTGCAGCTTTCCATTGGAGGTATCATCATTCTGAAGGACACCAGTGAGGATATGGAGGAGCTGGTTGAACCTGTGGCAGCTCATGGTCCGAAGATCGAGGAAGAGGAGCAGGAACCTGAACCACCAGAGCCCTTTGAGTACATTGATGATTAAGACACGAGGTACAGTGGAGTGTGCAGAGTCACCTTTATTAATCCCAAGGAAGAAAAAGCCTCTTTGGATCAACTGAAGCAGTTACCAGCACCCAGCACTCTTGTTTTAACTCTTTGATGGCTTCTGTGTCAGATTCAGAAACACTCTCTGTCCCAATTCCAAGAGTTTGGCAGCAATTAAAGAGAAGTCCACAAGTCCACTCTTCTGGGTCAGGCCTGACCCAGTTGTATTGGATCTGGTCTCTAATCTGCCAGGTTTGGCTACTCTTGAGTGGACCCTGGCTGGGCAGAATTAGAGCAACTCGTGGGGTCACAGGCAACCACTGAGCTGAGACTAGTCCACTCCTGAAAGATGGTCCTAGAGAAGCAAGTAGTTTATATAACAAAGCTGTCATCTACTTGACCTCAGGATTGGTCAAAAGAGAACTAGTGCTCTGCTTTCTGGGATTGTCTTGTCTTCCCAGCAGTTCTTAGAAGAATTTGAAGAGACTCCAGTCATGGGCTCTGTGGTGCTCTGTGAGCCCAACGTAACCGTACTGGTAGATCCATTCCAGGCAGTGAGTTCTCAGGTTCCTTGGTTAAAGTGCCTGAACTGATGTACAAGTTTCTCACTGAGTGGCTTCATTTCCAAATATGGGCTGGCATGTCCCAGGGCTCCCACAAGCAAAGATTATCCACTTGAATCGGTGGAAGGGCAGGAAAACAAACTCCTTGCTAAAAACTATAAATGTTGCGTCAGTGACAGGCTCGGGTGAGGGTGTGGAGCCAACCACAAGAAGCCTTAGTTAAATACATTTCATTTTCTGGTTTCTCTCTCTCCCTCCTCCAGGGTCATGTCCTCTAAAGAAGACACTATGCTTGATATCAGAAAGACAGACATGAAGACCTTCCTACTGAGATCTGCTGTTCAGTGCATGCAGCCCCAATCTGTGCTGAGCTAAAGCTGATAGTCCGTGTTTTATGGCTGAAGAACAGATATATGCTATTTAGTGTACTCTTTCACAAAACCTTGTTTTCAAATAAATATATTAAAAACTCTTGACAGAAAACTTGATACTTCAAAAAAAAGAAAAAGGAAAAAAGGAAGCCTAACAACTCTTTTTCTGGTCACTCCAAATGTTAAAAACGAGACTCAAGTTGTGCATCTTGCTCCGCCAGAGCTTGACTGACTGCCCTGCTGTAGAGTTGTCAGGGTCTGTGCACAGCCTGCTTTCTGTAGCACTTGCTTAGGCTGAGCAAGGTTACAAGACCTGCCTGGCCCAGCCATAGCACTGGTGCTACGGAGAGGTCAGGTCTCCACTTGCCAGCAGCTTCACAAAGGAGATCTGTTTCCAAATTATCTCAATGATACTGGTCTTCCCCTTGCTCATCCTTGGTATTTGTGTGACAGTGTGGGGCTGACGGAAGGCTCTGGGTGTTAATGATGGGGAAATTGGGGCATGTTTCTCCTTGTTTCACAGAATCCCTTTTTTGTGTGTGTGTGCTCTTCCTGCTTTCACCAAATATGGGCATAATAGCTGGTATGAGCAGATAGTTGGTTGCATTGCAGGCCTAGATGGGGGGAAGCCAGACATGAGTTGTCACACTGATCTACATCATCAGCCAAGGGGGAATTTTAGTCAGGGATATGGAACAAGGAGCAGTCAGAAAGAAGGAACCGTGCTCCACTGTTCACTGTCCAACCAGCCCTTCACCTGTTGGGCTGTAACACTTCAAAGGCTGTGAGAACACCACATCAGAGGTTGCAGCCCTGGTCTGCTCTCAGCCAGACACTGGACAAAGCTCCATCGTTCTCCTCCCCACTCCCCATTCCTCCTGGAATGAGGTTTTTATTGTAGGTGGGTGGGGAGTATTTTGCTCCATGTGAACATACCACAACCTCATGTTCATTGGTAATAATGGAAGACAAGTCTTGCATGTAGGGCCTGGGAGCTTTTCCAGCAGATGGTTTATTTTTGTGAACGTTACTATAGCAATAGAATAGTCTGCCTTGGTTCTCTGCAAACCCAAGGAATAGAGCAGAGGTGTGGGACTGAAAGCCAATTTTGAGAACTAGGCTGCAGCCAGAAGTCCCTCTAGTTGAAATGTCTCTGTGAGGGGGCTGGTCATAGCTTGTAGTTCTCAGAGTGATCCAGATCTGTTCTCCCATGGAGCAGAGCCAAGAATGAACCTGAAATGGCTACAGACAATGTTACTGTCAGTAAAACTGGAAACAGAGGGAACTGCTGCTCCAATTCCATGGTCATTCAAAGCAAGACCTGCTGTTGTGGTGCAAGAAACAGAAGCTGGACAAATGTACATCGTCCAACTCCTCCGGTGCTGTAATCCCTTCCCCTTGAATAGGACACCTGCATCCCTTACTCCAGCATGTTCTGCCGCTGCCAGACCAGTGTGGTGCTTTTCAGGTAACTTGTTAGTAATGCCTTGTGTCATAAAATACTGTGGAGAGGGGAGGACTGGGAAGAGAAAAAACTGCGGTCATTCAGCAGCCTGCTAGTTGGCCGGATACTGCTGGGAGATTATTAGAGTCCAAGCAGAAATGCTGGGAATAGCCGGCTCAGAGAGACCTAAAGTCCTGTATTGGTGCCTTGGCCAAGCTGTGAACAGTCTTCTGCTTTTCACAGGACTTCATCCTGAGCTTTTCATATTGTAGCAGATGTTTCAGGGTAACCAGTATATTCCTGGTGCTTCCTACAGATTATCAGTGTGTCTGCATAAATCTGTAAGTGCAGAGCAGTTCCCACTGAGCCATGTACTGCCTAGGGCACCATGGAAGACTCTTGATTCTTGTGCTAAATGGTTCTCTTGTGCCTGTAAAATCCCTCCTGCCACTGGCACTGATGTGTCTCCGGAGCTCCTTCCTTGGCACAAGCAGATGGAAAAACTTCAGATAGCCCCAGACTGATTGCTGAGCTGCTGCTCTGGGCCTGCATGGTGAGGTTACACACAGTCAGATTTTTAGAGGAGATTTTGGTGTCTGTGGAAGAAAAAGGCCATGTGTGCCAGGCTGGAGACTCCAGGAGGGAACTGGGAATTGGTCTGTCCTCACTTCCACACCTTTGCCACTTGACATGTTTTTTCTTCACTGGGTAAAGGCATATGCGAAGTGTCTGGTTTAGGACTGAGAACACTCATAGGAAAGCATCCACTGTTTTGGCTTTTCCCCCATGGCTGCTTTCAGTTTTCCTTCTTGGAAGAATGTATTGAATAGGAGTTGAGGGGATGGGGGAGAAGAGCTGGAGGAGTATCAACAGGGGTGATGGCTGGTTAAAGTGGGAAGCCAGTGGTTTAGAAGTGTGGAGGAGGAGAGGTGACAGCCATGCCACAAATCTGAGTTGCTGTGAGCAAGGGAGCAGGAAGGGGCAGCTGGGTGGGATGGTGCATGAGGGAAGACACAGCTCCCTCTGAAACGAGGAGTGTTCTCTAGCAAGTGCAAGCTAACCCTTTGCCAGAGGGCTGATGGCTGAGAAGTGGCTCCTCTCCTGATTGGAGGATGCACAGTAAGTGGCTTCCTGGGTTTTGGCTAGTTTGAACCTCTCTAGTGAGAAGGCTGTACGTGCGGTGAACAGCTCCTTGGTTGCTTGTGCATTTGGTATCAGTAGATGTGGTTTCCCTTTGGGCATGTCTCCAGCTGAGCTCTGCAATCGGAGCCTGCTCCACTGCAGAGCACCCAGGTCCTTTCCAGCTTCCCCCACAGTGAGCAGCCCCTCACCTATGTGTGCTTATGCTCCCTCTAAGTTCATAAAAGATAAACCTCTTCTACCCACACCACAGCTAAGGAAGATGCTGGTCCTGTGCCTCAGTGAAACACCTGTCAGGCTGGTTTTGCTCAGGGACACTGCTTAAGAGACTTCAGACAGCTCAAGGACAAGAGATCCTCCTATAGGGTGCTTTTGAGAGCTTGTGCTATGAAACAATATATCATGTAGAATGATCTCATACATGTGATTTTTTTTCCTAATCTCTACAATGTTCTTCAGCTTACTAATCAAGCTGCTGAGGATGCTGCCCTGTGACCACTTGAGGTGTTGTGTGGCACTTGAACAAAGTGCTGAGCTTTGCTCAATTGCCAGGGTGTCAGCTGGGAAATTTGGAAATGACCAACCTGTGTCTTTGTAAAAAAACAAACAAAAAAAAACCAACAACAACAACAAAAAAACAAATCATGAAGAGGCAATAGAGCCCCAGGAGAATTCCAGTAAACCTGTAGGCAAAGTCTGGAAATGTTCTGGAGATACAGCAGGAAACTTCTAGAAAGATTAGAAAAACATCAAGGGAATGGTCAGGAAACTTACAGAAGTCTTGTGGAAAGGTGCTCATAAACCACTGAGAAGGCTCTGGAAAGCTGTGGGATCCTGCCCTCGTGCTAAAGCGCCTGACCACTTTCTCTGGGGATGGGTGAGACCAATAACTGTGGGACTGGCTTAGTGCTTTAAATAGCGTCATTTAGCCTCAGTGACTCATTAGCACTGATTTCTGAGAAAGTGCAGCTCTCCTGGGCCTATCTGGGGATGCTGCTGAGGGACTCACCTTGGTTGTTTGCCAGGGGCTAATTGGGCCCTGATGCTCCTGGATTTGCCAGAGGGAGAGGCCGGCCTGACAGGAAACATGCTTCTGTCCCTCCTAATGGGCTTCAACCCCCTTAACCCTGGTGAGAAATAAATCAGTTCTAAAGCATGCTGCTTCTGACAGATCCCAGAGTCCCTCCAGGAGGTCCTGGATATCCTTAGCCTCCCCTTTCCACTCAGTAACTCGGGTGCAAGCCCTCTGCTTGGCACCATGCTGGGCACCAAAGTGGGGATGGAGATATTGGAAGTAAAGCTCCCAAGGCAAGGGGTCTTCAAGGAGGTGGCCAACAACCCCCTGACATTGCTACTCCACCCTGGCAGGCACTCAGTAGGTCTTGTCCTCTCACCTCTCCCCATGACAGCAGTGCTGCCCTCCCTATCTGTCCCCTCCCTTCCAGGGCCATGCAAGGCTCTTCCTCCTCACCATTCAGCACGAAATTTGGGCGCCACTGATAATGCTGATGATATTGGCCATTCATCTCCCCACATCCTGGCGGCTGGAGCCTCCTCCACCCTCACCCCTGCCATGTGCCAGCCTGCCTCAGGCTCTTTCCTTTCTTGCCGCCCTTGTTTTTGAAGAGGAGTTAGATTTTCAGCCCAGCTCTGGGCCCTTGACCCTGCAGAAGTGGCAGGATGGGGGATCTGGGGAGTGCAGACATTGCAGGACTGTGCAAGGCTTGTGGTATTTGTTTGCAACCTCTGATGGGACCAGTGGGCACCCAAGGGTGCCAGTCTTTCCCCAGGATGGTTTCATGTGGAAGTAAGGGTCTTTGCTCTTGCCCCCTCAGTGAAGATAACTGGTTTGGCAGATCTGGTTCAATGCATTTCTCCAGCTGGTAGGACTAGGCTGGCCCATGCTCTCTGCCTTTGGAGGAGACGCTGCTCCAGCTGCTGGGACTAGCTTGACTTGGCCTCTGAAATCCTGCTGTGTGGGCAAATGTTCCAGCTGGCAGCAGCCCAGGTCTGGAGTTTTGTTTTGAGGTCTGTACTCCAGTTCCTGACATTGGATACACAGCTAAAGCTCTGGGTTTCACTCAGAAAAAATACTGTGCAGGTACTCAGGTGAGTCACGGGTGCCTCTGCCAGCGATGGGGGAAATCAGCATTACCCATGTACTCAAGGCAAATCCTCTCTCTGCCCAAGGCCTTTGGAGATCAGCTAATCAAAGGTCCTGCAGACCATAACTGCAGACATCCCAACCCTGTGCACTCGGTCTGGTGGGCCCTGCTGCCTGATACCATGTACAAGTGTGTGGTTAAGCAACACGTGTGTCTGGGGTTTTCCTTTGTGTTTGCAAAGCACGAGCAGAAAATGGACAGTGGAGGGTCTATACTTTAAGGGTCCAAGTGAAGCAGGTCCTGGTGAGCAGGGCAGGGTGCTTGGAGGACCACCCTGGGGCTCACTGCCTTGGTGCAGGCCTGGCCAAGGGGAAGGGCAGTCGTTTGGTGGCAGCAGCATCCCTGACCAAGGGTATAAATAGCTGCTCTGGTGACCCAGGGAAGAATGGCTGCACGGGTGAGGTTAATTGTCAGCAAAAATTATGGAGACATTGTTCCTCCCAAGATAACCTGCAAGGGATGAAGTGTGGAGCAAGTTTTTCCCCTTCAGAGTGGAAGAAAAAGACCTGAAATATTGGTGCAGTGTCTTTGTTCTCAGCTTTAGGCTGGCTCTCACATTTAATTGTTTTTCTCCATTCTGTGTCAATGAGAACTAAGATGGATTAACTTTTTGTTTCCCCACTATGTCCTCCCAAAGGAGGAGCTGAGATAGCTCCTGCAGGCCTGGACAAATTCTCTGTTTATTTTAACTTCACACTGAAGTCTTTTTTATTTTTAGCTTAAGCCTGAAACCTGGTGCTGAAAATAATTAGCTGGAAAGATTTGCACTGGACAGCAGAGTCCATGGGCTCATTTGCAGATGAAACCTGCTGCTTGCTGTTCTTGTGGGCCTTGAGGTTTTTCAGTTTGTCCCTGTGTGATCAGGCAGGTGGCAGTTGGTCTGTCAGTGGCATGGGACAGGCAGCCACTGGCCTGTGTTGGTGGCAGCACTAACGCTGTGTTGATGCAATGAGGACAGTGATGTTTGCTGGGACTGGGGATGTTTCTCCTGATGATGAAGCTCTCTGTCCTGCTGTTTCTGTGCACCCAGTTCCCAGACTATTTTCTCCCCATTATTTTTTTAAATGAAGCTTCTCTAGCTCTTCCCTTCTCACAGCCCCTGCCATTTTTGGCTGGACAGCTGTGCTGTTGCTGCAAGCCAGCCCTCTCACACGTTGGTATTTGCCTTGGCTGGGGGCTTAATGACTTGTGTGTTTGGTGAGGACATGCCAGAAAGCCCAGCTGGGGCCCTGTTCAAGCCTGGGGCAGTGAGCTGCAGTCATCCCACATGGAAACACCCCCAGCTCCAGAAAAGCAGTCCATCTCTCCTGGTCATCAGCTGCATTCCTGTAGGGATCTCTGAAGTGTGATCTCTGCCACAGCTGGAAAGGTACCACAGGCTGATCTCCTGGGATGGAGGAGCAGAGAAAATGCTGGAAGACTCCCTTCTTCCTCCAGTCTGGGCTGGGGCTTTGGCCAACCCACACTAGGATGGTGGCAACAGCAAGAAGGTTTTGTGGAGGTTGGAGAAAGCCACGCCTCCTCTCCATGTGGATGATGGGAGGGATGCGAGGGGCTGACATTGCAGAGGAGTAGGCTGAGCCCTGGATGCTCTTGTCCTTATCTATGAAGTCCTGCTGGGAGAACAAAACTTTGGCCCCTTCAACACTGGACTGCTGGGTGCACAAGACACTCCTTCACCATTTTGCAATGCAACTGAAAGGAGCTTTTTGGGGACCCACCAGCCAGTCCTGTCTCCCTCCCTGCTGTGGGTTGAGTAGGCCAAGAGTTTTCAAGATCTCAAGGAGAGCTGAGCTCACCCTGTCACCTCCTTCACGCATCTCGTGATGCAAAATCAAAGTCTCTGTTGTGCTTCTCCTGGTTGGGACTTTGCTGAAGAAAGGTCTCATATAAATACCTGGCATGGGATGACCACATCCTTCTGCGAGAGGCCAAGGAGAGGTGAAACTTGAGGCTCAGCAAAAAAGGCAGGCAAAAAAGTCTGATCCAAGGGAGACAAGGCAGCTTTATGGCAGTCTGATGCTGGGGAGAGCAGAGGTTTTGCAATTCTATTGCCTCAGTTTTCTGTGCAGAGGGCCCTGGGGAAGCATTGCTGTGTAATTCAGTATGTGATCAGCATCTGAGCTACTGGGCAAGGGCCTGAGCACAGCAAAACCAGTGTCCAAGCAAACCTCTCTGACCCCCAGCCAGTCCCAGTAGGAGCCAATCTGTGTTCCAGCCCAACCAACAATAACGTGTCATCAACTAAAATTTCAAGTGAACTTCTTATTTATTCATTGCCTAAAAGCACCTTCAAAGTATTCATTGAAAATCCAAACCAAAATATTTTTTGGCAATTCGGAGCTGAAGTTTGATACAGAAAATAACAGGATGTTTAAGCTTTGAAAAATATTCTTCTCTTGCCTGCTTGCTTTTGTTTTTAATGCAACCGCTTGGAAAGGCTACTGCAAGAAGAAATTTCCTGCAAAATCTTCCACTTGGGCACAGAGAACAGCCTTCTGTTTTTAAATCAAGCAACAGGTTATGATCCAGTCTGGAATCTGCAACTGGCAGGATCAGTGGCCCAGCCCCAGGAACGCTCAGCCCCTGGCAGAGGTTCCAGTGACACCTGCCCCAAGGAAAACCTAAACTGTGGAGCTGAGGTGATGATAATGAATGTCCTCTCTTGGATACACAGGACAGTGAGGTTCTGCTTTTCAGGTTTGAGGCACAAGCTCTGTGTCTTCCTGACCTTACCTGAGGTGCTGGCCAGTGGCTGGGTTGGACAGGGAAGCATTTTCTGTCCCTTAAATATTGTTTTTGATTGCATAAGGAGAAGACTGTCCTTAGATCATGAGCCAAGGGAAAGTTGTGCCCTGAACTGCATTCACCCAAGCTGGTGTTGGCAGGTTAAGGTTTGGCTGGGAAATGGTCTTCGTGGAGAGCAGTGTCTCTGAGCTGGCTGGTGAGATTAGCTTTTGGGAGTTGTGAGGTTATCAAGGCTCAAAATCTGGTGTGGGGTGGTGGGGGCTGATGCAAATCTCTGTGTTCAGTTTTGGCAGTCGCCTTTAGGAGCCTGGATAAAGGGAGATGGATGGTGCTGTGCTGTGTCTGGGTGTGGGATGTGCAGAGGACACGGTGCAAAACAGGGCTGCACAAAGTGATACTGAAACCCTGGGTAGGACATCGCTGGTCATAACAGCGTTGTTTTACTGTGTCGAGCCAAATGCTTGCTAGGAACCCAGTGTTAATGGCAAGTGGTTCATTAATACCACTGTTAATTGAAAAAGGGACAAGGGGCTTGGCCAATCCTCCTGTTTGCTCTGGTGAGGCTTCCATGAGGTAACCACCCACGGGGCTGGTCCTGGCACCTCTCACGCCGTGCTCGATCTCAGCAAAGCTCTGCCCTTGTTGCCAACATCTTTTTCAAACGAGCCTCCCAGGCTGGAAGGTTTCAAACGAAACTTCCAGGTTGGAAGGCTCCTGTCGTGCTCAAGGTGTGAAGGGGATCCAAAAGCATTTGTTAAGGCCGTAGATTATTTAAAAAGAAAAGAAGCTGCCCCCGAACCCTGCGGGTGTTCCACGGGAGAGCGGGAACCGCATCACGGCGCCAGCGCCGCCACCGCCGCCCGCCAGAGGGCGCTGCCCTCCCGCGCCGGGGCGGGACTCGCCTTTGTCACGTGGTGCGCGCTTTCCCGAGCTGCGATTGGCTGAGAGGGGTCAGGTGCGCGGGAGGGGGCGTGGCGCGGAGAGAGGCCGCCGTTGCCCGGGAGACGCGGACGGTGAGGGAGGCGGGAATGGCGATTGGGGTAGGGGCGGTGGGCCGGGGGGACTGGGGTAGGGGCGGTGGGGCAGGTGGAGTTGGGGCAGGGCGTATTGGGACGGGGGAGATGCGGGGCAGGGGCGGCAGGGGGGATGTGGGCCGGTGAGGTGGGACGAGGGCAGGTGGGACGTGGGGGAGAGGGGATGGAGACGGGTGACACGTGGCAGGTAAATTGTGTTTCTGTGAGTGTGTCTGTGTGGAGATGCGATGGAGTGCGGTTTGGAGATGCGATGGCTGACGGGCCGTGCTGTGTGAGCCCTGTGCTGCCACTGACACTCCCGTTCTTCACGATTTTCCAGCTTTATCAGCGATGAGACGCAGCAGTAACGCTTAGCAATGGGTGACATTTTAGCGTACGAGACCGAGTTACTTGGACTGGTGAGAGAGGTTGGTTTTCTCTCATTATTTCTTCTCCTTTTATTGTTGCTGCTGCTGTTGAAATAAGCAAGGCAGAATTTCGCAGTTGCTTGTATTCAGAGCCAGGCATTGTAACTGTGGTCTGCGTTCTGGAGTTTTTATCTGGCCAAGTGTTGCTGCAGTCTGAAATCATACTGACTCCTGTCATGCTCTGTAGGTTCAAAGGCCTCAATGTCTGTTAAATGGTAGCAGTCAAACAGCAAATCAATCCAAAATTATCTATTGTTCATTGGAAATGAAGCTCTCATTAAGGGAAGAATGAGGTTGATTAGATCTGACAGCTTTTGAGGCTTAGGTCCAGCCTATGGTAAAGATGAGATCTTTAAAATCTTGCTTGGCTGCCACCTCGTTCCATGTGTGTATAAAATCAGAAGCATATAAAAACCCTAGAACTGACAAAGCCCAGACAAGTCCTGAGACTACTGATCTCCATGGTTTAAAGCCTGAGCAGGATTTTCCAGCTAGGCACTCCGCTATCCCTCTTGCCTATAAGAGGAAATCAGAATAAAGTGTGAAAGGGTCCCATGAAAAAGACAGTGAGACAAATGTTGAAGGGCAGATGCCTCTGTGGCAGTCTGTGCTCCTGGATACATTGGCTAAATGGAATGTTTATTGGAACAAGGACACAAACTGTGATCTCTGCTGCTTGTCGCTTCCTCATCCCTTTAACTGACTTTGTGCTGGTAGCCTTGCTTAGGGCCCTGAGTGGACACTAAGCTGAATCCCTCTGCTTTGTGTGTGATCCATCCTGTTGCAGGTTCCACAGGTGCTGGTGCTGCAGAGGGGTGATCAGGAGTGGCAGTCAGCTCTCACTGTGCCCAGCTGTCACCAGACTGTCTCTTGAAAGCCTGGACAGTTACTGCCTCCCAAAAGAGCCAATCAAATGGCAAAATCACACACAGTTTAAGTCTTTTTGCAGATCTCTAAAAACAGACGTAAAAAGAAGTTTAAGTTCTTAATCACTACTATACTACTGTTCATGTTTATTGTGAAGAAAGCAGTTCTTGTGCTTTCAGAGGGGATGTACTTGGTTGTCTCTAGGATGCAGGAGGAAGATTAGAGTCAGTATTTTCCTACCACAAGGTATCAGTTCTTGGTTTGTCAGTGTGCAGTTTTTGTCATTTATGGATCCTCCTGTATAGAAATTGTAGCATTTCCTGGGTCATTTATTTTGACATGGGTCAAAAATTTTTGTTCTTGCATGTTTGTGTCTTGTAGTATTTGGATTTCGCAGAATTTGAAGAAACAGTGAAAGTATTTAAAAAGGAATGTAAAATAAAAGGGAAGCCACTACCTAAACCAGCAGATGTTTCCTCAAAAGATCCATTGCCTGTTCAGGTAATGCATCATTTACACTGAGTAATGCTAAAAACAGTTAAAGGCCACTAACAACCTGTGAGTTACTACAGCAGTGAGATTATCTGAACTGTCTGAATGGATTCTTGATTATTTGAAGAAGTCTTCTAGCAGTTTTCTTCCAGTACAGAAATGTTCAAGTTTGGGTTTGGGTTTTTTCAGAACTCCAGTCCTTTTGAAGACGGTAGTTTTGATTCACACTGCTTTTAGTTTTCAGCTTACCGTAGGTTGACGAGACTGATTTTCACCCACTCTGGGCATTTATGTTTCTCTTACAGTCAAGCTGGGCTCCCAGAACGTTTGAAAATTTGGGAGTTCCTGTATTCATGGTTGCTTCAGGCTCTCAAAGATATTAAAAATGCCTGGTGAAAGAATACTTAGGCAGTCATTGAACTGTGATAGATTTTTGGATAAAACCTTTAATTTGAGATTTTCAGATGGCATTTGAATTCTTCATTCACTAAACTACTGCTGAGAAAATGTAGCTCTTCTGCATTTGTTTTTTCACTGAATGCCTCTCCCCTTCACAGGAAGATCTGCTTGCAGCATTTGAAAATGGTGAGCAGAAAGTTTTCTTCCAGCTCTGGGAGGAGCACGTTTCATCTTTGGTGTGGGACAGTGACCCGGTTGCTCAGAAGTTGGAATTCCATCTTCACATACACTTTGCCACCTTCCTCTTGAAACAATCTATGGGAAAACCTGTAAGTTTGCTTCACAATTCAAACCTCAAATTGCTTTTGTTTGTTTTGCTTCGTTTATCTGTCTTTAGTGTGAATGAGGATGGGATAGTTTCTAAGAATTCCCAGAGCACATATCCAGTTTCGGGCCACAAACTGCATTTTAGTTGAACCAGACCCTTTGTATTGTGAAGTACAGAGCTGGAAGTTGGAGCTGTTGTAATCTTGGATCTCCTGAAGTATTTTAACTTGGAAAATACCAGCATGCCAATACTTTCACATCTCTAATTGCACAGCACAGAAGATTCTTAAAACACTTACTTTGCTTCCAGTTTAGACTGTAGCTATAAGTTAAAATATAATAATTTCTGATGAAATGGGGAAGCTGAATCTTGACCAGCTCAGTATATCATACTGAAAAATATAATTCCAAGCTGTTATAAAATAAAATCTCTCTTACATGGGAATTTTATAATGAAGAGATATTTAAGTAGCCAGGGTTTAATAGCTCCTGCCTCTCACCTATCAGCTGCTACAGGAGTATTTGGATGCCTTTCATGTGTTTTCCAGCCTCTGAGGAACTTCTGTTCTGTTCTGTGTGCCAGCTCCCCTTCCTGGTGCTGTGCACCAGGATTTTTGTGGTTCTCACTTATCACTGAAATAAACATGTCTAGTAGGTGTTTCCAATTTGCCTGAGTGTGGAAATGGCATTTTGCTGTACAAGTCTAGCCTGAAGTGAGCAGGAAGGATTTATATATGAAATCAGTTGTCTGTCTCTTCTTTTGTTGGGCCTACATGACAGAAACAACAACATTGGTTTAAATTTTCTTTTATGACTGGTGAAAACATGATATAATGTTCTTTAGTTAAATAAATGTTGAGTTTTGGAGTATCAAACTTGGTATTAACAAACTCGGGTCTCTGCTTGTATTTTCCAGCTTTGCAGTGCATTCAGAGTGGTAAACTAAAACTAAACATGCTGCTTTATTTCCTAGGACAAAGCTAAACTTGAGGAAAGGATTTCGCATTTTAAGGCATACCTGGAAACAAAGGGAGCTGCACTGAGCCAGACTACAGAGTTTCTTCCCTTCTATGCTTTGCCTTTTGTTCCGAACCCCATGGTACACCCTTCTTTTAAAGAACTTTTCCAGGTAAGTATCTGTGTTGCAGAGTTGGTATTTATGATGACTTTTCTCATGGGGTGATAAATATTCAATAATGTTTAGTTTGGTGTTTGGCTTTATTGTTTCCTTTATCAGAAACTGTACAATCCTAAAAACCCATATATTTCATGGAGGGAGGGTTGTGAGAGTGCTGTTAATAACAGGGTGCCATCTTAAGTATGTATTTTATATTTGCTTGAGAATTGAGTGGTATGCCAGCTTTGTGTCCATAAATTAGCATTGCTGCCTCTCCTTTCCACATATCCCTGAAATATGGATGCTTCTGGGAATGACTCTGTAGTAGTTCAACTCAACTTACTTGCTTTTTTGTTTTTGCCCAAGACCACTATCTGTGTATATATAACTGAATTTAAGGCATGATACTTAGGCATAAGGAGACCAAAGCAGTTTCATTTAACGTGGAAAAGAGAAAGTCGTTTCAATAAGTAATCCCCTTGTGACAGAAAATGAATCAGTGTCGTCTGTGTTCTGAGACTCTTCCCCCCACCTTCCAGATAAAAGTGCTGGAAGAGCATAGCTGTGCTTCGTGGTTTGGTGACTCTCGCCACAGGCATTTTTCCTACTTAATTTTTTTTCTTAAATATGGTTCAGCCTTTACATTTGAAGGAATGTTTCAGAGTTGAGTTCTCAGACTTGCAAGTGCAAGGTGAGAAGAGAGCGTAGAAGTTCGTGTGCTTGAATTTCAAAATAGATCTCCTTTCCAGGTGCACTTTCAGTTACTCTACTGATGAAGGGGTAATAAACACCCTTACACTGACCACTCTCTGGGCACCCTGCTGGTGATGGTTAGGAGAGGACTTTCAGAACTGGGGCTTGATGTTCCAAAGTATTGGTGGAAATGCCTGTGGGGAAGGTTATCTGCTTGGAATGCTTCCCTGTCCAGCCACGTGGGCAGATGTGCTGGCCTGGCTAAGCAGCTGTGGGCAGCCATTGTGGTGCAAGGAGATGCCTCCAGTCTGCATTGCTGCCACACTCTTTTTGATACCAAATCAAGGCTTAAGTGATATTTGCCCTAGGGCTGACTTTGGATGTACCAGCTCTTGAGGAGCTCCAGTTTATCACCAAAAAAGGCATAATCTGCCATTTTCCTTTGGGGTTAGCTATAAATAATGAGATGGACTGGTTGACCTCGGAGATGGGATATGCCTACTCTTTTTTAATTATACTTAGCAGTTTTTTTTTTTTAATGCCTTATCTAAGACAAGATCCTCAGGTTTATTCATAGTAACTCAGTGTCCAAGCTCTTAGTCCACAGTCACTCATATTTTCTTGTGGGAATTGTACAACCCATTCCATGTTAGTGTTGAAACACAGATTGTTTTATATTTGAGAAAGATTAGCAGTGAGTCACTAGCCTAGTAAGCAGTGTTCTGATGGCATGTATTTTTCTCAGGCGTCTGATGCTTTATATAGCTGGAGTTCCTGTCAGTTTGTGTAATACATCTTGAAAAATAATATACACTCCTCTCTGTAGGAGACAAGGTTCCTTTGGTAATATACAGCATGCTGTGGTACACCACTGTCTGGGTACTGAATTGGTAAATGCAGCAAGTAAATTCTGTACATTCTCCAGCGTGGTGAAATAAGGGCAAATCTGAGCTGCGAGAACAGCTTGCGACACAGACGTATACAGCAGTAAATTTAGGAAGCTCCTGCTACTTTTTGGAAGATAGAACTTTTTCATCTGTTGGCTAGCTTTTCTTCAAGCAGAAACTGGCTTCACTGAAGGTGTGAAATAGAAGAAATGAGTATTTGGTGGATTCCTAGGTGTATTTTGGCTTTTTTCCTTAGCTGTTATTTTCTTGTGCCTATGAGACACTACGTCAGGCAGAAGTCAGTGTTCCAGTTAGTGGTGTTGGTCTGTTATGTTGGTCTATTTTTTGTATATGAGTTGTTTTTCTCCAAGTCCTTATTTTAGAAATGTTGTACCCTGATCATCAATGTCACGTCATGATGCTTGCAACAGTTATTGACAAAATCTGCAATTCCCAGATCTTGTTAGGAGTGAAAGATGGTGAAAACTGAGCACTGCAAAATTATTCATTTTGTACTCTATTTAATAAATGTAAAATTCATATTATTTTTTTATCTTTTTCTCAAGTTGCTTGTATTTAAAGGTGCTTCTACTTTCTGGGCAGTTGTTGCATGTGCTTGCAAGACACCAGCACTATGTAATAGTTTTGCACTTGAAATAAAGCCACACTGTGCTTCTAGAACTCTTATCTAGAAATAATCCTGAACTCCCCTGTTACTTCTTTACTTCTTTTGTGTGAGCAAACACATTCACTGTAGTAACAGTGAAGGGGAAGTTTTTTCAATCCAATGCTGTCTGCCTTCTAGTGGAAGGTTGCTGTGATCCAAACAGTACTTTCTGCAGAGTGTACGTATTTGGTGAACAACTGTCATCATTTGTTTTTCTTTTTGAGGATTCTTGGACATCGGATTTGAGGACAAGATTGGAAAAGTTCCTGTCTCTGACTCTCAAAGCCAGACAGACTCCTCGGCTTTTCACTTTATTTGTATCCTTTTGAGAAAACACTTTGAAGATAATTAGAATTACTATAAAGAGGCAATATAATTTATTGCAAGAGCGTGTGCTGATAAGATTTATTGCAGAATTGCAGTAATGTTACAGTCCAGTGTTTTTATGGAAACATTGTTTATATTCCACATTCAAAAAATATTTTGGAAAAGTTACATAAAGACAGTGTATAGTTACATAGACACATATGAACCTGCACTTTTATCATATGACCATTCTTTGCTTCCATGTATAAAGTACAGGATAGCCAAAGGCACCAACCTGACCCGTCTTCTTTCTCAGTGTTTCTACAGCCGTTAGTCTTTTAAATTAGCCATTTCAGGGTGTAACTGAAAGTTTTCCAGGACTTTTCAGGATTCCAGAAATTATTGATTCACTCAGGGCTTCAGACTGTGTTATTTTTCTAGCAGTCCTGTTTAAGCTGTGTTGTCAGGCCTAATTTGCAGGCTGACCAGCTATATGGCAGATTTTCTTCTCCAGTTTTGGTCTATACAGTTAAAGATAAGGTAGGCAGAATGGAACTGGAGTTCCTGTTTCTGGCTTTTTTTTTTTGCCTTTTTTTTTTTAATTAATGCAACAGAAGTCGAAAGTCCTTTTCCTGTTATATCCGACTTTTTTTCCAAAGCGACATGTTGCCATGGTGGTATTGAATAACGAGCTGGAAATTAGATCCTTTCTGTTTCATTCCTGCCCATTTACCAGGATGAGGAGAAGTGATCAAAACATTGTTTTCACTCCCTTATTACTGCTGTTTGCGTGGGACTCTGCCATACAACAGTTGAAGAAAATTTTCGCTTATTCCTCTTCATGGAGTGAATCCTAATTAAGCTTTGGATATTTCTTAGGTGTAAAAACATCACTTGCCTTAGAATGACTTGTATGTTGATTTTATGTAAAATCAGCAATTTGACTTTTCATTTTTGTGTTAGTGGAGTTACACTGGAGTTCCTGTATCTTATCCATCGGGGCTGGATCTAATGTCTTTTAAGGTCAACCAAAGGTCTCAACTCTCTATGCAACATTCTGCTTTGTGCACTTAAGAGATTTTCATGTATTTATTATTGATTAATTCATTCTTCGTCTCCTATGGCACATCAGATATTGGCTGTTGCCTGGGACAGCAGGAATATTTGGCTTGGTTGAGTTTGCCAATTGGTTGAGTTTCTTACTCTGTGTCTCTGGAACAAATGTACTGAAAGGATGCGCATTTTCCTGAACTGCTCCTACTTGTGCAACAGAAAGAGAATGGACAGTGCAACAAAGGTAAATGCTGAGATGTGGTAAGGATAATCTGGAAGATTATTAGGGGCTGTGGTAGAAGCAGAAGGCATGCCTGCAGGGATGGGGAAACTCGTAATGCATGGCAGAAAGCCCTTTAAAATCCAGACCCCTGCCTTGGGGTTACTGCTGGACTGCTTGAGCTCGGAGGGTTGAGCATTAATAGGCATGTACTAGAAATGGAAGAGGGCCAAGTAGTGGGATTTGTATTTAATGTCTGTTCTGTCCTGAAATGTGGTAAAAAATAGTGGAGAACTCCATAAGAAGTGATACCAGCTCTCCACTTCTAGTTCTGATGAAAGTTGCCTCAGATTGCTTTCCCTTAAATGCTTGTGCCTGTCTGCATCTTGCACATTCTAAATCTCATACAGTTGTTCTGATGACTATCTGATAATCGTAGAGAGTTGATTTCACTCATCCTGTTTAAACTCCTAAAATAGTACATATTAGTATCTCCTGAATAATAATGTGTTAATTTAAATGTGACTGGCTGATGTGTTGCATTTTGAGGTGGTGCTTATATGTGCTAAAGTGTGTGTGTGACGTGGGGCCCTTTAAAAATAACGAATGCCATTAAATGCTGATGACATTGGAAATATGTGCCTTTAAAAATCAGTTCAATAAATAGAACTTCAATTTCCAGTACCTTGCATTCACTTTTTCGCATTACTTTCTGCATACACTTTATAGGTAGAGATCTATATGAGACCAGCTGGGTTCTTAAATGGACTTTTCCTCTCGAGTTAATTTGATCTGTAGGTTTACCCTGAGGGTTTACTCTTTGTAGATTGAATTAAATAGAAAGTTAGACTTTCTTCTAGTGTGACTTCCATGTATTTTCTTTGTTATTTTGAGCTTTGTCTGTCATTAGACTTTCACTGAATATTAGAAAGATCCTTGTGGATTTTTATTTTCCAGAAGTTACTCTTTTTCCTCATGATGGACTTTCCTGAAGGCAATAATTCCATACCCCGATTAAAAAGAAATTACTACATGATTGGGCTTGAGTTATTTTGGGCCTAATTATTTTTCACTTGGGAAGGTTTTGTGCTTGCTACAAGTACAGGAACTGTCATGGAATTGAATCCTTGCTGGTCAACCTTAATTTTTAGATCTGTTATGTGCCTTGGAGGTCGAGTCAGTTTGGTGTTTTCATAAAGGTTACTTGAGGACTGTCTCATATGCAAGTTTTGGATCCGAGAGGTTATTTTTGCAGTAACTGCTCAGCTCACATGTGATCCGCAGCACTTCCTCACTGCTGGAGAATGTTTCCTTTATCAATGAAGAGGAAACGCAAAGAAAATTTATAGGCAACACATGAATGAAGAGCAGTATGGCTGAGTCCTGGCAGCAGCCTTTTATAAATAGTTGCCAGTCATCAGTCTGACACGCTGAAGTGCTTCAGGTTTGGGTGGGGTGGTGCAAATGCTCTTGCGGGTGCCCTGGGGAGTTCTGTGTGTTTACCTTGCCTGATTTACCTGCACAGTCTGGCTTTTTACCCATTTGCTAAAAATCTTCAATCCCTGTATGACTTTCAAAGCTATTTGTGTGGCTGTGGTGCTTAACTTACAGCTTTCCCATATGTTTTCAGTTTGGCTGGAAAGGAAGGAATTGCAGAATGGTTGGCATCTTGCACAGAGAGCTTCAGACCTTCTTTGTGTCCTCTGTGCTAACAGGACTGGAGGAAATGAAGTATTTGGAAGCGTGTTCAGCTGCTGTTCCTTCACTGCCCCATTACAAATCTGTGGATGAGTTCACAGCCACTCTTCCACTGTTTCAGGGAAGGGGAGACGGAGAGAAGTGTGTCAGGCTGCTGCACAACAGAAAGTGAAGTGTGACCTACCTGTCTGTCTAGCTGTCTACCTGTTTGCTAGAGTCTAAATGAGTGTTGATGTGGAAATATGTCAGTTCAGAACATGGATAGCAATTTTTATGGAGATGAGGTAAGCAAGGAAACTCCTGCCTTTTCTAAGAGCAAGGTCTCAGTGTCACCTAAGGAGCCCCAGTGTCTGACAGCTCTTGGGACCTGCAGCTCCTCTGCTCAGAGCTCCAATGCATTGTGTGCCGGAGCTCAGCCTTGGGCCAGTGTCAGTGCTTCTAGCAAAGTATGTGAGGGTGGGCTGAGATTAAGAGAAAAAGAGACAAAGCACAAGTTCAGAAAGCCTGTTTTAGGTGTAGGTAAGTTGTTGTAAAGGAAAGCAACCAGTCTCTCACTTAGAGCAAAAAGCGTCTTGTGGAATTATGTGCGTATGTGTAACTCCTTGGCTGCTTGTAGGAGCTGGAGTTAAAAGACTCGACAATTACACACATGAGAGAGCAGGCAAGAATACTGGTAGAAACATGCAGTAGTTCAGCTGATGCCTAGTGCCAGCATCTTGATTTGGCAGTGACAAGCTTTACTGTGTGTAGTCCTCTGTGCTGTATTTTCCTCTCTTTTCCTCCACATATGAATAATGTTTCATATGAATAATAAAGGTCTAGAGAGCTTTTTTTTTCTTCCTCTTTGATAAGCTTATCGTATGTAAAATGTAAAAAAAAAAATTTTGTCAGTGTTGGGAATTGTGTTTGGGAGAGGAAAGGGAGAAGCCACATGTCTTGAGTTACTCTCTGATTTCTGTTATGGTGCAGTTTGATCATTTCTGCAAGGTGACATAAATGTAAACTGAAATGCCTCTGAAAGGTACCAGTTCCTTTTACCCAATCTTGACTCAGAGGGTAATGATTTAACTTTTCAATCAACCAATTAAATACTGATTTTTAGCTGGGCTAGTAGCTCCCTCATCTGTCTAAGCGAATGCTTTTATTGGGATGTGACAGGAGTTCAAAAGGGAAATGGGGCAGAGCAGGACCAGCTCTTCCAGCTACTTGTCAGTGATGATCTGCCCTGAGTTTTGGTTATGTAATGTTTTTCCTGCTAACTCTAGTTGGAAGATGGATTTTCATCACTGGAAATTTTACCCACTGGCAAGTGAAAAGCAGGCAAACTGTGAGAAGGTTTATGCTTTGTGATTTGGTGCTTCCAGCTTTCCTCTGAGTGGAAGTCACACTCTAGATACATCCACTGGAAATTTCTGTATCAAATGTGTCACAGTTAAATAAAAGTATGTTCCAATTTGCTCATCTAGGCAATGGAATAAACTGCTGGAGTGGCTGAGTTTTGTGCCATGGTTGCTCTCAGAATCTGTTAGTTTAGAAAAATATTCTTGTTTCGCAGCTGTATCATATTAAAGCTGTGGTAGCAGCAACTGATTGCACAGTAGTGGCTGTGGAATAAAGATAAAATCAAAGTTGAAATATTGTTATCAAGGCTGAATAATTTGTGTTGCCTTTGGAACCTATCTTTACTTCTCTGTTTTAAGTCAATGAATATTGATTGCAGTTGAGATGGTTTCAACAGCTTACAGAATTGTAAAAAGTTTGGTGCTCTCAGCAGGATTGCTTAATGTTATGGGAGCTGTTCTAGCAGTGTTTTGTTTGTTGGTTTGGGGTTTTCTCTTCAAGTGCTTTTCCTGGATTTGAACAGGATTTGTGGCTTGTCACAGCTTCTATTGTTATTTCACACCGGATTTGGCTCCCTCCTAGAAAGTGTAAGAGAAATATCATTACGGTGCTTTGATTTGCAGCTTGGTATCAGGTGTCAGTGACACAAGCCCTGGAGGTACAGAATGCTGTGGCTCATGAATGGCTCTCCGAAAGAAGCCACCCTTAGAGGGGAGGAGGCTTTGAGAGTAAAATAATTGTGTGGGGTTTTTTCTCTCCTAACTTGTAAAAGTAAAAAAATGTACCTTCTCTGTATTCCATGTTTAATTTTAAGATTGTCAATTTATAGCTACAGTTTATAGCTAAAGTCTGTTAACACACGTTTTCTGTAAAAGATCCCATTAAAAAGAGAATTTTTCCTAAATTTTCTGATAGCAAAACTGAGCCGTTTCTGCCATCTATTGCATTAAGTATAAACGGGATACAAAACCCAGCGTATTTCAAAAACTCAAAAATCTGTAAGATGTGACAAATTTTTGACGCAGTCTCCCGCATTTGAAATCATAGAAGTAGCCGTGGTGCTAACACAGGACTTCCACTTCCTGTTTTCCCCTCTTCTGAGGATTAACCACCCCGTGCCATCCGCTGTGTGACAGCAGAGGTCTGTGCCCCAGTTCAGAGAGCAGTGGAGCAAAGGGACAGATTTTGAATAACTACACCTTAATTCTCCAGAGCTTTTTTATCATAGCTGTAAGGTGTTATATGCTGTGCTGTTTTAAACTCAGAGATAACTGTGCAGTGAAACTTTGTACTGCTTAGGATTCTCCAAATGAAGATCTCAGTTTTCTACTTACATCAGTTATGTTTCCCAATGCTTTGGTGTTCCAGGAACATATGATCTACATATTTATGGAAAGAGATAGTGAATCATGAGAGAGGGTGATGGTTTCCTAGAAGATCATGGGCAAAATCTGTTCAAAGCCAGGAACAGGAACTAGTTTTTCTGGTTTCCAGTTTTGCATCTTCGCTATTTTGTTTTTCTTCCCTTTGCGTTTATTTGGACCTAAACTGTGTCATATTAGGCTGTTTGGAATGCTCTACCCTCACCCAAATTTTTTTAAAATCTGTGAGAAGGAATTCTACTTTTGTCTGAAACTCTGTAGTTGAGCTTATTCCTGCCCATTGTTTAACAGAAAATCCTATGGTAAATATTCTCTGTGTTTGCAGATGGGCCCGATGCCATTTGCAAAACACTAAAGCAATACTGGCTCTCAGCAACCTAATTTAAAACATAATGTTCTAGCAAAATACAAAACATCAGCAGTAACAATAGGATTATTGTACCTCCCTTCATAGTTTTGTCTAGTCACAAAGATGTGCGCTGTGGTACACAGCTCCAGATTCCACGCCTGAGTTCCATGTAGAACTCAGATTTGGCTGGGACTGACACTGGGGTGGAAGTTACAGATTCTGATACTCAGTTTGCTCTGGTCTGTAAAGTGATTGAACCTGAAGGAACAGAATGTGTGAGAAATGTAACAGCTATTATTATCAATTTATTTATTGAAAAAAGAGAAATTTTAGTTATTATCAGAAACTGAAGGTACTAAAAGTGACTTATACAGCTTACCATCAACCAGAGTCACCTGAAAAATTTTTTGAATTAGAGAATTCCTGCAATTTTAGTGAATTCAGTTGAAGGAAATAACAAATGAGGAATTGGATAACTTGAATGTTTTTCGGTTGGATTTGGGGTTCTTTCATTCTGTGAATTGTACCATTTTCCCTAAAAAATCAAGGACTTAGTCTTTACTTTAAAATAAGCAAAGCACTATACAACCTAAATACCAGTGGTCAATTCCTATACATTAACTGGATGAAACACCCACCCTCATAGTGTAATTAATAAACACTGGCTTCAGTGTCGGGGTAGTGTCCTTCTCCTGTTTTGGTGTTTCATCTTTGGAGTGGCTACTTGACCTTTCCAGTTGCCAGTCATGATAATGTTTTCTACCCTGTGTTACTTCAGTGAATGTCACAGGTAGTGCACGACTCCTCTGCAGACAGCAAGTCCAGTTCATCAGCTCTGTGTTGTCATTTGTTCTTCTGATTCGATGCCCAGAGCCTTGTTTTGTCATGGATAGCCTGGAACTTCTCCTAGTAACAGACCTTTAAACCCTTGTCTTCTTCACAAATGTAGTCAGTAATGTTCACTGTCTAACAGTTGTGTTGCTGTTGCTGAGAATCAGTTGTGTCTTTGGCGATTAAGGTTTAAGAAATAGTTGTAGCTCTTGTGATGAAATGGAATCACACTAGAGGTGCTGAATTATCCTTGCAGTGACATTCCACACCTTGGAAGTTGAAGTTGTGCCTTCAGAGCAGTGAAAATGCTTGTGGGTTCTTTTGTCCTTTTGTTTGAACAGGTGATGCTATTTCTGTTGTGATTATTCTCTTGACAGAAATGTTGCAACATCTTCATCAACAGTTAGCGGAGTCTGAGCACAGGGCCATGATCTACCTGAAACGATTTAACAAAATGCAGGCAGACTACCACAATCTCATTGGAGTCACTGCAGAGCTGGTGGATTCTTTGGAGGCCACAGTCAATGGCAAGATGGTAAGTGATGCCTCAGATGTGTGCTTGCTTCCACACTGCCCCCCGCCCCCCCGAAAAGGGATATCAAAATGTGAATTAAGCTTCGTAGTTATGAGATTTCTGTTAGTACTGTGGCTCTTTACTGATGAAACACAGCACTTTAGATGAGAGATTCTGCCTTTGACCCTGTGTGGAAGGATAAATGTAGTGCAAAAGATGAGTTGAATTCTGAGCTGGCTCAGAAATCTTGAAAAAACTAATCACCATTTCGCAAGACACCTCAGATCTCTTGTGAGAGTCCCCTTTTGAGCTGTGGCATCAGCAGTGATTAGAGGGTATTTCTGTGCTGGAAATAATCTTCTCATCCAAAATGATGGTGAGGAAAAGCCTTGCTCTCTGTTCTGCTAAGGTGAACTTGTTAATTTAATTGATAAAGGGAACTGGGGTAGGAGTGAATGAGTTACCATGTGAAATGGGCCACATGTACGTGACTGAAGAAGGTACAACTTTCTTATGGGTATTTTTTATACAAAGTTTATTGCTCTGTTGTGCTTTCTTCTCTGCAAGCGTGCCTGTGTGCTATAACTTCTGTGTAGCCTGAAGGTTACTCTTATGGCAGATGTTAGTGGCCTTTGGATGGTTTTAAAAGAGCTGTGACTTGTTATCAGGAAGAATGAGCTGGGCTTTCCTGTGCTGCCTGTTGAAAAGTCAATATGTACCTTCCTCCTGCCATCAGCAGGAACATCTTGTGGTTTGCTACTGTGCATCTGGGATCTCTGACTGCTGACGTATTACTGCAGGGAAGAATTTGCCTGTAAATGTGGATTATGCTTTACAGCAGATTAGGAAAGCTATCTGCTCACATGGGCTTCGAAACCAATAAACACATAGTCATTCATTTGCTGCCTCCCATCTCACACCTCAGTGCTCTCCAGGGTGATATCGAGTTACCTTCTGTGGGGGAGGAACCAGGCGCTGATTCTCTTTTGTTGCAGATGCTTGTTTTAATTTCCTTTGTAAGCCTTGTGTGGGGCAATTCTTCCCAAGTGTGTCCAGCTGAGGGTGCTCTTCTGTTGTGAATCTTTGTTTCTGTCACTTCTGAATTCAGAGTGGAGCTGGATACTGAATAAATTCATGTTGAAGCTGCAGCATTCAGAATTTGAAGGGTTTTGTTGTCTCGCTGTAGGTCTGGGAATATCAGAAGTGTCCCCATTTGTATTTCTACATCTCCATGCTCTTGCCTCTTTTCTGGGGAAGTTAATAACTGTTCTGATACTAGGCTGTTCTATTGTGGTGTAGATTTCCCAAAACAAAAAACCTAAACCCACTGAGATGTTTTGCATTGAAATGCAAAGTGCTGTACTGTGTAATTCATATTTATTCTCTCTGCTGTACAAGACAGTTAAGCAAGTTCTGCTCTCTAGCTAGAGAACACATGAACATATCATTGTTCAAAGCACAAAACTGCTTCATTTTTGAATTTGATTTGATTTTGAACCTTTTAGTTGAGGAAAATCTGTATGGAAACATAGGTGTTTCTAGTTTTCTTCTAGACTCTCCGAAAGTGGTGAGCATTAGTCTTGTGAATAGCCTAACAATTCCCAAAGAGAATTCACAGTTACTTTAATTTCTGAATGGAACCGTATTCCTTTTGCTCACATCGATGAGTCTCAGGTGTGTGATTTCTTACTCTCTTTAAAAAAATCAACCTTTAATACAGAAACATTTGTCTGGTAGGAAGTGTAAGTTTTATATAATCCTGTTCTCCCTTTGTTTTCTAATTTTTAGATCACACCAGAGTATCTTCAAAGTGTTTGTGTTCGCTTATTCAGCAATCAGATGAGACAAAGTGTAGCACACAGTATTGACTTCACAAGGCCTGGAACTGTAAGTATTAATGTTTGGGATTTTTACAGTAACTGTCTCAATAGAAAATACTACTTAAGCTGCATACTGAACAATAAATGTGAGATGGTAAAGACAAGACATAATGTGTTCAAGCTTGTATAAGAACATGGCAATTCATAAAGTTTTGTGGATCTCAGCTACTGGTGAATGACTTGGTTATGCATTCGTAGCTGCGTAAGTATGATTAATTCTGCTGTTGTGAGGACAGTAAATCTTTTGTCTGTTGAAATGCTAACTGAATGTTTTAAAAAACCAAAAATAAACCCTAAAGCTAATGTTGTGAGTGGGTTTGATGGCACATCTTAGCCAGTTTAATTTAGCTGAAAGGGGGAATGGTTGCTCAGCTCTGTTCCTTTCTGCTGTCAGTGATGTTCCTATAACCTCAGAGAGAATTGGCTTAGCCAGCTAAAGGAGAAGCATCACACAGGATCATGAGAGCAAATGAGGAAAAGAAGAGGAAGAGAAGGAGGACTTCCCTCTTCAGTTAAGAGCCAGGTGTTAGATGAGCAGTTAGATGATACACCAAAGCCACCTTGTTGATTTACATGATGGACTTTTAACATTCTAAGAATCTTTGATCTTATTGGTAAGCAGCTCAGGATCCCTGGGGTTATTTTTTCCCCACTTCACCAGCCTCTGGTTTCTTTTCAGCTGACTGCATTATACCTCACTCATTAATATTCTGCTCAATCTCTTCTGCCCGAGTGGGGAAGAGGTTTTGGGGTTATTTTTCAGCAGCAGAACCAGTTTAGAATAGTTTCTAATGTCTATGAAGCTATTCCTGTGAGATTTTAAATGACTTAACGATAGCAGAAGAGCAATTCAGTGCTACAACCATTTTTAATACCTTGCTTGTTTATGTTATTCAAATAAGCGTTAATATTAAAACTACATTAAAATATTTTAGTAATAAAATATTGTGTGCCACTGTTTTACAAAGGCAAGCCAAAATCATGAACTGTGCTTGTTGTTTTTGCTGCGGCAGGTGTTCATGTGTATTTGTAGTAGGAGAGCTTGGTGAATTGTCAAAGGAAAAGCAGAAGAAAATCAAATTCCTTATTCTAGCCAAGGTCTTTAATAACAGTGACACTGTGGGTACATTTTGTTCCTCTTGGAAATCTGTTAGAGAAAGATAAGGAGATAGTAAAAGTGTTCCCTTTTCTCTGCTACGTGCTAATATTTTCAGATATAAATGTTATTCCTCATTGCCCTTCACACTGTTTTAAATGCCTTCACTTCCTTGATCCTTCAATCTCCTGAACCCTTTTGGAAAGGAGCCAAGAGGGAAGAGTGTCACCCTCATTCAAGGTGCTGACTTGTTTCTTTATCCACTCTGCAGAGAGTGCAGAGTGCCTGGAGCTGTGTCTTCTCTGACAGAAGCTGGCTGGATTATTGCTAGACTGCATGTTTTTCTGTACACCTATCACAGAGCTATTTTAGCTTTAACATCTGTCCTTGTATGGTTTAGCATTTAGGTATAGGCATGTTTCCATTTCTGTGAAGAAAGAGACTTTTAAGAGTTTTAAGAACAGTAAGTGATCATTGAAGAAGTGTGTAGGTAGCAGAGTAGGAACAGTATTTCATCTAGAATCTTTGTCATGGGAGGTTTTTAAGAACAAGGTAGACAAAAGTTACCATTCATGAGGAGTGGTTGATGCTGCCTGACAGCATTAGGTGACCGCTCGCTCTCTTACAGCCACACCACTTCTGTTTGCTTCTACTAAAAAATGCTCATCTGTGAAATGATTACTGATGTTGTGCATTATGTTTATTTACTTCTGCTGCTCTAAAAGTATCTCTAAAAGCATTTATTCCCCGAAAGCACCTTTTCCACTAAAGCCACTACAGCCACTTTAACACAGTCTCCAGCTGTGCAGATAGGTTGGAGAAAGACGATGTGTTGGTGGATTTTTTCTGCTGCTGGAGGTAAATTTTTGCCTCTCTTTTGTCCCGAATTAGCCGGGTTAAGCTGAGTAAAGCTGTGTTTTCTAGCATGGTTGTATCTATTTTTATACAAGGCTTTACTAGCATAACTATTTCTGTGTGACTTTGTGGCTCCTTTACCCACACTATTTGAGGTAGTTTGCTGTGCCAACCAAGCTCTCTGGTGAAGGACCAGTCCAGTTATAGCACTGAGACTGTTTAGATTAAAGGTTTCTTGACTGTTTTAGGTCACTCCTTGACAATGAGGTTATAGTAACTGCTGTGGTTGAAATCTAATGTTGTTTCTATAAGCAGATCCCCACAGGCTGTCTGAGGCATTAGCCAAGTTTTGGAGGGCTAATCACAGTCTTTGCATATAGACATTCGCTGTGTCATAATCAGGTTTCCTCATCTTATTCTTGATTGATCGTAATTTCTTCATTTATTTCCAACGTAGAGAGTTCTGGTTTTATACACAAATAGCAAACATGTAGAAACACAAATAAGTGTAAGAAGGAAAACATACATATAGCCTGTCTTAGGAGAAGAAAATGAAACTCCTTTCTCATCATCTCAAAATATTTCTAGCCACTCCCTGGCTTGTTGATCCAGGAAGCCAGATGAGATGGTCTAAAATTCTGACTACTTGCCATTAAGCCACTAAGCCATCCCATTAGTTTTTCTCCAGGGATTCAAATACTTCATTGTTATACACTCAGATGTTATTGTTCTACCCTTAAGTGGTTTCAGGTTTTTGCATAAGTTTTGGAATAAAGCTGGAGGCACCGTGACCCAGGCTAAGTAGTAGCACGAGTTCACAGCATCTGTGCTGGATTTGTGTTGGAAGGTTCCTTCACTTTTTGCTCATAAATACTTAGAGACACTGGAGTGTTGTTTTTCCAGCTACTCCATTTCACGAACAGCCTTCTGCTGTAAGGGGCAGTCACCTCTATAATTGCGGAGGGAAGAGACTTGCAGAGGGGCAAGTTCTTTGCTCATCCTTACCATTAGGTCTCTGTATAGGCAAGATAAGTGAGAGGTTTTTTAAAAAAAGTAATTGTCTAAAGAGTTTTGGCAGACATTACATATGGTGCTTTGTTGTTTGGGGTTTTTGCCCACTTCACCTTGAGTGGATTTGATAGGATTTGATCCTATCTCAATGACATCACCAGTGTTAGGGCCAGACCCTTAAATAAATCGGTTCTGGTGGATCAATATCTCTAAATAGATGAGCAGAAAAGAAAATCATTAGCAAGGAAATTACTTTTTTGTGTTACTGTCATGCAGCCTTAAATTCCTATCTCTGTTATTTCGGGAACGAGTAAAGGTGCATTACATTAGTTTGGAAGGAGGAGATGCTTGAGTTTACAGTGAGCGATACTGGTACAACTGAGGGCACAATCCTGGATTTGGATCAGGTTGTGAGAGCAGAAAATACTAAAATTGCATTATTCTCTGAGATCTGTACTTGAGCTCTACAGTATATTTTGTTAAGTTAGCTCCGCTACACTGGTCATTCAAAGTTATACAGGGAAGGAGGATCATATGAGTGCTGTTAACCAAAATGAAGAATTGCCCATGGAAATTAAGGAGAATACTTTGGATTATATCCTTGGTAGCATTATTTGTATGCAAGCTTGGTTTTGTTCCCAATGCATTGTGCTCAGTTTTTAATGTCAGAAAAGCAGTATTGTGTAATAGAAAGCCTTGAGGTCTCAGGCTTTGAAATTACAATAAAGGTGACATGTATCAGCTATTAATGTGTGATGTTAATGTACAGACATCAGCTTCCTGATTTACCCCCCACCATGACTGAAGGCCTGTCCAGGAGGATAAATCCCAGAAGCAAGTCTTACTTACTGCACTGGCTTTAAGACCTGAGGCAAAAGAGTTTTCCATTGTAATCACACTGGGAAGTCTTAGTTAGCAAGGACTTCTGGTGTCAGCTTCGTGCTCTCTGGTGATCTGGCTTGGATCTCATTCTTTTGCAGTGCAACTCCACGTCTCTTGCCAGCTCTGTGACCTGCTGGGTCAGCTTGTGAGCCTGATCCACAATCTGTTAGCAGGATGCATCTGCTGCACACAGTGGGGAGAGAGGCCACATGACTGTGTTACAGTTGGGAGATGTTTCCGAGGCCTCTCTAAAGCCCTGTTTTACCATAAGGCTTTTTTCCTAGCTGCAGTTGAATGTTATCACCACTTTCCATCATGTCATTTGACATGTATGGTCCTGAACTGGAAGATAAGAAACCTGAGAGAATTGTCAGAGCAAAAGGTCTGGGTTTAAGAATATGAGGCCAGGCCTGACAAGCTGAGGAAACATTTAAAGGTTTAATTGGATTCCTGACTTTCTGATATTCAGTGGGACAGGGAACTGATGTAGGTAGTGGTAGATTTGAATAGTTTCAACTACAGTATTCTATCATAGGACTATCATAGTTTGTTATATCTTTAATACTCTGGAGATAAGTTTAATTTCTTTTTTTTTTTACCTTTCTGATACTGATTTGTCTGGTGGATAAGAAGCATGGGTTGTGGGTTTTTTCTGTTCATTACATATCATGAAGCCAGGAGGATTGTGGCTTTTTACCAAAAACACAGTACATTCACTCCCCATCAAAAGTAGCATAGGCTGAAGTCTTAAACCCAGAAAGAGCCTTTTTGGGTTGAAGTAAGATGTACACCTTCCTAGAATTTCTTGGATTGGGGATAAAGTAATAAGGTTTTCTGAACTTTGGATTAAAGGGCAAACTGGAATTGTTTCTTCAGAAACACAGTTTCTGTCAATAGTAGAGGTGGGTGTTAACCAATGGAGAATCCTTCTGTGACCTGAAAGCTGGGTAGATGTTTGCATATATTGCACCTGTGTCATGGAATAGAATAAATGCCCATTATGTTTTTGCTGCTATTCAGTCTGATTATATTTACCTGTAGCTACAATTAGGTGAATTAATGTCCCTTGCAAGTTTTAGGTCTCTTTTTGCACAATTGTTGAAGCTGTGGAAAAATAATGGATTGTTGGGTGTTTTTTTTTCAAGTTCTATCACTGGACAAAATCACTAGCTTCTCTGTAAAGTTAAACTGTCATTTACAAACTGTAAACAATGGGAACTTTTTTTTTTTTTTAATTTTTGAGATAACTGTAATGGCTAGCATGGGCTCCCATTTTTCTTGCACTCTGTGCTTTTGTCCTCAAACATCCTTTCTGCTGAAACTGTGCACATGCCATCAAGCTGTAATAGTTTGTGGCAGGTATTCAGCTTCTTATTTGTCAAAGTTTTCTGCACCAGGAGACCCCATGAAACCAAGGATCAGGGTAACTGAAGGTTTTTAGTTTGTGTTTTTAATCACTTTGAACCATTTAGAGTGGATTCACCCAGCATGATGTGAACACACCCTCTTTCATTTAAAAACAATATCTACATTGCAGCAAACAGCATCTGCTCTAAGTGAGCTTTTCTTAGGATGAAATATTTCAGTCTTCTTCATCCTCATACATGGGATGATTTTTATATTTTGCCATTTATGTATGGAAATGAAGAAAAACATTTCTCTCTTTATGTAATCAAGAAATTCTTTTTTCTGCTGATGCAGTATATGATGCCTTTTTCACAAGTTGCTATGGGGTTTTTTGTTTACATGAATTCTTCATCTCTAAAGGTGACGTGTTGCCACCAAGAGGGGTTTCCACAAACGTTTCCTATTACTGTCCTCAAATCATGGAATAGCTCAGGTTGGAAGGGACTTTGAAAGTTTGTTTTCCAACTTTTTGTGGTTTCCTTTACTATTAAAACTCACCTTTAATGTCATCTTTGTCTAGATGCCTGGGTCCATTTTCACTGGCTCAGGTCATGCATGTGTTGAAATGTCTCTCATCATGATACAAGTTATCTCCTGGTTTCTTTTGCTCACTTACTGGTCTCCATAAATGCTGTCCTTTGTCTTAAGTTGAATTTTAAATTGTCTTCACCGGGAACTGCCTATATGTGCGTATAGCACCATGAAAGTTAAAAAATTCATTTGCATCAGGGAATTGTAAGTGTCAGGGTAATAAAAAGAATAATGTCAGATTTTTAAAATTGGTTATAGAATAGAGAGAGCTTTATTTTCTGCTCACAGTGAAGAGTGGCAGGTTTCTTATATCTTCTGTATAAGGCTGTATATGTCTGTTAAAGAGCAGCCTGCTAAATACAGTGTTTATGTGGTTATTCATCTACACAAAAATGCCCTCTAAAGTAAGTACTGGCAGGTTTGCACAAAAAGATTGGAAGCAAAATAATTAGTGTTGGTCTTATTTCATTGTGTTGAACTGTGTACTTTTATTTTGAATTAAGACTCTTCTTTTCAGATACAAAGCTGTTCTAAGTATTTCAGCCTAATTAAAGAGAACATGACATATTTTGTACTAAACTACTTGAACCACGAATTATTACCATCGTTTATTTTAGTAACTACATCTCAGGCTTCCCTCCAGACTTAGTTTATCCTTGGAGCTTTGTGAGATGAGGAATCACTAACATTGCTGAAACACCTTAAATTGTCTCTCTTGGCTTTTTTTATGTGCTGATCAGAAACTCCAGTCAAAGCAAGCATGGAGAATACTGGCAGCTGCTTTTTCAGAAGCTGAGATCTGATCGAAACCCCACTCATTGGTGTCTCTCTGAGCTGCCTCAGTGAACAGTACAAGCCAGATATTCACACAAATGTGTCAGTGCTTCATCTGTAGCTGTTCTAACTGATGGTTACAGTGGAACAATGTGCAGACTAGGTATGTTTGCCACGTGTTGAGAGGAGGAACTTGTAAAAATATCACAAGACAGACACACCAATTTCAGTTCTAAGACATACCAGTATGAGGATTAGGAGAAGGTGCTTATAGTTTTCCTTTCAAAGCTAATAGTCTGTTAATTTTTAGCTGATTTTTATTGGTTGTTTTTTTAGAACTGTGCATTTCTCTGTGATTTATTTCTGTTAACTTATTTTTTTTTAATCTTCTTTATTTTAATGTGTGCCTGTTTGCCCATAAAGGGATATTACTCTATGAGCCCTTGTGATGACGGATATGTAAGTGTCTATATCTTTATATCCTTTCATGTTGCTTGCTCAGTCTGTCACGGTCCTATTTCTCTCCATTTCACAATGTGGAACAATTTTTTCTGCATTTTAACTTGTCATGACACTAACTGTATGGTTTATGAAGAGCCAAAAACTATGCAAGGCTTGGAATTTCTGCATGGGGAATGGAATAAATGTTCTGGGTAACCTCATGGCTTCATAATACACATAACGCAGCATGTCAACAGAAGAGCAGCTTTGCCCACAAATTTTACATGAAATTTTACAGCTTTCCTATAGCATGCAGAAAGGAATTG
Organism: Pseudotriccus pelzelni; assembly: GCA_035584735.1. Lineage (NCBI taxonomy): Eukaryota > Metazoa > Chordata > Aves > Passeriformes > Tyrannidae > Pseudotriccus > Pseudotriccus pelzelni. The sequence goes on along the minus strand of JAWMRA010000009.1, from coordinate 9,485,318 downwards.
TTTCTTCCATGTAATCATCTCTACATAGCATGCAGTGTCCCTGAAGTGTGCCAACACCAGCTGATCCCACAACACCTTTGGCAAAGCCAATAAATACTATTGCTCAAGGTAATACAGCAAGTTGAGTTGAGCTCTTCCGAGGGGTGTCGTGTTCTACGTATTTGTATTTTTAATTCCAAAAGTCAAACTCTCTTCCCATAGGAAAGGTTATAAAATTCTTTCATGCAATTAAAATGGATCTTTTTTCCTTGAAAACCGAAAATTCAAAATTATATTCTGTGTACTGCCTGTGACTTCTGTAACCCAGATGGAACTTCATATTCTGGCAATACTACAAGTACACCATAAGTACCTCATTTCGCCCGTAGTCAGTGGATTCTTTGTGAAGAAAGGAAATTAATTTGCTTCTAAGTAACTCAGTATGTAATCAATTCATAAAAGTGATTGACACCAATTCTGATAAATGTCAGTCAGTTTAAAATAACTCACATTTATATTTTTATCGCTTTCTTTAGGTAAAACAAGATTTTGCCTTTCAATAGAAACTGCTTATTTTTCCATCATGTGTATCACCTGGAATTGCAGTAAACCCCTGTGGGCACTCAATTTTCCCCTTAAAACAACATTTTGTTTTGAGAAATAGTCATAGAAGTACTGAATGCAATAGACAATTCCTTATGTGATTTTTTTTATCCTGGTGTAGAGAATACTACCCCTATTCACCTATAGTGAAAGATCACCTGCATCAATCAACCTCTTCCTATTGATGACATGAATGTTCATAACTGACACCTTTTGCTTGATGTTTAGGATTTTGTTCCCTCACATAATTCTGGGGTTTGATATTGAGAAAAGTTGATTGCAGGTGAGCAGTTATGAATTAAATTACCTCTGCTAAATAAAAGGTTTTCCCTTTATACAGATTAGTATAAAGTGTTAATTAAATGTAACTTTATACAATGTAGAATGTAATAACTTACAATGCAGAGTTCTTTATAAAACTTCTATAAAGTTGTCTGACTCTAATTCTAAAGTCTTTCTTGAACACATGGATAGCTGTCAGCCCCCCTCACTGTTTATATATAGTATTTTATACTTTTTTTCTGGCATTTTGTCTACTCATTACATTATCACACACTGTTACAGTGTGACTTTTTTACGTACACTTCAGATGTCTTAGAGAACCTGTTTTATGTGGCAAATAGGAAGTTTTCATAACAGCATATCTCTGGTATAAGTAAGAAAAAAAATTAAAACCATTTGCAGATCTTCTTATGAAAGAGCTTTTGCATAGCCCCAGGAGACCTGCCAGGTTACACAAGCTCAGAGTCTAATTCCTCATAAACTACATGTGGGGCAGTCTTGTTGTTAGCATGTAACAAATGAGCTCAACATAAATTTGTGTGTTTTAATGATAGGTAGAAATTTGCTCAAATTTTGGTTTTACTCGTCACATATTCATCACTTATCTGTAACTATTAATTTGGAATCTGCATTGAATTTACACTGAGTTCTTATAGCGCATTTTCAGAGTGGGAACTGAAGACAGGATCTGGCTTTCAGCTTTGCCTTCAGCATATTATGAATATATACATCAAATAGAAAAGGGGAGTTGGTTTGAATACAGGGCTACAGTATTTGATAAAATCAAATTGTGGTTTTGGCTTGCACATGAAATGCATCTGTTTTCTTTTATAAATATTGATTTTTTTTTTTCCCTTTGAACTTCTTTGGTTTATTCCATGCTGTTCGTATTCATGCCTTGCTTTGTTCAAAAATGAAGGGCTGCCATCTGTGGCTAATGTGCATCGTGACAGAATTATTTGACTTCATGTGGCACCTGGTTTGGCTTTGGCAAGAACCAGCACAAACATAAGTCATACCCCATGATCCTACCAGAATGAGCTGTGCTTGGGCTGTTGTTTTCTTGTGTTTCTTTTCCTTTCCTTTAGACACTGAGCTTCTGCATGTGTTTCAATTATGACAAATGATTCTATCTTGAGATAGGTTTTGCATGAACAGTATTTTGTTCAAGATTAAGGCTTTAAGTGCTGGGACACCCTGGGACATGGGAACATGTTTGCTCCATGTTCTTCACACTCTGTCTTTCGCTGGCAGTTTAAGGAATACTGTTTCTCTAAAGGTTAAAGTAGTATTTAATCTGTTCCAGGAAAGGTAAGACTGGGGAAAAGGCTTGGAAGAAAATGCTGAGGAAATAAATCTTGTAATGTAAGAAAACTGATAGTGAAGAGAAGCTACTAAATCTGGGTTTTTTTCTGTTTATGTTGGCTGTGCCATAAGCATTCAGTTGTTTAATAGCAAAATAATAAGTTTTTGCTCTTCCATCCTGCCATTCATTGGTAGATCTCAAAACCCAGCTTATTTAAGAGATTGATGCCTGCATCTGCTTTCCAGATGAGAAAAATTGAGGCCCAGAGACGTGAAATGATGTGTTTTGATTTGTCTGTAGTTAGTGGGTGAATCAGGACTAGAAGGTATCTCCTGAGACCCAAGACAATGCCTTACTCACTGTGCCACACTGGACAGCTATAGGATAACTTACTTATGACTAATGGCAATAATGTAGATATTTAATGCAATAATGTAGATGAAAATGAAGAAAGGAAACATCTGCCTGTAACATGATTGCATTCTTTCTGCTTATCAGCAGTACTGGCCTTAGTCAGATTGTGAAATGACAGCGCAGTGAAGGGCAAACCAGCCTCCCAAAAACTTTTTTTGTTTCTGTTTAGCCTTATTGAACCTGATACAACTTTATCCTTATTGCTTTCCCAGAAACACCAAAAGCCTGAGAGAGCTTCCTTCTCCCTAAGCAGGTTCCAGGCTGATAAACTGAGTCTGATCAGCGAAGTGACAAGTCTCTCTAGCTCAGTGGTGCTGCCCTCAGAGCTCCAGTGTAGGGCTTGCCCCACTCTCTGGTGCCTTTCTGGTGTAGGTGGAGTGCAGAGGCAAACCGTATTAAATGTTTTGCTGTGCTCCATCTGCCGGCCTAAAAAATTAATTGGGAATGAACAGGATTTTGTCCTGCTTGATCTGATTGATTTGTAAAACTCTGAATGTCTTTCCAGTTGCAGTTTCTGCAGTTTGAGATTTATAAAAGCTTGCGAAATCTTGCACTTCCCGAGGAGTTTTATTTGTGTGGAAGGGTGATGCATGTATCTTTAGCAATTACATATTCTTTAGTTAGATTTTGATTGGAGCACATGTTTTCCTAAGTCAGCAAAGAGGTGGGTAAAAAGGATTTTGTTGAGAAGCAGAGAGACTTTATGTATATAGATATATCCCTAGTGCTCTGCTCTTTTCTCACAACTGTTCTCTGTTTGACCTTCTCATCTTCAAGGGCTTTGTGATTTCTTTTGCATTAAAGTACCATAATCACTTTCTTTCCTGTTTTCCTGTATGCTAACAAAAATGAATACAAATAAGTAATAAGAAAACAGTCTAGGGGTAGATATGATACTTTGAAAGACTTGTATTGTGTAAGATAAACTATGATGTGAGAACTGCTGTCAAGACAGGTTACTTTTGAGGTGTATGACCTGTTAATTGTCTATTGTGAACAAGTATTGACAATATAAAATGCTTTCCAATGTACATATAAGCTTATTTCACATCTGAGAAAGCAGTTCCTTGTATTACGAGGGTACTCATGAGGTAGTGTGTTCAAGAATATGTCAGCTGGTGTAATTCAATATTCTCTATGGTATTTCATGCTTTTTGTCTCCTAAATCCCCCAGTTTTAAATCTGACAATAGACATTGATTATATAGCTCCCATTGAGAGAGGCTCAGTCAGAAGAAAAGACCAGTTTTACAGGCATAAGTGGTAATGAGAGATTTTTAGAAAGTGAGTAGAGAGATCAGCACAAAGAGATGACATTGAATATTCTGCAAATATGCCATGCAGTTGACATCATGAATGCATGATATGAAGCACTTTTATGCCAGAATTGCTGCTTCCTGGCTCACCTACAATTAACTGTAGCAAAAAGTATTTACTGAAGCAGACAACTTTTCTGTGGAACTTTTGTATTGTGTTGATGTTTCTAAGCTTTGACTTGTTGTGCAGTGGTGCCTGTTATGCACTGTGTCCCACTGCAACAGAGAGGAAATATCCAGGATTCAACTGGACATATCTTAGGTGGAACCACGGAGACATAACATGCTGTTCCATACTGGTCTTATCCATACTACAATACATAGTCTTTTCTTTGCATATTAATATTTATACATAGGGGTATATTTTAATAGCAACAGGCACTTGAAAACATTAGTGTTGAAACAAAGAATTACAATAAATTTGGACACAGGAATATGTGCTGGGTCTTCAGTGAAATATTGTTGCCACTTAAACGTATGAACATTTATTAAATCAATGACTGTGCTTAGCAAGTTCTTCGTCTTCCTCAGTAGGTTTCAGGCAGTAGCTTCTACTCATTTTTTATTATTTTTTTAAATGATTGAAGAGTAGATAATTCATGGGGTATGAGTGTGAGGATAACATAACCAGATCATAAAAGAAGTTTTTTACCTGTGAAACAGTTTAAGTGAAAAGAAAGATAAATACTGAAGTGCTCTTTCTTTAGCTATTTCTGGGTTTACAGCACAGGTTTTATAGGAAAAGAACTGCAGAACCTCAGTGAAAGAATTCACTGTGGACCTCATTAGTAGCATTGATGTGGAATTTGGACTAATCTGTTGTAATTTCTTTTTTTCTTTATTTTTCTGATCCAGGCTTCCACAATGTTAAGAGCATCTTTAGCCCCTGTGTAAGTATTTTTTGCTGAGCTTCATTTCTATCCGTAGAGAAGGAGGGGTTTGTAAACTGAAGTGCACTGCCAGTTGTCTGCTAATGGGAATCACTCCTCTGTGCTTCCTCTGATCTCACTGAACCTTGATGCAAATACTGTGTGGTTTGTATTCTTCTGTTGAGCAGCTTCAGTTCCATTCAAATTACAGCAGGATGTTGCTAATCCAGTAAATCTGCCATTGCACACCTGTGAGGTTGTTTCTGTATTTTTAGTGTTTCCACGTGTTTCAGGCCTGTTGTTGTAATTGGTTTGATTCTCACAAATCCAGGAAAAGGGAAATTTTGGGTGCTTCAAGTTTAATTTTTTTGGGACTGAGTTAATCAATTTAAGCTTATAATATAAAATAGGGTTGGTATATCCAAAGTGAAGTTCTATTAAATTTTTGAGACACTATTTTGATTCTTCTGTTGTTTACAAGATAATGGGGCAATTATACATATGACATAAAATTTGTTTTGAAAAGTGGTTAGGTGGAAAGATAGTAAAATATTTTAGTGTACCATATTTAAATACTAAAATTAAAACATTGACTGGAAGCAGTTTTGTTAAGGGAAGCTTCTTTTGCAGTGTTAAAACTCAAAATAGCAAGGTAGTACTGATGCATAAATAGTGGTCCTATGTTAAATCTCAGGCTGTGAAAATCCATTCAGCCCACACACACCCACCACCTTTGCCTTGGAGAAGACACTTCTGTGTGCACGAGGGCTTAGAGGTGGAGTTGGAGCTGCAGCTTGTTACTGCATCTGTTTATAATTGTGTGTTAAAAGCCAGGAGCTGCTGCCATCATGCCCCACAGGGGAGGAGAAAGAAAGATGTTACTGTACTGTTTTGTGGCTCTAGAAATCTCAGACTATCAGCTGGCTAGTTGTCAGTTTAGTGTCTTCAAGTTATGATGGTAAGTGAGCTGCATGCATGGTTTAAAAAAAATGCCCAGGATCAGCAAGTCAGTTGTTCTAACAGAGAATAAAAGTAACAGAAGTGTGAAAACGTGGAAGCTCTTTTCCTGTAGCAGACTTCCTGTTTTGGCTCTTCGCACCTCAGCAACATCAGCTGCACTGAACAAGAAGAGAGAGTTTTGATGAAATGTCTTTCCCGTTTGCGTTTAGGAAGATCCAGGATGTGCCATTGTTGCCCTCTTTGGATTATGAGAAGCTGAAGAAGGATTTGATTACAGGGAGTGATCGTCTCAAGGCCTTCTTACTGCAGGCTCTGCGCTGGGTAAGGAGAGGGCCTCTGGAGAAATAAAGAAATAGGTCCCTTCTGGAGGAATCCAGAACTAAGACCCATTCTGCAAGGAAAATGGTTATGCTGGTGATCAGTTCAGCATGACAGGCAACTTCTCTCTTTGTCAGTGAAGTTTGCTAAGGCTCTTGAGATTATGAAGATAGCCCAGAGCAGTAGGTATCTATTTCTAGTGTAACAGTGTCCTTCTCATCTGAGGAAAGACAGATTCCTGTCTTTCCTCACATAAGGAATTCCCAGATTCCTGGGATATTCAGTGGAAGTAATTTCTGATATGTTTTCAAATAAATTGTTGTTGTCTGAGGCACTTCCTTTTTTTATATATTGCCCTGGTTTACATTTATATAAATATTGCTGTATCTAAGACATATCTGACTCTAATCACCAGTTCTCCTTTATAATCAAGGTATTTTTTAATATTTTATAATCAAGGTATTGTTTGACTTGAATTGTGTGATGGCATTTCAGAAAAATTACAGGTGACAACAGGAAGTTACATTTTCCTGCTGGAAAGGAAGTTGATGAGTTCAAAGTGACAGATGAAATATGTGAAAGATGATAATAGTGGAATACTGACCAAGGTTCAATGTCCGTTTTCACATAAAAACCTATCCATTGGAGCTGACTGGTGGTGGTTCTATCCCAGTGCTCTCAGAGGCTTTAGAAAAACATCACATCTGTAGCTATTAAAGGGGCTTTTTTAACTTTATGGGAAGTAACGCTGTTTCCTTCCTGTAGGGACAGTAATGACAGCTGCCAAGTAACAGTTTTGTAATGGGTCACTAAGCTGAGGTCAGGTCAGTTCATTTCATCTCTTTCCCTTAGATCACTGAGGTTGAATTCCTTCTCCCTGTGAGAAGAGGTTTCTCAGCTATGGAGTATCAGCACCTTTAAAATCTTCAGGGGTCATCAATCCACACTACCTCTTTTTTTTTTTTCTTTTTTTTTTTTGACTGGTTTATTGTTATTTATTTTAGCGCTTGACAACATCGTATCCTGGAGAACAGAGAGACACTGTCCTGCAAGCCTACATCAGTAATGATCTCCTGGATTGTCACAGCAACTGTCAGGTCAGCTGGAACTGAGAATTGTCAGTTGTCCAACTTCTGTGTGATACTGCTCGTTTCTGTCTATAAAGTGCTGATCATAAAACTTTATTGCGGTCTGAAAGAGGAGGGGAAAAAAAAGGTAGTAGTGCTGAACTCAGGTGATACATTTGACTTCTACATCCTAGTCTTGAAATGTAGGTGGCAAAATTTTGCATTACAAGAGCTCTCAGTGTAGACACAGTTCTTGTAGACAAATGGAAATTTATCACCTCTCATGGCGCTTAACTTCTGTGAGTTGAGCAGAAGCCAGAGGCCCTTATTTATGAGTTACCTCTTGCTTATCAGATCCTTTTTGAGTGATTATGTATTGTTAAATAATACACTCAATTCATTTCACTGATTTACGATAAGAACTCCATTAGGACTTCAGTCCCAATATTGCTATGGAATATGTCACTGTGCACCTGCAATAACAGGTTCAGTGGTACTTCTGTGAATTAGAAATGGTGTGGTACCCTTCTTTAGAAAGGGGAATTGCTGGTGTGTTGATTTTGACAGGTTGTTTCAGTCCCTGATAATCGAATACTGTTGCTAAGGGAAGTGCAACTTGTTTTCATTTGTAATAGTGAATTTAGTGCCTATTTGAGTTCCCCAGGTGTTGGAGGCAGTGGATCTACTTGTTATGTTATGGCTCCATTGTCAGTGCAACAGTAACTTGTACCTCTACAAAAGTTAAAGGATTATAAAATCAATGATCTGTTTTGCTCCCTGGAAATTTCTGTGAGAGGGAAGTTATATTTGTAAGTAATACCTGAAATAAAACAGATTAGAAATAAGTTGCAATGTGATGTTTTTTGTAAGTTACTGAGCTGCTTTCCACACTCTTAGTTGTCAGGCAAAAGTGTTCTTATTCAGGTAACTTTACTGCATTTAAGTTCATCAACAAAATTAAGTTGTTTGCTTTGTGAGCTTTTTTTTCACTGACCTAATATTAATTTTAGATACCAGCCTTAACTGAACTGTGTTGGCTCATTATAATTCCCACTCTAGACCAGTATTTTAATGGACTGAGTTGAGAAGCTGTGATTTGCTTATTTGTTCATTTTCCATTTCTCCCTCAGCTCCCTGCCAATAATAAAGAAATTTAAATCGTATTGACATCACTTAAGATATCAATGTACATTCAGAGTATATTTGCTGTGTAAATTTAATGAAGCTTTCAAAACATTATAGAAAACTAACTTTTCTTCTTTCCTTCTTTAGTGAGATTTAATTAGTGTTTGCTTTTTTTTTTTTCAGAGTGTCCTCCAATTATTAAATTCCAAGAGTGAGGTAGTCAGACAGTACATGGCAAGGCTCATCAATGCTTTTGCTTCACTGGCAGAAGGTAAAAATTTACTGCAAAAAATAAGGTAGCATTTTCATCTAGTGCTGGCCTATAGGTATTTCACAAGTGCATGTCACTGCATGTGAGAAGTTAGAGCCTTCTTTAATTATTTAGGGGTTCTGTGAGCAGACCTGCTACCAGGCTATGCAATAGTGGCTACTGTGTCTGCTCCTACATTTTCCTGGTCCTCACCTGAATAAATCTTTGTGCATCACTACTAACTGTTTAGATGCATATATATCCAGCTTTGTGTCTCCACTTGTCCTAAATTAGACCTTGGTTTGCTGCTGCTTTTGGAGCTAACTATTGCTAGGAACTGAAATCCCACTTAAAGTCAGTAGCAGCAGAGCACATGACTTTCCCAAGCTCTTTGGCCATCTCTGTTCTTTTCCTTGAGTGTACAACACCGTGATAGATCAGAAAGCATGTACTGAAAGAGGAACAGTGGATTCTGTGTGGTACTGATTTGGCAAGTGCGGGCCTCTAATGCCCCAAGTGTGCGGATTGAAGGCAACTGGTCTGCTACACAACTTCATTTGTGCAGGTGTGTTTGGGTTTTGGCACAAGATTGTGGCTTGTCAAGAAGGAACTGAGGTCAATCCTGCTTACTTTTCCAAGGAGAGGGAGCTTTTCTGTCACAGCTGATATCTCAGCATCTGTTCTTTCATCACTTTTTGCACCAGGTCGTGTCTACTTTTCTCAGAACCCAACATTGCTGCGAATGCTGGAGGAGAGACTGAAAACTGAAGACAAGGATTCCCTTACATGGGAGAATGTTCTGGGGGCTCTGCAGAAATTCAGCCTCAGGTGATGAAAGCACAGCATGTGGTGGTGACAGCAGGAGAGGAAATGCAGGCTGGTTAGGCTCTGTTCAGGGAGGAAAGAAGAGCACTTGATTTTCTCATAACAATCATCAGAATCCCTGATGGCTGATGAAAGCAATGGCATTTATTATGGAGGAGAACTCAGTTTTGCTGACTGAATTAACCTGACTTCCTACCAGCTGTTCAGACTCGAGTAAATATACATCTCCTGCCACAGCCTTGTGTGCTTTATATGTGTTCCTTAACTGAACAAAGTGAAAATCTTAGTGTAGAAGCCTCTGACGATCCTACGCAGAAAAAAAGAGTTGCATTACATTCCAAACAGAAGGTTTTCATTATTCTTTCTGCAAACATTTTTCAGGGATTTCATCTTCATCCTGTTGATCCTCTTTCCTGGAGTTGTCTATGCAAGGGCTGTCTTGTTTCTTACTTTTGCATTAGCAGTCTGACTCAAATGCCTACCACAAAAGAAATATGCAAAAGCAGTAAAGGGTATGATGGTGCTCTGTTTGTCAAATAAATATGATTGTAGGAACTCTGTTTTCACAGTACTTAGGAGGAATATTCAGCCCTAAATAGTTAACTAAATGTAAGGATGTAGATGGATGTGTTTAGTGCTTGATACTTTCATTCAAGTTTTTTTCTGAACTCAGACTGCAAGTGTTCATTTGTTTTTGTTTGAGTTTGTTTGTTTGGGTTTGTTGATGAATGAGGGCTGCCTTTGGATTTGCTTCATTTAGAACTTGTCTGGATGAAGCACATATAAATGTGCTTTGTGTAAAATTCTGCACTGCTTCCTGATAAGATACCTCGTACATATCTGTGATGAAAGAGAATGAATCTTCATACTGTACTGCTTGAAATCCTAAACCAGAAAATGATATTTCTATTAAAGCAGTTGTTGCTAGTACAAGTTAGTTTGTATTTTGGGGTCTAGGCGCTAAGCTGCTGAAAATCTGAAAGTTTTTTACTTTCTGAAGAGTAACAGTTAATCTTATAGAAGGTTAATTGTAGATTCTTGATGTGAGGGAAACTCCTTTAATGCTTGGTCAGATGCTCCCTTGTTTTTCTTAGTCCATGCCATAGACCTGCTGCAATATCCAGCATTGAGAGAGCATATGAGCTTTCAGGACTAAAACTAGGAAAATACTTTCTTTGTTTTTTGCAATTTAAACTTATTGCCTCTTGGAAATAATGTTATTAAAAACTGTGTTCTTCAGTAAGACCTTTCTAGCAATATATACTTCTTTTTTGTATTGTAAAGCGTGGAATTTCTGTTGTAGATCACAGTTGGCCACCTGCCACTTTATTCAGTGTACTCTTCGAGGGCAAGTACAGGTTGAGTTAAGAGAACATGTGATTTAAGAATCTCTAGAGAAAAGAGCAAATAAATTCAAGCAAAAAAACTCATTTGTCAAATCAGCAGTACAAAAGTGCTACAGTGCTGTGGCTACCTATGTCAGGAGAAGTAATTAATTTGTTTTATGGAGCTGTTGTGTGTAGCTGGTTTTTTAAACCAGTTTTAAAAGACAGTTGAAAATGCCATTTTAGGTGGAGTAAGAAGCCTTAGAAAACAATGAAGAAACCTACCTCAGCAGTTTGTAGGTTTAAAAAGAACAAAACAAAGACAACCTCCCCCAACCTATCCAACAACGTTTTACTCCTCTCACCTATGGGAACCTGAATCTTCAATTTGTTCAGGCTTTGTTAATTACTTAGTTTAATGATTCTGCCAAAATAGGTAGATTAGGGATTTTTTTTTTTTGGCAGGCTAGTGTGTTTTTAATGTGCTTATACTACCTATAAATGTACTTGAAAACTATTCATGCAGTGATCTGATTTTTGTGATTTGTGATCTGATTTTGTTTTCTAATCCTAGGCGTGCACTGCAGTCTGCAATGATCAAAGATGGGCTCATTTTCAGTCTGGTTGATGTTCTAACAGATACAGATTGCCTATCTGATTACAGCCTGGAATATTCTGTTACCCTGCTCATGAATCTTTGTCTGCGGAGTGAAGGTGTCTTGCATTTTGAATTACAACTTTATTCCAAGAAATGGATAGGGAAGATTGTGAATCTTCTTTTTTTCCTGATATACCAGGATTCTTTCAAGTGATTATAATCAGCAGCAGCGATTTAGATGACCAGAGATATTTGAGTGTTGTAACTAAAATGCTTTTGAGGTTAGCTTCACCAAATTCTAAAGAATTAAGCAAGGAAATAAGCTATGGAACCTTATAAGATTTGATTTTTTTTTTTTCATATCAGTGAAGGCTGCCATTCCTACGTTCCAGGCCTACTTTTCAAAGGACACTTTGTGTCCACTTACACAGTCTGTGTAAGAGATTCTTTGTAAGCAGGAAAGAACTGGGCTGAGGAGTAATGGAGAGGAAGGAGTTTAACCTTCACCTCATGCAGTGAAATACTTACCTGCTTCACTTCTGCAATGCAGAGATTCTCCCCAAGAAAATAGGGTCCTGTCTACACCCAGGAGACTTAAAAGCTTAAAGTAAATTTCCTTTTAAAAGGGAGAGTAAAGTAAGGGGTGGAAAATCGGTCTGCTTGTTGTAAAGAAAAAAATGCCTTTTTTAAACTTTTTAAAACCCCTTTGGCATCCTGTCCAAGATTACAACTGCATAAATCCGGAGTAACTTCACTGATTTCAGCTCAGTTATTCAGCATCTGTCAGGAACAAGCAGCAGTATTGCTCTGATCTGTTATATCTTTCCATGCATGTTTGTGTGTTCTGCCTTTTCAGGGAAGAAAATGTGTGCAAGGATTGCAAACCGTGTGCTCAAAGTTCTCTCTGATCTTCTTGGCCATGAGAATCAGGAGGTATTTGTACAGCAAATTTTGGGTTAATGAAAAGAAAATGTGGAAGGAAAAATTAAATATTAAAAAGAAAAAAAAAAGAAAGGAAAAAAATGGAGAAATAATTGCTTTTGTTCCCCTTGTTAGACCCTCATGTAATTAAGTTGCATGAAATTTTCCTAAAATTCACAATTCCTTAAATTTTATTTCATTGAGCACTGGTCTTTCTAGCCTTAAGTTTGTCTTCCTCTAACAAATGTGGGCAGCTAAGAATGGAAGTCTTTTAAATGCATAGTTACCATGCAGTCCATGTGCCTTCTTGATTGCAGTTTCTGATGCTGTTTAAATTTCATCTCGCACCAAATCATCTCAAGCTTAACTAGTTCATGAGATGAGCAATGTGTGGTGCAATTCCATTATGCAAAACATTAGGTGCAGAGAAGCACATTTGCCAGTAGTTTGAAGGAATGCTATAAGAAAACACTACACTGCTGACATTCAAGCCCTAATGTCTTTTTATCTAGGACTTCACTTGACCTGCCACTTAACCCTTTTGTGGTTCCTTTCTTCTCTACCTCTGGACACACATGCATCTAAGATGCTAAATCAAACTGCTTCAGAGGAAAATGCTAAGTGTCTGGGGACTTGTGCTAAAAATTAAATATAAATCCTAGTGTCTTATGTTTATGTGCAATGATTGAGTTATTAGGGGGTTTTTTATTTATAACTTAAACTGAAAATAGAGAATAGATTTCAATGAAATGCTTAGTCTGTGTTTTATAAATTCATTAGAAGATGTAGATCAGTTCTTTTGATTAAGATGAAACTTGACATACCTTTACTGAACTCTTTCACTAGCTTGGTTTTCGTGAATGATGAAAGTTTAATACAATACATATTAATACAAGATTACATCCTAGACTGGAATACTTAGAAAGTGCTACCATATTGTTGAAGTCTGTGCCTTAAAATGACTTTGAGCTTTCCCTCGAGGGTGCATTCTTAAAACCCAGTTTGCTCCAGCACAGCTGACACAAGTTTTACTGTCAAAGGTAGAAGACAATGCTCTTGGGTGTCAGGAGAACTTCCTGAGGAGCTGTGGAATCCTTGTGTAAATCCCAGTCCCTTATCTTCCCTTGTTTCCCCTGCTCCCAGTCAAGCTCACTGTTCATTTTTCCAAAGGTATAGACAGGATGACTGAAAATCTTAGTGCTGCAAAAGTGACTGGCCAATAGAAAGAGTCACACAAGTGCTGATAAAACGTGTTTGACAGACCTGGTGGCTTTTCACTAACCATATTTCAGAGCTTTCACGCTGGCTGGCTTTTTGCCTCTCCTGAGGGACAGTAAAAGGCAGGAGAGTGTTTGAAGCTGCTACAGCTTTTATCATTCTGCCTAAGGCTACAATGTTTGAAGCTTGTCTTGAGTTCATGCTGACAGGGTCTTGTCCCTGTTCTTTGTCCTATTTTTTGTACTGCCACTAGTGTTTATCAGAAACTAACCTTCTGCTTTTCTCTCCTTTTTCATTTTATTCACTCTTTTTTTTTTTTAATGACTAAGTCAATTTGCAAAAATACATTTTTGGAAGGCAGAGAATTTGAAATTGGCATGCAGCAATACTGATTTAGATCTGTATCACAGCATATTTGCATCCTGAAAGTTCACTGCTTCCCAAGTCTGAATTTTTGCAAGTCCAGTCTAGCCTGGTCTAACTCTCTGAAGTGTTGTTGTTCTGCACTTTCACTCTTACATTTTGCTTATAATCCATTGGGATAAGTGTAAGAGTTTTTCTTAGTGACACGATTATTTCTTCCTCTTAGATCCAACCGTATGTGAATGGGGTACTGTACAACATTCTTGACATCCCTTCTATCCGAGAAGAAGCCAGAGCAATGGTAAGAAGTGCTGCACAAAGATCAGTGCCTGTGCCAGAGATGGCCCACGCAGGGTCCTGCTGAGCAGGGCATTCTGAGAAGGGAGCACACAAGAGGCCCTCCCCCTTTGGTGCTCAGGAAAGTGTGAATGTGTGTCTCAAATGCTTTTGTTATGTTTGCTGGTCTTTTTCCCAGAAGTGGAGCCCTAGCAGTGTGAGGGATTTTGTCTAAATTTTAAATCAGAATATTTTACGATAGTGTGTCCTTCCAGCATTTTGTAGACTCCATGTGGCCCAGGAGATGCTTTCATCTGCCCTGTTACTTCTTCCCCTTATGTAACTCATTCTGCACCAGTGAGTAACCACTAAGAGGATGAATTTCTCTTACTGCTTCTACTTCTTCCTGGTATAGATGTAGTTAGTTGGGGAAGGCAGCAGGAGGAAGGTTTCAGAACTGGGAGTTGACCTCCTGTGAAACTTAGTTGAGTGGTAATTACTGTGTTTTAACTTCTGGATTTGAGGAAGCTGCTCCTGAGAAAGCAGCATGTCTTTGTATATGGAGAACTAACCCAGAGAGTTATGCAGACATAATTGTTGTGAGGTGTTTTACCTCACAGAGCACAGAGGATTGAAAGTCATCTTTAAAGACACAACATCCACCCTATAAGGAGCCATAAAGAGAGAGCGGGTTGATGTCAAAGCGGGTTCTGCTCTTTTGTTTTCCCTCTCTGAACCTTGCACTGTTGTCTCTGTGGATGCAAATTTGCCCTGTTCTGACAACTACTGTGTGCTGATTTCAGAAGGCAGAAGGAGCAGATCTATTGTGAAAATTTGCTGTTCATTATGGATATGTCTCTGTTTAAACCTAGAAGCAATCTAGACAGTGTATTCCTTTTGTGTAGGGAGCACTTGGAGCTGGACACTGGTTTGCTTCACACTGCCTCTGTTTTTCCTGACAGTAAAGAAAAAAGAGAGATTTTAGCTAACAAAACTCTTTCAGTGTGATCACATGAAATACTGATCTAGCAATGTTTTCTGCTACATCCAGGGAATGGAAGAAATTCTGCGCTGTTGTATCAAGGAAGGAAATGAAGAGATGAACCGACAGATTGAATTTATTATCAAGCAACTCAATTCAGGTCAGAAGAACAGATGCAGCTATCAGAGCTTTAAATCTTTCACAAAAGCCATAAAAAAGCTCAAGTTTTCACTTGGCATTGGAACCCTCAAAGAATAACAATACTGTGATGGTCTGAGAGGTGAATAGTGAATGTCAGGATTTGAAAGTCAGATGTGTTTTAAAATTTCCTTTTATGTTACAATTATAAAGAAGAAATAAAAGGCTGAGTAGGTCTCAATTCCAGTGTTTTGGGACTGTAAATAGAATGACCTTGACTGTTTATTTTCATGCAGTAGCCTCATAGTAATGAGAGACTGCTGTCAACTGCAAAAATGTGATACAAATTTGTAAAACAGGATTTAGGGACTAGGTCTGTCTGTGCTCCTCTCTTGCTCTACTGAGGTGTAGCTTTACCTGAAATGGCTTATCCTGACTAGGGAACAGAAACCATCCTTTTTGGAGAGTATATTGATGTAGATGCTGCATTAATACAGACAGGTATGAGGAGCTGGAATATTTATTCTATTTTCTGTTCCTTTTTCCTGAAAGCAAGACTGAAAAAAGGGAGAGCAAATAATGAAAAAGAGATTAATTCTGATTAAATCTTTCTGTACAGTAAACATAGAACAAGTTTGACTGCTTTCTTTGGCTTTTGGAAAGAGAAGACATTACAGTTCTAGCTTGTGTAAGACATTACACTTGTACTTGTGAAAGAACAAATGAAATATTTAAGCACTGTATTGCCACTATACAAAATCTGTTCATCAAGGTTATGGAACTGCTCCTTTCCTACCTGGGAACAGTATTTTTAACAGGATTTGCCTGATTGGTGAGTCCAAGTGAACACAGTTTTCCAGCATAAGCCTGGCTGCTTTTTCTGAGGAAATAATTTTACTCAAAAGTTACAAGAAGTATTCTGCAGGAGTACTAAGGTTTTATGTACAGAAGCAGTATAATATTGAAGTGTTTGTAGGGAAAAGTAGAGTCTTTTATTAAAATTAGTTGAAAAATAGACAAACTAGCAAATGCACACTCTTCCATTCAAGTCTTGTCAGTCAATACAGTGAGACATCACAGTGGGTTTTACGAGAAAATAAAAATTCCAGAGTGTTTCTATGTCTGCCATTTTTCCGAATATGAATTGGTTTTGGTGATTTCCAGAATGCCTTATAGGAGCAAATGATTCCAGTAGTTGTCTGGAAAAGAATGGGAGTCTATATGAGAAGCAAGCTAAATCTTGCTCTTGTCAAAGTGGGGTAATAATGAGACTATATTAAGTTGTGAATGTACAACTGAACTTACAACATTTTGGTTTTCTTTTCTTTTTAGAAGAGCCATTAAGCGATGGTATTGTGTCTGATGATGAAGAGGAAGAGGAGGAGGAGGAGGAAGTAAGTATAAAAGCCTTTTGACACCTTTAGAAAAATCCTTAACCTTCTAGCCAGAAGATATTTATGTCAATAAACCAGACTTTGTTTTTTGGTGAGTTTTGGTTTTTCCTTTTATTTATTTATTCTTGCATTAGTAAGAAAATTGGATCTGTTTCTATTACCTTTTCTTCATGTGAAGTCCTACTCATTTTGGCAACTCACCACCCCTGGGATAACTGAAGGGTTGTAGCTTGACACAAGTGAAGAGATGAGGAGTTACTGTAGCAGTAGAAATCTTGCTTTCAACCAAGACCCATTTCAGCAGTTAAAAATAAAGGAAGCAAATGAACCTGTATATTACCAAAATAGTTTATAAACAAGTTGTCACTTTTTCTTAAATTATCACTATCTATTCTGAGTGTGACTTCTTTTGCTGATTAGAAACTTGGAAATATATTTAATAAATTGCCTGAATGTAATGAAAAAAAAAAGTAATTACACATAAAGAATAAGTCCTGTGAGGAAATAAAATGAAATTTTAAAAAATTAGGTAAGCATGGCAAACCATATCATAGTAAATATAACATGGTTATCTGTGTATTTCTACCTCTACTAATAAATGAATTTTATACTAAAATTTCATCATTTTTTAAGAAGCTGTCTTCATGGATTAATGGGTGTGGTCAACACAGCATATTTAATCACCTAAATTAACAAGCAGAGCAAGGTGTGAATCATGAGGGAAATATTATATCCAGTCTTCACTGGTGATGTTGCCATTTCTACATTGCCATAAGTGCACGGGGGGGGGGTTTGAAAATATGCGGGGAGTTGTGCGGGAGTTTCATCTCAAAGCAATCTACCACATTACCTTTTTCTTTTATTGAGAACTCTTGCTTGAGAAATGTAAAAGAACAACTATGGTAGATGTCCTTGGGACAGTATTTGGGCATTCTTAGGTGTGTGTATATGTGATATACGTTTATAGCATGTATTTTGCCCTGAAGAAGTCAATGATGTTGAGAGTTAATGAACCACAAAATGTTCTTTTATTTACTGAAAAGCAAGTTTTTAGATAAAATGTAAGTTTTTTGTCTCAACCAACGAAGAATAAGACGCATAACATTTACTAAGTCAGTTGTGTTCAGTAGCTCGTTGCACACAGTGATTGGTGACAACCATGCTACCTTCTAAAACTTGCCCTGTTACTGCAGAGGGCACGTTGAGCCTTTTATGTTTTGAAAGCAGATAAAAATGTAAACATCCCGATTGTAACAGGTATGTGTGCCCTCAGCTGCTCTGGGGTGAAGCACCTTACAGGATCCAGCCTTTGCCTGGCAGTGTCCAGGGAAGCCTTGTCCTGCTTGCATTAGTTATCTAGTTTCTGTGTTGTGGCACAATAGTTGGTGAACACAGTGAGCTAAATCACTTTTGTGACTCTGCCTAAATTTAGAGCTGTTAATTCTAAGTTTAGAGTTAGAAGGAAGTTTGTTTAACAATCAGCTCTCCCCCTTTTGTTCTAAGGGGGTACAGTAAATTTTTTTTCTTTTAATAGGATTAGATTACCGTAATTGTTTCACCTCCTGCCTTCCCGAAGTCACTTTTTGGTAATCTTTCCACTCCTCCCACCAAAATCAATGCTTGCCCGGCAAGATTGGCTTCCTGGGGACTAATCACTAAAACTTCCCTTTGTTTAAAATGGTGCTTAACACCCTTTGACTGATGTTCCAAGGCTTTGAGTGTCTTAGGTGTATCCTGAGAATCCAGGGTGGTGGTGCTATTGCTTGAACTTCAGAATACTTCTTTGAAGGATACTATCTTTTGTTGGGAAAACACATAGATAATGAACTCCTTCTTGAAAGGTATGGCACTGAATTGTGTGATAATGTTGAACGCTTCCATCGCTTTACCTGCTCTTGGGAGTGAAAGGATGAATTCTTCTGTTCAGTCATACCCTCTAGATGAGTTGCTGCTGCTCACAATCCCAGCCAAGGCTCTAGGTCAAATAATTTTGAAATGCATTTTTGCCACTGAACTACCATGTGATTAAAAAGGGCTTCTGGCACTTATTATTATTTTACTCAAAAAATAACAGTAGGCTCTTGGAACAGAGAAGTGTCCAATTCCAGTTTTTCATTAGCTTTGCCATTATATTAAAAAGAAAAAGTCTGGTTAAACCAAGTGTAAAACTTTTTCTAGTGTAACATTAATTGCAGCAGATTTTAAATCCTTATTGCCCTGGGAACTATAACTCTGTTCTGCTACGAGGACGCCTCAGTTTAGAAAATACACTTTACAAACAGCAAGGCAGCAAAACGTTGTTACTTTGTTAAATAAACAAGGATTTGTTGACTCACTACCTCAATGCTTGGAGGCCTTTTGTGTTTTGGAGTTGCAGTGAGTTATTGTTCTCTGATGGCGTTCAGTGATAACATCTGATATGGTGATCTGGCAACAGAAAGTTTTGGAAAACTGTATCACCAGTCTTGCCTTTATTTAACTTTTAAACTGTTGCAGACTGAATGCATTTCAGAATATATCCATATAGTGCCTATTTAGTAACTTGCATTCAGACTGCTTACTGCTGTTAGAATTCGTTGCTCAGTAGGGATACTTACACCTTTAGAACTTAAGAAACAACAAACAAACACTCTTATGAGCCTTAGTTTGTAGGTTTTGCGCCAGCTTTTATTGTTTTCAAGAGCATGTGAAAGTTCCCCTTGCTGTTAGAATTACCTTTTGTGAATGTTTTTGCTTTTATCTGTGTTTAATTTAGCACTGATGAATTCTCCCCTGGCTTTGAGCAAATCTTGTGGTAATGACTACTTTCTCCTAAATACTGTGGCCAAGACGCAGTTGAGCCTGTTAGGGGAAAATTCTGGCATTTCTAAGGGTATCATACACGCAGAAATTTAAGATTCTGTACTGTGTGACACTGGAGCATATAAGCCAGATAAAAAATGTCAATGTGTATACCGTTATTCAGAAATAAATTGGCTTTTGAGTTTGTCGCTTTAAGTTCACTAGAGTAGAGCTCAGGATACACTGACTCCTGGAGCACATACCCAGCTTTGAGAGGTTGCCATCTGGGGTGTGTTGACACCCACAGTCAGTGTGTGTTTTCTGGTGCTTAATACTCTCTTGACTGGTCTGTTAAATACTAACTTGATTTATCTTCAGTATTTGATCTTTACATTTTCTTTTTATTTGACTTGGACCATCGTAAAAAGCTGCTTGTAAAACTGAATATGTGATACCGTAGCTCTAATTCAAAAGTTTAGTTACAAGCTGGAGCTGTGTTAGATAACTGTACAGTGATGATTTATCAGACACCCTCTGATCCACCGTCACTCAGCACCTGGCAATAAAATCAGTAAACTGCAGTGTGAAAATACACTTCAGCTAGAGAGCACATCAAAAGAGAAGAGAGCTTAATCCCAGGACTTCAAGCCATTACATTACAGGACTTTGCTGCCAACATCTGCTGCAGCCTGTGAGCAGTGCTGAACAGGGCACCAATTGTGTTCTTTCAGTAGTGGAATGATGGCACGTTGGGCGAAGTTCTTGTTTTGTACAAGGAGACAGAGCAGGGACACTTTCAGGCTCAGTTACTTGGTGTGTTAAATAACATCAGGGAGCAAAATTGGCTGCATTAACAAACTATGTAAAAGAAAATTCCATCAGACCTATTTATAGAGCTCATCTGTGCAATTCCTCCCCCCCCCCCAAGTACAGTAGATTGTGGAGTTTGGAGTGTGGGGTTTTGTTGGGCTGTTTTTTTGCTTTGCTTGATACAGATGATTGTTGCCTAGTCTATGAGTGTTTATCTTTCTTCCTTTATCTGGGTTATTTTTCACACATACCCAGATTTTCAGGTATTTAAGCGCTGATGGTAATTTATCTTACCTTGGAGAGAAAGGCAGATTGAACATCTTCATGAGGTCCTATACAGCCTTATCTTCTATGACTGAGCACCTAGACAATATGTCTTTAGGAGGATAAAGAGGATTAACAATCTGGTAAATTACAGAAAAACTAAGTTACAGAAGAATTAAGTTTTTAAATAAATCCATACATGACCAAATACATTATGGAAAAATTTTACTCTGAACCTTGGAACACTGTGAATTTTAATGGCAGTATTTCTCTAAGTACTACAGTTCTTCACACACAGGCATGTGGTGTTCTAACTACAGGATCAGAAACACCTGGATAAGGCTGTGGGATGCAACCTGGGACCTGTGGGAGGCTTGTGCCCTTTCAGAGCTACAGTGGAAGACCAGACAGGGTATTTCAAAGCAGGACTGGATGGTGCCTTGGGCTACTGAATTGAGCCCTTTGTGTCTGTGTATTTTACCTCTGCTTGACATCTGTGAATGAGAAGGTGATGAGCAATGAGAATAACTAAATCAAAAATTATGGGGTCTAAGCCATTTGATACAAAGTTCAATGAACTTGAAAAAAAAGGCGAGCCTGCAGAGCTCTGGGGAAGCCAACACCTACTTGTTCCAAGCAATGGTACTCTTGTTGTTTTGCACCAAAGACTGGAATCAGTTATCTGCCATTTCCATTCTAGGAAATACCTCCTCTGTATACACTTCCAGTGTTTTTCACGTTCTTTTTGTAGGGCACTGTCCAGGCATCCATGTTATTGGCTAATCTTTGTGGCAGAGGGTATTTCTGACTTTGACTATTTAAAGCTAAGTCTAAATCTCACTAAAGTGAAACTGCTTTTCATTTTCTTTATGCTCTGGGTCTCTTTAAAGTCCAGTGGCTGTTGTTTTTAAAGGAGCTTATGCCAACCTCTCTACATTTCTATTCCAATATATCTTATTAGAACGATATCCTTACTTTTTCTCATTTACTTTTTCCGACAGTTGTTAACATTTACTGTCAAAACCTGTTTCAAAAGCAAAGCACGTTTTCTTCATGTGGACTGGGTCTTATTTAGGATATCATGTGCAGGACAGAAGAGAATTCTTTTTAGCAGCAAAACACTAGCAGTATTACTGCCTGGTTCTTGTATTACTAGTTTTGGTTTGCTGGAGGAGTCCCTCAAACTTTAAAATTTCCTGACTTGTTGATCTGTAGGAGCTGCAGAGCTTCCATGAAAGATGAATCACCCATAGTTATTCTAGAAATAGGTACTGGAGAGTGCATTCTTGGTAGTTTTTACTTGAAGTTGATTACGTTTAGGTTTTGTGCATGATATTTGTATCCTAAAGTACCAATGCCAAAATATTTGTACCAGCCCCGTATTATCAGCTTTAAAGCTTCCTTGCAAACCTGCATGTTGCTGTTGCAGGAGGACCTTGGCATCATGGAGGCTGATCTGGACAAAGATGAGGTTTTGCAGCCTCAGATGGGAGAGCTTGCAGGAGAGAAGCTGCTAACAACAGAGTACTTGGGAGTAAGTACCACTCATTGGATACTGAAATAAATTTATTTGCTGGATTAAATGTTTAATTTCAGTAGTTTCACCACTTCAGTTTGTTGCTTGAAGAGCCAGGTGCTACCCGCATAGCAGTCTGAATCTTTCACAGTCTGTGCATGAGCTGCTGTTCGGGAGAGGTAGAACAAGTCTGAGAAATGAGCTACCCTTTCACAGGGGGTGGTCAGGCTGTGGCTTAATAATAAGCTACAGGCAGCCTTAGGGTTCCAGTGCTACATCACTGATGCTGTGGGCAC
Source organism: Pseudotriccus pelzelni (assembly GCA_035584735.1). NCBI lineage: Eukaryota > Metazoa > Chordata > Aves > Passeriformes > Tyrannidae > Pseudotriccus > Pseudotriccus pelzelni. The sequence continues at coordinate 9,463,123 of JAWMRA010000009.1, read as the reverse complement.
ACAAAGCAAAGTAATGAGCAGGTTAATACTGGAACATTCTGCTGGTCTGAAATTATTTTGTAAAAAGAAAAAAAAAAAAAAAGTTGAAAAGTTAACTGCTCCTGCAGGCGTTATGCTGGATCAAGTATTGTCTGTCTTACTTCAAGCGGCAAAAAGCTATTAAGAAAAAAAGCATAAAGTTTGTATGAATGCCGTTTAGTGTGCTGTGACTAATCTGAGATATTCAGAGGGCTGGAGCACTTCTCCTAGGAAAGCAGGCTGAGGGAGTTGAGATTGTTCAGCGTGGAGAACAGAAGGCTCCAGGGAGACCTTATTGTGGGTTTTCAGTCCTTAAAAAGGGCCTATAAGAAACGTGGGGAGGGACTTTTTCACAAGGGCATGTAGTGACAGGACAAGGGGGAATGGCTTTAAACTGAGAGCAGATTTAGATTAGATATAAGGAAGAAATTCTTTACTGTGAGGGGGGTGAGGCAGTGGCACAGGTTGCCCAGAGAAGCTATGGATGTCCCATCCCTGAATGTGTTCAAGGCCAGGTTGGATGAGGCTTTGAGCAACTGGTCTAGTGAAGGATGTCCCTGCCCATGGCAGAGGAGTTGGAAATAGGTGATTTTTAAGGACCTTTCCTATCCAAACCATTCTATGATAAGTGCAACTTTATGCCTTCCAGATCCCAGAGTCTAATGCTGCTGATGGAAACATGACCTGAGATAAAATGTCATGGCAGAGCCTACGGTGATGCCAGGCAGTTTTATCTAGTGACACAGAATGCGATTTACTTTCTGATGCAGTGTGTCTGTAGAATGTTCTCTGTGGCTCCAGTTACCTGTCTTTCCACTGATTATTTTTTCCTTAATTTTCTGTGTGTAGATAATGACTCACACTCCAAAAGCTAAGAAGAAGCTGTTTTCTAGTGCCTGTCAGAGTATAGATGAGCCTCTCCAGAGACCTGTGACACCAGGTTATCACAGAACTGCCTACCTAATGTAAGTCCAAACAAATGAGACCAAGTTGGATTTTTTAAGCTCCTTTAAAAAGGCAAAACAACAACAAAGAAAAAAAACACAACAGTGGTTTTTTTTTTTAAATAACCCTTCCCTACCTAAAACTGTATTGCCGTTGTCATTCCTTAAAGATAATTTCAAAAAAAGGAGTGGAATATTGTAGGCAGAGGAAGATCCACTGGCTGAGATCACATACTTGAAATGGTTGAGTAAATATTTACTGATCAAGTTGATTTAAATTTCCATTATGTTCCACATGTTCATAGTTCTTTCATCTTCTCATAATATGTTTTATTGGTAATAGAATACAATGCCTGGGATCTTCCATTTTACAAGCAACAGAGTATATTGCTCTAGGGAGGTTTGCTAGCCACCCATAAGAGGACACATTAAACAGAAAATGGAGAAGCAAATATCTTCTTACGCTGAGTTTCCAGACGTAGAAGAAATACATTTTCCATTGGGAGTGTTTGTGACACCTTGCTCTTGATATAACTGGGGTCAGAGTAGAAGGCTTATTGTAAATGAAGTACAGGAATCTTACGGTATAGAGCTCCTTGAATATTCTCTGCCTTCTGTTAGAACAAGTGTGCCTTAATTTCTGAGATGATACCTGTCCTGCTCACTGTCCTGACCAAGGAAGTAGAATACCAGTGAGATTTGAAATTTAAATGATTTTTTACTTTCAGTTGCATACAGTTCTGTATCTGGTCAAATCTAGGTTGCTATGATACAGGCAGCTGTTACTGTGAGGATTTAATGTTTTGATTTCTGTGGATGCTTAATCTGAGAGACTATAAGTCTAACAAAGGTTGAATAACAGGTACCCAAAAGTCACAGTATTGATATAGCCAAGTGTGTTAAAATGAATGGGTAACCTGAAACAGAACAGTGCAATGGAGTTAGATGTGGTTCTTAGAAGAACCCATCAACCCTGATGGTTGTCCCATGTCATCCCCCCGCTACTGTTTGCTTTCATGTTCATATTTTCTTCAGATACATTTCCTCCTCTTTTTAGTGTGGAAGATGGATACAGAGGACAGTGAGGACTGGTTTAGGCTGTAGTTACACAGGTGTAGTTGAATCTGACTGAGGTCTGTTGTTGTTTTGGACAAGGAGTGGTTGCAACTTTATCTTGCCCGTGTTTATTCCCTCCTACTTTCTCATGCTGGCATTAGCATTCCTACAAGCAGGTGATCCGACTAGGAATCCTCCTGAGTCATCCAAATATGTCTTTTTGGAAGGTACTGTTTGTATGGGATTAAACATATTAGGTTACTAAGGCCTTAGAACAGACAAGTGTAACATACCAGATATAATAATGGCCAGTCTTCGCGAACGAAGAACCGGGGAAGGTCTTTACACCTTCCAGCCTGCGCATTGGATTTTT